>ML058440.1:5776526-6376526 GCA_003013855.2 Liriodendron chinense
GATCCCCCTCATCTATAATGAGAGCGAATGCAACATTCGAATCATCCTTGTACCTTACCGGTAACCTGCGATCCCTGGATGGATTTCTTCGCATAGGTGGCTGCTCCACCTGATCATGTACCTCTGTCTGTGCCTCAGTATTAGCCCATGTCCCATCTCTATCCTCATGAGTACCAACCTGTTTTAATGTTTCTGGTTCCTTTGTAGCATCCTTACGGAACAAAGACCCCTCATCAAACTTGACATCACGGCTCAGGGTGATCTTTCATGTGACAGGGTCATATATACGATATCCCTTCACACCATCACCATAGCCAACAAAGATCCATTTTCTGGCCCTATGGTCTAGCTTATCTCTCTTAACTGACAGTACATGAGAGTAAGCCTCACAACTAAAAACTCGTAGGCATGAGTAGTCTAGCGTACGACCACTCCACACTTCCTCAGGGATTTTACATTCAATTGCCATAGAGGGTGACCGATTTATCAAGTAACAAGCCGTGTTAACGGCCTCAGTCCATAGCTCTTTGCCCAACCCAGCATTACTAATCATGGATCGAGCTCTCTCCAAGAGAGTCCGATTCATCCACTCTGCCACACTATTCTGCTCTAGCGTGTGGCACACTGTGTTGTGCCTCACGATCCCCTCTTCTTTACAATACATGTTAAATTCCCTGGAAGTGAACTCACCACCATTATCGGTTCTCAAAATTTTCAATTTCTGCCCTGACTGATTCTCCACCATCGCCTTCCAATACTTGAAGGTCGTGAAAACATCGGATTTATTTTTTAGAAAATAATCCCAAACCTTCCTGCTGTAGTCATCGATAAACGACACGAACCACGATGACCCACCAACAGAAATAAAAGGCGACGGCCCCCATACATCGGAATGGACATAATCAAGCACCCTTTTACATACATGTTTCCCCCTTTAAAAGACAATCTAGACTGTTTCTCATACATGCAGTGTTCACATATACTAAAGTCTACAGATTTAAAGGAAGGAATCAAAGATCGTTCAGAGAGTACCTTCATTTCCCGCTCGCTCATGTGGCCTAAGCGTGCATGCCACATACGTGCAGACGTGGAATCCGCTACAGTCGCTGCAGCTCCACCTATTGAAGTGCTCCCAATCAACCTGTAAATGTTACTATGCCTTTGTCCCTTCATAATTACAAGAGCCCCCTTTGAAACTTTACAGAACCGGTCAAAACCGATGAACTTGCACCCTAATGCTTCGAGTGCACCAAGGGAGATCAGATTTTTCCTCAACCTTGGAACGTGCCTTACTTCTGTCAAGGTCCGTTCGATCCCATCGAACATCTTGATGCGCACTGTACCAATCCCCACAACCTTGCAGGCGTAGTCATCGCCTAGAAATACCGAGCCTCCATCATACTCCCTGTAGGAAGTAAAGACGCTCCTATCTGGGCACATGTGATATGAGGCCCCAGAGTTCATGATCCACTCATCACAGAGAGGTCCAGCCTTTGACACTGTCAAGACTTCACACACATCACTACCACCTTCCTCGCCTTCAGCGGTATTGGCTTCCCTAGAAGAATCACCTGGCTTCTCCTTCTTATATTTAGGACTCTTGCAGTCCTTCTTCATGTGCCCAACTTAGCCACATCCCCAACACTTCAACTTGCATTTGCCCTTGCCCTTCGATTTGGATTGAGAACGTGACGATCCTTCACCTCGCTCAGAATTCCTTTCTCTCATAAACAATGCTTTGGAGGAGGAATTAGTGTCATCGCTCTTCTGTCTCATGGCCTTCGTTTGAAGGGCTGAGACAACAGTCTAAACACTAATAGTGTCCCTACCCGCACACAACGAGTATCTGAGTGACTTAGATGAACTAGGAAGCGAGTTCAACAAGATCAAGGCTTGATACTCGTCCTTCATCTGCTCACCAAAATCGAGCAACTTGCAAATCAGCTTGTTGAACGTGCTAATGTGGTCCTCCACATCTGTCCCCTCCGTCATCTTCAAAGTGAAGAGTTGCATCATTAGATACATGCGATTTTCTAGAGATTTCTTCGCATAGATGTTCTCTAGCTTGGTTCATGTTTCTACAGCAGTCTTCTCCTTCATGACATTATAGAGGATGTCATCAACAAGGCACAAATGGATTGAGGCCATTACCTTCTCATCCATCTTCGTCCACTCATCATCTTTCATCTCGGCAGGGCACTTTCCGAGGGCGTTCACGACCCCTTGCTGAGTTAGGACGGCACGCATGCATCTTCACCTTCCATAACTCGAAGTTATTTTTGCCCGAGAACTTCTCAACGTCGAACTTGGTACTTGAAGCCATGAGATTGTTTCAGAAAACTTCTTCTTCAACCCTCCAACGATATCTCTGATACCACTTGTTGGAAAATCGGTCAGTGGAAGCACCGAAGAAGATTAAACAACCACCACAAAGCCACATAAGCAATCAACGCAAAAGCAAACGAATTTTACGTGGAAAACCCTTACGAGAAAAAACCATGGCACAAAGCAACAACTTCCACTATGAATTCAGATGATTACAGAGCTAGAACTACCCGAGTAGATCCCAAAGATGAACAAGGCACACAACCTCTCAATCCCTCTCTCCCAATAACCCTAATCCTGTTTAGAACAGCTATGTATTGCTTAGCATTAGGTCTAGCACGATTAGGAAACATATATATAAGAGGAAACCCGAAAATAGAAACAAGTAGCGCGAAAACCGCGCAACACTACAATCTCCACAGACCGTAGACCGGTCGCAAGACCGGTCGTGACCAGTCCAAAGAGGTGTGCCGGATGATGCCTCAACTCAGACCTGTCCTCAGACCGGTCTGAGCAACCTGCGACCAGTCTGGCGACCGGTCTCAAAATGACCAAAAACGTCCAGAGAGTTTTGGACTCAAAACTGCACATCCTGTCTACTGGCCGACTGGTCGGGCAACCGGTCGGTGGACTCTGTTCATGCACAGTAATGAGGCCTTCACAACAGAACACACTATAGGAAACAGTAGAATTGAGGCTATCGTTGAAAATTTCTTAGGGCCACAAACGGCTCTGATCAAGCAGATATTTGTGTTGTACCTTCATCTAGGTATGAGTGGCCTTATGAATACGTTAGATGTCAGGTAAGCCTCACGCTTGGCCCTAGGAAGGTTTTAACCACAGTTTGTGTAATCCCCATTGCTTTCTTTGGTGTGATCCACTTGAGCCTTGGATGTACCTCATTTTTTGAATCATGCTCTGAACCTATTTGGAAAAATTGATGGACGGTGTGGATGTAACACAAAAGTGAGGGGCATTGAAGTTTCATACATTAAAAGTTGTGCCATGTAGAACGCAATGTATCGGGAAGAGAAAAACTCGAGGTAGTTTATGAGGTGGAGATATCGAAAATGACGTGGGCAAATGAGAAGCTCCGGCACTTGAATTTCCTATGCTTTCAACACAGACAATATGCACTCTTTTATCAAATACCTACCTTGCCTACAACTTCTGAGCGCCCGCTTATCAACCACCATACACACCCAAAGTATCAAATAATTGCTGTTTCATAAAATCCAACAAGCCAGTACGACAGGCAACAGGGACAGTGTCAGTGAGAAAGAGGGTCATGAAATCCAACAAGCCAGTACGATAGTCAACACGGCCAGTGTCAGTGGGAAAGAGGGTCTTGCTGGTGGACCGTAAATGTTTACCACACCTGCGGAGGGGTGAAAGATCCAAGCTCCATGGACGGAGTTACAGATGTCATTGAGTGAATTTTACATCAAGGGCCTACAATCAAGTATGAAACCTCATGTGGGCTCCAGAGTATGGAGTGTTTTACTTCGGGGGGAAAACATGGGTTGCACCACCATTTCAAAATGGTGGTGTCTCATCCTCCTTGCACGTGGTGCCAATGTACTGCTAACTGGAGTCTTTTGCGCGTGTAGTGGATGGAACACGAGCTTGAAGATCGCACTATGTAGAGTAATCCCAACCATCCAATATCTACTGGAAAACGAATGGCTGAAAGTAGAACAAAGATTTGGTCCAAATACAACTAGCAGTCCAGATGGTTAATATAATTTACAGTCTACTTTTTAGGTCATGGAATTGAAGAACATTGTTCTGTTGGGCCCCACCTGGAATGACCGTTCCTTAAAAATCTCCACAATTGCAACTTTCAATTCATGGCCACATTCAACGGTAAGGGAGATCCATGACTAGTGGCGAGGATCTTCCAATCTTCAGGCTCCCATGTCATGGCTCATTAACAACGTGTCCAAACAGACCGATGATGTCTGCCGCTGAATGGTTCAGTGATTTCTAGATTTGTACGATGGGGCCGATGGTTTGGTGATTCAAACGATCAGCTAGAAGATCCTCTCTGAGGGTATGGACATAAATTTTAGTAATCTTCTGAAAAAAATCCTAACACTGGCCAAGAGTGTGGACATTTTAGCAGTTGAGAGTTGCAAGATCCTCAATTCTAGCTAGCTTGAAAAATAAAGAAAAAGACTCCTCAGCTGCAATTTTCAATTCATGGCCTGTAAAGAATGGCCGGAAATAGCGAAATGTACAATGATCCATATTCAACAGTAAAGGAGGCCCATGACTAGTGGCTAGGATCTTCCAATCTTCAAGTGTCTGTGTCATGGTTCATTTACAACGTGTCCAAACAGATCAACGATGTGGGTCCTGCACCCAGCTTGCAGAAATCGAAAGTGCAACCTCAAGTGGGGCCATCGTTCGGTGATTTCCAGGCTGTACAAGTGGCGGCCATGGTTCAATGATTCAACCGATTAGTTAGAAGATCCTCGCTGAGACTTTAGACATTTTAGCCATTGAGAGTACGGACATTATGGCATACCTGGTCATCATGGTGGAGCCCATAGAGCACCGACCACTAGTGTTGGGAAAACCTAGTAGCGAAAGCAGAAGCCGAATGTGCAGAGTAACGTGAGATCAAACGAGAAACAATAAGAAATCAAACCACACATAAGCATTTACCACAAGAGAATCCGAATTTACGTGGAAAAGCCCTCAACGGGTAAAAAACCATGGCACAAGGCATCCACTATGATTAACAGAAGATTATAGAGATTGACAGCCCACAAGCAAGGAAAACAGAGAAAACTCAAGCTCTCTCCCTCTCAAAACATTCTCCCCTCTTTCTAATACGATTAGGAAACCTTGGACACCTTAGGATACCATCTAAGTCCAGATACATGCCATATATATAACAAGAATCCCGAAAATAGAAACATCTTACATACTACCGCGTAATGCCCAAGAAACCACGTGCACAAACGACCAGTTGCCCAACCGGTCGCACCTTGCACAAAAACAGTCCAGAGGAGAAAACATCCGCGCTGCCTCACCACCGACCGGTTTACAGGACCGATCGGCCGACCGGTCTAGGGCAACAATAAATCTATCCAAAGCCACGCTGTGTAAACTATCCAAACAGCCAGACCGGTCGCCCGACTGATCTGAGCACTCAACAGACGCATAGTATGAAGGCTCTCCAACAATCTCCACCAAGGCTTCAAACGTCGAATCAACACCATCCTCGCAATGTCATCTCATCTTCAATCATAGCTCCACCGCTTCTCATGCCACCATCGACTATAACCTTACACATTCACGCCCTTTTCCGCTCTTCTCATGTAGCCCTTGGGCACTTGCCACATACGAGCAACCGTGGATCTCAGTGCCGATCCCGCAGCTCCACCGTGAATTGTGCTCCTGATCAACTTGTAAAGATGGTCACACCTCCATGCTTTCATACACACGAGTGCCCCTTTCAACACTTGACAACAATGATCGCGGCCGATGAACACATACCCTTTCGCCTCGAGTGCACCAAGAGAAATCACATTCATCTTCATCTTTGGGACTTGCTTCACATCTTTCAAGACTCGTTCTATCCCATCAAACATCCTGATGCGCACCGTACCAATACCCACAACCTTATGAGTGTAGTCATCGCCCACAAACACCGATTCTCCACCATACTCCTTGTATGTCGTGAATGAAATCCGGTCAGGACATACGTGACATGAAGCCCCTGAATCTAAGATCCACCCACTACCGTGAGATCCCTTGCTAGATATAGCTAGAATTTCACATAGATCGTCACCGTCCTCTACGGTATTGGCTCTCTCTCTAGAAGAATTTTCATACTTCTCTTGTTTCAACCTGGGACTCTGACAATCCCCTCTCATGTGGCCCTTCTGACCACAATTCTAGCACTTCACTTTAGCCTTCTCTTTGCCCTTGGCCTTAGATCCCGATTTCGAATATCCTCCATGCTCAGAACTACTTCCCCTCATAACCAGTGCCTCTGAGGAATAACGGGAAGCCACGTCACTGCTTTTCTTTCTCATCGCCTTCGACTGGAGGGCTAAGATAACGGTCTCGACATTTGTGGTTTTCCTCCCTGTGCACACAGAGTCCTTGAACGACTCATATGAATCTGGAAGAGAATTCAACAGGATGCATGCTTGATATTCATCCTTCATCGGTTCATCGATCTCCACCAACTTGTAAACCAGCCTATTAAACGTGCTCAAGCGGTCCTCCACTTTCGTTCCCTCAGTCATCCTCAAGGTGAACAACTACATCAACACGTACATGCGATTCTCTAGAGACTTCTTGGCATAAACTCTCTCTAGCTAGCTTTGCCATTGTTTCAGCCGCACTCTTCTCCTTCATAACATCATCCGTAAGGTTTAACAAGGTTGACGTTCTAACCTTCTTATCAAGCCTCGTCCACTCATCATCTTTCATAGCTTCGGGTCGCTTTCCAAGAGCTTCATCAAGCCCTTGCTGAACTAGGAAGGATTCAACATTCACCTTCCATAGCTCAAAGTTATTTTTCCTGGAGAACTTCTCTACCTCGAACCTTGTGTTTGATCCCATCTTCTCATCTCAGATCCAAATTCTACTCCACCCCAACTTTATCTCTGATACTGCTTGTTAGGAAAACGAGGTAAAGGAAGCGGAAGCGGAATCCAAACGCACAAAGTAATGCGAGATCAAATGAGAAACAATATGAAATCAAACAACACACAAGCATTCACCACAAGAGAATTCAAATTTACGTAGAAAAACCCCTCAACGGGTAAAAAACCATAGTACAAAGTGATCCACTATGATTAACAGAAGATTACAGAGTTTGACAACTCACAAGCAAGGAAAACAGAGAAAACCCAAGCTCTCGCCCTCTCAAAACACTCTCCCCTCTTCCTAATACGATTAGCAAACCTTGGACACCTTAGGATACCATCTACCTAGATTAGATGTTCAAAAGCCCATATGACTAATCCGTCCATCTACCCTCTTCTTCACAAGTCCAACTCCAACCAACGTTACCTCAAGTTTTCCCTCAATGAGCTTGGGATCATCCAAAGAGGAGTTGACCATCTGAAAGCTTCCATTGTGAGCTGGAAGAAGCCGGTGGAGGGATGGGTGAAACTAAATGTGGACGGATCGGCCCACGGTAACCCGAGCCCATTGGGAGGTGGAGGTGTTTGTAGGGGCCCTTCTAGAGAAGTAATCTTCGCCTTCGCAGCTGGTTACGGTAAAGGGTCAAATGCCAGAGCAAAGGCTAAAGCGATGGCGGAAGGTCTCCACATGTGCATCCAAAGAGGTTTTCCTCATATCTAGGTGTCTAGTGATGCTAAATTCATTGTGGACCTTCTTAATAGTGAGAATGGGAGTTCTTGGCGGCTTTGGTATTGGCCGAAGCATATAAAGTCCCTGGCAGATAAGGCCCAGGTGCGTTTTATGTACTCTCCCAAAGAGTCTAATATGGTGGCGGATGGGTTGGCCCGGTTGGGGAGTGCAACCCAACAAAATTCTACATTTCACTTTGTCAACTAGCTTCCCATGATTTGCAAAGGGGCAGTCTGTCTTGACAGATCCGGTCTTGGATCGCTTAGGTTTCAGGATTAGGAGCATTGAGTTGGGTCCTCTTTTTAGAGGGGTGCGCTTTGTGTACACTTCCTTTATATGATAAGTGGGGCCCACCCATATTTTTGTGGGCCCTCCCTGAAGTATCTTGTATATCGTTTCTTTGAATATATATATTAAGGTTGTTTTAAAAAAAAGTATATTAAGAAAGCTGGAGTGGCAGCTCGGATGGATCTCACCGTGATGTTTATGGAAAATCTACCCTGACCATTAGGTGCATCATCCTATGTTAGTCTCAGGTTTATTCAGGTGGACCAATGGATTGGAAATCGTATAGGGAAACGTTCACCTTCCACACTCTTTTCCTTGGTATGGCCCACATAAATCACAAATAGGATTTTTTTTTAGCTTGCGAATAAATTTTTTAATATAATTTAATGGTTGGAGTAGATTTCATATAATAAGAAGTTGGCAACGAGCCGAGCCGGGCTCGAGTTAGCCCTAGTTTAGTTTGTCTTGTTTTTATGCCATGTCAGTTTGTGTATCAGCCTGGTTTGGGTTTTTGGCTGACCCATGCGACCCGAGTTTGGTTTGCTCCAGAAAAATCTGGTTCGAGATGGGATCAGTTTGGTCAAAAATTTTGAACCAGGCTGGCCAAGTTTGAATAGGGGCGGCTCTTTTTTTTTATTGCTTGTTTAAATAGAAAAGAATTTAAAAAGTTAGAAAAAAAAATACAAAAGTATCTTACTACATGATGTTTAACATCCTCCAAAGGAGAAGTGCAAAATGGACATGTAAAAGCCTTTTCCAAATATAAGTACACAAGCATAAGTACAAGTAAAAAGTGTACATTCATGTATATGTATTATGTATTATTCACGTCAATCATGTATATGTATAATCCACGCTGTCCAGCTACTACAAAAAAAAAAACTGCAACGGCTACGAGTTAAATTCGTAGCCATATATTAAACGCTATGGATAAAGCTCGTCGCTGGTCCGCATCTGATCCGTAGCAACTGCCATAGTATCCTAGGTCTTTTGACTACAGCTACGGACTATATCCGTAGTAGTAAATTTATAGCTACGGATTAAACACACAGCTATAATAGAGAGTCCGTTGCCATTAATAAATACAACTACGGACGAGTCCATTGCCATTGCTAGATATTGCTACGACTAGCTACTAATTAGTCCGTCGCCGTTGGTTTTCAAAATTAAATCTTCGATAACTGTAGCTACGGACTAAATCCGTAGCAAGTTTTTTCAAAATAAAAAAAGTAGCCCTTTTGTTTCTAGTACATGCCCTATGCCCTATTTTAACTCAAATGAAAACAATCTATCCAACATTCATCCAAATAAGGATTAACAATACAAAGCCAATGAAAGTTTTTTTGAAGGGAAAGTCAAAATACGTCTCGAGTTCAATCAATATAAATACACTCGAGTTCTCATTACAAGAAATTAGATGACTTGTTTAGACAATACTTGCTAGGAAAAAATTTTACAAAGAAGCCAAGATCCTTGAGTTCCACATAAGTTTCTTCAAATGAACCAAGGCTCTCTATCCGCCCACCATTTTCTCTGCAACCCTCTGCAAAACTATCCGAGTATAAAAATCTCATTGCCTGTGATATGTTCCGAGTAGTTTTGAGTCTTTTCTCTTATAAGGAATTGAGTTGCTGCATTAGAAGAAGATTCGTTTCGTGCATGTCAACATTTTCGGATAGATACAATACATAAACAACTATGAAAATTTACCTCCGTTTGTGCGGAAACCGAGAATAGAACTGATTGACGAAGCGGTCGTACGCACATATTCTCCAGAAACCTTACATAAAAAATACAAATTAGAAAATGAACAAGTCATACAAATCATTTGCAGTAGGAAATGATATTGTGTCCCCATGAATCAATCTAATGCATGCACATGAATTTATGTTACAACTACAAGCATGTCATGGCATCATTTATTTAGCCATTTGTAAGAAAGCTTGCATGAAGCATGCGTCTATCCATGTTCAATCATCATTTTTCTTCATGGAGATGTTAAAGAATCAGTTTCTCAATTGCAAGTGATCACAATTAGGAAAAGCAATAACTAACAACCCACAGGTGACCTATCACCTTGTGGAACAACCCAAGCCACTTAAAATTCATCAAGCCCGGGCCCAAAAGAAACATACATGACCATACTTGGGTTTAAGAATAGAATAATATGGGGCTAAAGACGGGTGGCAATGGGCTCAAGTCAAGTGAATTGGACACTGTGTGGGAGTTGGCTTAGAAAATGGATCAAGTCTGGAATGAACCCTACCTAACCTGACCTTGTAAGTTTTTTAGGGCCTGTTTGTTAACACTTAAAATAATTACTTAATGCAGAATTGAAAAAATGCTCATGATAAGAATTGTTTGTTAACACCGAATTCAGAAAGCAGTAATTGATTTTTCAATGATTTTTTCAGCAACAGAGGTCTGACTTAATGATGAATACGGAATGCGCTCTACAAATTTTCTATAAAAAAAATAAAATTCCTTCCAAAATTACCCCTCCTCCCAATTGTTACGGAGATTTTCTCTCCCCATGTGTAATACACGACCAACTTTTACCATGTGTTGCTTCTCTGGCCCCACCATAATTTATGTGTTAGATCTACACCATCCATCAACTTTTTCAGATTAATCTATAGCATGATCCCAAAAATGAAGCACATATAAAACTCAAGTGGACCATACCATAGAAACCAGCGGGAATTAAATGACTACCATTGACCATCGTTAAAACATTTGATGGCCACAAAAGTCTAGTATAATGTTAAGTTTTTAGTGCTTTAACTTCATCCTAGTGTGAATGAACTTATAAACGATTTGGATGGCCTCTAAATATTAAGGTGGGGACAGGAAGATTTCAACAGTAGAAAACTCTTTTCCCAGTTTTCCCTCTCTTGTGGCCCACTTGAGTTCTAGATCCACCTCATTTTTTGTCGCATGTCTTAAATTTATATAAGAAAATGGATTTCTCAATGAGCCCTACCTAGCAACTGAGTGGATTTCTCACAAACATCACAATGGGCCCTACCTAGCATCTCAGCACGAACCGCCTTTGGAAGGAAATCCGCGTAGAAGCCGAAGCAGATTGCGTCCTTCCACTACTCGGCGAAAATGGGTGCAGCTTCGTTGGATCCTTAGATCCACCGAGGTGGGTGGATCCCCTTAATGTGTTGTCCATTGTATGTTGTGTGTGTATTACATCCAGGCTGCCCATTCATTTTGAAAACTCATTTTAGAGCCTGATTCAAAAAATGAAGTAGATCCAAATCTCAAATGGACCATAATACAGTAAACATTGGTACTCAACCATTAAAAGCTTCTTGTGGGTTACAAAAGTTTTGGTTCAAGCTGACCTTTGTTTGGTATCTTCATCCAGTCTTTCTGACCTTTTCAACAGGTTAAATGGAAAATAAACATTCCAGTGGCCCCCATAAAGTTTTTAATGGTGGGGATTCAATCACTATTATTTCATGTGATATGCTCCACCTAAGATTTGGATCTGCTTCATTTTTGGGATAATGTCCTAAAATGAGCTTTCAAAATGCATGAACAGGGTAGATGTAAGGTACGTACATCATAGTGGCCCCATAGTTGGGGATCCACTGACCTCAGTTGATCCGAGGATCCACCCAAACCGCTCCCAATGCAATCCGCTTACCAGCAGGATTGCTGCTTTGAGGATGGGCATAAATTAGGTGTTACCTTGGGAATAGCTTAGTGGGTGTTACCCTTACCGTATGGCCCACATGGATGATATTTTGTATATCCACTCCGTCCATCCGTTTCTACAGCCCAGTTTAGGATGAAGTTTCAAAGATTATTCAAATCCAAATCTCAAGTGGACCATACCACTAGAAACAGTGTGATTGAGTGCCCCACCATTAAAAATTCCAAAGAGCCCATCGTAAGGTTTTTGTAATGTTTATTTGAAATCCAAGCTCTTGATAATGTCAATAAGGTCTTGATGAAGGGAAAATATAAAGATCAGATTGATCCAAAACTTATGTGGCCCACAAAACGTTTTTAATGGTTATTCATTACTGTTTCTAGTGATATGGTCTACCTAAGATTTGGATCTTCTTAAGGTTTTGGATCATATACTAAAATAATATGAGAAAACAGATAGACAACGTAGATATATACAAAATACATCAAGTTGGGTGCCAAGTCTCACCATTTTTTATAGTGTGGTCCACTAGATATTAGGATCTATTTCATTTTTAGGACCATGCCTTGAAATGAGATGGCAAACGGGATGGATGGAGTGGATATAAAACAAATACATCATAGTGGACCTCACAATGCCCTACATATCTAACACAATAAGGAATGAATGGAATAATGGTGCCCACATAAGTTTATAATATATACATTCAGGTTTTCCTTAAATAAAAAAAAAAAAAACTCTCAAAGACTTCTCAATTGCATCATTGGTTGTTTGTTTAGCTTCTTTCTAAAAGATTAGAACTGTCTCTCATGGTTGGTATTTCATTTTACTCCCTCTTTGAAAAAGATTTGATTTTCTTGAATTAAATGGATGTTAACTTAATGATTTTATTTTCATTTAATAAAAAAATCTTCATAATGCAAAACATCTCCAAACAAGAGATAAGGGTAAATATGTCAAGTTTAGAGATTTCGGCCATTTCAAACGTTTGTTAACAAACAAATTGTTTCAGATTCAGTACTTAATTTTCAGACTTGTTTGCCACCAATCTAATCAAATAAGCATATATTATGAGAACCCATGAATTAGACACTTAAAATTATTTTCAATTACTTGGACATCATATTCTTTACCACTGACGTAGAGAGGATCGCTGATGCATACATTGCTTAGATGGACCGGAGAAAGGAGTCCAAGAAGAAACCCTAGACGTCAGCATAGTTCGGTTGCCTAACTAGAATTTGTTGGGCGTCCAAAACTACTTCCGGAATCCAAAAGTTTGTTGGTCTATTTTTAGGCAGTTCAGTTGCCTGATGCCAAGTTCGGTCGACCAAAACTCCAACTTTAATTGGAGGACCAGTAAAGACGAGTTTTCTAAGTAGGGAAGTTTAATTGGAATGAAAATACAAAGGGGCTTTTATCTGAAAATTCTTAAAAGCATACCAGATTTTCATAACACGCTTTGACTTCCCATATTTAACAAATCATTATATATAAATGGAGGTGAAAAGTCAAAATTACCTTTGATGGGGAGATTTTTGCAAAAAAACATAAGCTATAGTGGCCCTAAGTGGTTGTATTACTGAAATTCAATCAGATCACTAGTTACATAACTTAATTTTAGGGGTAGGCATAAAAAATTGAAAAAAAAAAAAAAAATTGGGTGTATAGTTGTTGGAAGTAGCAAACCAAATGGCAACTGTTACAGAAACTTCTGATTTCTCAATAGTTACATCATCAATTCCTTAACAGTTTCAGCAAGTTGCAGCAAATAATGACCTAGCAGTTTCAACAACCTTTGATATTCTCAAAAGGTCTCATTGAAAGAGTTGTAACAGGTGACCTTTAGGAGAATGAAGAGTCTTGTAACAGCTAAGGAGTTATGTCTATCTAAGAATCTATAAATAGGTGAAATGTGTAGTCATTTGAAATACAATTGATCAGAAATTCAGCAATAAGAAAATCTTAGTTTTCTTTCTTTCTTATGTGGTTATTTAGTTTTGCTCTGATACCTAATCAAACTGTCCAGTAGCTAGTTCCCTCCGAAGTTTCCCTCAGGATAGCTGGAGCCCATGGGCGAGTTCTATCGGGTAAAGCCAATAATTAGAGACATCAGGGGCGTAACACCCTCGACCTATTCTCAAACTTTCAATAGGAAAGATCCATAGTCATATATGTGGATAACAAATCGGCAATCGAGCTCTCTAAAAATCTGGTGCAGCATGGAAGGAGCAAGCACATCGATACTCGATACCATTTTCTCAGAGATCAAGTGAAGTAGAAAGTGGTGAAATTGGAGTACACACCATTGAACAGGTCGCGGACATATTCACCAAGGCATTGTCAATTGATGCATTCGGACGACTAAGATCATTGCTTGGAATGAAGTCAGTTTTGGTTTGAAGGGGAGTGTTGGAAGTAGCAAACCAAATGGCAATTGTTATAGAAACTTTTGGCTTCTCAACAATTACATCATCAATTCCTTAACAGTTTCAGCAAGTTGCAACCAACACTGACCTAGTAGTTTTAGCAACCATTGATATTCTCAAAGGGTCTCATTGAAAGAGTTGTAACAGGTGACCTTTAGGAGAATGAAGAGTCTTGTAACACCTAAGGAGTTATGTCTATCTAAGAATCTATAAATAGGTGAAATGTATAGTCATTTGAAACACACTTGATCAGAAATTCAACAATAAGAAAATATTAGTTTTCTTTCTTTCTTGTGTGGTTATTCAGTTTTGCTTCCAAGGCTTTGTAAAGCCAACAATAGTGACCCTTTAAACTATTTCCTTATGTATACCCATCTGAATCACGGATTGTCCAAATTCTTGGCCATAGGCCTAAATATTTTTATGGAAGCTAATAGTTGCAGTGGATTTCTTATAATCTTCACGGTAGCCCTTGGAAAAAATCAGCGTTGAACATCTCTCCCAACTGTTTCCTCTGGTGAGGCCCATCTGAATCATGTGGGCCCAATTTTTTAGCCTTGACTTAATGTGGGATTACACAACTAATGATTTCAGATGCACATTGCCATAGGCTTGGGTGTGCTTCCCATAAAAAAATCCTTTTTTTTCTTCAATTAGTTGCAGAAAGTATACATTGCATGTATGAAAGCTAAATCTCTAGGAAAGGATTTTGTGGTGTGCACTAACCTTAGTGGTATGTTGACATTACCAAGTACTGTGGGTCCCACCATGATTTATTTGTTATATCCACACCATCCATCTATTTTGTGAGATCTTCCTAGGACATGGGAAAAACTGAAGCAGATCCAAAGCTCCAGTGGACCACACCATAGAAGGCAACGGGGATTGAACGCCTACCATTAAAACTTCTTGGGGGCCACAAAAGTTTTAGATCTAGCTGATATTTGTATTTTCCATTCATGCGGGTCTGTGAGACCTTATGAGTCCTTATTACTAGGTTGGATGGAAAATAAACATCATATTGGGCTCTAGAAAGGTTTAACGGTGGCCAGTGGGCGTCATTGTTCCATAACTTTCTATGGTACGGTCCACTTGAGCTTTGGATCTTTCTCATTTCTGGGCCCATGCACTAACATGATATCACAAAATGGATCAAGGGTGTTGACATAGCTCATATATCATGGTCAATCCCACAGAACTTAGTGACACCCAAAATAGCATAAGGTTGGTGGTATGTGGCACACTACGCAATCAGCTTCCTAAATCTCTTTAAGCAGTAGGTCGGAGAAGACACCACCGCCAACATTTGGCGAGGCCCACTATGAATATGAAATCCACTAACAATTAATTGGGTAATCTGACACTACGCCCATGTCCAAAAAATCAAGCTAACGAGTGATTTAGATATGCCTCACCAGAGGAAATAGTTGGGAAAGATGTTCAACGTGATTTTTATTTTTATTTTTATTTTTATTTTTTTATTTTTACAGGCCCACTATGAAGATTATAAGAAATCCACTCTAACCAATAAATTCCACAAAAAATTTAGGTCAAGGGGTCAAGAATCGGGACAATTAATGATTCAAATGGGTTATAAAGAGGGAGACAGTTTGGAGGGTGGGCATCACCATGTGCATTGTTTCCAATCGTATGGTCCACCAAAATCTCATAAGGGATTTAGTTTTTATTTCTATGTCTAAAATTAGGTCATGCAACTAATGATCAAATTGAATTTTAAAAAATACAATACATCAGGGTCAATATAGCTTCTGATTCCCCGTAGCATAATTTCCATGCGCACAGCATCCGGTTCTACAAAAAATCTACCAATGTAATTCTAACTTTTCATCCACCATTCATGCCTACAATCAAAGCATTAGGAGGGGTTAATTGGTACTTTTCTTGTGCTTATATCTAAAGGTTGAGTCCAGATTCTCTGCTCGAACTAAGTGGAGAACTTCTACTGTTGCCTCTTTGATTGGTCCAGCTCAGCCTGACGGTGTCAGCGCTGACACCGTCAGGCTGAGGTGAACCAATCATAGAGGCGCAAAGCAGGATTTCTCTACTTGGTTCAAGCATAGGATCCGGATTCCTAAAGGTTTGCTACCATACATCCACATCAATACTATGGACGTGAGTCATATTTTTTGTAGTGGGTTAATCACCCTAATTTGTTGTCAATATTAGCCTTAGACACGTTGGCTTTTCTAAGCCTTAAACTTAAAACACAATGAACACATGAAAGAGGAAGTGAGAATGAGGAACTTTGTTGTTTCACTGATTTCTTGCAAGATCACTGACTTGGTGAGAACAAACTAGATTTTTTCTGGTTGCTTACAAGCTTACTGACTTGATGAGAAACGGACAGCAAGAGCATCCAATTTATAGACATTTACAACAAGATGAAAAGACAAAAATGCCCTTGCAAAATACACTACAGGGGTATGTACTTAACTTAATTATTTTGCAAAAAGCAAAAACAAGCAATTAATGTTTTTCTTCTTAATGTTTTGGAGAGATGAATCGACGCCTGGAAACTCCATCTCCAACTGCTGCTGGAAGCTTCACTTTAATTATTTCTTGGAAGCTCAACCGTCAGGTACTCATGCTAGCAAATGGATGGCCATGATTAAATCACAAAACTGGTGGTTTTGGATTGCCATTTTCAACATAATTATGGTCGATCTCGTGAGAGGCATGGCCTAAACAACATTTTGCGCTTGCAAGGCTAGACTATGCAATTATACTATGTGCTTGCAACAACTCAACGACTGTAACTCATTCACTGTACAAGTTATGAAAACGCACGACAATGCTTTGCCATCCAAATGGGATGAAACACACGGAAGAAATCACACCTGATTGGGCAAACTTCTGAGTCCATATATCGAATTTGACAATTAACCCTCTAATTGATGGCAGCTAACCGGATAGGTTGGATTGCCCCAGTACTTTGATTACTGGGCTAGGCACCATCCCGTCATGTTTGACAGCGGTGGCAATGGGTCGGGTCAGCAAACAATTCAACTGGCCTGACCCACTTCTGAGGGAGTTTGGGCCCAGTTAAATGTGAAGCGGGTTGGGCTCAGGTCAGAAATTTGGCCTGAATGGGCCAAGCTGTAGTTGTTCCCTACCCAAACTAACCTGTCCATATAGTTTACCAATGGGCTGGACCAGATAACCCAACTGGACCAGCTCAAAACATGAAAGAAATTAAAAGACCATAAGTAAAAATACATCCACATGATGTATGCATTTTTTCTTTTCATGTATTTACTAATTGAGTTGAGCTGGGCATGCCTTTAGCCCCGTATTCCAGTCTTAAACCCAAGTGTGACTGTGCAGGGTTGGTTCGACTCAACCTGATTAAAATTAAATGGGTCCAGTCAGGTTGGTCAATAGTGTAATGAGTCCTGGGTTACGTTCGAGCCAGATTTCTTAGCCCTAGTTTGCCATGAGTTACGGGAAAGGCACTCTAATGCAAAGGCTATAAGCATTTCCAAACTTTTGTGTAAGTCAGCCCATCTACAGGCCCTCAAAGGTGCCAACGTGGCACACCAGTGCCAGTCCGGAGCCATCTAATTACAGATGCATCCCATCATATAGATGCCACTGAAAAATTTTGTCCGTCCACTCATCGAAGGGCCACACTTTAAACAAAAGTGCGTCCAAGTTAACTACCTACCTTGTTTCTTACATTTCGGCTCACGTAGAGCAGCCAATTTTCATTAACTGCATCTATATGGTTGGGCCCATCTGATGGAAGGCTTGGATCTCGCATCCAAATGCCATTGCCACTTGTCCACATGGCTGCCTGTTTCTTTCTTTCCTTCCTACTTCTTCTTCTACTACGCACATATACACCTTTGCCGCCTCATGTTCCAACGAAGGTCAAGGACCTGAACGTAAGCTAAAGCGAGGTCAAGCTTTGTAGGGCCCCATCATGATGTGTCGGCTCCACCCAGTCCATCAGAGGGGCCCCTCCCTCTTAGGACTAGAGCCAAAAATCAGCTTGATCCATGACTTAGGTGCCACACCACAGGAATTAGTTATGATTGGACGCCCACCCATTCAATGACATTAAATCATTTCCAATATTTTATGGGATAAATTGAATAAAGCTACGGATGGGATTGACTGTTGATCCTGATTTTTGGAACATAAGCTGTCATTGCTAGGCTGAATGGATGGATCGACTAGCTTGATAATTCTACCAGCCATATGACGTTATATAACAGAAGTTATATATTCCAACCATAAAGGCCACCTGCCAATCTCATCCATGCGTGGGATTAATGCTCACCTGACTAGGCTTGCTTGATCCCTTGACCATGTTATGTTGACAAGGGGTTCCATCTGTTGGGCTTCAATTAGTACACATGGCCACACGTGTAGTGGTTAGCTAAGATTTTGTTGTGTGGGTGCTTGTACATGTGCTTGGCATACCAAAGTCATATACGGTTCAAATTAAACTAAAGGCCTTATGACCCAAACATCAAAGTAGACCGTGATTAAAATTAGATCTATAAAGATCGACTGCTGCCACCTATTACAAAAAAGTACAAGCGATCTGCAAAAGGGAGAGCTAGTCCTTAGACCTTAGATGAGTTCTTTTGTCTTGGAAAGGTTTTTTATTACCCCATACAGTGATAGCTTAAGTTGATTATATAAAAAAAATACTTAAAATTAAGTAAATAATATAAGGCCAACTGTTGATTTTATTAACTGAATAAGAATGTATTACAATCAGTGAATAAATAAATAAAGCAAAGGAAATTATTAACCACAATTTGCGAAAGTAGCCATGGATAGTTAACATTCCTCTGAACCTCAACGATTGAGGGATGGTCATTTGAACTTGAACAGTCGTGGTTAGACTAGCAAGATGTGATTGGGGAAATCACTAAGGACTTAGTAATTTGGAATCTAACATCGGGGGTCATGGGCAAAGAACTAAACTAATTCCCACTTGTTGCAATGATATGTTAGACAGAAGTTGATAAAACTATACTAAAACTACACTAATTGATTTGAACTTGCTACAATATTATGATGGACAAAAGTAAAAAGGCTAAACTAAGATAAGCTAAGATAAGCATTCATGTGGGGACGAAAAGATAATATAGATAGCGTTAAGCTGAATAAAAGATTTGTTTAATTGAATTGACAAGGATCTGGATCTACTCTTCATTTTCTACTACGTATGTAGGCTTAAATAGTTAGTAGCTTAGCTTAGTTTTTAACAGCATGAGAGATTAAGATAATTAGCTGTTCAATCTCATATAAATCTTAAAACCTCCATATAAGTGTAACATTTCAGATTCAATCACATGTACAAGAAAATATCATCTCCAGCTATTAACGTAATTGTACATATTATTTCAAGCGCCGAGAATGCCTTCTCTGGGAAGTTACATGACTATGCATACTTTCTTAGGTCATTACTTTAGCTATAATCATTCCGATCTTTTCACATTTTAGATGAAGATATTGCCTCTATTTTCTCGCTAGAGCTTTCCTTTGTTGGACTCTTATGCTTCCTATTTTTTTATGCACACCCTCACACCCACAAACTCCACACGCACATACCCACACACTTATATACTCACACCACAAGGGGTGCTTGAACCTGTGACCTTGTGTTGAAACTCTTGTGAGTCTACCATTAAGGCATGGCAACCGGTGCTAACGTTTTGTTTAAGAGTTGCTTTTATTAGACTATTGTATTTAATGCTTTATAATATGGATACACCTTTGGGTTCTTGGCTTTCAACTTTATCTTCACCACATATGGAGAGCCAGTGCTGAAATGAGTGTTATAAGGAAACATTACATTTTGCAGTCGTTATGGGAAGGAGTGGAGTGGATTAGGGTGTTACCCCAACGTGGCGTCCCATTGTTCCTCACAATGCCTCCCAGAGAAGGGTGAAGTACTCACTTGGCCTATGAAAGCTGATGGGCCAACTTTGACAACTTTTTCTTTTAAATGAGATGGCGCTATGTCGGGGTAATACCTTAGTTGGGTAAGCTCCTGGAAAAGAGGATCTTGTGTGGGGACTTGGATTGGGTACTACATTGGCTAGTCCCTAGCTAGGAGTGGATAGGGAATCTGAGGGACCACCATGATGTATGGGTTTTATCCACACTGTCTATCAATTTTGTTATATCATTTCACGGCACAAGCCTAAAAATGAGGCAGTTCCAAGGTTCACATAAACAACACAATAGGGATTAAACATTATTGTTGAAAAATGTTTGGAGACCATGAAAGTTTTGGATCAAGTTTATATTTTTATTTCCCCTGCATCCAAGGCTACCTGACCTTATGAACAGGTTGGATGGCAATTAACCATCACGGTAGGCCTTAGGAAGGCTTCAACTGTGAGTGTCATTATCACCATAGCTTCCTATGATGTGGTCCACTTAAGCCTTTGAGCTGCCTCATTTTTTTGGCTAGTAACCTAAAATGATATGGCAAATTGATGGACAGTGTGGATAAAACCCATACATCATGTGGCCCCTTAGAGCCCCTTTCCATTCCTAGCTAGGGACAGGTGAGGGTAGTATACCCAATCTGCATCCCTTTGTGTGTGTGTGTGTGTGTGTGTGTGTGTGTTGGGGGGGGGGGGGGGGGGGGGGTACCAAAATAGGTGGACAGTGTGGATAAAACTTATACATAACGATGAGCCCCATAGTTCTCCTGACAGGACTGTCTATCTCTGGCTAGGTCTTAGTAGGGGTTAGTACCTAATCCGAGCGTCCGGACGGGACTCATTTACCACACCAGTTTTTTTTTTTTTTTTTTTTTTAATTGACGGGACTCATTTACCACACCAGTTGCATAGCGCATGAATCACCCTAGCTCTAAGCTGTGCAGGTCCTACACCTTGTATTTGTAAAATATCTACTCTTTCATCAAACGCTTCTTTGAACCGTACATAAAAAGTATCAATCTGGTAAAAACTTGTATTATGCCTTATATTAATGGAAAAATGTAAAAATTCTCCTAACACATCTAAGTTTATGGGATGTGGCCCACCTGAGTTTAGATCAAGCTGATTTTTTTAATCTTCTC
This sequence comes from Liriodendron chinense, assembly GCA_003013855.2. Taxonomy (NCBI): domain Eukaryota; kingdom Viridiplantae; phylum Streptophyta; class Magnoliopsida; order Magnoliales; family Magnoliaceae; genus Liriodendron; species Liriodendron chinense. The sequence goes on from ML058440.1 coordinate 5,797,651, forward strand.
TTCATCCTACCGGTCAATTATACTTCACCATGAGGTTTGATGAAAGATATCACGGTAGCTCCTCGCACAAAAATGCGGTTATCATCCCATTATTAGGGAGATGTTTTACTGGCAGGGTAAAACATGGGTTGCACAGGACACCGGTGAAAATTCACAGCCATTTTCAAAAGAGTGGCGTCTCATCCTACTTGCACGTGGTTTGGCTGGTGACCGACAGCCATCTAGCTGATGTCAAAGCTCTGTAGGCCCCACCATGATGTGTTTTATCCACACCATCCATCCGTTTTCCCATCCCCTTTTTCAAACCTCAAGTGAACCACGCCACAAGAAACAGTGGGATTGAATGCTTTTTGTTGAAAACTTCTTTGCGGCCACGGAAGTTTTGGATCAAGCTGATATCTGTGACTTTCAACGGTGGACGCAGAACCAGATCCTCCCACATGTACTCAATCTTTTTTCGCTATCCCGGTTTTTCGTGGTGTGGTCCACTTAAGCTTCAGATATCCTTCAATTTTGAGCTTATGCCCTAAAATGAGCAGACAAAAGGGATGGGCAATGTGGGTAAAACACATACATCATGGTAGGGCCCACAGAGCTTTGACACCGGCCAAACCACGACCCTTTTTTTGGCACATTGTGGATGGAACATGACGCTGGGCCCAACGTGGGTTGACGCTGCCTTCAAAATCTTTTCAATTCTACCTTTCAAAAACTAAGTAAATTCCTCAATTGCAACTATCAACTCATGGCCATGTTCAACAGTAAACTGAGCCCAAGACCAGTGTCTAGAATCTTCCAGTCTTCAGGTTTCCCATGTCATGCTAATATAAAGTCTCCCAGCAGACCAACTAAGTCAGTCGTTGAAGTCTGCACCCAGCTTGTAAAAATTGAAAATGCAACCTCAGGTTGGGCCCATGGTACGGTGATTTTTCAGATTGTACAAGCTGCCCTATGAGTGGGTGATTCAAACGAATGGTTGAAGATCCTGGCCGAGAGTGTGAACATTTTAGCAGTTGATAGCAGATGTACACCGATTTCCTGCCAAAGCCTTCAGTAGGAAGTTCCGCGGTGATGTTTGTGAGAAATCCACCCGTCCATCCGTTTTGTGAGCTCATTTTAGGATGTTCGACCAAAAATGAACCAGATCTAACGCTCAAGTGGGCCGAAAATGCGAAGATTGAACTTCCACTGTTGAAATATTGGTGGGGTCATAGAAGTTTGGAATCAGGCTAATCTTTGTGTTTTCAGTTCATCCCAGTAGGAATGACATTATGAATGGTATGGATGTCATATAAACATCACTGTGGACCCAAGGAGGTTTCAACGATAGGAATTTCCATACTCACCTTCTCCTTTAGTGCAGCCCACTTGAGTCTTGAATCTTGATCTTTTTTGTCGCACATCCTAAAATGAGCTCACAAAACGGATGAACGGGGTGGATTTCTCGCAAACATCAGGGTGAGCCCCTCCAAGATTCTCATAGCAGGAAATCTACGTCTGTTAATAGTGTGAACATTACTAGGGCTCTCAATGGAGCGGTTAAGATCCGAGATCTGATTCACTCTGACTCCATATATAGTGGATTTGAATCTTATTTTTTTCTGATAAAATAAATGGATTGGATTATGGTTCACTAACAAAAATCCGAATATTATCCGGGTCGGATCTTACTATTAGATTATGTAAGAGTTTAATACATACAGATTCATGTGGTGTGGTCCAGTTGAGCCTTAGATCTGCCTTCTTTTTGGGCTCAAGCACTAAAATGATCTGTCAAGATAGTTGGGCAGCATGGATAAAACATATAGGTCAACCCCATAGATCCCCTGACAAGACAATCCATGCCATCTCAAGCTAGGTCAGTTCGTAGAAAATTCGGAGGGAATTAGTTGTTACTAGGATAACGATTTAATGGGTGTTACCCTAACCGTGTGGGCCCCACCTTGATGTATTTTATATATCGACGCCTTCATCTGTTTTCTTATATCATTTCAGGGGACAATTCCAAATCTTAATAATTAAGATCCAAATCTCAGGTGAACCATACCACTAGAAACAATGATAAATGCCCATTAAAAACATTTTATGGGCCACAAAAGTTTTAGATCAAGCTAATATTCATATAATCCCTTCATTCAGATATTTTTTACATTATCAACAAGTCAGATGGAAATTAAACATTACGAAAACCTTACTATGGGCCCTTTGGAATTTTTAATGGTGAGGCACTCAATCACTACTATTTACTGTGTTATGGTTCACCTAAGATTTGAATTTGCTTAATTTTTTTTAATCCATCCTAAAATTATATGTAGAAATGAATGGACAACATGGATATACAATAAATCATCAAGGTGGGCCCTAAAGTAGGGATAACACCCACTAAGTTGTTACCCATGTAACAACCAAGTTGCATCCCAGAAAATCTTGAGGAAGCGGAATAGCTCTGACAAACGCGAATTTCCTTTGACAAAAAGTTCGTACGCTGGGAACCTAGATAGGGCCCACCATAATGTTTGTAAGAAATTCACCCTGTCCATCTATTTTTTTTAACTCATTTTAGGACATGAGACTAAAAATGAGCCAGTTCAAAGACTCAAGTGAGCTGCACTAAAGGAAAAGGTGCGTATGGAGATTCCTACTATTGAAACCTCCCTAGGGTCCATAGTGATGTCTATATGTGATTCATATTATTCATAACGTTATTCCTACTAAGCTTATATGATGACTTCAAATCATAATTCGATTTGAATCTGATGTTTATATAGATTTTTGGATCCGAGGTGGATCTCACTGTTTATAAATGTATTGGATATGGATTTCACATTTCGGATCTTAGTCAGATTCAAATTCAGATTCGGTAAGAGTTATAGATTTCTGAATTTAGAATCCAATTCAACTAGATCTGCTCCAAATCTAACCCATTGAGAGCCCTAGACATTACTGCATGCCTCTTCTAGAAGGGACGTGAATCGCCTCCCGCATGTAGTTCTAGTGGGCGGAAGCTACATGGGACCAGGTAGATGCCCACAAGAAATCCACTCTGTCCATCAGTTTATCAGGCAGATCGAAAACTCAGACACATCGAACATCAGGCAGATCGAAAACTCAAGTGGGCCATATAACATGAAAGAGTGAGAATGGAAATGAAAACTGTTGAAACTTTCCTAGAGTCAACCATGATGTTTACATGCCATCCAAACCGTTCATAAGGTTAATAGCACTAGGATAAATTGTTGGCGCAGATATCATCCTGAATCAAAACTTCTATGGGCCCTGCAAAGTTTCCAATGGTGGGCGTTCAATCCCTGCTATATCATGTGGCATCCACTACCCGAGTTTTGGATTTTCCTAATTTTCAGCCTCCTGACCAATTTCAAGCTTGAGAAACTGATGGATGTAGTGGATTTCTAATGGGCATCTTTGTGGCTCCCACATAGCTTCCGCCCAAAGGTACATCCTATACGCAGGTGGCAGAGGCCATTCGCGGGACCTACCGCCGCCCATCTCCAGCTGGCAAGGGGCAGCTGCTTTGAGTGACCACCCGTGACTTATGGGTTTTACTACCCCGTCCATCCATTTTTCCGTGGCATTTTATGAGATAGGACCAAAATTTAGGCAGATCCAAGACACAGGTGGACCATACAATGAGTATTAAACTCTTACCGTTGAAAACTTCTTAGGGGCGTTTTGGATCTAGCTGGTATTTGTGTTTTCTCTTCATCCAGGTCTATGTAACTTTATGAATAGGTTGGATGGCAAATAAACATCACGGCGGACCCTAGGAAACTTTCAACAGTGAGAATGATTATCACCCCTGATTCCTGTGGTGTGGCCCACTTGAGTCTTGGATCTTCTTAGATTTTTGTCCTTTGAAATAAAATACCACGGAAAAATGGATGGACGGTGTGGATAAAACATATACATCACGGTGGCCACTCAAAGCAGCTGCCCGTTCCCAGCTGGAGACCGGCGGAGGTAGGACGCAATCCTCCTTAGAAAAGGTCAGGAGAATTTTTTGACAAATTTCCTTCCATGGTTGGCCCACCTGGTCAATCCTCCCTCCATTGAAACGTTAATGGAATTAAAAATTTCCAACGTTATCGTCAGCGCTTTTGGATGCTGGTGGAGACAGGTGAGAAAGCAAGCAACAATGTAATGAAAATATAATAACGATAGTAATAATAATGATAAGACTCAAATAACAGACCCACCCCAAATCAAATAACGACAGACACCCATTTGGCCATCTTGGTAATTGAGACAGTAAAAACTAGTAATATCTCAAATTCCTAAAATGTGAAATGGGTGTATGTAAATCCATAAGGCTGGGTGTAAATGTCAATCCCCAAATCATTGTTGAATATACACATATATTTTCCTTAGCCTTGCATGAATGTTTTAAGAAATCCAAGCGTGCTTATATAAGGCTTTCATGTGATGCATACACAGAACAAGCTCTCTCTCTACATTATTTCCCTTTGAGCTTTCTAAGGGCCATTTTCTCTCTTTCTAAGTACTTGTCTACCTAATAATCTTGTTTGAATATACCTGCATGTCTTCTTTTCTTGGCATTTCTTTATCTTTTCTGCCATTTGCATTAAGTTGTGTTTGGTTTGAAACAAGCTCCACAATCTTAGTTTTAAAAGTTTTGTCCTTCTTCGATCTTTTATTTTGAAAAAGTTCAGTTTCATATCTATAGTATCTCTTCAAGTATTCCCTATTTACCAAGTACTTCCACGGAGGTTTTAGTATCTGCCTTAAGTCCTCTGTAGTTTAAAATAAGCTCCTCGATCTTAGTTTGATAAGTTCATTTAAGCACTGATTGCAATTCTTCCCAGTACTTCTCAATTTTACTACTTCCATTGAGCAGGATCGCTAATTACCACCATTTACGATTTTTTTTTTTTTTTTTGTGTTAGTTGTAATGGCTAACACCAACGGAACCTCAAATGGGTTAGAGTGGACGGTGACAATCTCTGATGGAACGCCCGATGAACCAGTGGTGGAATCTTCGTGGATATGTAATGCATGGATGGGGCTGTTGGGGCTGATTTTAGCATTGAAATTGAAAATGTGGAGGTTTTGGGAGAAGATAAGGAAGTTGGCTGTTGATGATCCTAGAAGGGTTTTCCATTGTTTCAAAGTGGGGCTAGCACTTACATTGGTGTCCCTGTTTTACTACATGAAGCCCTTGTACGATGGTGTTGGAGGAGAAGCCATGTGGGCCATCTTAACCGTGGTTCTAGTCTTCGAATACACAGTCGGTATGTACATGTTTTGATAATAGAGATGATATTTACACCCTATTTGTTTTGTATAAAAACTTCCATTTTCTAATCTTGATATTAGAATGGTACACCCTTTGGGAATGCTCTAACTTCTAATATCAAAATGAAGAGAAGGGTTGTGTATAGAAAAAACATATAGTAGTGTATGCATCTGTTTTTTTCTTTATTCTTTTTTACTTTTTTAGTATAAAGAATTATTGTGCTTAACCATACACCATAACCATCTCCATCATCGGTGCACAGCACATAGTTTGGATGGTTAATCTGCCATCTTCTGCATGGGCCATAGCCTAAAAACTCAATGTTTCTAACTTTCCAATCAATGGACTTTTATGTGGACAATTGCCTACAATATTTGCTCAACATCTATGCCTGTACAAGAGGTGTGTGGTTGTCCATCGGATGGAGCAGATCATTCAAGGACAATTGCACCACTTAAATTTTTCATACTGAGTTTTGATGCATAACTGCATGGTTCTGGGTTTCTTGACAAAATGTGGATAGAAAACCACACTTGTGACGCTGTTTTGTGATGTTCAAACTTCAAATCTTCAAATAAAATTGATGAAACTACCCTTCCATGCTGTTGTAGGTACAACGCTGTCCAAAGGCTTAAGCAGAGCAATGGCGACGCTAGTTGCCGGAGCCCTCGGCTTCGCTGTTCATTGGCTTGCAAGCCACTCTGGCGAGAAGGCCAAGCCTGTGGTTCTCGGCGTCTTTGTCTTCCTTATAGGTATACAACATTGCCTATGGGTTTTATCTTTCCTTTTAAATACAAATACTAATATTGCCACATTACTCATTTCCCATCTTCTTCATTTCAGCTTCCGCGGCGACCTTTTCTAGATTCATTCCCACGGTGAAAACCCGATTCGATTATGGTGTTATGATCTTTATCCTCACCTTCAGCTTGGTTTCCATCTCGGGCCATCGTGAGGATGAATTGTTTGAGTTGTCCCACCAGCGTCTATCCACCATTGCCATAGGAGGGTTCGTGTGCATACTCATCAGCATTTTTATCTGCCCAGTCTGGGCCGGTGAAGAACTCCACCACCTGATCACTTGTAACATTGAAAAGCTTGCCGATTCTTTAGATGGTATGGGCTTTGCATATATATATATATATATATATATATATATATATATATATATATATATATATATATATATATATATATATATATATATATATATATATATATAACTTTATGATGTCTTCTCTCTTGCAGTTTCAACATACATGCAGATGTATGTAGTATGTACCTATTTTAGTGCTTGCATGCTTGCATGCATACATACGCATATGCTCATTTGCATGTCATACCATCATTTGTTTCACAGATTTATTAATTTTGGATTTTAGGATGTGTGGCCGAATATTTTAATGAAAGTGGGAGTACAGCAGACAACAAAGAGCCTGGTCCAAAATTACAAGGCTACAAAAGCGTGCTCAACTCAAAGGCCACCGAAGAATCGCTGGTGAGGCATAGAATTATTTGAAATTGATTATAGATCATTTGGTTTTACCAAATATAATGAAATTTTATGATATTTCGTATGATTAATCAGCCTTATTTGATGCAAAATATCATGAAATTTCATCACATTGGGTGCAACCAAACACACCCAATCAACCAAGAAATTTACTTTTGGGTTTTATCTTTCACTCAATTTTCTTGATTTGATATGGATCCGGCTTATCTATACAGGCCAATTTTGCAAGATGGGAGCCCCCACATGGCCATTTCCGGTTTCGGCATCCATGGAAGCAGTATCTCAAGATTGCAGCTGCAATGCGCTGCTGCACTTATCGAGTAGAGGCACTCTATGGCTCTATCAATTCGGAGATTAAGGTACACTAAATAATCTAAAGATTTACTGATACAGTTTTGAAGTTCAAAATCTAGTTTCATGAGGCCGAATTCTGTTCAAAGCTTCAGTTGTGTGTTAAAGTTCCTCAATATACATTGATACACCATCCCCTAGCAGCTTGAGCTTTTAGAGAAAGTAGTTGTTTGACATGGCTTCGGAGCGGAAGGTCTTGTGTTCAAATCCTATGCCTCAGTAATATATTCTCCCACAAGGGACCCTGTGTACCCTGGGAACTCACTGAGTCAACTTGGTCATGAGTTGGGTCCTTTCAAGAGATAACTCGGCTGTGTTAAACCCCAAAGAAACTCCATTGAGTCAAGTATAAAACCCTTTCAAAATTCCAAACAAAAAAAAAAAAAAAAAATCAAGTACTTGCTGCTTGCAGGTGTTCTCCTCGCCCTACAAGCTTGTTGGTTCAAACTGTGAATTGACTCAGAAGAGTTTCAAGCTGATCAGTCACTGAATTTTTGAACTATGCTTGATCCTTTCAACACATGCATCGCCTAAAATCGGAATTGCCACTATGGTGCAGGCACCCGAGTTCATGAAGAAACATATCAGTGACGCATGCATTAAACTAAGCTCTCAATCTTCCATAGTCTTGAAAGAGCTCGCGACCACAACCAAAAGAATGAGAAGATCTTCCAACTTAGAGTTTTTAGTTGGAGAGATGAATTGCGCCGTAGAAGATTCTCCGAGATGCATTGGAATCTCTTCCTCACGTACTTCAACCGCCACTGCCGCCTCCATCAATAGAAGAAATGGAGGAGGAGGAGGAAAACCTATGCATCTTGACCATCAACATGCCACTTACGGAGGTCATGCCTCTTATCGTAGTCACTTCGCTACTGATAGAAATCGCAGGGAGGATCCAAGGAGTCGTCGATGCCGTCAATGAGTTGGCGGGCCTTGCCAATTTCAAACCCGCGGTTGATGCTGAGTCCGGGTAGACCTAAGCTGAGGGAGAATAAGCCTAAAGTGTGGCCCTGGTGCAACCGTGGTCAGACAACGGTGTTTGCCGATGAACGGATGATCTTGACCATCTGTTCCGTTGAATAGGGACTTTGGCTTTTGGTTTTGAACCGTCTTTCTGAATGCCACTAATCAATGGTCATGGTCATTTGTCTGTATACATGTATCCATGTGGTGGGCCAGCTTTACATAATCGGTAGAGTACCTATATATACGAGTTTCATACTCATCTAGAGTTGTATATATTTTCGTATTGATTATCATGAAGAAGACATACAATTTTCCCGCAATCTCTGATAACATGGACAACAACCTATCCATTCGGGGATCATTACCGCAAGGAATCATACCCATAGAATGAATGGTTCCGATAATCTATAATGGTTTGGCCGGATCAATTTCATTCAGTCCAATTTTAGAGAGATCAAGTCCATTGGTAAACAAGCTAATCAAGTGGCGGATGAGTTTGCTCGGTTAGGGAGTGACATGCAGAGCAAGAGAACCATCTTCCATTTTCCTGAGCTTCCTCAAGATATCCAAGCTCTCATCTTTCTTGATAAGGTGGGCCTTGGCAATATTTCCATCTCAACTTACGGATCGAGTGGCTCTTAAAGGTGGGCCTGGGGTTTTTAGTGTGGGTAGAGTCATACGGTAGGCTTGTCTAGGCGTGGTTTGAGGCCTTTGGATGCCCCAATGTGCATCCCTCTAAATTCTTGTGAATAAAGTTATCTCCTTTTTCAAAAGAATTTAAAAAACAAAAAAGGTCCATTCCACATGAAGCGGAGATGTGCCTGACTAAATCATTTGATAAGCTGATACGTACTGTACGACAAATTGACATGCAGGCACTCAAATTATGGGCATAGCAAAAATTAACTCAAATTAAACTGACTAAAACTGGTTTGTGGCCGGCAGAGCTCCCATCATTGGTTGAACAATCCTAACCTTAGTTTGTGGACACTTGGCTTTTTTTTATTTTTCAAAATATATGTAATATTATTAATAATCAAAATGGTGAGCATCATACATTCGGGCACTCCCTGACACAAAATCATGTGGAACAGCCCACCGTGTGCGAGCCTATACATGAAAACAAGAACCGGACCCTGACTGGACACTTGGCTTGCCACCAATCATGATCAAATAATAAGTTATGGGAACCATAAATTGACACTTGAATTTCAATTACCTGGATGTCATATTTACCACTCTGCCAAGTCGGGTTGCAATACCCCCGATTGGGTGAGTCACGACTCGACACGGAATGTTTATGTCATTGTTCTAAAACACGCTGAGTTGACTCAAAATTTGGCCCAGTAAATTTGAGTCGGACGGATTAATTCATGCCGTGTCTTTTGGAAACTTGGAACTCAGCTTAGTTCAATGTCAACTCGCAGCACGACTCATTGGTTTAGCTTGGATTGACGCAATTTTTTATGTCTCGAGTCAGTGAGTTAGTTAAGTACAAGTGTAGAATCCAACCCTCAACTTATGAGGAGAGATGATGTACTTCCTAGTGCATGATCAAGTCACATACCATGCGTAAGTTGCTTTACATAAGATGCTTATACCACAAGAAGCTTATCTTGGCTTCTATTTATTCAACAAATGAGTATGTTTGGTAAACGACATGCTTCTTAGGCAGAAAGTTGAAAAGTATGTTTGATTTCAATATCAGATAAGTACTTACCCCTCAAATCAAGTGGGCTAACCTTTGATGTGGACTATTCATTATATTGGACCCACCTTGACCCTATCTTCAATGTGAACTATCCATCATGTGAGGCTAACCTTCAATGTGGACCATCCACCTTGCAAGGCCCACCTTCAATGTGGGTTACCGACCATGCGCGACCACCTCGGATGTAGGTTGTCCATCATATCGGACATTGAATGTGAGTCGTCTATCATGTGGGGGCAGGGCCAAACTTCAAAGTGTGAGACATCCATTATGTAAGGCCCACCTTGGATGTGGGTCATTCATCATTAGATCCCAGCCTTAATGCAAGCCCAATTAAAGAGAAAAGCCCAACCCATAAATCAGGCTCAAGCTAGGAAATCTAGCACATAATTTTCTACCAAAGTGCATTCATGATACATGGCATTGGAACCATGTTACATGCATGGAATAGGGAATGATTTGAAATTTAAAAATGTCTTAAAAAGATTTCTTACATAATTTTGAAAAATGTTTTATTTTGTATATATTAAAAAGATGTTCCATGTATTGGGATCGTATAGTCGTTAATTATTAATGGATTTATGGGATGTGGTTGTGATTAGTCTATACAATAACTCATTTGCAATGAGAGGAAAATTCATTTTTTGAGTAATAAAAAAATAAATTATTTTTCTGTAAATTCTAGTAGAAAAGAGAGTTGAGTGATTCCTCTTTAGCTGTGAGCGATTCCAATTCATATCGGTTGAGTGATTTCTAGTTCATCAGCAACTTGCGGTTGTAGAAATTTTCAATTCTTATAAGTTTGTTATTCGTGATGTTTTTTACACTTCTAGTTAATTAATTATTTTTATAATTTCTTTGGTAATTTACTAGTATATCTACTTTTAATCTACATAATCCCATCCTGTTTCGAGTTCTAAAATATTTATTAAAATTCTTAAAGTGTCAACAGCCTAAAATTGATGATTTTCTGGATAGTTTCGAAACATCCTAAAATCAATCATTTTTAGTGTGTGTTTTATTTTCTCTATCTTTATTTGGAATTGGACTCATCAAGGTTCATTTTGACTTTTAAATCACATTAATCAGAGTTGTATTCAAGAAAATATAATGTCTTGAAGCTTACGTATTTAAGATGTCCATTGGAACCACATCAAACTGCATCAGACCTTTTATTTGAAGTGTCCTTGTGTGGGGCCCACCTTAATATGGATCATCCATCATGTGGGGCCCACTATCAATGTTAGTGTCCATCATGTGGGGCCTACTTTCAATATGCACCGCCCATCACATGAAGCACACCTTTGATGTGGACAGTCCATTATGTGAGCCCCACCTTTGATGTGGGCCATCATCATGTAGGGCTTTCTTTAGATGTGGGCCATTCATCATTGGGGACCAATCTTTTATGTGGACTGTCTATTATATGGGCCCATCTTCAATATCCACCACCCATCACGTACGTGGAGCCCACCTTTGATTTGGATTATCCATCTTGTGGACCCCACCTCCAATTTGTGTCGTCCATCATGCAGGGCCTGCATTGGATGTGGACCATTCATCATTGGAGACCAACCTTTGATGTGGACCCCACCTTCAATGTGGGTCGTCCATCATGCAAGGCTTGTTTGGATGTGGGCCATTCATCATCTGAGACCCACCTTTGATGTGGATCATCTATTAGGTGGGCCCATGTTAATATGGGTCATCCATCATGTGGGGCCCACATTAGATGTGGACCGTCCCTCTTGTGGGCCCTACTTCGATGTAGACCGTCCATCATGTGGGGCCTCGTTTGGTATTGACCATCCATCACATAGAGAGATGAGAGGTAGAGAGAAATGTAGAATAAAAATAAAGGTTTAAAAAAAATTAAAAAAATTAAAATTTTGGTAATAAGCAACTTAAGTTAAAAAAGTTATTTTTTTAGTATCAAACAAGCTCTTTTAATGATAGTTTTGTTATTTTATATTACTTGTAGTTCTATCTATATTTAATATATGTCAATGTTGATAATATTTTTATATCATATTATTAAATATCAAAGTCAAGTCGGATCAAGTCTTCAGGTCTGCTGCCTGTCCACAAATCGAGTCCAAGTTTCGGGATTTGTAAACTATGGCTTGTTTGGGATGTGATGGATAAGATGCTATGATATTTCAGTCACCATTTGCATTTCGCCGTATAAATGGCATAGTTGGTCACTATTAAACCCTAAATGGTTGGAAAAACTTACAGTGGGAAGATGAGAGGGACCATCTAATTTTGCAATTTGGATCATACACCATTTTACTTTGAATCAGCAATTAATTTCATAAACATCAATTGTACGGTCAGAATTTCTTGATCAATTAATGTGAGTTAGATTGCTCCATCCATAATATGCCCCCACAATTTGGATGGCCTGGTTAGCCATACATGTGCGCCGCTTATAGGATGGACAGCTTGACTAGGGAACTGATCATAAATACATGTGGCTGTTAGACCCCACCTTATGAAGGGGTCAGATGTCCTGCAAGCCTGCCAGTTATTGTTCCATGCTTGGGCTATTGCTAATTGCATGATGCCATGTAATGCACCCTGCATGGTATATTGCATTAATTGCACCATTCAGTATTCTAACCACACTATGCGCTGTGATGTGAAAGGCTTTATCATGGATCTAGCTACACGGTCCCGATTGTTTATAAAATTATAAGTCATTTGGCAGCCCCATTTTGGATGTATTTGGGGGTAAATACATTCCTCATGATTATATTTTTGCATTTGGAGCTTTGTTATTTTAAAGGTAAATGGAATCGGAGGTATTTAAAATACACCAATTAAGTGTATTTTGAAATCTCATATTTTTTGTTACAATTGGGGTGTAATATTTGAAGTTAAATGTCTTTTTTTTTCTTTGGTTTTAAAGGTAGGATAGTCGTACATTTAACAAAGGTATCATTAGGCTACTAATATGTTGTATATGTGGTATATTGATGATATCATGATGTAAGACGTGGCACAGGCACATTCTTATCGTGGTTGGACCAAAAGAAAGTCGAACGGAAGCAGAAGTAATTCATTAGATTCAAGCCCAATCCTACATAGGGCATAATGTAACTAGGCCCCAGATGTCACTACGCCAAAATAGTAAGAAAACGACGGCCACAAGCCGTTTTAAACCGTAATTCCAGACGGTTTTGGACCGTCTCAAGGGCCGTCTTATTTTGCTGTGTCGTAAAACTTATACGACGGTCCATCACTGTTGTTAATGAAAGATGGTAATGGACCGTCTCAAAAATCAATGGTCTCTAACCGTCGTTGAAATGCATTCAACTCACTCCTAGACGTCAATCAAACGTCTATAACCGTTATCGAAGTGCATTAAACACCTCGCTTCCAGACAGTCTAAGTCCGTCGATAATCCATTAATTATAGATAAATACAGACGGCACAGAGCCGTCGGAAAATTTCTTGCATTAAAAAAACTGTAATAATTGTGTTTCTTTCACCTGGTCATTGAAAAAAAATATTCAAGCAAATATAAAATTGCTAATAAGTAAAATTTTCAAGGTTAAAAAGTAAAATAAACTTCATTCTTTTTACTCTCTTTTTTTTTGTGAAAAACCCCCAAGGAAATCCCAACTCTACTGATCAATAAACCAATTAATCAAATTTTCAACACAAACAACCATTCACATATCAAATTATAGAGAATAATCATATAAATCCCAAAAACCTTGCTAATAAGTAAAATTGCCAAGGTTAAAAAATAAATTTCATTTGTTTTTTTGAAAAACCCACAAGGAAATCCCAACACTAATCAATAAACCTATTAATCAAATTTTCAGCACAAACAACCATTCACATATCAAATCATAGAGAACAATCACATAAATCCCAAAAGCCTAAACCAAAATGGCAGAGTGATTGGTGTTTCATCAAACCCAGGCATCAAACCACTTGAATTTCAACAAATCACAAGCAAAATTTTACCGTCAAACACGAAAATACTACAAAGATTGCGATTCTTGCAAAAATGAGATTTTTACGGCTTACCTAGCATTTGGAAAAGGGAAAACTCTTGAGAATCTATGGAACAAGGTTCCCAAACCTTGCATTTCATGTTTTGTAGCCTGTCCATGTCCTTGTTAGGTGTTATGATAGGAGAAAGTGGTGGTTTAAATATTTCCCAGACTTTCTCGAGATCAAGCCCTGTATCTAGTAGAATTGTTCAGCAATACTTTCTACAATCTCCAAGAACCTATACAAGAAAGAATGATTGATTAAACAATCTATTTTCAAATGCAGTAAAAAAACTTAACCCAATATTTAATACTTTAAGATGTGTAGAAGGTGTTGATAACGCTTCCATGAATTGGGCTTTATCGATCCTATTTCTTACTAATACTAGGAATGTTATTTGTTGGAAATGTTAAGCCATTGTTAAGATTGGAACACATTTTCGCTAGTTAATGAGCGCTCAATCAACTAAATTTGTTGAAACAAAATAGATTAACCATTTCAACTAAATTAAGATTTGACTAGACGTATGATTTGTTAGTTCACTTGATGGATCAAAGTTCAACAGAATTTGAACACATGCAAACTTGTATTAATCAAGACATTATAAGCTGAACATACAAATTGATATGCGGGGCCTATTGTGATGTTTTAATGACATCCAATCCTTCCATCAACTCAGTCTGATACATATGTCTCTAGGATGCACTCTAAAACAAAGAAAGAAATAGAGATGAAGGTGCTTTCAAGAGAAGCATCTAAATTAATTTCCACCTGGAGAAAAATCTAAATATGGTTGCACAAAGCATGACAGGAAGAGGAGCAAAGTCAGGCATAGAGGTGGGGAAGCATCTATTTCAAAATCATACCAAGTATAAATTTAATAGCTATAAAGTAGGACCACCACCTGGTTCGAAAGTTTCCTATAACTATGATATGAAACTTTTGAAATAGATTGCCCGCACTACTTTCTATGGGTGAAAAATGTGCAACACTCCACAATGATTTTTAATGGGTAAAATAATCTTGAAGTTATTCCATTCAAATATATTTCAAGGTTACCTGGATTAAAGTGAGTCTGGTACATGGTACAGTCATAAAAAGGATGGTGCTATCCTGGTGAAGAAGAGATCAAATCCAAACGCAAAGACCAAGCTAGTTGACTCTGAAATTGTTCCTATACCCTCGCAGTCGTTCCACTTGAAGTGAGTGTGTCACATACGACTACAAACACGAATCATATCAATATATAAACACACCACAATCAAGTAGAGAGTATATGATAAAGATTAGAGGAATAATAGGGTCCTGTTCATCAACAAACTGATGAGCACACACACAGTTGCTGAGGGTTCTGTACAAAACCATCAACTTTTGGTGATCAAAACCATCAATAGTAGTTCCCACATTAGATGGGTCATGCCTTGGAAACTTTGTATTAAAAGATCACAACCCTTTGATCAATGGCCTACATTTATAGAGGTTAAGTAGATAAATAGGAATGGTGACATTCAACCAAAAAATATTGCAACTATCAAGTGATTGGCAACTTCAAATCAACATGATTTGAGAAATACCCTATCTAAGGCAGGAATGATGGTCCCACATGTAATGAGTCTGTACATTTTCTGATGAGCAGGACCCAATAATTCCGAGGATGCATGTATCAGAGATGTTCAATGTTGTTTCATCCTCACTAAACTTATGTTGATCATGATTGTGTGCCTGGTGGGCCACTGCATGAAGGGCTACAGGTCCAAAATCACAGTGATTTCACAACTCCTGACCTATGTTATAATTAGTATATGTAGATTTGATTGAGAATTAAACTAGGAGAACTAAATGATACTCTTTTCTGGTAACATTATTGCAGTGACACTGAATCAGTAATATTTTAAAAAAGACCAGATATGGGAATATGACTAACCTCTCACCATGGTTTGGAACAGGATGAAATCTGCCATGGGTAGTTCCATCACCTTCCAGAAACAAGTGGAATTGGATGGATTCTCGAGCCATGTACCTAGGCACCTTGGGAGTATTGAAAAAGCAGTTGTGGTTATCTCCAAGAATTCATTTCAATTTTTCATCAAAAGCAATTAAAAGCATCAATTTCTCAATGAAAGCGAAAAAAAACATACTTCAGATTTATATCAAAGCCACAACTCTCTTCCTGTTCAGTCCAAGCTTTTCACTTAAGAAAAACAAAGAGGATTCAAATTCTCATAGAACCAATGAAAAGAAGCCATAATTGTCAAGAAAAATCAGAACATCACTAAAGATTTTCATCAAAGGTGCATATTTCATCCCAACTCAAATAATTATAAAAAAATGCTTTCAAATAAAATTCATAATCTCCACTCACTTTTTCAAGTTTCAAGGGAACTTTCATGGTCTGCAAACCTCTCCTTATCGAAGGCATCCACAAGGTAAACCACTACATTGATTGGATTGTCTGCATTTAATTCAATGGCTATTGAGTACCAATAGCAACCATATTTAGAAAACATAGCTCTATTTAAAAAATAAAGTGGTTTCTAAACACAAATTTTAGCATCCCACTTTTTAAAAGACAAGCTGGTAAGAGTTTTTCTTTTTCTTTTTTTCATGTTTTTTTTTAATTTCTGCTTTGGATTATTAGTAGAGAACATAAAATATGACCCCACAAAAGGGAAACAAAAACCAAACCTTTGAAAATTAAGCTGGTGAATGCCCATAGTCAAAAGAATCTGCTGCATAGAAGTATAAAAAAATCACCTTTTTTATTACCGAAAACCATTTTAATAAATCATTTTAAGAATATTAGAAAAGGATGATACTTGATCAAGATGCATGCTAACTGCTCTGAGTACGAGACGGTAACTGTTGTGGCCCTAATATGGTATGGGGCAGAGAAGAGCAGTAACTTCAACCATTTCCACTATCTTTGGTTAGGTGAAAGCAGCTAGAGCCATTATAGTTCCCTATAAAGAAAAGTAACCAAATAAGATCGTATAAGATCAATTTCTTAGAAGAATAGATGATGACATAGAAGATCATATCAAAGATATTTAACAGGTCAATAACAAAAAGAATACCATGATTTGGGACATGAAATCTGCTTCCATTGGTTCGGGTGCCTCTCAAACATTCGTAAACCTCAGTAAGAAGAAATTTGTATGGAAAGAGAAAGGATTACAATCGTAACCAAGGAGACTTTTCAAGTACAAGCTAGCAAAACCAATAAACAAGCCAAAAGTTTACCAATTTCAGCTTGGTTTTCCTTGCGTTAGAAGTAGTAAAGAAGTTAATGAAATCAACAAGATGCCAGAAATCCCAGAAGAAACAGAGTTTCACTTCAGTTTCATCAAGCCAACAACTTACTGGGTTGAAACTACTAATACTCCAAGTAAATCAACTGGAAGTTAGGAATGTTTTGCTTCTTGAGTAGATCAACTCAGCCAAGCTTTCAGTCAGGCCACAAGTTTTTTGAAGTGTACAAAAGAAAATCTAGAACTACAACACTTCTAGTTTGCATATCAACTCTTTCAGTCAGGTAAAAGTCTTTGTGATTTTTTTTTCTTTAGCGTCTTCTATCCCTCTCTATACATCAGAAAATTAAGTGAAGTATGCTTCTCTGAAGCCACCCTACATCTAAACGTGATTGGACATTTAGAACTCCAAGCCTCAAACTCATTGGTACATTAGTGTACATGTCTGAGCAACAAAAGCGTTCAGATCTGGATGGTCCAATCACAAATGCAGAAGCTTTGGGTCTCGCAAAGTATATGGAAGAAATAGTTCCAATAGAAATGGGTCCAGCAGTCACTACGCCAAAATCGCATTTTTGCGACGGACCACGTCCGTCGCAAATCTGTATTAGCGACGAACTTGGTCCGTCGCATGGGCCGTCGCAGTTTACTATGGGGCAAATTTTAAACGACGGATTATGTCCGTCGCTTTTAAACGACGAATTACGTCCGTCGCTAAATTATGTAAAGCGACGGACTTAGCGACGGACATCGGTCCGTCGTACAAAATTGTTGCCACGTAAATTGGTCCGTCGTTAAATTTATGGGCGACATTTATTTAGGAATTTTAGCGACGGGTTTGGTCCGTCGCTAAATTTTCTGAACGCACACCTATTACGTTTGAATTTATTTTTGAATCTATTGCACCTGATAGTCATCCAAATTATTTAAAACAAAAAAAAAAATTAAAACCTAACAAATCATAATTATATCATATATGAAACTTAAAGTCCTTACATTTCTAGTGAAAATAATATTAATATTTGTTACAAATCTACACATTGAAGTGAACCATTCTCCATAGAATGAGCAACTAGGCTTTATTTTGTTCCCAATATTGAAACCAATCTCTTGACCATACGTGAAGCTAGCCTTCATTTCTAATCTTTCCTTTGTAGCTACTTCCACCTCATACGTTAGCAATCCATCAACTGGTCCACCTACAAAATCCAGAATATAAAACATAAAGAGTATCAGTATTATAATGTAAGAACAAAAGTTATATGAAACATACATAATGTTTTCTTCACATATGTGATTAAGAATCAAAATCTTAATCGGGCTTTCCTTGATCTCCGTGTAGTGAAAAAGATAATCATAAATTTGTATTTGAAGAAATTTCATTCTTAAAAATTTTAAACTGACATATTTTGTTATGCTTCTGCTGAAGAGCCCGATGGGAAAGAGTAGATGACATGACAGGTTAGAATGCAGCTCGCAATAGGTGTTCACTTCTGTAGAAGGAATTAATTGAAATCCACAAATCCGATGGTGTAGACAGCAATCAAATGGAGTTTTTCCTTGATCATCAGATTGCCAAAGTTGAACCACACATTCCTCTCTCTATGGTTGCTTGGAATTTTGTTCCTAGCATTTTATTTCCCATGAAAACCATTAACAAGTTAACAAATAATTATTAAAAAAAAGGTTAACAACAATTTTGAATTAGAAATCTTAGATCATGTTAACGCTAATTATATACCAGAGAAGATTATTATTAACTAAAATAAGATGAACTTAATAATAGGCATCCACTGAACGAGGCTGATCTTGTTTCCTTTTTTTTTTTTTCACTGAAGATACCTCTACCAGATAAGAGGCAATCATACTCGAGAGATCTGAGCCATTCACTAAGTGAAACGCTTGAAGTATGGGCCTGCCTAAATTTTGGCCCATGACATTATAACTATTGATCCTAGCCATCTGACTAATTGCTAGGAAAGTAGATGGTTAAAGCCTTCAGTTGTATTAAATCATTAATTATAACTGAAACTTAATAGTATACGGCTTCTATGAATAGCTCGAAATGCTACATCTCTTTCAAGAGCAGGACCCTTTACCGTAACTTTTGCTAGCTCTTTGCATACCCTGATCCACAACAGTACAAATAGCATTTTCTGCTATGGTTTGAGTAGCAATCTTTTCATTAAATAAAAAATCAGATGCTAACATCCAAACAGCTACCATCCTAACCAATGTGAATCTACCATCCTATGCATCTTTCTGTTTGGGAACTCTATCTGGTTTTAGTTTATAGAAAGTTTAAATAGACTACTTGAAAAAGATGGCGAATGGCAGTACAACAATATTGAATTGTGTAGACATTTCAAGTGATCTTACAGATTCAATGTAGGGATTCCCATGGCATTCATGATAGGCCATTAATAAAAAGAAAAGGTCATATGAGCAGCTGGATAGTTGAATAGGCAAGGTGGACTACGAAGTGTATAGCATGAGTAAAAACCAGTTCATTGCTACAGAGCAAATATGAGCAGGTGGATAGTTGAATAGGCAAGTTTCCAGCAAAATGGCCGAAAATATCATTGCTATTTATTCAATAAAAAAAAAAAAACCAATCCAACTTCTCCAAACAGGCCTCTACCAAAACAGCCATGGAAAACTAGTCCTTCATGTTGTTTTTCATGTAGGCCTCTCCACCAAAACAGCTATGGAAAACCAGTACTTCATGCTAGAAGTGCTTCTTTTCAACTTCTGTTCTGCCTCAGACCAGAAGTATATCTCAGCTGTGGGTGACCTAAGCATACAAAGAGATGGGATGAGAGTAGCATTTGACTTGCAATCAATTTCGAACAAAAGTCCATGTGAAATTCAGAGTAATGGACCTTATACAAAGAGATGGGCTGAGAGTGGCAAATTTTTTTTCTTCAATCCAGTACTCCTATGCTAATTTGAATCTGACCAAAGAACCAAAGATCATTCACATAATGATGAGTAGACAGTGGTTGATAAATTGGTGCAAATTTGGGAAGAAAGATGGATTTGTACAATATTCTCAAACATCAGGCTCCCAACCTTGTAACTTTATCTTTTATTGGATTCCAGCTTCAGCCATAGAAACAAACTAAAAGCAGCATATAAATTGACAAACAAAATGGCAGGCTAGATGAAAAGAGAAACATGTTTATATAGAAGTTGATAGACCACAAGTTTCAATCAGTGGTAAATTACTTCAAGATCAGATCTCAGACATTCAATCATGCATATGTGCACAGCTGATGCCATTCACATTCTTTTTTTATTGGCACCACTCATGCATTGACCAAGAAAGCATATCAGATTTCAACCAATACAGGAATAAGTCAGAAAATATTGAACCTTTCAATGGCTGTCCAGCAAAGAAACAGAAGTGAAAATACAAGTGCTTGCCTTCTACCAATGGATCTGGTTTCGTCCCTACAAATTCATCAACCCCACCGAAATTATTATGCTCCATCAGTTAAAGATTACCAATCAATTAAAACTAGAACTTTGACAGATTTCACAATGACAACATTGGCAACCATTACTCCTTAATAGGCAAGAACCAATTCATTCCAATGGCCAGGTGAGGGAAAATAGTAACTGTGTCAATGCAATCAAACTATTAAGCATACTCTTTTCTTTGATTTGGTGTCTCTTGCATTTGCTTTGAAACAAGACCCAAATAACTCGGATCAATTAGTCACCCTAGAAGGAAAAAGATTTAACAAAAGTTTTGAAAAGATACTCCAAAACCTACCAGTGGGAGGAGATTTTATACAATTATCTGGAATGACACTGAGGTTTCTTGGGCCTGATCTGAAAAAAAAAATCAGATTGATCAATCACCCAAAGACAGTAAAACAAGAAGACTGAAAAATGGGAAAGAAAGAAAATCCAAATCTCAGAAAATGAAAAAGAAAGAGATTTACAGGTCAGGGAGGGCCTTTGCACCATGATCCGAGCCTACAGATACAGATAGCCAAAAAAATCAGCAAATCATTTCCAAAGAAACAAAAATTTTCTAAAGAAAAGAAACTCATGAGTCCCACACATCAATATCTTTCCAATTACTTCAATAAAAAAAAAGTATATAAAATATCAAAACTCACAACAAAAGCACGTTTCCAACCCAATCTTCACAATAGAACATTCTTAACCTTTTGATTTTTAGCCTAAACATAGATGGTTAAGAAGAGAAATACAACTACAGAACAATGGTCTAAATTACCAAACCACAGCCACACTTGTCTTCATGTTCCCATGCATGCTGTCAATAAGCAAGCCACACATTGTATAATTCTCCTTCCTTTCAAAGAATACCAAACTATTTGGAGAATGAGACAGGATCGGACTCACAATGAGACAGGATCGGACTTTCAAAGGACTTTTCCCCTTCTGATAATTAGTAACACTACTAAAAACAAGAGAAGTGAATTACAATGGGGGCATAATTTCCCTACAAAGGGAGACTCTAAAAACACGATGAAACAGCCAAGTGATTTGCTTCTGAAAATCCTTGCAAAAGGAAAGGTGAATAAATTTCTTTTTTTATTATTAAATTATTAACAAAATAAATCTTATTTTCTTTTTGTTCTCTTTCTAGATGGTGCTGCTTTCACCATGAGCTGTGTTTATCCTTTAAAAAAAAAAAAAAAAACACCATGAGCTGTGTTTGGAAGTCAATTTATTGTTAGAAGTAGACATCTAATTCCTTTGGCCCATGCTTCTTCAAGTTTAACTCCCCCATCATCCACTAGAATATATGTTTTATATTAGCTCAAATAGCTACAGGTTCGCATGGACTTCAAAGTTTACAACAGTGGATGTATTTCGGGACTTGGGGTCTCAGGTCTTTATAATGCAGTGGAATGCTCAGCACCACTATGCATCCGTGGGACTTGGTATATATCAGGTTTTTATATTACGGTGTAATGTTCAGCAACCAACTATGTATAACTTGTCTGCAGCCATGATAATCAATATTCGTTCTCTTTTAAAACAGATATATCATGTTACCTTGATATATACCACCCACTAAAACTATACTCAGACAAAGGAAACAACAGTACAATTCAGAAACAAGATGAAAATATTTATATTTGTAACAACATATAGAAGTCTAACTAAACAACTAGGAACTTAATGGATTAGAAAAAGAAAAAGAAAAGAAAAAAGGAATCAGCTCGCTGATTGCAGGAAGAACAGAACATCAAGATAACCTAAATGAGGCCATAGGTACCTTTTTGCAGAGCGGATGACAGATGCTTGATTTTTGTTGTGAGTTGTGCCACTGCGAAATGAAGAAAAGAAATGTATGATCAAACCACAATACCATTTAAAAAAAAAAAAACTTAGAGATGATAGCACGCATGATATGAACAAACATCCAGAGCATGGTTAACTGTCCATCTGATAAACCAAGGTATTTCTCACGAGTGTCATACACAAACCAAAAATGTCATCAACCAACAATGATGAAAAATAAATGCACCCTAACTTCTCAAAAAAAGTTCAGAAACTTTCAGGGAAAAAGAAAAAAGAACCCAGTGCTGTTTGACACAATATTATCAGTCTGTTTTTCAAAAGGAAGCAGACCCCTCCCTCCCTCAAACAAGGAGAACCGTAAAAAGAAGAACATCCCCATGACAATGTTGGAGTGGGAAAAAACACCCTAATCATATTGGGCTGGATGTAGACACCAAGACTCAACATTAGACACTTGAGCCCATTCCCACAAGAGGGCACAAGACAACTTAATGCATCTAACCGCCATCAACCAGTCATAATTCGGGCACAAAAGACACCCTAATCCTACTGGGCTGGAGGTAGACACCAAGACTCAACGTTATATACTTGAGCCCATTCCCACAAGAGGGCACGAGACGACTTGATGCATCTATGTCTTGCATAGTTTTGCATGTTTCTAAGCTGCAGTCACAACTCACAACTTTTTTTTTCTCTCAGTTATTGTTGAAAACTTGTGATTGCATAAATGGAAATGATTGAGAAGTGGGAAGCATTATGTACAACATAATAATCGTTTCAGTCCATGTTTTGGGAATGTTAGCCAAATGTGAAGTGTAATAACAATGTATTGCAGGACCTGTTTTTGGAAAAGTTACCTAAAAACAAGGCGGGGAAAACAGGTAACTAGCAGATGATGCTGTCCTCAAACAAATATAGGAGATAATGAGAAAACACATTGAAGCAGCATAAGTAGGAAAACAAACTGGAGAGGAAAATGAGTAATCAGGAGGCCTTACATATGCCGCTGATCAATGATGATGACAGCAGAGTCGGATGTTTAGAAGCAAGCAATGGATGTTTAGAAGACTATCCATATAAAAATCTTCAGAATATCCTGGTATAACATAAGATTCTGTGGTGCAGTGTGCTCATGGGCGACCAACCACTGTCCCCATTGTGAACTTGGAGGCCTTGCACAAGCAGTTGGCAAAGCTCGGGTTGCAAAATGGGGGTTCTACTGAGCAGTGGCATGGGCTGCGTCGACATAAACCCAGCCTCAAACGCGCAAAACAGCGGTTAAGTGCAGCCTGTAATCAATGAAGATGTAGAATTGAATGTGTAAATGTGTAAATATGGTGTATGGTGTATCATTAGATATGCTGAGCTTTTATGCCTCACTCTATTCATTGTAATTGTTTTCTCAGAATTCTTTGTATGTTGCTATCAGTTAATTACTAATAAAATGCTTAATGGGTCATTCTTTCTTTTTATCATGTTTTAGCTCTTCTGACTTCTCTAGTTAGTGTGTACGTGTGCGTGTGCAGGGGGTTGCGTGTGTGTGCGTGTGTGTTTTCTCTTTGAAGGCTTCTCTAATGTTTCCTTTACTGCTGCCATAGATTGGTTTTTAACCCACTTGGAAATCTAGGAAGAATGGATGGCTCCAAAAAACTATAAAATCCTATCCGTCCAATCATTACCCTTATGGCCTTATTGTTTTTTTTTTTTTTTCAATTGTCAATTCGCAAGGCATGATTGAAGGGTGGATATAAAAGGACTGTCCTGTTAGGATTGTAGATGGTTCATGCCCAGGTAAAGCAAAATCAAATTTCTGAGTAGGCCTTACCCGATTGGAGGCATACACTGTGGTGGCGGTTGTAAACCGCTCCGGGTGATACTTATACTTTAGGTGATTGTTAATTAACCCATTAGACTGTGATGCGGGTACAGGTTTTTTAGTTCGATTGCTCACTAAATCTATCGGAGTGGTCTCCTTTCTCCCCTTTCTACAAGTTGCACTAAAAATAAAAATAAAAATAAAAAAATAAAATGTCCGGGTGATACTTCTATATTCTTTAGGTGAGATTGGTATTTAAGGTGTTTTTTAAATCCAGTTCCCAGTTCTTAGCCCTGTTAATTACTAAGTTTACCCAATATTTCTCCCTCTGTCAAACCTCCCACCCGTAGGGTACACGTAACAAAGGTTAGCATACCAGGTGGTTTTAGAGTATTCCCTAAATCAAAAATAAGATACAGATTTTAATCCAGTACGTTGATTACTAGTTTAACTTAAAATTTTTATGTTATGTAGTCCCAGTTATATCGAAGACTAAGGGGCATCGTATTAAAGGTACGCGTGTCGTAGGCCAAGATGTTTTTTAGATGGTTACATTAAGATTGAAAAGTAGGTGGTAAGTACGGATGTTAGTTTCGTAATCCTCCCCAATTAACCATGAAAAGAACACGAATATAGATTTCCAACTCAGGTCTAAGAGACGAGCTTGATTCACCTCTTGAAGATGACAACGGAGAAACTAACCAGGTCGAGTCGGACTGCCACAGTCGCGACTGTGGCAGTCCGACTCCACTTGGTTAGTATCTCCGCGTTTCGTCCTAAAGAGATGAACCAAGTTCGTATCCTAGGCCTAAGGATTTCCAAACGATGGTATGTAGGTGTAGTTATGATACCTGCACTCAGTATAAAAAACATCACCCAATTAGTGGGATTAAACAACAGTTATAATCGGAATCTGTGCAACCGAAAAGATTCGGAATTTGAATTTTGTGTTACTTGTGTACTTTCTCCTTCACTCTTACTCCTTGAAACAACAAAGTGACTAAAGAACGTTCTAGTGACTGAACCACTCTTGTTTGATCTAAAAAAGACCAACGAATGTTCGAATGACTGAACTACTCTTTGCCTGTCGTTCTCGTAGGTTAAATATCTGTAAATGTTGTTCTACTTTTCTGTTTTTACGGGAACGTTTTATGTGATGTCCCCATACATGAATTAATAAAACGTTTTTCGTTTTTGTTCGTTAATTACAAAAAGAAGAATTACAAAACCTCTCTACTTAGCTGCGGACCTTTGAGGTAGAGGTTGACGACGACCTTCGAAGTGAAATTAATAAAGAACCTTCGAGTTGGCAGTCCATGAGTACGATCGTTTACCTACCGGTACTAATTTAGTGTTTTGACCACCAAAACCTAACGGTAAAAGTTGTATTAATACCAGCTAGAGCACTCTCCGTACCGGATTTGTTGTAAAACGCGAACGTTCCGATCTGATACGTTAATATGATACACGAACGTTGTTGAGTTGCTGACATTGAGTAAGTGACATGTTCAATACTTTTGCGTGCTGTTACGAAACGGTAGGTTTACCCTACTTTGTGTGCCTTCTTTAGTGTGGACTAACCCGTTTGAAGACTCAGGTATATAGCTTAAACTGTTAATTGGGAGATTAACTACCGTCGATTGGCCTATCCAACCTAACGGGGTCATGAAACTAATGACCCGATCCGTGGTAGGGCAGTACAAACTGTCGCCACCGTTACCCAGCCCAGTCGTTTGTTAAGTTGACCGGACTGGGTGAAGACTCCCTCAAACCCGGGTCAATTTACACTTCGCCCAACCCGAGTCCAGTCTTTAAACCGGACTTACCCGGTTCGACATCAACAAGGGATGGGTTTGATTGGACAGGTATATCAAATGGTTACCCGACCTGGTCTATTGGGTTGACCTGGTCGAGTTTTGTACTTTCTTTAATTTTCTGGTATTCATTTTTATGTAGGTGTACTACATACGTAAAAAAGAAAAGTACATAAATGATTAACTCAACTCGACCCGTACGGAAATCGGGGCATAAGGTCAGAATTTGGGTTCACACTGACACGTCCCAACCAAGCTGAGTTGGACTAATTTTAATTTACCCAGGTCAGTCCAACCAGTTATCACATTACTCAGGACCCAATGCAAGCTCGGTCTAAAGAATCGGGATCAAACGGTACTCAATGCCCTTTCCGTGAGATTACGTTTCCGATATTCGTAAAGGTTTGAAAACACATTCAGTCGGGTAGATGTCCGGCTCAAAGGTGCCAACGTGGCACACCAGTGCCAGTCCGGAGCCATCTAATTACAGAATGCATCCCATCATATAGATGCCACTGAAAAATTTTGTCCGTCCACTCATCGAAGGGCCACAACTTTAAACAAAAGTGCGTCCAAGTTAACTACCTACCTTGTTTCTTACCATTTCGGCTCCAGTAGAGCAGCCAATTTTCATTAACTGCATCTATATGGTGGGCCCAATCTGATGGAAGGCTTGGATCTCGCATCCAAATGCCATTGCCACTTGTCCCACATGGCTGCCGTTTCTTTCTTTCCTTCCTACTTCTTCTTCTACTACGCACATATACACCTTTGCCGCCTCATGTTCCAACGAAGGGTCAAGGACCTGAACGTAAGCTAAAGCGAGGGTCAAGCTTTGTGGGCCCCATCATGATGTGTCGGCTCCACCCAGTCCATCAAGGGGCCCCTCCCTCTTAGGACTAGAGCCAAAAATCAGCTTGATCCATGACTTAGGTGCCACACCACAGGAATTAGTTATGATTGGACGCCCACCCATTCAATGACATTAAATCATTTCCAATATTTTATGGATAAATTGAATAAAGCTACGGATGGGATTGACTGTTTGATCCTGATTTTTGGAACATAAGCTGTCATTGCTAGGCTGAATGGATGGATCGACTAGCTTGATAATTCTACCAGCCATATGACGTTATATAACAGAAGTTATATATTCCAACCATAAAGGCACCTGCCAATCTCATCCATGCGTGGGATTAATGCTCACCCTGACTAGGCTTGCTTGATCCCTTGACCATGTTATGTTGACAAGGGTTCCATCTGTTGGGCTTCAATTAGTACACATGGCCCCCACGTGTAGTGGTTAGCTAAGATTTGTTGTGTGGGTGCTTGTACATGTGCTTTGCATACCAAAGTCATATACGGTTCAAATTAACTAAAGGCCTTATGACCCAAACATCAAAGTAGACCGTGATTAAAATTAGATCTATAAAGATCGACTGCTGCCACCCTATTACAAAAAAGTACAAAGCGATCTGCAAAAGGGAGAGCTAGTCCTTAGACCTTAGATGAGTTCTTTTGTCTTGGAAAGGTTTTTTATACCCCATAAGTGATAGCTTAAGTTGATTATATAAAAAAAATACTTAAAATTAAGTAAATAATATAAGGCCAACTGTTAATTTTATTAACTGAATAAGAATGTATTACAATCAGTGAATAAATAAATAAAGCAAGGAAATATTAACCACAAATTTGCGAAAGTAGCCATGGATAGTTAACATTCCTCTGAACCTCAACGATTGAGGGATGGTCATTTGAACTTGAACAGTCGTGGTTAGACTAGCAAGATGTGATTGGGGAATCACTAAGGACCTTAGTAATTTGGAATCTAACATCGGGGGTCATGGGCAAAGAACTAAACTAATTCCCACTTGTTGCAATGATATGTTAGACAGAAGTTGATAAAACTATACTAAAACTACACTAATTGATTTGAACTTGCTACAATATTATGATGGACAAAAGTAAAAAGGCTAAACTAAGATAAGCTAAGATAAGCATTCATGTGGGGAC
Organism: Liriodendron chinense; assembly: GCA_003013855.2. Classification (NCBI taxonomy): domain Eukaryota; kingdom Viridiplantae; phylum Streptophyta; class Magnoliopsida; order Magnoliales; family Magnoliaceae; genus Liriodendron; species Liriodendron chinense. Next base: position 5,825,652 of record ML058440.1, read on the forward strand.
GAAAAGATAATATAGATAGCGTTAAGCTGAATAAAGATTTGTTTAATTGAATTGACAAGGATCTGGATCTACTCCTTCATTTTCTACTACGTATGTAGGCTTAAATAGTTAGTAGCTTAGCTTAGTTTTTAACAGCATGAGAGATTAAGATAATTAGCTGTTCAATCTCATATAAATCTTAAAACCTCCATATAAGTGTAACATTTCAGATTCAATCACATGTACAAGAAATATCATCTCCAGCTATTAACGTAATTGTACATATTATTTCAAGCGCCGAGAATGCTTCTCTGGGAAGTTACATGACTATGCATACTTTCTTAGGTCATTACTTTAGCTATAATCATTCCGATCTTTTCACATTTTAGATGAAGATATTGCCTCTATTTTCTCGCTAGAGCTTTCCTTTGTTGGACTCTTATGCTTCCTATTTTTTTATGCACACCCTCACACCCACAAACTCCACACGCACATACCCACACACTTATATACTCACACCACAAGGGGTGCTTGAACCTGTGACCTTGTGTTGAAACTCTTGTGAGTCTACCATTAAGGCATGGCAACCGGTGCTAACGTTTTGTTTAAGAGTTGCTTTTATTAGACTATTGTATTTAATGCTTTATAATATGGATACACCTTTGGGTTCTTGGCTTTCAACTTTATCTTCACCACATATGGAGAGCCAGTGCTTGAAATGAGTGTTATAGGAAACATTACATTTTGCAGTCGTTATGGGAGGAGTGGAGTGGATTAGGGTGTTACCCCAACGTGGCGTCCCATTGTTCCTCACAATGCCTCCCAGAGAAGGGTGAAGTACTCACTTGGCCTATGAAAGCTGATGGGCCAACTTTGACAACTTTTTCTTTTAAATGAGATGGCGCTATGTCGGGGTAATACCTTAGTTGGGTAAGCTCCTGGAAAAGAGGATCTTGTGTGGGGACTTGGATTGGGTACTACATTGGCTAGTCCCTAGCTAGGAGTGGATAGGGAATCTGAGGGACCACCATGATGTATGGGTTTTATCCACACTGTCTATCAATTTTGTTATATCATTTCACGCACAAGCCTAAAAATGAGGCAGTTCCAAGGTTCACATAAACAACACAATAGGGATTAAACATTATTGTTGAAAAATGTTTGGAGACCATGAAAGTTTTGGATCAAGTTTATATTTTTATTTCCCCTGCATCCAAGGCTACCTGACCTTATGAACAGGTTGGATGGCAATTAACCATCACGGTAGGCCTTAGGAAGGCTTCAACTGTGAGTGTCATTATCACCATAGCTTCCTATGATGTGGTCCACTTAAGCCTTTGAGCTGCCTCATTTTTTTGGCTAGTAACCTAAAATGATATGGCAAATTGATGGACAGTGTGGATAAAACCCATACATCATGTGGCCCCTTAGAGCCCCTTTCCATTCCTAGCTAGGGACAGGTGAGGGTAGTATACCCAATCTGCATCCCTTTGTGTGTGGTGTGTGGTGTGTGTGTGTGTGTTGGGGGGGGGGGGGGGGGGGGGTACCAAAATAGGTGGACAGTGTGGATAAAACTTATACATAACGATGAGCCCCATAGTTCTCCTGACAGGACTGTCTATCTCTGGCTAGGTCTTAGTAGGGGTTAGTACCTAATCCGAGCGTCCGGACGGGACTCATTTACCACACCAGTTTTTTTTTTTTTTTTTTTTTTTAATTGACGGGACTCATTTACCACACCAGTTGCATAGCGCATGAATCACCCTAGCTCTAAGCTGTGCAGGTCCTACACCTTGTATTTGTAAAATATCTACTCTTTCATCAAACGCTTCTTTGAACCGTACATAAAAAGTATCAATCTGGTAAAAACTTGTATTATGCCTTATATTAATGGAAAAATGTAAAAATTCTCCTAACACATCTAAGTTTATGGGATGTGGCCCACCTGAGTTTAGATCAAGCTGATTTTTTTAATCTTCTCTTCATCCTACCGGTCAATTATACTTCACCATGAGGTTTGATGAAAGATATCACGGTAGCTCCTCGCACAAAAATGCGGTTATCATCCCATTATTAGGGAGATGTTTTACTGGCAGGGTAAAACATGGGTTGCACAGGACACCGGTGAAAATTCACAGCCATTTTCAAAAGAGTGGCGTCTCATCCTACTTGCACGTGGTTTGGCTGGTGACCAACAGCCATCTAGCTGATGTCAAAGCTCTGTAGGCCCCACCATGATATGTGTTTTATCCACACCATCCATCCGTTTTCCCATCCCCTTTTTCAAACCTCAAGTGAACCACGCCACAAGAAACAGTGGGATTGAATGCTTTTTGTTGAAAACTTCTTTGCGGCCACGGAAGTTTTGGATCAAGCTGATATCTGTGACTTTCAACGGTGGATGCAGAACCAGATCCTCCCACATGTACTCAATCTTTTTTCGCTATCCCGGTTTTTCGTGGTGTGGTCCACTTAAGCTTCAGATATCCTTCAATTTTGAGCTTATGCCCTAAAATGAGCAGACAAAAGGGATGGGCAATGTGGGTAAAACACATACATCATGGTAGGGCCCACAGAGCTTTGACACCGGCCAAACCACGACCCTTTTTTTGGCACATTGTGGATGGAACATGACGCTGGGCCCAACGTGGGTTGACGCTGCCTTCAAAATCTTTTCAATTCTACCTTTCAAAAACTAAGTAAATTCCTCAATTGCAACTATCAACTCATGGCCATGTTCAACAGTAAACTGAGCCCAAGACCAGTGTCTAGAATCTTCCAGTCTTCAGGTTTCCCATGTCATGCTAATATAAAGTCTCCCAGCAGACCAACTAAGTCAGTCGTTGAAGTCTGCACCCAGCTTGTAAAAATTGAAAATGCAACCTCAGGTTGGGCCCATGGTACGGTGATTTTTCAGATTGTACAAGCTGCCCTATGAGTGGGTGATTCAAACGAATGGTTGAAGATCCTGGCCGAGAGTGTGAACATTTTAGCAGTTGATAGCAGATGTACACCGATTTCCTGCCAAAGCCTTCAGTAGGAAGTTCCGCGGTGATGTTTGTGAGAAATCCACCCGTCCATCCGTTTTGTGAGCTCATTTTAGGATGTTCGACCAAAAATGAACCAGATCTAACGCTCAAGTGGGCCGAAAATGCGAAGATTGAACTTCCACTGTTGAAATATTGGTGGGGTCATAGAAGTTTGGAATCAGGCTAATATTTGTGTTTTCAGTTCATCCCAGTAGGAATGACATTATGAATGGTATGGATGTCATATAAACATCACTGTGGACCCAGGGAGGTTTCAACGATAGGAATTTCCATACTCACCTTCTCCTTTAGTGCAGCCCACTTGAGTCTTGAATCTTGATCTTTTTTGTCGCACATCCTAAAATGAGCTCACAAAACGGATGAACGGGGTGGATTTCTCGCAAACATCAGGGTGAGCCCCTCCAAGATTCTCATAGCAGGAAATCTACGTCTGTTAATAGTGTGAACATTACTAGGGCTCTCAATGGAGCGGTTAAGATCCGAGATCTGATTCACTCTGACTCCATATATAGTGGATTTGAATCTTATTTTTTTCAGATAAAATAAATGGATTGGATTATGGTTCACTAACAAAAATCCGAATATTATCCGGGTCGGATCTTACTATTAGATTATGTAAGAGTTTAATACATACAGATTCATGTGGTGTGGTCCAGTTGAGCCTTAGATCTGCCTTCTTTTTGGGCTCAAGCACTAAAATGATCTGTCAAGATAGTTGGGCAGCATGGATAAAACATATAGGTCAACCCCATAGATCCCCTGACAAGACAATCCATGCCATCTCAAGCTAGGTCAGTTCGTAGAAAATTCGGAGGGAATTAGTTGTTACTAGGATAACGATTTAATGGGTGTTACCCTAACCGTGTGGGCCCCACCTTGATGTATTTTATATATCGACGCCTTCATCTGTTTTCTTATATCATTTCAGGGGACAATTCCAAATCTTAATAATTAAGATCCAAATCTCAGGTGAACCATACCACTAGAAACAATGATAAATGCCCATTAAAAACATTTTATGGGCCACAAAAGTTTTAGATCAAGCTAATATTCATATAATCCCTTCATTCAGATATTTTTTACATTATCAACAAGTCAGATGGAAATTAAACATTACGAAAACCTTACTATGGGCCCTTTGGAATTTTTAATGGTGAGGCACTCAATCACTACTATTTACTGTGTTATGGTTCACCTAAGATTTGAATTTGCTTAATTTTTTTTAATCCATCCTAAAATTATATGTAGAAATGAATGGACAACATGGATATACAATAAATCATCAAGGTGGGCCCTAAAGTAGGGATAACACCCACTAAGTTGTTACCCATGTAACAACCAAGTTGCATCCCAGAAAATCTTGAGGAAGCGGAATAGCTCTGACAAACGCGAATTTCCTTTGACAAAAAGTTCGTACGCTGGGAACCTAGATAGGGCCCACCATAATGTTTGTAAGAAATTCACCCTGTCCATCTATTTTTTTTAACTCATTTTAGGACATGAGACTAAAAATGAGCCAGTTCAAAGACTCAAGTGAGCTGCACTAAAGGAAAAGGTGCGTATGGAGATTCCTACTATTGAAACCTCCCTAGGGTCCATAGTGATGTCTATATGTGATTCATATTATTCATAACGTTATTCCTACTAAGCTTATATGATGACTTCAAATCATAATTCGATTTGAATCGATGTTTATATAGATTTTTGGATCCGAGGTGGATCTCACTGTTTATAAATGTATTGGATATGGATTTCACATTTCGGATCTTAGTCAGATTCAAATTCAGATTCGGTAAGAGTTATAGATTTCTGAATTTAGAATCCAATTCAACTAGATCTGCTCCAAATCTAACCCATTGAGAGCCCTAGACATTACTGCATGCCTCTTCTAGAAGGGACGTGAATCGCCTCCCGCATGTAGTTCTAGTGGGCGGAAGCTACATGGGACCAGGTAGATGCCCACAAGAAATCCACTCTGTCCATCAGTTTATCAGGCAGATCGAAAACTCAGACACATCGAACATCAGGCAGATCGAAAACTCAAGTGGGCCATATAACATGAAAGAGTGAGAATGGAAATGAAAACTGTTGAAACTTTCCTAGAGTCGACCATGATGTTTACATGCCATCCAAACCGTTCATAAGGTTAATAGCACTAGGATAAATTGTTGGCGCAGATATCATCCTGAATCAAAACTTCTATGGGCCCTGCAAAGTTTCCAATGGTGGGCGTTCAATCCCTGCTATATCATGTGGCATCCACTACCCGAGTTTTGGATTTTCCTAATTTTCAGCCTCCTGACCAATTTCAAGCTTGAGAAACTGATGGATGTAGTGGATTTCTAATGGGCATCTTTGTGGCTCCCACATAGCTTCCGCCCAAAGGTACATCCTATACGCAGGTGGCAGAGGCCATTCGCGGGACCTACCGCCGCCCATCTCCAGCTGGCAAGGGGCAGCTGCTTTGAGTGACCACCCGTGACTTATGGGTTTTACTACCCCGTCCATCCATTTTTCCGTGGCATTTTATGAGATAGGACCAAAATTTAGGCAGATCCAAGACACAGGTGGACCATACAATGAGTATTAAACTCTTACCGTTGAAAACTTCTTAGGGGCGTTTTGGATCTAGCTGGTATTTGTGTTTTCTCTTCATCCAGGTCTATGTAACTTTATGAATAGGTTGGATGGCAAATAAACATCACGGCGGACCCTAGGAAACTTTCAACAGTGAGAATGATTATCACCCCTGATTCCTGTGGTGTGGCCCACTTGAGTCTTGGATCTTCTTAGATTTTTGTCCTTTGAAATAAAATACCACGGAAAAATGGATGGACGGTGTGGATAAAACATATACATCACGGTGGCCACTCAAAGCAGCTGCCCGTTCCCAGCTGGAGACCGGCGGAGGTAGGACGCAATCCTCCTTAGAAAAGGTCAGGAGAATTTTTTGACAAATTTCCTTCCATGGTTGGCCCACCTGGTCAATCCTCCCTCCATTGAAACGTTAATGGAATTAAAAATTTCCAACGTTATCGTCAGCGCTTTTGGATGCTGGTGGAGACAGGTGAGAAAGCAAGCAACAATGTAATGAAAATATAATAACGATAGTAATAATAATGATAAGACTCAAATAACAGACCCACCCCAAATCAAATAACGACAGACACCCATTTGGCCATCTTGGTAATTGAGACAGTAAAAACTAGTAATATCTCAAATTCCTAAAATGTGAAATGGGTGTATGTAAATCCATAAGGCTGGGTGTAAATGTCAATCCCCAAATCATTGTTGAATATACACATATATTTTCCTTAGCCTTGCATGAATGTTTTAAGAAATCCAAGCGTGCTTATATAAGGCTTTCATGTGATGCATACACAGAACAAGCTCTCTCTCTACATTATTTCCCTTTGAGCTTTCTAAGGGCCATTTTCTCTCTTTCTAAGTACTTGTCTACCTAATAATCTTGTTTGAATATACCTGCATGTCTTCTTTTCTTGGCATTTCTTTATCTTTTCTGCCATTTGCATTAAGTTGTGTTTGGTTTGAAACAAGCTCCACAATCTTAGTTTTAAAAGTTTTGTCCTTCTTCGATCTTTTATTTTGAAAAAGTTCAGTTTCATATCTATAGTATCTCTTCAAGTATTCCCTATTTACCAAGTACTTCCACGGAGGTTTTAGTATCTGCCTTAAGTCCTCTGTAGTTTAAAATAAGCTCCTCGATCTTAGTTTGATAAGTTCATTTAAGCACTGATTGCAATTCTTCCCAGTACTTCTCAATTTTACTACTTCCATTGAGCAGGATCGCTAATTACCACCATTTACGATTTTTTTTTTTTTTTTGTGTTAGTTGTAATGGCTAACACCAACGGAACCTCAAATGGGTTAGAGTGGACGGTGACAATCTCTGATGGAACGCCCGATGAACCAGTGGTGGAATCTTCGTGGATATGTAATGCATGGATGGGGCTGTTGGGGCTGATTTTAGCATTGAAATTGAAAATGTGGAGGTTTTGGGAGAAGATAAGGAAGTTGGCTGTTGATGATCCTAGAAGGGTTTTCCATTGTTTCAAAGTGGGGCTAGCACTTACATTGGTGTCCCTGTTTTACTACATGAAGCCCTTGTACGATGGTGTTGGAGGAGAAGCCATGTGGGCCATCTTAACCGTGGTTCTAGTCTTCGAATACACAGTCGGTATGTACATGTTTTGATAATAGAGATGATATTTACACCCTATTTGTTTTGTATAAAAACTTCCATTTTCTAATCTTGATATTAGAATGGTACACCCTTTGGGAATGCTCTAACTTCTAATATCAAAATGAAGAGAAGGGTTGTGTATAGAAAAAACATATAGTAGTGTATGCATCTGTTTTTTTCTTTATTCTTTTTTACTTTTTTAGTATAAAGAATTATTGTGCTTAACCATACACCATAACCATCTCCATCATCGGTGCACAGCACATAGTTTGGATGGTTAATCTGCCATCTTCTGCATGGGCCATAGCCTAAAAACTCAATGTTTCTAACTTTCCAATCAATGGACTTTTATGTGGACAATTGCCTACAATATTTGCTCAACATCTATGCCTGTACAAGAGGTGTGTGGTTGTCCATCGGATGGAGCAGATCATTCAAGGACAATTGCACCACTTAAATTTTTCATACTGAGTTTTGATGCATAACTGCATGGTTCTGGGTTTCTTGACAAAATGTGGATAGAAAACCACACTTGTGACGCTGTTTTGTGATGTTCAAACTTCAAATCTTCAAATAAAATTGATGAAACTACCCTTCCATGCTGTTGTAGGTACAACGCTGTCCAAAGGCTTAAGCAGAGCAATGGCGACGCTAGTTGCCGGAGCCCTCGGCTTCGCTGTTCATTGGCTTGCAAGCCACTCTGGCGAGAAGGCCAAGCCTGTGGTTCTCGGTGTCTTTGTCTTCCTTATAGGTATACAACATTGCCTATGGGTTTTATCTTTCCTTTTAAATACAAATACTAATATTGCCACATTACTCATTTCCCATCTTCTTCATTTCAGCTTCCGCGGCGACCTTTTCTAGATTCATTCCCACGGTGAAAACCCGATTCGATTATGGTGTTATGATCTTTATCCTCACCTTCAGCTTGGTTTCCATCTCGGGCCATCGTGAGGATGAATTGTTTGAGTTGTCCCACCAGCGTCTATCCACCATTGCCATAGGAGGGTTCGTGTGCATACTCATCAGCATTTTTATCTGCCCAGTCTGGGCCGGTGAAGAACTCCACCACCTGATCACTTGTAACATTGAAAAGCTTGCCGATTCTTTAGATGGTATGGGCTTTGCATATATATATATATATATATATATATATATATATATATATATATATATATATATATATATATATATATATATATATATATATATAACTTCATGATGTCTTCTCTCTTGCAGTTTCAACATACATGCAGATGTATGTAGTATGTACCTATTTTAGTGCTTGCATGCTTGCATGCATACATACGCATATGCTCATTTGCATGTCATACCATCATTTGTTTCACAGATTTATTAATTTTGGATTTTAGGATGTGTGGCCGAATATTTTAATGAAAGTGGGAGTACAGCAGACAACAAAGAGCCTGGTCCAAAATTACAAGGCTACAAAAGCGTGCTCAACTCAAAGGCCACCGAAGAATCGCTGGTGAGGCATAGAATTATTTGAAATTGATTATAGATCATTTGGTTTTACCAAATATAATGAAATTTTATGATATTTCGTATGATTAATCAGCCTTATTTGATGCAAAATATCATGAAATTTCATCACATTGGGTGCAACCAAACGCACCCAATCAACCAAGAAATTTACTTTTGGGTTTTATCTTTCACTCAATTTTCTTGATTTGATATGGATCCGGCTTATCTATACAGGCCAATTTTGCAAGATGGGAGCCCCCACATGGCCATTTCCGGTTTCGGCATCCATGGAAGCAGTATCTCAAGATTGCAGCTGCAATGCGCTGCTGCACTTATCGAGTAGAGGCACTCTATGGCTCTATCAATTCGGAGATTAAGGTACACTAAATAATCTAAAGATTTACTGATACAGTTTTGAAGTTCAAAATCTAGTTTCATGAGGCCGAATTCTGTTCAAAGCTTCAGTTGTGTGTTAAAGTTCCTCAATATACATTGATACACCATCCCCTAGCGGCTTGAGCTTTTAGAGAAAGTAGTTGTTTGACATGGCTTCGGAGCGGAAGGTCTTGTGTTCAAATCCTATGCCTCAGTAATATATTCTCCCACAAGGGACCCTGTGTACCCTGGGAACTCACTGAGTCAACTTGGTCGTGAGTTGGGTCCTTTCAAGAGATAACTCGGCTGTGTTAAACCCCAAAGAAACTCCATTGAGTCAAGTATAAAACCCTTTCAAAATTCCAAACAAAAAAAAAAAAAAAAAATCAAGTACTTGCTGCTTGCAGGTGTTCTCCTCGCCCTACAAGCTTGTTGGTTCAAACTGTGAATTGACTCAGAAGAGTTTCAAGCTGATCAGTCACTGAATTTTTGAACTATGCTTGATCCTTTCAACACATGCATCGCCTAAAATCGGAATTGCCACTATGGTGCAGGCACCCGAGTTCATGAAGAAACATATCAGTGACGCATGCATTAAACTAAGCTCTCAATCTTCCATAGTCTTGAAAGAGCTCGCGACCACAACCAAAAGAATGAGAAGATCTTCCAACTTAGAGTTTTTAGTTGGAGAGATGAATTGCGCCGTAGAAGATCTCCGAGATGCATTGGAATCTCTTCCTCACGTACTTCAACCGCCACTGCCGCCTCCATCAATAGAAGAAATGGAGGAGGAGGAGGAAAACCTATGCATCTTGACCATCAACATGCCACTTACGGAGGTCATGCCTCTTATCGTAGTCACTTCGCTACTGATAGAAATCGCAGGGAGGATCCAAGGAGTCGTCGATGCCGTCAATGAGTTGGCGGGCCTTGCCAATTTCAAACCCGCGGTTGATGCTGAGTCCGGGTAGACCTAAGCTGAGGGAGAATAAGCCTAAAGTGTGGCCCTGGTGCAACCGTGGTCAGACAACGGTGTTTGCCGATGAACGGATGATCTTGACCATCTGTTCCGTTGAATAGGGACTTTGGCTTTTGGTTTTGAACCGTCTTTCTGAATGCCACTAATCAATGGTCATGGTCATTTGTCTGTATACATGTATCCATGTGGTGGGCCAGCTTTACATAATCGGTAGAGTACCTATATATACGAGTTTCATACTCATCTAGAGTTGTATATATTTTCGTATTGATTATCATGAAGAAGACATACAATTTTCCCGCAATCTCTGATAACATGGACAACAACCTATCCATTCGGGGATCATTACCGCAAGGAATCATACCCATAGAATGAATGGTTCCGATAATCTATAATGGTTTGGCCGGATCAATTTCATTCAGTCCAATTTTAGAGAGATCAAGTCCATTGGTAAACAAGCTAATCAAGTGGCGGATGAGTTTGCTCGGTTAGGGAGTGACATGCAGAGCAAGAGAACCATCTTCCATTTTCCTGAGCTTCCTCAAGATATCCAAGCTCTCATCTTTCTTGATAAGGTGGGCCTTGGCAATATTTCCATCTCAACTTACGGATCGAGTGGCTCTTAAAGGTGGGCCTGGGGTTTTTAGTGTGGGTAGAGTCATACGGTAGGCTTGTCTAGGCGTGGTTTGAGGCCTTTGGATGCCCCAATGTGCATCCCTCTAAATTCTTGTGAATAAAGTTATCTCCTTTTTCAAAAGAATTTAAAAAACAAAAAAGGTCCATTCCACATGAAGCGGAGATGTGCCTGACTAAATCATTTGATAAGCTGATACGTACTGTACGACAAATTGACATGCAGGCACTCAAATTATGGGCATAGCAAAAATTAACTCAAATTAAACTGACTAAAACTGGTTTGTGGCCGGCAGAGCTCCCATCATTGGTTGAACAATCCTAACCTTAGTTTGTGGACACTTGGCTTTTTTTTATTTTTCAAAATATATGTAATATTATTAATAATCAAAATGGTGAGCATCATACATTCGGGCACTCCCTAACACAAAATCATGTGGAACAGCCCACCGTGTGCGAGCCTATACATGAAAACAAGAACCGGACCCTGACTGGACACTTGGCTTGCCACCAATCATGATCAAATAATAAGTTATGGGAACCATAAATTGACACTTGAATTTCAATTACCTGGATGTCATATTTACCACTCTGCCAAGTCGGGTTGCAATACCCCCGATTGGGTGAGTCACGACTCGACACGGAATGTTTATGTCATTGTTCTAAAACACGCTGAGTTGACTCAAAATTTGGCCCAGTAAATTTGAGTCGGACGGATTAATTCATGCCGTGTCTTTTGGAAACTTGGAACTCAGCTTAGTTCAATGTCAACTCGCAGCACGACTCATTGGTTTAGCTTGGATTGACGCAATTTTTTATGTCTCGAGTCAGTGAGTTAGTTAAGTACAAGTGTAGAATCCAACCCTCAACTTATGAGGAGAGATGATGTACTTCCTAGTGCATGATCAAGTCACATACCATGCGTAAGTTGCTTTACATAAGATGCTTATACCACAAGAAGCTTATCTTGGCTTCTATTTATTCAACAAATGAGTATGTTTGGTAAACGACATGCTTCTTAGGCAGAAAGTTGAAAAGTATGTTTGATTTCAATATCAGATAAGTACTTACCCCTCAAATCAAGTGGGCTAACCTTTGATGTGGACTATTCATTATATTGGACCCACCTTGACCCTATCTTCAATGTGAACTATCCATCATGTGAGGCTAACCTTCAATGTGGACCATCCACCTTGCAAGGCCCACCTTCAATGTGGGTTACCGACCATGCGCGACCACCTCGGATGTAGGTTGTCCATCATATCGGACATTGAATGTGAGTCGTCTATCATGTGGGGGCAGGGCCAAACTTCAAAGTGTGAGACATCCATTATGTAAGGCCCACCTTGGATGTGGGTCATTCATCATTAGATCCCAGCCTTAATGCAAGCCCAATTAAAGAGAAAAGCCCAACCCATAAATCAGGCTCAAGCTAGGAAATCTAGCACATAATTTTCTACCAAAGTGCATTCATGATACATGGCATTGGAACCATGTTACATGCATGGAATAGGGAATGATTTGAAATTGAAAAATGTCTTAAAAAGATTTCTTACATAATTTTGAAAAATGTTTTATTTTGTATATATTAAAAAGATGTTCCATGTATTGGGATCGTATAGTCGTTAATTATTAATGGATTTATGGGATGTGGTTGTGATTAGTCTATAAAATAACTCATTTGCAATGAGAGGAAAATTCATTTTTTGAGTAATAAAAAAATAAATTATTTTTCTGTAAATTCTAGTAGAAAAGAGAGTTGAGTGATTCCTCTTTAGCTGTGAGCGATTCCAATTCATATCGGTTGAGTGATTTCTAGTTCATCAGCAACTTGCGGTTGTAGAAATTTTCAATTCTTATAAGTTTGTTATTCGTGATGTTTTTTACACTTCTAGTTAATTAATTATTTTTATAATTTCTTTGGTAATTTACTAGTATATCTACTTTTAATCTACATAATCCCATCCTGTTTCGAGTTCTAAAATATTTATTAAAATTCTTAAAGTGTCAACAGCCTAAAATTGATGATTTTCTGGATAGTTTCGAAACATCCTAAAATCAATCATTTTAGTGTGTGTTTTATTTTCTCTATCTTTATTTGGAATTGGACTCATCAAGGTTCATTTTGACTTTTAAATCACATTAATCAGAGTTGTATTCAAGAAAATATAATGTCTTGAAGCTTACGTATTTAAGATGTCCATTGGAACCACATCAAACTGCATCAGACCTTTTATTTGAAGTGTCCTTGTGTGGGGCCCACCTTAATATGGATCATCCATCATGTGGGGCCCACTATCAATGTTAGTGTCCATCATGTGGGGCCTACTTTCAATATGCACCGCCCATCACATGAAGCACACCTTTGATGTGGACAGTCCATTATGTGAGCCCCACCTTTGATGTGGGCCATCATCATGTAGGGCTTTCTTTAGATGTGGGCCATTCATCATTGGGGACCAATCTTTTATGTGGACTGTCTATTATATGGGCCCATCTTCAATATCCACCACCCATCACGTACGTGGAGCCCACCTTTGATTTGGATTATCCATCTTGTGGACCCCACCTCCAATTTGTGTCGTCCATCATGCAGGGCCTGCATTGGATGTGGACCATTCATCATTGGAGACCAACCTTTGATGTGGACCCCACCTTCAATGTGGGTCGTCCATCATGCAAGGCTTGTTTGGATGTGGGCCATTCATCATCTGAGACCCACCTTTGATGTGGATCATCTATTAGGTGGGCCCATGTTAATATGGGTCATCCATCATGTGGGGCCCACATTAGATGTGGACCGTCCCTCTTGTGGGCCCTACTTCGATGTAGACCGTCCATCATGTGGGGCCTCGTTTGGTATTGACCATCCATCACATAGAGAGATGAGAGGTAGAGAGAAATGTAGAATAAAAATAAAGGTTTAAAAAAAATTAAAAAAATTAAAATTTTGGTAATAAGCAACTTAAGTTAAAAAGTTATTTTTTTAGTATCAAACAAGCTCTTTTAATGATAGTTTTGTTATTTTATATTACTTGTAGTTCTATCTATATTTAATATATGTCAATGTTGATAATATTTTTATATCATATTATTAAATATCAAAGTCAAGTCGGATCAAGTCTTCAGGTCTGCTGCCTGTCCGCAAATCGAGTCCAAGTTTCGGGATTTGTAAACTATGGCTTGTTTAGGATGTGATGGATAAGATGCTATGATATTTCAGTCACCATTTGCATTTCGCCGTATAAATGGCATAGTTGGTCACTATTAAACCCTAAATGGTTGGAAAAACTTACAGTGGGAAGATGAGAGGGACCATCTAATTTTGCAATTTGGATCATACACCATTTTACTTTGAATCAGCAATTAATTTCATAAACATCAATTGTACGGTCAGAATTTCTTGATCAATTAATGTGAGTTAGATTGCTCCATCCATAATATGCCCCCACAATTTGGATGGCCTGGTTAGCCATACATGTGCGCCGCTTATAGGATGGACAGCTTGACTAGGGAACTGATCATAAATACATGTGGCTGTTAGACCCCACCTTATGAAGGGGTCAGATGTCCTGCAAGCCTGCCAGTTATTGTTCCATGCTTGGGCTATTGCTAATTGCATGATGCCATGTAATGCACCCTGCATGGTATATTGCATTAATTGCACCATTCAGTATTCTAACCACACTATGCGCTGTGATGTGAAAGGCTTTATCATGGATCTAGCTACACGGTCCCGATTGTTTATAAAATTATAAGTCATTTGGCAGCCCCATTTTGGATGTATTTGGGGGTAAATACATTCCTCATGATTATATTTTTGCATTTGGAGCTTTGTTATTTTAAAGGTAAATGGAATCGGAGGTATTTAAAATACACCAATTAAGTGTATTTTGAAATCTCATATTTTTTGTTACAATTGGGGTGTAATATTTGAAGTTAAATGTCTTTTTTTTTCTTTGGTTTTAAAGGTAGGATAGTCGTACATTTAACAAAGGTATCATTAGGCTACTAATATGTTGTATATGTGGTATATTGATGATATCATGATGTAAGACGTGGCACAGGCACATTCTTATCGTGGTTGGACCAAAAGAAAGTCGAACGGAAGCAGAAGTAATTCATTAGATTCAAGCCCAATCCTACATAGGGCATAATGTAACTAGGCCCCAGATGTCACTACGCCAAAATAGTAAGAAAACGACGGCCACAAGCCGTTTTAAACCGTAATTCCAGACGGTTTTGGACCGTCTCAAGGGCCGTCTTATTTTGCTGTGTCGTAAAACTTATACGACGGTCCATCACTGTTGTTAATGAAAGATGGTAATGGACCGTCTCAAAAATCAATGGTCTCTAACCGTCGTTGAAATGCATTCAACTCACTCCTAGACGTCAATCAAACGTCTATAACCGTTATCGAAGTGCATTAAACACCTCGCTTCCAGACAGTCTAAGTCCGTCGATAATCCATTAATTATAGATAAAATACAGACGGCACAGAGCCGTCGGAAAATTTCTTGCATTAAAAAAACTGTAATAATTGTGTTTCTTTCACCTGGTCATTGAAAAAAAATATTCAAGCAAATATAAAATTGCTAATAAGTAAAATTTTCAAGGTTAAAAAGTAAAATAAACTTCATTCTTTTTACTCTCTTTTTTTTTGTGAAAAACCCCCAAGGAAATCCCAACTCTACTGATCAATAAACCAATTAATCAAATTTTCAACACAAACAACCATTCACATATCAAATTATAGAGAATAATCATATAAATCCCAAAAACCTTGCTAATAAGTAAAATTGCCAAGGTTAAAAAATAATTTTCATTTGTTTTTTTGAAAAACCCACAAGGAAATCCCAACACTAATCAATAAACCTATTAATCAAATTTTCAGCACAAACAACCATTCACATATCAAATCATAGAGAACAATCACATAAATCCCAAAAGCCTAAACCAAAATGCAGAGTGATTGGTGTTTCATCAAACCCAGGCATCAAACCACTTGAATTTCAACAAATCACAAGCAAAATTTTACCGTCAAACACGAAAATACTACAAAGATTGCGATTCTTGCAAAAATGAGATTTTTACGGCTTACCTAGCATTTGGAAAAGGGAAAACTCTTGAGAATCTATGGAACAAGGTTCCCAAACCTTGCATTTCATGTTTTGTAGCCTGTCCATGTCCTTGTTAGGTGTTATGATAGGAGAAAGTGGTGGTTTAAATATTTCCCAGACTTTCTCGAGATCAAGCCCTGTATCTAGTAGAATTGTTTCAGCAATACTTTCTACAATCTCCAAGAACCTATACAAGAAAGAATGATTGATTAAACAATCTATTTTCAAATGCAGTAAAAAAACTTAACCCAATATTTAATACTTTAAGATGTGTAGAAGGTGTTGATAACGCTTCCATGAATTGGGCTTTATCGATCCTATTTCTTACTAATACTAGGAATGTTATTTGTTGGAAATGTTAAGCCATTGTTAAGATTGGAACACATTTTCGCTAGTTAATGAGCGCTCAATCAACTAAATTTGTTGAAACAAAATAGATTAACCATTTCAACTAAATTAAGATTTGACTAGACGTATGATTTGTTAGTTCACTTGATGGGTCAAAGTTCAACAGAATTTGAACACATGCAAACTTGTATTAATCAAGACATTATAAGCTGAACATACAAATTGATATGCGGGGCCTATTGTGATGTTTTAATGACATCCAATCCTTCCATCAACTCAGTCTGATACATATGTCTCTAGGATGCACTCTAAAACAAAGAAAGAAATAGAGATGAAGGTGCTTTCAAGAGAAGCATCTAAATTAATTTCCACCTGGAGAAAAATCTAAAATATGGTTGCACAAAGCATGACAGGAAGAGGAGCAAAGTCAGGCATAGAGGTGGGGAAGCATCTATTTCAAAATCATACCAAGTATAAATTTAATAGCTATAAAGTAGGACCACCACCTGGTTCGAAAGTTTCCTATAACTATGATATGAAACTTTTGAAATAGATTGCCCGCACTACTTTCTATGGGTGAAAAATGTGCAACACTCCACAATGATTTTTAATGGGTAAAATAATCTTGAAGTTATTCCATTCAAATATATTTCAAGGTTACCTGGATTAAAGTGAGTCTGGTACATGGTACAGTCATAAAAAGGATGGTGCTATCCTGGTGAAGAAGAGATCAAATCCAAACGCAAAGACCAAGCTAGTTGACTCTGAAATTGTTCCTATACCCTCGCAGTCGTTCCACTTGAAGTGAGTGTGTCACATACGACTACAAACACGAATCATATCAATATATAAACACACCACAATCAAGTAGAGAGTATATGATAAAGATTAGAGGAATAATAGGGTCCTGTTCATCAACAAACTGATGAGCACACACACAGTTGCTGAGGGTTCTGTACAAAACCATCAACTTTTGGTGATCAAAACCATCAATAGTAGTTCCCACATTAGATGGGTCATGCCTTGGAAACTTTGTATTAAAAGATCACAACCCTTTGATCAATGGCCTACATTTATAGAGGTTAAGTAGATAAATAGGAATGGTGACATTCAACCAAAAAATATTGCAACTATCAAGTGATTGGCAACTTCAAATCAACATGATTTGAGAAATACCCTATCTAAGGCAGGAATGATGGTCCCACATGTAATGAGTCTGTACATTTTCTGATGAGCAGGACCCAATAATTCCGAGGATGCATGTATCAGAGATGTTCAATGTTGTTTCATCCTCACTAAACTTATGTTGATCATGATTGTGTGCCTGGTGGGCCACTGCATGAAGGGCTACAGGTCCAAAATCACAGTGATTTCACAACTCCTGACCTATGTTATAATTAGTATATGTAGATTTGATTGAGAATTAAACTAGGAGAACTAAATGATACTCTTTTCTGGTAACATTACTTGCAGTGACACTGAATCAGTAATATTTTAAAAAAGACCAGATATGGGAATATGACTAACCTCTCACCATGGTTTGGAACAGGATGAAATCTGCCATGGGTAGTTCCATCACCTTCCAGAAACAAGTGGAATTGGATGGATTCTCGAGCCATGTACCTAGGCACCTTGGGAGTATTGAAAAAGCAGTTGTGGTTATCTCCAAGAATTCATTTCAATTTTTCATCAAAAGCAATTAAAAGCATCAATTTCTCAATGAAAGCGAAAAAAAACATACTTCAGATTTATATCAAAGCCACAACTCTCTTCCTGTTCAGTCCAAGCTTTTCACTTAAGAAAAACAAAGAGGATTCAAATTCTCATAGAACCAATGAAAAGAAGCCATAATTGTCAAGAAAAATCAGAACATCACTAAAGATTTTCATCAAAGGTGCATATTTCATCCCAACTCAAATAATTATAAAAAAAATGCTTTCAAATAAAATTCATAATCTCCACTCACTTTTTCAAGTTTCAAGGGAACTTTCATGGTCTGCAAACCTCTCCTTATCGAAGGCATCCACAAGGTAAACCACTGCATTGATTGGATTGTCTGCATTTAATTCAATGGCTATTGAGTACCAATAGCAACCATATTTAGAAAACATAGCTCTATTTAAAAAATAAAGTGGTTTCTAAACACAAATTTTAGCATCCCACTTTTTAAAAGACAAGCTGGTAAGAGTTTTTCTTTTTCTTTTTTTCATGTTTTTTTTAATTTCTGCTTTGGATTATTAGTAGAGAACATAAAATATGACCCCACAAAAGGGAAACAAAAACCAAACCTTTGAAAATTAAGCTGGTGAATGCCCATAGTCAAAAGAATCTGCTGCATAGAAGAATAAAAAAATCACCTTTTTTTATTACCGAAAACCATTTTAATAAATCATTTTAAGAATATTAGAAAAGGATGATACTTGATCAAGATGCATGCTAACTGCTCTGAGTACGAGACGGTAACTGTTGTGGCCCTAATATGGTATGGGGCAGAGAAGAGCAGTAACTTCAACCATTTCCACTATCTTTGGTTAGGTGAAAGCAGCTAGAGCCATTATAGTTCCCTATAAAGAAAAGTAACCAAATAAGATCGTATAAGATCAATTTCTTAGAAGAATAGATGATGACATAGAAGATCATATCAAAGATATTTAACAGGTCAATAACAAAAAGAATACCATGATTTGGGACATGAAATCTGCTTCCATTGGTTCGGGTGCCTCTCAAACATTCGTAAACCTCAGTAAGAAGAAATTTGTATGGAAAGAGAAAGGATTACAATCGTAACCAAGGAGACTTTTCAAGTACAAGCTAGCAAAACCAATAAAACAAGCCAAAAGTTTACCAATTTCAGCTTGGTTTTCCTTGCGTTAGAAGTAGTAAAGAAGTTAATGAAATCAACAAGATGCCAGAAATCCCAGAAGAAACAGAGTTTCACTTCAGTTTCATCAAGCCAACAACTTACTGGGTTGAAACTACTAATACTCCAAGTAAATCAACTGGAAGTTAGGAATGTTTTGCTTCTTGAGTAGATCAACTCAGCCAAGCTTTCAGTCATGGCCACAAGTTTTTTGAAGTGTACAAAAGAAAATCTAGAACTACAACACTTCTAGTTTGCATATCAACTCTTTCAGTCAGGTAAAAAGTCTTTGTGATTTTTTTTTTCTTTAGCGTCTTCTATCCCTCTCTATACATCAGAAAATTAAGTGAAGTATGCTTCTCTGAAGCCACCCTACATCTAAACGTGATTGGACATTTAGAACTCCAAGCCTCAAACTCATTGGTACATTAGTGTACATGTCTGAGCAACAAAAGCGTTCAGATCTGGATGGTCCAATCACAAATGCAGAAGCTTTGGGTCTCGCAAAGTATATGGAAGAAATAGATCCAATAGAAATGGGTCCAGCAGTCACTACGCCAAAATTGCATTTTTGCGACGGACCAAGTTCGTCGCAAATCTGTATTAGCGACGAACTTGGTCCGTCGCATGGGCCGTCGCAGTTTACTATGGGGCAAATTTTAAACGACGGATTATGTCCGTCGCTTTTAAACGACGAATTACGTCCGTCGCTAAATTATGTAAAGCGACGGACTTAGCGACGGACATCGGTCCGTCGTACAAAATTGTTGCCACGTAAATTGGTCCGTCGTTAAATTTATGGGCGACATTTATTTAGGAATTTTAGCGACGGGTTTGGTCCGTCGCTAAATTTTCTGAACGCACACCTATTACGTTTGAATTTATTTTTGAATCTATTGCACCTGATAGTCATCCAAATTATTTAAAACAAAAAAAAAATTAAAACCTAACAAATCATAATTATATCATATATGAAACTTAAAGTCCTTACATTTCTAGTGAAAAATAATATTAATATTTGTTACAAATCTACACATTGAAGTGAACCATTCTCCATAGAATGAGCAACTAGGCTTTATTTTGTTCCCAATATTGAAACCAATCTCTTGACCATACGTGAAGCTAGCCTTCATTTCTAATCTTTCCTTTGTAGCTACTTCCACCTCATACGTTAGCAAATCCATCAACTGGTCCACCTACAAAATCCAGAATATAAAACATAAAGAGTATCAGTATTATAATGTAAGAACAAAAGTTATATGAAACATACATAATGTTTTCTTCACATATGTGATTAAGAATCAAAATCTTAATCGGGCTTTCCTTGATCTCCGTGTAGTGAAAAAGATAATCATAAATTTGTATTTGAAGAAATTTCATTCTTAAAAATTTTAAACTGACATATTTTGTTATGCTTCTGCTGAAGAGCCCGATGGGAAAGAGTAGATGACATGACAGGTTAGAATGCAGCTCGCAATAGGTGTTCACTTCTGTAGAAGGAATTAATTGAAATCCACAAATCCGATGGTGTAGACAGCAATCAAATGGAGTTTTTCCTTGATCATCAGATTGCCAAAGTTGAACCACACATTCCTCTCTCTATGGTTGCTTGGAATTTTGTTCCTAGCATTTTATTTCCCATGAAAACCATTAACAAGTTAACAAATAATTATTAAAAAAAAAGGTTAACAACAATTTTGAATTAGAAATCTTAGATCATGTTAACGCTAATTATATACCAGAGAAGATTATTATTAACTAAAATAAGATGAACTTAATAATAGGCATCCACTGAACGAGGCTGATCTTGTTTCCTTTTTTTTTTTTTTCACTGAAGATACCTCTACCAGATAAGAGGCAATCATACTCGAGAGATCTGAGCCATTCACTAAGTGAAACGCTTGAAGTATGGGCCTGCCTAAATTTTGGCCCATGACATTATAACTATTGATCCTAGCCATCTGACTAATTGCTAGGAAAGTAGATGGTTAAAGCCTTCAGTTGTATTAAATCATTAATTATAACTGAAACTTAATAGTATACGGCTTCTATGAATAGCTCGAAATGCTACATCTCTTTCAAGAGCAGGACCCTTTACCGTAACTTTTGCTAGCTCTTTGCATACCCTGATCCACAACAGTACAAATAGCATTTTCTGCTATGGTTTGAGTAGCAATCTTTTCATTAAATAAAAAATCAGATGCTAACATCCAAACAGCTACCATCCTAACCAATGTGAATCTACCATCCTATGCATCTTTCTGTTTGGGAACTCTATCTGGTTTTAGTTTATAGAAAGTTTAAATAGACTACTTGAAAAAGATGGCGAATGGCAGTACAACAATATTGAATTGTGTAGACATTTCAAGTGATCTTACAGATTCAATGTAGGGATTCCCATGGCATTCATGATAGGCCATTAATAAAAAGAAAAGGTCATATGAGCAGCTGGATAGTTGAATAGGCAAGGTGGACTACGAAGTGTATAGCATGAGTAAAAATCAGTTCATTGCTACAGAGCAAATATGAGCAGGTGGATAGTTGAATAGGCAAGTTTCCAGCAAAATGGCCGAAAATATCATTGCTATTTATTCAATAAAAAAATAAAAACCAATCCAACTTCTCCAAACAGGCCTCTACCAAAACAGCCATGGAAAGCTAGTCCTTCATGTTGTTTTTCATGTAGGCCTCTCCACCAAAACAGCTATGGAAAACCAGTACTTCATGCTAGAAGTGCTTCTTTTCAACTTCTGTTCTGCCTCAGACCAGAAGTATATCTCAGCTGTGGGTGACCTAAGCATACAAAGAGATGGGATGAGAGTAGCATTTGACTTGCAATCAATTTCGAACAAAAGTCCATGTGAAATTCAGAGTAATGGACCTTATACAAAGAGATGGGCTGAGAGTGGCAAATTTTTTTTCTTCAATCCAGTACTCCTATGCTAATTTGAATCTGACCAAAGAACCAAAGATCATTCACATAATGATGAGTAGACAGTGGTTGATAAATTGGTGCAAATTTGGGAAGAAAGATGGATTTGTACAATATTCTCAAACATCAGGCTCCCAACCTTGTAACTTTATCTTTTATTGGATTCCAGCTTCAGCCATAGAAACAAACTAAAAGCAGCATATAAATTGACAAACAAAATGGCAGGCTAGATGAAAAGAGAAACATGTTTATATAGAAGTTGATAGACCACAAGTTTCAATCAGTGGTAAATTACTTCAAGATCAGATCTCAGACATTCAATCATGCATATGTGCACAGCTGATGCCATTCACATTCTTTTTTTATTGGCACCACTCATGCATTGACCAAGAAAGCATATCAGATTTCAACCAATACAGGAATAAGTCAGAAAATATTGAACCTTTCAATGGCTGTCCAGCAAAGAAACAGAAGTGAAAATACAAGTGCTTGCCTTCTACCAATGGATCTGGTTTCGTCCCTACAAATTCATCAACCCCACCGAAATTATTATGCTCCATCAGTTAAAGATTACCAATCAATTAAAACTAGAACTTTGACAGATTTCACAATGACAACATTGGCAACCATTACTCCTTAATAGGCAAGAACCAATTCATTCCAATGGCCAGGTGAGGGAAAATAGTAACTGTGTCAATGCAATCAAACTATTAAGCATACTCTTTTCTTTGATTTGGTGTCTCTTGCATTTGCTTTGAAACAAGACCCAAATAACTCGGATCAATTAGTCACCCTAGAAGGAAAAAGATTTAACAAAAGTTTTGAAAAGATACTCCAAAACCTACCAGTGGGAGGAGATTTTATACAATTATCTGGAATGACACTGAGGTTTCTTGGGCCTGATCTGAAAAAAAAAACTCAGATTGATCAATCACCCAAAGACAGTAAAACAAGAAGACTGAAAAATGGGAAAGAAAGAAAATCCAAATCTCAAAAAATGAAAAAGAAAGAGATTTACAGGTCAGGGAGGGCCTTTGCACCATGATCCGAGCCTACAGATACAGATAGCCAAAAAAATCAGCAAATCATTTCCAAAGAAACAAAAATTTTCTAAAGAAAAGAAACTCATGAGTCCCACACATCAATATCTTTCCAATTACTTCAATAAAAAAAAAGTATATAAAAATATCAAAACTCACAACAAAAGCACGTTTCCAACCCAATCTTCACAATAGAACATTCTTAACCTTTTGATTTTTAGCCTAAACATAGATGGTTAAGAAGAGAAATACAACTACAGAACAATGGTCTAAATTACCAAACCACAGCCACACTTGTCTTCATGTTCCCATGCATGCTGTCAATAAGCAAGCCACACATTGTATAATTCTCCTTCCTTTCAAAGAATACCAAACTATTTGGAGAATGAGACAGGATCGGACTCACAATGAGACAGGATCGGACTTTCAAAGGACTTTTCCCCTTCTGATAATTAGTAACACTACTAAAAACAAGAGAAGTGAATTACAATGGGGGCATAATTTCCCTACAAAGGGAGACTCTAAAAACACGATGAAACAGCCAAGTGATTTGCTTCTGAAAATCCTTGCAAAAGGAAAGGTGAATAAATTTCTTTTTTTATTATTAAATTATTAACAAAATAAATCTTATTTTC
Source organism: Liriodendron chinense (assembly GCA_003013855.2). Classification (NCBI taxonomy): domain Eukaryota; kingdom Viridiplantae; phylum Streptophyta; class Magnoliopsida; order Magnoliales; family Magnoliaceae; genus Liriodendron; species Liriodendron chinense. The sequence continues at coordinate 5,849,292 of ML058440.1, forward strand.
TTTTTGTTCTCTTTCTAGATGGTGCTGCTTTCACCATGAGCTGTGTTTATCCTTTAAAAAAAAAAAAAAAAAAAACACCATGAGCTGTGTTTGGAAGTCAATTTATTGTTAGAAGTAGACATCTAATTCCTTTGGCCCATGCTTCTTCAAGTTTAACTCCCCCATCATCCACTAGAATATATGTTTTATATTAGCTCAAATAGCTACAGGTTCGCATGGACTTCAAAGTTTACAACAGTGGATGTATTTCGGGACTTGGGGTCTCAGGTCTTTATAATGCAGTGGAATGCTCAGCACCACTATGCATCCGTGGGACTTGGTATATATCAGGTTTTTATATTACGGTGTAATGTTCAGCAACCAACTATGTATAACTTGTCTGCAGCCATGATAATCAATATTCGTTCTCTTTTAAAACAGATATATCATTGTTACCTTGATATATACCACCCACTAAAACTATACTCAGACAAAGGAAACAACAGTACAATTCAGAAACAAGATGAAAATATTTATATTTGTAACAACATATAGAAGTCTAACTAAACAACTAGGAACTTAATGGATTAGAAAAAGAAAAAGAAAAGAAAAAAGGAATCAGCTCGCTGATTGCAGGAAGAACAGAACATCAAGATAACCTAAATGAGGCCATAGGTACCTTTTTATGCAGAGCGGATGACAGATGCTTGATTTTTGTTGTGAGTTGTGCCACTGCGAAATGAAGAAAAGAAATGTATGATCAAACCACAATACCATTTAAAAAAAAAAAAAACTTAGAGATGATAGCACGCATGATATGAACAAACATCCAGAGCATGGTTAACTGTCCATCTGATAAACCAAGGTATTTCTCACGAGTGTCATACACAAACCAAAAATGTCATCAACCAACAATGATGAAAAATAAATGCACCCTAACTTCTCAAAAAAAAGTTCAGAAACTTTCAGGGAAAAAGAAAAAAGAACCCAGTGCTGTTTGACACAATATTATCAGTCTGTTTTTCAAAAGGAAGCAGACCCCTCCCTCCCTCAAACAAGGAGAACCGTAAAAGAGAAGAACATCCCCATGACAATGTTGGAGTGGGAAAAAACACCCTAATCATATTGGGCTGGATGTAGACACCAAGACTCAACATTAGACACTTGAGCCCATTCCCACAAGAGGGCACAAGACAACTTAATGCATCTAACCGCCATCAACCAGTCATAATTCGGGCACAAAAGACACCCTAATCCTACTGGGCTGGAGGTAGACACCAAGACTCAACGTTATATACTTGAGCCCATTCCCACAAGAGGGCACGAGACGACTTGATGCATCTATGTCTTGCATAGTTTTGCATGTTTCTAAGCTGCAGTCACAACTCACAACTTTTTTTTTCTCTCAGTTATTGTTGAAAACTTGTGATTGCATAAATGGAAATGATTGAGAAGTGGGAAGCATTATGTACAACATAATAATCGTTTCAGTCCATGTTTTGGGAATGTTAGCCAAATGTGAAGTGTAATAACAATGTATTGCAGGACGCTGTTTTTGGAAAAGTTACCTAAAAACAAGGCGGGGAAAACAGGTAACTAGCAGATGATGCTGTCCTCAAACAAATATAGGAGATAATGAGAAAACACATTGAAGCAGCATAAGTAGGAAAACAAACTGGAGAGGAAAATGAGTAATCAGGAGACCTTACATATGCCGCTGATCAATGATGATGACAGCAGAGTCGGATGTTTAGAAGCAAGCAATGGATGTTTAGAAGACTATCCATATAAAAATCTTCAGAATATCCTGGTATAACATAAGATTCTGTGGTGCAGTGTGCTCATGGGCGACCAACCACTGTCCCCATTGTGAACTTGGATGCCTTGCACAAGCAGTTGGTAAAGCTCGGGTTGCAAAATGGGGGTTCTACTGAGCAGTGGCATGGGCTGCGTCGACATAAACCCAGCCTCAAACGCGCAAAACAGCGGTTAAGTGCAGCCTGTAATCAATGAAGATGTAGAATTGAATGTGTAAATGTGTAAATATGGTGTATGGTGTATCATTAGATATGCTGAGCTTTTATGCCTCACTCTATTCATTGTAATTGTTTTCTCAGAATTCTTTGTATGTTGCTATCAGTTAATTACTAATAAAATGCTTAATGGGTCATTCTTTCTTTTTATCATGTTTTAGCTCTTCTGACTTCTCTAGTTAGTGTGTACGTGTGCGTGTGCAGGGGGTTGCATGTGTGTGCGTGTGTGTTTTCTCTTTGAAGGCTTCTCTAATGTTTCCTTTACTGCTGCCATAGATTGGTTTTTAACCCACTTGGAAATCTAGGAAGAATGGATGGCTCCAAAAAACTATAAAATCCTATCCGTCCAATCATTACCCTTATGGCCTTATTGTTTTTTTTTTTTTTTTCAATTGTCAATTCGCAAGGCATGATTGAAGGGTGGATATAAAAGGACTGTCCTGTTAGGATTGTAGATGGTTCATGCCCAGGTAAAGCAAAATCAAATTTCTGAGTAGGCCTTACCCGATTGGAGGCATACCATGATCGTGGTCCATAATAGCAAGCCACTCAGCTCAATGGTTCAGATTGCTAAACCTTGGGCCCATTTGAACAGAGGTCCCAATTATACTTGTACATATCCCCAGTTGTAGAATAGGCTTGCAATGGTCCAGGCCTGGGCCAAGCAAAAAATCAATATTTTGAATAGGCCTGGCCTGACAAGTTCAAATCCAGGCCTGAAACAACCACTGGCCGTCTCATTACAAGGACTGAGAATAAGCCTTGGACGAGAATTTGTTATTCACTATTCACTGGAGAGAGATAGATGATCAAGAGCTGAAAGCTGGAGAGCACAGCTGTTCATGACACCTACTCTTCCCAGGCACAGCCTTGTTTCAAGAATCCATGGGCTTTTGATGAAGCAAGGCCTCAGGGAGCAAAAAATGGAGTCCAGAACTAATGTAAGGAGATGGTGGTGGATATATCCTTCCACCAACCAAGAGGATTATATGATACTCAGGCCGAGGATATGCAGCACTCTGGGGTCTGGGGATTTTAAAATTTTGCTCTATGTTTCAGTGGTCCAGCCCATTGATCTTGAGCTCCATCGTTGATGGACAACGCCCCAAAAATCTCCTTTGATTAGAAGATCCAAGCCACTAACCATTGGCCTTTTTTTAAAATTAGAATGTAGACTTTTATTGATTGGCCTTATTTTCTATTAGCCATCATTTTTCGAAGCTACGGATGGGATGACTATAATTCCCTAACACAAAAAAAAAATAATTCTTCAGAATCATAATTAATCCGTGAAGAGCCCTAATAAGTAGATGGATCAAATTATTGACTGGGCCTATTTTTGTGTATATAATCAGGGCCATCCATATTAAAAAGCAATTTATCAATGGTTAATATTCATTGGATGGGTGTGATGTTTACATGGTAGCCCATGAAACATGGGTTCGACCTAATGAACAATCTGGATCAATAAATTGAGAGGACTAAATTGGGCTGTCCAAGTGAACCAATGCAACTAGGAACACTAATAATGCTCTGAGAGCACTGGTGCATTTCTCATCAAAGGATCAGTTAAGAGATCAGGTTTGGGTTACTCTATAACTACCCTGTTTCTTAGAAATTGTAATTAGACTTTGATTCTTAAGAAATTAAATAGAATTTCGAGTATTTGAAAGGGGAGCTATTAAATCCCTCTCCCTCTTTATTTGGGTGGGCCTTTGGATTGGCAAATCACAATCGAAAACATTTGGAGTTACCTGATCCCCTGTACCGTTCCATCAAATCAAAATCATCGGAGTTTACATAAATCATCCTGTCAAGAAGATTTTCGGGGCATGGTCCATCCACAATGGGCACAACGGAATAACAAACTGGATCACTGAACCATTGGGTCCACATAAACAGACTAGATACCTAAATACACCGCTTATCATTATGCTTAGGATCATATAATTCCTCTCCTTTCAAACCCATCCCAGTGCTAGTAGTATTCCTTCCTTTCATGCCTAAGTCTGATAAATAGACTGGTATTTTTGCCTAAGAATCAAAGAGATTTCTTGGCGCCCCGAGTGCCAACATGCAGCATCCACGCCAACATGGCACATATAGGGAATCTGAACTGTGAATGAGGTTGACCCCACCGTGCAGATGACATGGTGGAAGGATCAGAAAGTCCACTGATCAGGTGGGGCAATACAATCAGTGCTGACTGTTGGCAAGTCTTTTTAAACCACCATTTTCTTACGGTTGTGGCACCTCTAATAAGCAGGCTGCTTGATCTTTGCACCGGTCATCTGCCTGAGGCAGCCTGCCTTATGCACGGTTCAGATGATACTGCATTTTTTTCTCTGGCATTTCATCGAACATGTCTTTGGTGGCACCAACATTCCCCAATTCACATACCCATCAACCATAGCAGTTCAGGAAATGACATTCCGCTCCGGCATTTCATCAAACATTTTGCAATGAATCAAACTTTTGATTCTCAGGCGGATGGGACTCCGAACCATGACTCGACTGTGCAATCAATAGAGATTTTATGTTTTTTGGAGAGAGAGAGAGAGAGAGAGAGAGAGAGAGAGATTTCATACCAGCTGCAATGGCGTCGAAGCTTGGAAGCTGCAACGGGAGCGGGGATGGGAGGCGTCGAAGCTTGGAAGCTGCAATGGCGATTTTTGGAGAGAGAGAGAGAGAGAGAGAGAGAGAGAGAGAGAGAGGAGGGGCGGGAGACGATTGAGAGGAGGGAATGAGGATTTGGGGATTTTTTTAGGGTAAGGGGATGGGTTAATCGGATTGCACCGTCTTACCGTGCGGACTAAACTCAGTTGGGCCCACCTAGAATGCATGTGCTTTATCTATTCCGTCCATATGTTTTTCCAATTCATTTTAGTGGTTGAACCCAAAATTTAAGCATATCCAAACCTCAAGTGGACCATGCCATGGGAAACAGTGGGAATAATGATTTAAGCATATCCAAACCTCAAGTGGCCCCACATTGATGTTTATTTGTCATCCAACCTGTTCATAAGATCACATGAACATGGATGAAGGGAAAAACACAAATATCAGCTTGATCCAAAACTTCTGTGTCCCCCTATAATTTTTCAATGGTATATATTCAGTTCACACTTTCCCTGTGGTGTGGTCCACTTTAGATTTTGATATGCTTCGTTTTTTGGCACCATACCTAAAATTATCTGTTAAGATGGATGAACAGAGTGGATAAAATACATAAATCACGGTGGGCCCCACAGAGTTTACTTAGCACGGTGAGCCCCACAGAGTACTGACGCAATCTGCGCCAGAGGCCTCTGGCGTGAATTAGGTGTTACCCGGGAACAGCTGAGTGGGTGTTACCCCCAGCGTATGGCCCACATGGATGATATTTTGTATATCCATGCCGTCCATCTGTTTCTACGGCCCATTTTAGGATGATTTTCCAAAAATTATGTAGATCCAAATTTCAAGTGGACCATAACACTAGAAATAGTGTGATTGAGTGCCCCACCATTAAAAATTCCAAAGAGCCCATCGTAAGGTTTTTGTAATGTTTATTTGCAATCCAAGCTCTTGATAATGTCAATAAAGTCTTGATGAAGGGAAAATATAAAGATCAGATCGATCTAAAACTTTTGTGGCCCACAAAACGTTTTTAATGGCTATACATCACTGTTTCTAGTGATATGGTCCACCTAAGATTTGGATCTTCTTAGGATTTTGGATCACATCCTAAAATGATATGAAAAAAGAGATAGACGGTGTTGATATATAAAAACTACAACAAGATGGGCCCCACACGGTTAGGGTAACACCCACTAAGCTGTTCCTGGGGTAATACCTAATTCGCACCCCTTGGCTATGGGGCCACTGGCCGGTGCTTTGTGGGCCCCTCCATGACGTATGTGTTTTATCCACACTGTCGAGCCATTTCTGAAGATTGTTTTAGTGCTTGATCCAATAAATGAGTCAAATCTAAATCTCAGGTGGACCACACCACAGCAAAATAGTATTGATTGAATGTCCACCATTAAAAACCTCGTAGGGCCCACTATATTAATTATTTGACATCCAACCTCTTAATTAGGTCATACAGACCTGGATGTAGGTAAAAAACAAATATCAGCTTGTTCCAAAACTTTCGTGGCCCTCAATAAGTTTTAACAGTGGGTGTTCAATTAAAATTGTTTCTTATGATGTGGTCCACTTGAGATTTGGATCTACCTCAAATTTGGGCTCATACCATAAAATGATCTACGAAAATGTATGGATAGAGTGGATGAAACACATTCATCATGGTGGGGCCCACAGAGCACCGATCACTTGGCATTGACTGGTGACCCTGTCACTAACCAATCCATCTGATATATTTTATGTATATCTAATCCATCCATATGTTCTTTTATATCATTTTAAGATGCAATAGAAAATATTAGAAAAGATCAAATTCTCAATGGCTAGATTAGAGTTTGGGGTCCAATGACTATACATTTATTAGGTTTTCATGAGGTCAACAAGTTACAGCACAATTTGGACCTAAAAATTTGGCCTAATTTGGAAATCTAATCCATTCACTCTATTATATTCATCAATAACTTTGATTTAACTGGTCACTTGCCCTGATCAAGTTTAAGATGAGAAAGATACTAAATAGATAAAATTGATCAATGATGGGCCATATCTTATAACCTAACCATTAGATTTGAGTGAAATTTAATCTAAACATCTAAAGTCATTTACTTTTCAATTTGGACCAATCAGATTGTCCAAAATTTGTCTAGCTCTAGACAAATTAATTGTACACATTTAAAGAGTCTTTTATACGAATATGATTCGGGCTTAATTTTGTTTTCAATAATAATTACCACGTTCTAAACATATCTGACCATTCAGATCAAGTTTAGGATGACTTGATCATAGAATTTGATCAATCTCATCATTATAAATTTTCCTTGCAATTAATTAACATCATTATATTAGGGCCTTCATTTTTTGCACCAATGAACATGGATGTATGCATAATTAAACCAATCTGATAACCAGTTAACTGAATGAGTGTAATTTTTCATTTTCAACTATCCAATAAATATCCACCAATAAATTTGGCCCACTCATTTCAAATTTCTCGCTTTTATTTAAACCACAATTTTTTTCCAACATTTTTTTTCAAAACCAGTAAAATCTCTCTCTTTTTTTTTAATCAAATATTTCAACTTTTATTTCTTTTGAAAATATCATTTTTTTAATCAAACTTCTTAATTTTTTCGAAATACAAAATCTTAATTTCTTTACAAAAATTTCAATTTTTTTACGAACTAATCAATTTTATTCGAACTTCTCAACTTTTTTCAAATGGTCATTTTTTTTTTTAATCTCAATTTTTTGAATCTTATTATTTTTCTAAATCTCAATTTTACTAAAAAACTGTTAATTTATTTTCAAACCTCTCAACTTTTTTTGTTTGAAAATCACTAATTTCTTTTTTAACTTCACAATTTTCTTTTTCAAAATGTTTAATTTTATGAAAATTTGAAAAGAAATTTCAAACATATTAATTTTATTCAAATTTCTCAATTTTGTTTTTAAAATCTCTTAACATTTTCTTTCAAATTACTAAATCTGTTATTTTAAATATCAAATTTTTTAATTTTTAAAAAATATCAGTTTTTTTAATATCTCATTTTTCTTAAATTTTATTTTCCGACGGACCTTATTTGGGGGGCATCTTTTCGGGCTGGGATTAGCGACGGGCCAAATCCGTCGTTAAATAGCGACGAGCTAAGTCCGTCCGAAATTAAAATTTTGCGTATCCCGCGACGAAATCCCTTCTTATTTTCGCAAAAGCGACGGAATATTTTCAATTACGACGGACCAGATCCGTCGTTAAACCAAGCAATTTGTGCGACGGTCAATGTCCGTCGCAAAATCCGTCGCAAAAATGCAATTTTGGCGTAGTGAGTGAAATGACCACCAAACAAATGATGGGCCACCACAGCAACCAAATCACTGGATGCGGTCCACAATCGAAACAACAATCAAGGTTGTATGTGATGGAGCGAGATTACACCAGCAATAGCAAAAAAGATGGTCTGATCGTGACCGCCAATTAACCAGACCTTTTTTTTGTATTGCATTCAAGCTCGGACGATTAGATGGACCAACTAGGAGCAGTAACACATGACGGCAAGTTCCAATCTAGCAAGATTGGCCACCAAGGATCAACATAATCAGGGTCCACTGATCAATAACCAATGGTACTGATAGCAATTAGTAGTCAGCGATCTGAAAAAGAGAAGTCAGAACAAACCCTAACAAAAAAAATGTAGGGACTGATCTGCGACAATGTCAGAATCGGTGGTGATGAGTGCAACCGCGGCAACTGGAGGCAAGATGGTGGCTGGAATCAGTTGTGGAAGCTGAAAATGAGAGGGAAGGGGTTGCGGCATGGGCTTCAGCAGGGGCTGCTGCACGAGCTGCAGCAGGCTACAGTGCTACAAGAGGTGTGGGCTACGATAGGGTGAGGGATTTGGGCAATGGGTTTCTGGCGACAGGCAGAGCACCGACTACAACAGCAGAAGATTTCACCGGATGTGAAAAATATGATCACTAGAAAAAGGAAAAAATGCCGAAATCAACATACCTGGCAGGGCGTCGTCATGTGAAGGAAATTAGGAATTTTGTATCTTTTTCATTGTAATAGTAAATGCGTTGATTCAATTGAAAGGTGGAGATAATGAGAGGGAGAATGAAAGAGTAAGGAGAGTGAAAGAGGGGTTTCGAGAGGGAGGGAGAGGATTTTGGTTTCCCTCTCTCGATTTGGGGAAGCGGTTTGGCTATTGACGCTGCCACTAGCGAGATGGCTAGTGGTCGGTGCTTTGTGGGCCCCACCATGACGTATGTGTTTTATCCACTATGTCCATCCATTTCTCAAGATCATTTTAGGGCTTGATTCAAAAAATGACCCAGATCTAAATCTCAGGTGGACCACACCACAGGAAAATAGTAGTCATTGAATCTCCACCATTAAAAACCTCCTAAGTCCCACTGTGATGTTTATTTTACATCCAACTTCTTGATTAGGTCATATAGACCTAGATGCCATGGCCCCCAAGAAGTTTTTAATGGTGGGCATTCAATTAACATTGTTTCCTGTGACGTGGTCCACTTGAGATTTGTATCAACCTCAATTTTGGGCTCATACCATAAAATGATCTGGAAAAATGCATGGACAACATGGATGGAACACATACATCATGGTGGGGCCCACAGAGCACCAATCACTAGCAGGGTCACTAACAAATCCTCACCCATCCTAAATGTGTGAGCCCAAGTTGATGTATTTTATGTATATCTTTTCCGTCTATTTATTCTTTGATATCATTTTAGGACGCAATTCCAAACCTTTGGAAGATCCAAGACTCATAAGCTAAATTAGAGTTTGGGGTCCAATGATTGCACATTTCTTGAATTTTCATAAGGTCAACAAGTTGCAGCACAATTTTGACCTAAAAAATTGGCCCAATTTGGACATCTGATTCAATTATTCTATTTTACTCATCAAGGGCTTCGATTCAACTAGTCATTCGACTTGATCGGATTTCGATCGAGAAAGATATTGCACGGACAAAATTGATCACCAATATGATGGGTCATATCTTGCGATCCAACGGTTAGATTTAAGTGAAATTTAATTTAAACATCTAAAGTCATTTACTCTTCAATCTAGACTGATCAAATTGTCCAAATTTTTTCTAGATCTAGACAAATCGATCGTGCCCATTTAAAGAGTGTTTGAGACGAATATGATTCGTTTCAGGTTAGATTGGGCTGAATATTGTTCTCAGTCCTAATTAGCATGCTCCGAACATATCTGACCGTTCAAATCAACTTTAGTATGGTCTGATCATAGAATTTGATCAATTTCATCATTATAGGTTATTCATGCGATTACACTTCATTATACTTGGGCTATCATTTTTTATACCAGTGAACTTGTGTGTATGTCAACCAATCTTAATTTTCTTTTCAAAATGATAATTATTTTTATCAAAATAAAAAAAAAAAATTTAATCTCAATTTTTTTCAAAATTATAATTTTTTTTTTTTTTTTTTTTTTTGCGAACTTCTCCGTTTCTTTTTTCTAAATGTCAATTTTTTTAAACTTCTTAATTGTTTTTCCAAAATTTCATTTTTTTAACAAACTCATCATTTTTTTTTTCGAAATACAACATCTCAATTTTATCTCAAACTTATCAATTTATTTAAACTTCTCAATTTTTTTTTCAAAATGCTAATTTTTGTTTCAATGTTAATTTTTTTCTCAAATATTATCAATTTCTTTTTTCAAAATTTTAAACTTTTTTTTAAATCACAATTTTTTTAAACTTCATAATTTTCTTTTTCAAAATGTTAATTTTTTGTCAAAAACAAAGTTTTTTCTAAATCATATTTTTTTTCAATATTTAATTTTATTCAAACTTATCAATTTTTTTTTTTATCAAAATCACAAATTTTTTTAACTTCTCAATTTTCGTTTTCAAAATGTCAATATCTTTTTTCAAAATCTCATCTTATTTTATCAAATTTCTTAATTGTTTTTCAAAATATAAAATCTCGATTTCATTTTAGAAGTCAATTTTTTCTTCAAAATCTATTTTTATCGAACTTATAAATTTTATTAAAACTTGTCATTTTTTTCAAAATGCCATTTTTTAAAGAATGGCGATTTCTCCTAATTTTTTTGTTCCTTTTTAAAATCTTGATTTTATCTAAATTATTTTTTGTTTAAACTTCTTAATTTTTGTTTTCAAGATGTCTTTTTTTTAAAGTCTCATGTTTTTATTAAATTTTTAATTTTTTTAAATATAAAATCTCATTTTCTTTTTAAAAATCACAATTTTGTTTAAAATCTATTTTTTTCAAAGTTACAAATTTTATTCAAACTAGTCTTCTTTTTTTTAAATGCCATTTTTTAAGAATGTCAATTTGTTTCAAAATTTTAATTCTTTTTTAAATTCTAATTATTTCCAAAATCTCAAATTTTCCCAAACATTGTTAATTTTTATAAACTTTTCAACTTTTTGGTCAAAATGGAATTCTTTAAAAACTTTTCAATTTTCGTTTTTGAAAACTATTTCTTTTAAACTGAAATTCTACTAAAAAATACTTAAATAGTAAAATTTAGGTTATGCGACGGATCTCAGCCGTTGCTAAATCTAGGAAAGTCCGTCGTTAATTACCTGCCCCGTGTGTTCTACTCGGAATTTTACGACGGACCAGAATCCGTCTGTAAGTATAAATGTACGGCGGATTAGATCCATCGTAACGTTTACAACGGATTCAATCCGTCGCTAAGACGCTCTTACCGACGGTTCCTAGTCCGTTGTAAACTTCCGTCAATTAAAACTAGCCTAAGGGGGCTTGGTACTAATTAGCGACGGACTAATGTTCTATTTACGACGGAGATAGTCCGTTGTTAATATTACCGACGGATATTGTTCGTCATTTAACCTGCCTTTTTCTACGGCAAACCGAATCCGTCGTTAAACAAAGCATTTTTGTGTCCTTTTTTTGCTTTTTTGGCGTAGTGTGTCCAATTTAAAGAAATTCAATTCAAATAAGGAGAAATTATCGTCTAAAATGTGAACCATAAATCGGTCATAACTTTTGTTTCAAGTATCGTTATGGGACATGAGACTTAATGAATTTTAATTGGAACAACCTATTTGGGGTCACCAAATCCACAAATTAGGTCATATAATTGAGTGTTGATACACATTAGACATTCTTCAATAAAATACAAATACTTAAGTTTTCTCTTATTTTTTTCTTATGGATTTAAGAAACTTCTTTGTGGATTCAAGGTTTAAATCACTTGAGGAATACGGTAATCTTCTTCTTATTATTTCATGCCCTTTCATACGTCAAATTTGGATTCCAATGTATGCCAAATACAAACTCTCAAACAAGCCCTTATGGTAACTTGGCAAGTTCTTTTGCCTTCTTTTTTAACACAATCCCATACCACATGGGCTTTCAAACCCATGACCTTAGTGTTGAAACGTGCTCAATTTACCACTAAGTCATGGCTTGGAAGCAAGAGTTCTATTGCCTCCACCACCACTTAGGATTGTACTTGTGTCGCCTCCCATTGGGGTCCACATTCTAGGTGGGGATGGTACTGACGTAGAGAGGACATGAGAGGTCGATTATCGTCTTCCTCATTGGATAGATAACTTAAATAAACAAAAAGATAAAGGAAATAATTTCTAGAAATATTAGATAATTGTATTAAATACTTAAAATGAAATTACAATGCATATAAATAAGAAGCTAAACCCTAAGTAGAATATTAGACTCCAACTCGAACTAAAACTCCTAAAAATCCCAACTTACTATTTATAGAAGTCTCTTAATATTACTAGAACTCATGGTTTTCGGCCAAAAATAGAAAATTTTCAAACTAGCCCAACCACGTTATTCTATTAATTATTCTAAGCCATTTTCATGTTGGGCACAAACTTTAAAACCCTACAGATCAAAAGTTATGATCGAAACAAAACTTACTATAAATAATAAAATTGAAATAAAACTAAGCTAATAACCGTCGATCTGATCGAATCTCGCAATTTCGGCGTGGGCAACCTGACATAGAGGGGTTGGTTAGCTAAAGTAGCTCAAATTACCCCAAAATCATATATTATATGTCCAGAAACTCATTCTGGATTGCGAGAGATGACCGTTTTACGATCATGATAGTCCGGATCACTTCCGACCCCAATTGGTCTTCTTTTGGTCCATCTAGGCCATGAAATAATCGGCGACCCGCTCTACATTAAGTATGAATGATTGAAGAAGCATTTATTTAGTGGGATTTTGCAGGTAGCAATGTGTGTGTGGTGATGGAGGTTGCGGCAAATATTTCGATTAGCCGAAAATAGAGAAGAATATTGGAATGAATATTAGCTTGCTTAATGTTCTATGTTAGCAAATTTTATTTAAATTTATTGTCTATTAATTAGCTCACAAAAAGTTCAAATTGTGTTGTTACTTTTCCACTTTTTGTATATTTTAAAATGATTGTTGAGGAAGTTGATTGAAATAAGTGAAGTACAACTGGACTCTACCATTATCGCGACCACCCCAATCCCCCAGTCATGCCCGCTATTCCATTTACAAACTCCAACCTCTGACATATGCATTTTAATCATTCGTCTGTATTTCACTTATTTTAGATATCGTGCGCTCAAGTACGGCTCCTTGTGATGTTTGGTATATTTCCTTAATTTAATTAATCGAATTAATAAGACAAAAAATGATAACATACACTAAGGAAATCAAATCCTTCCAATTTTCCTTATGCAAGCCACAGAAGTTTTAGATCAAGCTGATCAACTGACCCATTCTTTAACCATCCATTTGTGGGCCACTGAGCGGTTAGGATCTGATCTAAGTGTGTAAAGTAGACCCATATCCGAATTAAGAAAAACCCCAAATTTTGGTTCGAATAGTTCAAAACCGAAGTCCAGAGTCTGTCAGTTCGACCTATAACATTGTCGGTCCGACTGACTGAATGAATTTACTAAGAATTTGACAGATTGTGCCCTCTGTCTGCTCAATCGGCAGACCATCGGTTTGTGTCGATCCGATCCACAAAAGGTGAAACTAACCACTAGTACTCCAATTTTAGGAATCCAAATTGATTTATTTACTAAATTAATAATGTATAATTGATTAAACATGATGGGCTAATTAAAATAGGGTGCAAGAGCACTTTGATAGAGACTACTTTGATTGATCAGGTGGGTCCCACATCAGGTAGTGATGATTACAAACCCCTTATTAAAGGTTGGACCTAAAAGAATCCAACTATACAGTGTTGTGGACCATGATCATTATTGTGATCAATCAAAGGTGAGCCCCATCATGTGAATTCACATAAATCATAAAATGATTGTTATAGTATACTGTATTTAGGAAATTCTTAGATCCCGTTTATTCAAATTTGATTATTTTATCGGAATCAATTTCATCATATTCTCAAGTAAGTGATCCCAACTTGTTTCCTCTTCATTGGAATCAAGATAGTGTTGTTTGTTATATGTTATATTTGGTTTAATGTACTATTTGATTCTTCTTTTGATTTGGCTAAATGTAGAATTATTTATTTCCTGTCAACCGTTGTTCACATGTATAAATGATTGAGATACTGTGGTAATTGCAAACCGTTTGTCATACATTGGAGAATCGTTGTAACCATAAACTATATATAAATATGGTGGAACCTTAGTATTTTGCATGCATAACATGTGCCTAGTTTATCCTATAGGACATGAAAGAGTTTATCATGGTAGCCTTGCTTCTAGATGTGGGCCTTGCTCAAGCTTACCAAAATGGTCGATGTCTTTCCAAGCGGAGAATGCCGGCCTTGCCCATACCTACCAAAATGGTGGAAGCCTGCCCAGGCAGTGAATGCAGGTTGACGATATTCCAACTCAAAGAGATGGATGAAAATCCCACTTGAAGCACTCATACATTTCACGTATTTAAACAAGACCAATGGCTATTAAGTACGCCTACTAAGTACGCCCTACGTTTGTGTCTCGCTTGCTAGCCCAGCTGGAAGATGCCTAGGCATTTCAACAGTAGGTCTCAAGTTCGAGTGCTAACGAGATACACTAACCCCACTAGTGGGTGGGTGCGTTGCATGACTAACAAAAAAAAAGTATGCTTTATGTTTATTTTACGATTTTAATTTCAAGTGGCCTTATTTGATAGAAGAAGAACTTATTGTGTTAGATTGATTATGATTTATCCATTTTAGTTATTTAGGATGGATTCGTACTTATTCCTTGAATTATTTTTTGCCTAGTTATTTGCTTACTTTGGATTATGGTGTTGTTTACAATTTGAGTTGATTGTGCTGGACATGAAATTACAGTCCTTTGAGTTGATTATTGATGTTTACTTTTGAATACGCTACGCCCCAAATGAGTGGGCCACATAGATGGTGTGAATGACGATGGATGGAACTTAGAATCTACCTAATTAAATGACTCTGAGCAAATGCATTTGATTGAGTTAAGTACATACGGTATACAAGTCACGCATCCTGCATTTCAGGTCGTAACAATGGATATACAACACATACACCGAGGTGGGCCCATGGTCAGGGCCTCACACGCTAAGCTGTTACACCTGCATCACAACATCCGCATCCATTTCACTGCAAGATGAGGGGTTCTGCTCAATTTTCGGCAGTGCGTCCGTACCTTCATCATGTTGCATCCATTTTTTCAAAGCATTATTATTTAGACATTGATGTCCAGTCATTATCAGGGGTTAAAAATCAGTTTTGGCGGACCGTTTCTATCGCCTCAAAAGCTGGCTGGCAACGGCTGTCACGGACCAACGCACGTGATTGGATTTCAATTCCGTCAAAGTGGGGCCCATGGTGGGTGGATCAGAACATTGATAATGTGTTCCAGACGAACTATTCCACAAAAAATCATCCCTACTCCACATCTTTGTTATTTGTTTGAACTTAATAGTACGGTGAAGCTTTTTGTGAGCCCATCATTACGTGAAAGCAAACAGCAAAACTCAAGCTAATCCAAAACTAAGGTGGGCCATACCATAGAAAAACAATGTAGAAAGTAGAAACATATGCAAAACCTTGAAATTCAAGTAGCCCACCTGCGTTTTAGATCAGCCTCATTTTCTAGGCGTCCCTTCATTTTGATGGGGCGCACCTAATCACTGGGTTGGATGGCCCCAAACACAGCTTACATAAGCTCCTTCACCGTTCCCTTTGCTGTCGTACACTTTAGGGTTCGAGCTGACTCATGGCCAAACATTTAAGCCACACTTTGGCATGGGTTTTAGACTCATGTCATGGTGGCCCTACACATTCATTGTCCAATTATCCCTTTTGTGTAAAATAAACAAGTAGTGTGCTGTGTCATTTTGAATTGTTAACTCCAACAATTCGGCCGATTCAGATGAGTTGAGCCAAAGTTAGGCCTATTAAGCGTTTATCTTGCAAAAAAGGTGCAGTGTGCCAAATCAATAGATATGAAAGTGGTACGTATTATGTGGTACATACTTTAAACCACCGCTGTCGCAAAAATAGAAAAATGGACACAGACATCCAGTCAATATTTTCATATAAAGTACTCCACTTAGAGCCCAAGGATCTCATGTGGGTGCCCACAGCTAAAGTACTAAACAATATTCCGATTTGGGTCTGGGTCGAGATCGACCCACCAGACTAATAGTCAGCCCCCCAATGTTGAATCAGTTAATCCAAGTATGATGGGCTCTCTAGGTCTTTCGACCAATGCAGTTGCAAGTCAAGTCCAGTTAGTCGTTGGGCCTGAAAATCAAAATTTGCACAGTGGTTCAACCATAGAGAAGGTAAGTCTTCCAACTATCCCCCTGATGAGACATTAAACTCTTGAATTTGGGTGTTAAAAAGGGAAAATAAAATAAACATGGGTTATGATGTATAATGATTTGATAGTTTGTGGGGCCTATCTTAGATGGTGGGTGATCTCAAAATCAAATTGACTCAGGATCCTAACCTTTGAGTAACTACCCTTTGACTAATTTGAATTAAGCTTCTTCTTCATTCTTTTTCTTCATCTTTTTTCTTTCTTTTTTTTAGTATCTCCATCTGATTACCACCAATCGAATGATTTCAGTCATCCTTTCAAAGTGAATTTGGATTATATGTTGTAACCCGCCTATGGTGGGACCCATGGAATGGCCGGTTATGACCAGTTACCATGCCACGACACGGTCATGCATGTGTACGGTCATGCTTTCCTCGACCACTGTTATCGCATTTCCTCATTTAAGGCTGTGTCGTAATTCAACGACGATGGTTTACCACTCTAAGGCTGTCAACGTCATGCTTTGGGGGTTTGAGTATCTGGGCTTAAAATGTTTCTCAATCAGGCTGAGTTTGGACCGTGTACAACGGCCCATCAGGACAAGAGTGGATTAATTAGCTGTTAGCTCGGTAACAGCTTAGTGGGTGTTACCCTTACCGTGTGGGCCCACCTTGATGAATGTGTTTCATATCCACACTGCCCGTCCGTTTTTTTAGATCATTTAAGGACATTGTCCCAAAATTTAAGCAGATCCAAATCTCAGGTGGACCACATCACTAGAAAAAGTGGTGAATGACCCTTAAAAGATTTTGTAGGCTACAAAAGTTTTGGATCAAGCTAATCTTTGTATTTTATCTTCATCTAGTTCTGGTTGACCTTATTAACCGGTCTGGGTGACAAATAAACACCTGGGAAGTTTTTAAATGTTAAGCATCTAATCATCGCTCTTCTTGTGGTGTGGTCCACCTAAGATTTAGATGTGCTTAACGTTTGGGACCATGTCCTAAAATGGGCTGGAAAAATGAGTGGACAGAATGGATATACAGCATATCATCAAGGTGAGCCCTATGATAAGGGTAACACCCACTAGGTAAATACCCTAATAACACCTAGAGTTGGACACGACTGGAACTGGGTCGAGCTTGGCAAGGCGTAGCTTGGTTCAGCAAGCAGCCTACCCCCACCCAACTCGAGTTCAGCTTAGCTCAGTCCTCAAGCCTAAGCTTAGCTCAGCTCAGCTTGGTCAACAACTTGGGCCAAATTAAGACGAGTTTGAGCTCATGCTTTCAAGTTGGGTTCAAATTCGAGCTCTCGCGTTGAGTTGAGCTCGGGTATTTTTTTTTTTAGTTTTTATTTTGGCCAACTCTTTTTTGTATATTATATATAATATAAAATATAATATATTAATTAAATTATACTTGACTTTGCTCGAAGCTCGAATCAATTCAAGCTCAGACTCAAAAATTTCTTGAGTTTGAAAAATCAGCTCAACTCACCTGAACTCAGCATTCAAGTTTAGCAAGTGGAGGTTATCGGAGTTGAGATGAGCTGAGTTGAAGTGAGTGAGTTAAACCGAGTTAGCTCCGTTCTTGTCTAGCTCTAGTAACCCCTAAATCGCGCCCCACCAAGATCTACTTAGAGATGGAAGGCCCAATTAAAGGCATTATGGCCCCCACTCTGAGATATGCATTTTATCGAAGATGTCCATTCATTTTGATAGATTGTTTTAGGGTATGAACCTATAAAGGAAGCAGATCAATGGCTCGAGTGGACCACACCACAAGAAACCATGGGTATTGAACACCTACCATTGAAAACCTCTCGAGGGCCACAAAAGTTTTAGATCAAGCTAAAAAAAAATTCCCTTCATCCAGATCCATGTAACCTTACGAACAGGTTGGATGGTTAATTGGGTACCAGAAAGGTTTTCATAGTGGGGCAGTGTCACTACTGTTTCATATGGTGTAGTCTACTCCAGCCTTCCAACTGCTTCCTTTTATGGGCTCATGCCGTAAAATGATGAATGGATGGCTTGGATAATACACATATGTCACGGTGAGCCCCACAGTCCCTGGCAATGCGGACTGCTACTTACCGTGTAAGTAGCAATGTGGCTATGGACGGTTCCACGTGAGCCTCACAATAATGTATGTGTTTTATGCACGCCCTCCATCCATTTTAGGCTATTATTTTAGTTCCTAAGAACAAAAATGAGGATATCCTGACCTCAGGTGGGCCACACCACTGAAAACAGTTGTGATTGAACAACACAATTGAAAAATTCCTAGGGCTCACTGTAATATTTACTTACCATCCAACTTGTTAATTAGGTCTCACCCAAAACTTTTGTGGCCCTCAAGAGGTTTTTAATGGTGGTCGTTCAATCACCAATTTTTCCTATGGTGTGTTCCATCTAATATTCGGATGTCTCCTTTTTGGGCTCATGCCTCAAAATGATCTAGCAAAATAGATTTACTTCGTGGATAAAACACATGCATCATAGTGGGCTCACAGCCCTACCCACGCCCCCTTCGTGGTCTGGTGGTACCCAATCCGCGTCCATACCTCTTGGCTCCAATCGGACCATTGACAGCCCTACATGCCCCCATCTCTCTTCAAACTCTCTGTTTCTTTTCAGAAGGATCAGGACTCGTGTGGGAAATCCTAAAAAAAAAGAATTATTAGAATCAAAGTTGAGCAAGAGTCCACAATATAAATTCGACATAAAATATCCCTCTGCTCGGACGGCCAGGATCGTCCAATCAATGTCATTTCATCCGTCCATATGATCAAACTGGGATCCACATTTCCATTGGGCGGCCACCACGTCAGCCCCTCCTAGAAGGGCGCGGATCAGCTAGTCCCACTGGGACTAGCATAAGAGGTGGTTTCAAATCTCCGTGGGCCCCACCATGAAGTATGTGTTTTATCCACGCCGTCCATCCATTTTTCAATCTTATTATAAGGCAAGAGTCCAAAAATGAGACAGATCCAAATCTTAGGTGGACCACACCACAGGAAAACAGTGGGGATTGATGCTTAACGTTGAAAACTTTTTGGGGGCCACAGAAGTTTGGTATCAAGCTGGTATTTGTTTTTTTCCCTTCATCTAGATCTATGTGGCCTCATCAAGAGGTTGGATGGAAAATAAACATTACGGTGGGCCCTAGGAAGATTTTAATGGTGGAAGTTCAATCCCCACTATTTTCCTGTGGTGTGATCCACCTGAGATCTGGATCTGTCACTTTTTGGCTCGTGACTTAAAATAAGATGGAAAAATGGATGGACGGCGTGGATAAAACACATACATCATGGTGGGGCCCACAGAGATTTAAAACCACCTCTTATGCTGGTACCAGTGGGACTAGCTGATCCGCGCCCCTCCTAGAAACTACGAAGCATTTGGTACGCTTGCAGAATATACCAATCTGTACGCATTTACATTGGGCGGCCACCACGTCAGCCCCTCCTGCTTTGTACATACTTTCGCAATCCAAGCCGTCCATATCGTGGACAGCTCTGTATATGAGATCTTTACCACGAAAATTTAGCCTCTGATTGATGACTTTTGTTTGGTAATTATGGACAGCTGTTGTTTTCACTTTTATCGTCCAATTGATGACCACACAAGCTGAAGGTTAGCTTCTTCCTTAGCGTGCGATCTTTTGACTTCAACTCAACTACAGGAGATACCAAAACTTGAATAAGTAGATTTTGATTCTTGCTTCCCACGTGTACATTGGCCACGTGCATGCGTATGGTTGACCACGTACTGCCAGAGTATCATTACTTCTCTCTTTCTCGGTGACGATTTAAAAAGGTTCTCCATCCTTCCAGAAATCAGTGCCGACGACAATGGTGGAGTTGGAGGCGGTGAAGACGTCAGAAAACCCTTCGTTCAGCGCGACGAACGAGAACCGTATAATCTGTCGCGTGTAAGTTCTCCATCGAATCTTGCAAATCATAGCTGTATGCTTTCGCACTTTGTTCAGTTCTTTAGAACTCAAAAAGCTGATGAAAACCACTTCATGGGTGCGTTTGGATGCTCAAACGAACTGAATCGCAATTCTTTCGATTCACCATTTTCTATTCCTATTGATAACCAAAGAAATTATGGGGCCTTGCTCATTGGCAAAAATGTACAGCTTGATGACGCATAGGATTCTGTATATGTGAGGGGTTCTGTGATCCAAACCGTCGATTTGACGGGTCCCATCATGGATGCGGGATGCTGTAAAACTTTCCTTCCAGATTTGAAGATTCCAACCCTTCGATCACTGGCCCGAAAGTATGTTTAAGAGAGTAATTTGGCGAAAGGCTGTTTTCAACAGACAAAAAGGGGGCGAAAATCTCTTAGGGTTGGGGTCTTCCAAGGTGGGAGATTTCAGGCGCCTTCCCCATCCGCAGAGGGTCCTATCATAATGCCGTTTGGTGATCCAAATGCAATCCCGTTGAATCAATGGTTGGATCACCAGACCATGGTCCCACATGTATGGGATTCTGCTTATCAGATATCTGCGCATTTGCGATTCCTCATGTCACCAATGCCCCTAATTGCATTTTTTCTGTATTTCAAGATGGACTTGAAACTCTAATGATTACAATTTGGATCATTGCAATTCAATTCAATTGGACATCCAAACGCATTCCAAGTTATGTGCTTCATCAGTTGTAGTCCACTTAAAATCCTGCTATTGCCATTGTTGTCATTGCCATTCATGGAAAACTGGGTTTCAGTGAAGGTAAGTGGATTAAGAGCATGTTTGACCATCTAAGCATGCAATCATACTACTATTCCCTGACTGAAGGAATTCATTAGTTTTTCCCATTTGAGAACTTGAGGAATCTAAGATTGCATCAGGTCTCAATTTCTTGAAGTTGCGTTTGAAAATGAATTGAATTACGAGTATTCAATTCAATTAAGTGGAACCAATAAGATTAATGATGGAGGAACCATCGGACTGCAGCTATACCTCTTTCAAGTCCAACCTGAAAGCAACGTAATTGCAATTTGGAGAACAAAACCTCATTACATCTTTTTAAGGAAGGATATCATAATTTTGTTATTTCTTCTTTGTTAGACTAACCATCGCAATTCAATTCAATAATGCATGAAACGCCCGCTTATAGTTGTGTCGTTGTGATGCCAACACTCTACAGTACAACTATGTCTGCATTTGAAGTGGAAGAATGCTTGTATATCTTCTTCTTGAGTGAAACCAGCTTCTCTTCAGCTGCTTGCATAGCTGTGAAATAGCTGTGATTTCAAGGTCTCCTAGGAATGAAATGGAGGAAAGAGAAGTTCAGTGATAGTTGGTAGGTGAGGTGTAGGGAACTAAGGCATTGTGTACTTCATTTTGACTTGTGTACCCCTGATGAGTACTTACTGGATACATGTTTAAGGGGCCGTTTTATAGAACTTGGGTGATGTTTGATAAAACTTATTTTCAGCACTTGTACGATTCAGATCGTTTGGCAAATACGGATTATTAAGTGCTTAAATTAATTTTCACTTAAAATATGGGTCTTTTTCAGCTCCCCTCCCTTCACTTAAAATTATAATTCGGCACTTTGTTTTCAGCAGCGCTTTTAGTTTTCGGAGCTTTTATTTTTTCAGTTTATCAAACGGCACCTTATTCTCATTGAATTGATATTTTTAGTGATTTCACTGATTCAAATTGTTTGGCAAATCTAACTTATTAAGTGCGTAATTTAATTTTCACTGAAAATATAGGTCTTTTTTGCCGCTCCCCTCCCTTCACTCAATGCTAAAGGCCGAATGCTGAAAGTGGTGGTGCATTAAAATTTCTTTTCACTTTTCACTAAAATATCCCTAAAATTATTTCAAAATTATAATTCATCACTTTTAAGTTTTCAGCACTTAAAATTAATATTTAGAGCTTATTTCTCAGTTTATCAAACGGCACCTAAGTAGAGTTTTGAATCCCTTATTAAATGTGCATTTTCTTGTGGTTGTCAAATGGGCGTAAGTGAATGTGATTTTGACAAGAAAACCATTCTACAGGGAGTTCCATTAGTTTTTGTTGGATAAATTAGAGAATAAGCATATAAATGGTGAGTTCAAATTCCGTGATTCACAAGAAAAAAGCTTTGGCCAAAGTTTGACACCGGCTGCCAACTTGATGCAACCCTCCTTTATCCTTGGGACCCGCAATGGGAGCACATAAGTCATAAATATGCCTTCATATACGTATTTCTAGTAGAGCATATAGATTGTTGGTTTTTTTTACCTATTTCTGATTTACTTGTGATTGATATTTTTGCAGATGTATATTGCTTTCATATGTGATTTTGTTTTGTACATGGCACACAATGATACTTGGTCTGAGGAAAGATCCCTTTGTAATGTAGGCATGGGTGCTTGCCATTGGCCAGTGTATTATTTGTCCTTTTAGTTCTTAATAAAAGTTTTTTAATCATCATCTAATCCTTATCCCAACTAATTGCGGTCGGCTAATAAAAGTCTTTATCAAGTTAAGGAAAGGACATCCTCCAAAATAGAAAGTCCCCTCTTATCATTCTCTACTATTTCACATACATTGTCAAATGCCTAAGCCAGCTGGAAACTTGTAGGGAATCCCATTTTTGTTGATATGTGAATGGCCACGTCCTACAATAGTGAATGTAGTGAATCTTGCATTTTGGCATGCTTGGTATGATTTCACTTTTCTCTTATTTTTTGGGGGGAACTTGAGATCCTTTTGCTCCCATTTTTTTTTTTTTTCTCCCTTTATGCATTTTGATTTGCCTTTGTCAGACGTAGAAAGACATAAATGCCCTAGAAAATAATACAGTAAAGATTAGCTTCTATGTGTTGTGCTAGAATTGAGGTGTTCTTGGTAAAGTTAGTAGCACCTGTGACGAGGTCGTAATGTCTAATTATCCAATATCGTAGTTGATGAACTGGCTCACCGAAGATGCTTATGATATTGGAATGCATTGTTGCTCTTCATACACCACTTTTAATCAGGCCCTGAGAGAAGCTAATTTTTATCATTGATTCAGTTGCAAAGGATTTCCATAGAAATATCCTTTGTATAGGGGACTCTTATCTATTGCCTTGATTAATATGTGTGTGTTAAAATGTTAAGGTATCCATTTAAAAAAGGAATTGAAATATCAGCTTCACTGAATATTTACAGTTTTTGATCTTATGTTAGTCACTTTTGTTACCTCAGGTATGTTAACTGTTTCCCCATGATGTTTCCCGCTCGTTAGATGAGCTGGGAGAGACAGTATAGAGCGTGTGAGTGATCCAGGGTTCAATCCTGGTACCCGTGATGTAATTCAGTTATTCAATTTCAAGATCCAAATAATTTCAGTCGTCGTGCATTTCAATAGGCACTGTCCATGAAATAAGAAATTCGGATTAGTCTTTCCTTTGCTTTTGGTGCCATAAATCTCTAGACCTTTTTTTTTTCCCTATACATGTTATCACTGGGAACGTTGATCTATTTATTTGTTTTATTATATTTCATGCAGATGCCAAAAGCAATTTTCACAATATACTTGCCCGAGATGCAACTCTAGATATTGTTCCCTTCAGTGCTATAAGGCAAGTTGGTAAATCTATTTGTAGGCAATTCAAGGGAGTTGTGAATTGCTGGTCATTATGATTTCATGTTGCTAAATGTGATCATGTATGTTGCCGGTGACTGTTACGTATGCTTGGATTATCATCAGAAACATTTTAGTAAGAGATTTCTTGTTTTCTTTTTAAAATATTTTAGCTTATATTGAATATAAGTACATTTTTAACATTTTCTTTTAATATAGTTACACTCACATATGATGGTCGTGATGAATAGATTCTAAATCTTCCACAAATTTCCCCACTTCATTTTGTTGTAGGCATAATGTCGCTTCTCCATAGTTCCCATGCTGGATTATGTACCAGAATGATATAGGGAGACATTGATGCATGGGCATTTTCACACCAGGCTTGAGTGGAGTAGCCTGTGTGAAGCAGGGACATACTCGGGGTGGGCAACCCGTGTGAGGTGGGCCCACATGTGTGAAGCGGGTCGCTAGTGTGATGCGAACCCATGTGAAGTGGGGCCCACGAATGAGGGTTCGGCCGAGGACCTGGCTTGTGTGAAGCAGGAGCTTGAGCTACGATATAAAGGGATTGATTCGCGACGATATTTCAATTCGAGCTTTTAGAGCAAGTGGTTAGTCCTCCTGCATCAAAGTGGTATCAAAGTGGGAGGTCTTGTGTTTGAGACTCCTCACCGGGGGTGATTAATGCAAAGGGCATTTTTACACTGGGCTCGAGTGGGGTAGCCTGTGTGAAGTGGGGACACACTCGGAGCTAAGCGGCCCGTGTGAGGCGGACCCTACCCGTGTGAAGCGGGTGGCTAGTGTGATGTGAACCCATGTGAAGTAGGGCCCACGAAGGAGGGTTCGGCCGAGGGCCTGGCCTGTGTGAAGCAAGAGCCTAGGCTATACAATAAAGAGATTGATTCACCACGCTCTATCAATTCGAGCTTTTAGAGCAAGTGGTTAGTCATCCTACATCAGACACCCAATTCCGGAGACCTTTTGATTGGTGCCGTAGGGTGGGGCCATCAAAATCATCTCCTTATTTTGTTGCCTTCCTATATTATTATTCCACATCATCCATTTTACTCTTCATGTGGATAAAATTTTAGTCGACTATCCACCTATATGCCTTCAAGAACGAACAAAAAAAAAAAAAAAAAAAATCCACCTTTATGGCCAGTTTCCAAATATTTCTAGAAAAAAATTTATCATCTGCTGTACAGTTACGCTTGGCCTGTGGTGTACATACTTATTTGGTTATTTCCCACAGAGGCATAGTCTTCGGTGCACGGAATCTTTCATGCGAGAAAATGTTGTAGAAGAGCTGCGTCAGATGCAACCTGAAGATGAAACAAAACGTAAAATGCTTGACATTCTCAAACGATTCCACTCAGAAGAAGACACAGATTGCATTGATGATGATGGTAAGTTATTGGAAGTACTTGTTTGTTTTATTTTGGAGTTCTTACCTTTTATAGATAAATCTAGAAGCAAGCAATGATAAATCTGAGAGACTCTTACGATTTTTCCTTTTTGATTTATTTTCTTGGTCCAACTCTAACATCAAATTGTTAATGAAAAGCTTTCATACGTCAGCAGGCGGAAGATATAGTAAACAAAGAATGGGTTGCTGAATTAATGTGCTATATGTTATTGTTTCGGTGTCTCTCTGTATATACTCAAGCAGAAAACGAGACACTGCAGAAAAGGAATGATGACATGCACCTTCTTAATGATGCACTGCCAAACGGAATTCCAATTATTTGTCTTATGACATTTGAAATAAGTTTTTCGATAGAACTCAAAATTGGGTATTTTATGGGTGTTGGCTCTAAAAGTTTTTTGTAATTATTGTGGGGCCTTTTTTGCCTTTCCGTGGGTGCCTGATTCACCTCTTTTTGCTGGATGGCCTTTCCTCGTCCACTTTGCTTTTTTGGTAGAACCGTTGGCTCATCCTTTTCAATAAAAGTTTAGTTATTGTTCGAAAATAAAATGATAGTGGAAAATGATCAAATCATGGTGTCTTTTCTTAGAATTCATAATGTGGGTATGTGCTCCAAATTACAGTTAAGGCTCATTTGGCAGCATGGATTTAGAGGGTTTTGTGGGGATTTCATTTTTGGGTCATTTGGTAGGAAGGATTTTGAGGGATTTGGATTTTAGAGGAAATCAAAATCTCCCAAAAGAGCCTTCTTTCAGTTTTTTGTGTTCCCACCTCAAAGTTGATTGGCAAAATCCACTCAATTCCACATGTCACAAAATCCAGTAGATTCCATGGTATTTAGGGCCTGTTTGGATCATGGTGTGCTGTAAAGGCCATTACGTAAAGGTAACAGTGGCAACCATTACATGTTACGGGATCATAATGGTTGTAACAACAGTTATGGAAAAAACGACCTGTAATTGTCATTAACGGCTCGTTACACCTCCTGTAAAGGCTGTAATAGCCCATTAATGGTTTGTTACGGGACTAAATATAGGTTTTTATAGATTTTTTTTTCAATGTTACCGGGCAAATACAAGTTTTTGGATTTTTTCTTTCAAAATTCAAAAAAAGAAGAAGAAGAAGAAGAAGACCGTAACGGTTGTTACGGGGGTCATAACAGCCGTTAGGAACTTAGGACCTATATCGTTAGTATCGTAAAGGTAACAGTGGTGGCCATGATGGCCACCGTTACCGTTACGAAATACCTTGGTTTGGATATCACCAAATAAGTTACTTTTTCTACTTACAGCAGTAGATAAGTAACTCATTTGAGATAGGTTTGGTTTTTGATCAATTATAAGTAGCTTTTCTATTTAAATTTATTTAATCACTTCACTTTAATAAGTAGAAATCAAGATAAGCTACATAAGGCATAAGTAGCTTATCTTAAGTAACTTATAATCCAAACACCCCCTTAAAATCCACGCTGGCAAACAAGCCCTTGTGTTATTTTCAATTTGGATTTGCATGGTATAAAATTGCAATGTGAGGGCCACTTTCTCATTATGAATACAAGGAAATGTCATTATTTCCTGTCATTTCCTCTTGATTAAACTGATTGGTCACAATTCAATTCACTTGTACATCCAAATACAATCCAATTATTTGCCAGAAAACTTGTCACTAAATCAATGGACATGATCACCATAACAAGATGAATTACTGACGCTAATCAAAATGCTTGTCTGCTCTTAAATTCTTAATGTTTTGGCTAAAATAGAGTCAGTAGACACCTGTTGTTTGAGCACTGTGGTGGGATCTATGATATTAAAAATATAATTAATAATGATCAACACGAATTCTTGTGAAGAACACTTCCAGTTATAGGAGCCCATCACCCGCTACAGCAAAGCCAGAAGAGTACTTCTTGCTTGTGCTAAAGCATTGTTACAAGGAGTAAGGATGACTTGCATGAATAGGGACGTGCCCCATGAGTGGAGTGGATCTAAGAAATACTATGCTAGTATATGAGACATAGTATATGGTCATGCAAATATCATAATTTCAGAAATAGAAAGAAATGAGCTTTTTACTGCATAGATTATAAAACTATAGATTGTAAAGACATGCCCCACAAATGCCAAGATGTGGGCTGTCAGTTGGTCTGACGTTTGAAGACCATTGATGATCAAAAGGGAGGTATTCTCTTCAAGTCTGCAAATGTTTCCCAAATTATTAGGTTTTGTAATGAAAAATAGAAGTGAAGCACTATTAAGTTTTCTTACCATGGCACAGGTGACAATATTGATTAAGAAGCAAACATGATAAGATCTAGACAACCTGGAATTCAGGACGAAGGTCATTTCTATTACTTTATATTACCATATATATAGGTGATATGAATCCTTTTTTTTTTTTTTTTGAAAGGTAACGCTTTTATTCTGTTAGTCATGCGACGCACCCACCCTGTGAGTGGCGCAATGCACCCACCCAGTTAATCACCCAAAGCACCCGGTGGTGCTGTTAGTATGTCTCGAACCTGAGACCTGCTTTTGAAACACACGGGCGTCAACCAGCTAGGCTAACAGGCTAATAGGTGATATGAATCTGAAACAAGGGAGTCCAAAATGGTTATGTATGGTAATGGTGGTAACCATTACGCATTATGGGGTCGTAACAGTCCTTTATGGGGCTGAAATATTTTTGTTTCAGAAAAAAAAAAAAAAAAGAAGCCGTAACGATCATTACAACCCATATCGTGGACCATTATGGCCACCGTTACTCTTATGGAATGCCTTGATCTGAACACGTTTAGCAGCTCTTTCGGGAAATATCAGCAAAGCCACTAAAATTCAATTGGTCCTTGCCCAAAACATACGTTCATGTCCATGTTACCCAACCATATGATAACACTCATGTTTGGAGCATACAAAGTATTCCCTCCTTGAATGGATCGCAAGGGGTACTTTGGAATTGGTGGTTGACCGCTTGATGTGGGCCCCCAGCTGCCTTTAATAGCTCGCTGGAGTGGATCACCTCCGAAAGGGGGAACGAGAAGCTCCAGTGGTTGGGTGTGCTTGAAGGGAGGAGGGCCACCGTGGGCTCCTAAGTAGGGGGGCAGGCCCGAGGAAGACCTCCCAGGTGCTGGCCATGCTTTGGGGTCTGCTGGTGTTTGAGAGAGCACAGCAAAAGGGTGGACAACACCGTTCACCCCCACTCATGTTGGCACATGAAGAAGTAACATATCGAACCCAATGCTGATTTTGGTTGTAAAAGGTTTCCATTCAAGACATCATTTCTTTGATGCTTGGTAGTTTTTATCATTTCCAGCAAAGTTTATTTTTGCACCTTACCTCATTCTTGTTCTTTCTTCCCAGTGATCTATTCAAGAATCTGTTTATATGTTTCAAAGTGTTATTCTCATGTGTCCATCAGAAATTTATGGTGTGTGAAACTGTGACTTTTCTAAAATGTGTGTTGCTTGAAACTCTTCGCCTTTTCGTCTTGTGCATTTTCCCTGCATTCAGATAGAAATACTAAATCATTCTCTCTTGACGAGTCTTGAACTAAATCATTCTCTTCGCAGATATCATGCTGTCAGAGGAGACTATTCAGAAAGTTTTGTCTGGTATGTTGCATTTCTTTTCTTCTTTGTGCATTTAGACTGTATAGAATTCTTGAATGTTGGCATTCATTAATTCATCCTGAGAGGATTATGAAGGTTGACTGGATGGATTTTTTTTTTTTTCTTCTAATACATAGCTCAAATATCTCAGTGAGCAAACAGCTGAGATATGATTGAAGGAAATGGTTATAGAGGTTTTCTATTCTACACACATGCAGATTGTGCCCCTCCACATGCCGCCACACATTCTGACATGGCATACTTTTGTGAAGTCCAAGTCAGTCATCAGATGGGAACAACTTGTCTGTGCCTGGACAAAGAATCTAACCAGTCCACAACATACAGAACAAATGGACAGCTATTTTTTTACAACTTGGCCAATTTTTTTGTAGCTGTCCATCTGTTTCGTGCAGTGTGGCCCACCTGAGGGACCTGCCTGGTTTTTGTGCCAGGACATCTCCATGATAGACAAGTGCCTCCTTGGATAGGAGTATGTGGAATTAGCAAAATCCCCAAATTGAGTAGATTAACAGATTCCATGATACTTTTGAAGCCAAAAGAAGGTTGGATATCTGTTCATCTTTAGTTTCACAGTAATCGTTCTGCTTCCATCAGCTATACCAAAATCCCATCTCACTTGCTTGGTTGTTCCAACTCAGGAAATCAAGTCAATTTGGAGGACCTGTCTCCAGAGGAAATGAAGCAGTTCCAAAGAGCAGTGGCATCTGGGGAGCTAAGCAAACTGATAGAGCCATGGAATCCATGGTGGTTGATGCCTTCTGCAAGAACAATCTCTCTCAGTCATGAAGGAACTAAGCTCATGAGATTAGTTGACGATGAGAAACAAATGAACATCTCACAAGGAGGGAGCACAGAAGGCCATCTGAGTGAAATCCCACCTGGGCCCACAACTCCACTATCACGAGTCAGCGAGCTGATTCGATCGGAACCGTCACCACTTTTAACTGTTCACTTGGTTGATGTCCTATTCAGCTACTGCTTCACCCTCCGTCTGTACAATGGAGATTGGCAATCCGACCCCTTAGATGCGGCAATGGTTGTGCTCGACATTTCATCTGTCTTGGGTCAAGATGGCAAGCTGGAAACTGTGGCAGAGGCTCTGGCCTGTTGCATGGAACGCACGTGCTCGCCGACTTACAGACATGCAGGAGGGTTGCAGTTCGGATGGGGCCTGATCGACGATGTCATAACCCTGCTTTCTCTAGGTGGAGCTGCTTTAATTTGCGCGCTATGCGAATTACAGAGGCTGTTACAAGCTGGAGAGAGAGAGCTCAAGTCCGAGAGGAGGAAGGCAAAGAAGGGTGAAATGAGTAAGCTTAGGCTTGCTGATCGGAAAGTGTACTTTATGATGTGTTGGGTTCATGAGCAACCAGCAGAAACAATGTCATCACTGTCTGCAATTGTAGGAGCAGAAAGAGCTTCTGTTGCAGTGTTGGAGCCTGTGAAAATGGTGGGAAAGGAAGAATGTAAAGGCAAGGGTCTAATTGAGGAGATTGAGTGAGTTGTTTGTAAATTATGCACATGCTGTTTGTCATTGTTTCTCATTTCAGCCTGGAAGATGCTAATCAAAACGCTTGCATGTACTCCGATCAGTTCATGTAACCCAGATACTTCGATCAACAGCCTATGTGATAGATCAAAGCACTTGTTGCCCCTTTTTCTCACATCAGTTGGATTAGCAGAGCAAAACCAAGCTGTACAATTTATCTTTTGTGTACTGTATATTAATATTAATTTTGGTTAGGAGAGATCCAGCATCATTTGGCGATTTAGTTTTCTTGATATGCCTGTTAGGATGAGGAGAATGCAAAATGTGGACATGGAATTTTTCTTTTTGTTTGGTTTGGGGTGTTGTTTGCAATAGAAATGTTAAAAGATCAATAACCGAACGGCGGGAGCTCTCCCATGACTTTGTATATCGACGTTTAATATGTTCTTTTGGGAGAAATCGATATCCATGTTTCATAAAACCTGGGAAACGGAATTGGATTCTGCTATCATTTCCTTTCACACAAACAGCGATAAACACGACTTCTGTGGAAATTGAATTCATTTCTAGAATAGTCTGAATCCATACACCCTAAGCATAAAAAAATAATGATGAGACTTTTTTTTTTCTCTCTCTCAAGCATCCAACGTACATGTGCATTTGGTGTGCATGTGGCCAAATACATACCAGTTGTGAAATCCTAGCCATGTATCAGATGACTATTGAGAGTTGTAATTAGGGCTGTCAACAGGCAGGGCCTGGTGTTGGTCTGTGCCTTGATTATGAACTAGTTGGGCTGGCTCTATTCAAAATTTTGATTTTGTTGTCAGGGCTCAGCACATTGGCAACCCTGGCCGCAATCAGTCTACTTCCAATGGAAAAAGTCCACCACAATTTAGCAGCTAAAATCATCCAACTGTTGTGGTTTTTGGCATATGGTGTAGGGCTATCATGAGATTAGATCTCCCACTCATGTGCTACTGTTGAGTGCTTCTCAACTTAGAAATTCCATACTAGGCATACAAGTAATTCATGATATACTGTCCAAAATATGGATCCCAGTTTAAATATATCACGAATCAATTGTGCTTTTTTATCTAATTATTTGATTGTTGGATTGGTGGATATTTATTGGACGATTAAAAGTGAAAAAAAAAATCCAAAGGTCCTATTTCAACAAACAAGTGTCTGCAGATCCGAGTAAATTGTTAAGCCAATCTGATTTTCAAATTGTGAATTAGCAACAGTGACTTCCACAATTTAGTCAGTTTACCTTGAGTTAATATATTCAATGCATACAATTTCTAAGTGCCTGTATATTAATGATCCACTTTGGCACCATAGCTCTACTATATATATAATGCAAATAGCCACAGACAATTTTTACCCTTTCAATTAGTTTTGGGATTTTGCCTTTGCCTTATTTATATGTTCTACTGAGCTCTCCTCCTTTTCATGAGGAGAAAACTTTAACTTTGGGAGAGTAGCTGGTTGATGCACTGGCTCTGAGAAATTATTTACCAGGATAACAAATATTGCCAAAATTTTGAAAATAATACAGAATAATCATGAGAAGTACATTAGATGAAATTATCGTGAGATTTTTCAAAATATTGGCAGATTTTAAAGTATCATGTTTTATTGCTATAATATCACAATACTAACATGAAAATAGTACTAAAAAAATTGTAATATAAATATATATTTATATTTTAAAGTTACATATAAAATTTAAAATAAATATATTTTGAATATAGTAATTTTCGTGAGATTTTCCCCATAACATCATGAGAAAAACCTCAAAATTTGAAAATCTCTCAAGAAATTTCCATGCCAAGAAATTGCCTGGAATGAGATTTGTCACTAGGTTATGCAAAAGGAATAATATAAATTGAAATTAAACCATGCAAATCAAGGGTTTACATTTAGATGTATTTTCATTAAAAATATATATTCATTTGATATTGCTGACTAGCTCATTTGCAGACATTTAATAAATGGCCAAATGAAAACAATAAATGGTACAAATTCAACTAATATACTTATTAAATAAAGATTATAAATATTAGATCAAATCCCAAGTTTGAAAAATAACTTATCCAATTTAATTCCTACACCTTGAACAGTTTGATTGAGCCATGCATGCTACATGTACAATTTCAAAATACCTTAGTATCAACTCTCACACTTTGTTAGAGTATTAAATACTCCCTTTTACAGCCTTTAGCTCTCTCCCATAACCACGGTCTATCTGTTCATGTACATTATCACCTTATATGAAAATCAGTATACATTGGATCAATGGATAACCAATGATATGACTCGTACAGGTGTGGCCCACCCAATGAGTGGATCACCTGGTCTTCATCAGGCAGTATGCTTTTAGGTTCGTTTGGTAGCAACAAAAAGTTTAGCTCCTATCAAGGCTAATACTGGTCTTGTTCATGCATTTTTCATGTGCTTCACTTATATGGACTTAAGAAAAGGAAAAAAGACAACTTATTTATTTTTATCCTTTGGAGGGGATTTCTTTATTCTTAAAAATGTTTGGTTCTCTTTCCCTTTGTTATGTTATACACCTGTATACTCAATTGAGATGTGCGTGTTGTACATGTGCAACATGTGGAACTCATGGCACATTTACACGTGCCAATGCATCGTAAGTGCCACCATCCACTTTTAAGTAGAGGAGATTTACTATATTTTAAATTTCAAATGGGGTCCTTATCCTTGCCTTTGTAGACTCCTGAAGTTTCAACATAAGGTTTGGGGTGTCGAGTACCCACAGTTGGTTAAATCTCACCACGGTGTGACTGCAAGGTTGTGTGTGTGGGTGGGTGTGGTGTGTGTGTCGGGTGCATGTGTTAAAAAAAAAAAAAAAAAAAAAAATTCAAATGTCCTTCATGTGCTACATGTACTAAGTTGTAATGCATGTGTAACATGCACCGCCACCATACATTGTGGAATTTACCACATGTATTGCTAAATCCTCAAGTACCCTACATCTGTCACATATGTTTCCATACATTTTCAACGATTCCTTATGTGCTAAATTAGAAGTGTTAACAATGCATGTGGTCAGTGGTCCTTGCCTTTGAGTGCTTCAGAACAGGTTAGTCAACATGAGCAATCTTGATTAGCGTAGTCCGGTTGAGCATGACAGGGATAACTTAATTAGGAGATAACCTTGTTAGCTTCCAAACAGGTCATTAGATATGGCGGATTAGGTGAGGTCAAGTTAACAACTTGCTGGATGAGGCACTAACAGTGGGCCTCACCTTAATGTATGTGTTGTATATCCACGCTCTCCATTCTTTAGTCAATTTCATTATAGAGCATGAGTCCAAAAATGAAGTAGATCCAAATACCAGTTGGACCACACCCAAAATTAGGAGATAACCTTGTTAACACCCAAACAGGTCATTAGATATGGTGGATTAGGTGAGGTCAAGTTAACAACTTGCTGGATGAGGCACTAACAGTGGGCCTCACCTTAATGTATGTGTTGTATATCCACGCTCTCCATTCTTTAGTCAAGTTCATTTTAGAGCATGAGTCCAAAAATGAAGTAGATCCAAATACCAGTTGGACCACACCCAAAATTAGGAGATAACCTTGTTAACACCCTAACAGGTCATTAGATATGGCGGATTAGGTGAGGTCAAGTTAACAACTTGCTGGATGAGGCACTAACAGTGGGCCCCACCTTAATGTATGTGTTGTATATCCACGCTCTCCATTCTTTAGTCAAGTTCATTTTAGAGAAGCAGATCCAAATACCAGTTGGAAACAGTGGTGATAGACCATTGAAACTTTTTATGGGCCGTAAAAGTTTTGGATCAACCTCAAAACTGTGTTTTTTCTTCATCTAGGTGTCTGTCACCTTATCAATAGATTGGATGGCAAATAAACATTACAGTGGGCCCTAGGAAGTTTTTAATGGCGGACTTTCAATCACTACTATTTCCTGTGTTGTGGTCCACCTGATGTTTGGATCTGCTTCATTTTTGGTCTCATGCTCTAAAATGAGCAGGAATGATAGATGGATGGCGTGGATATAAAACACATACATCAAGGTGGGTCCCACTATCAGAGCCCTCATCCAGAAAGTTGTTTCCCCGACCTCACCAAATCCCACTATAGCCTAGTTAAATGTGCTTGAATGTTAGGGGCTGATAATAGGGCCTGATACTTGAGCCAAAGTCTGCATACCACATAGGCTAGACCTGAAAGCCCCATGGTTCAGCTGGCCCCAATCCACCCCAAAGCAGTGCAGGCATGCGTTGGGCCTGGGAAGCCCAGCTCATTTCCACCCTTGTAGGAGCCATTTGCTTGTCCATCTCTACCTACTCTGCCACACACGTGGATAAAGGATCATAACCGTGATCTGGGCCAGCGTCCAAAGTCACAGGCAGTAAATAACCTTATCCATCCGATTTGGCCTATTACACATCGACCATTACTCAGCCACCTTTCACTATTTCTCTGACTTCCCCACATGCACGACATCAATGAACGGCTGAGACATCCCAGAAAAAAAACACGAAATTTGCCCCACCAGATCAATGGTTCGGATTTGATGACTCGCGACTCCCACGTAGACATGTAGTTGACATAGGTGGGCCACCGGAGTCAATCATCTCGCTCTCGCATTGCTTGCGCTGGGGCCTTTTTTTCAACCCAAAAGGGGTTCCGAAATACACATTTTTTAATTCGTCGTCTCCAAGATTCTGAATAGAGAAGAAGAAACCTCGCGATACACCTCTCTTCAGTGTATATCTCTCCCAGCCCCACAAAAACCATTTCGTCTACGACAACTACAAGTTAGAGAGAGAGAGAGGAAGATATAGATATGGTAGATTTCAGCGGCGGCTCCGACGACAAGCTATCCTATTTCCAAGCTATCACAGGCTTAGAAGATCCCGATCTCTGTCAGGAGATCCTTGCCGCTCATAATTGGGATCTTGAGCTCGCCATCTCCGCTTTCACCACTTCCAATCCCTCGTCCGACCTCCCCACCGCCAGCACCACCACAGCCGTCCGATCCCATTCTGATTCCTGGGAAGGCATACAACGCCCTGATTCTCCCGCCGACGTGCCGGCTCCTCCCCCCGGTCTTGCATGGAAGCTCATCACCCTCCCCATCTCCGTCGTCTCCGGCGGCCTCGGGCTGATCTCTGGCGCGATCGGCCTTGGTATGTGGGTCGCGGGCGGCGTCCTCTCTCACTCCCTCGGCATGATCGGGTGGGGCTCGCGCGGGGCTGACGCGGCTTCTTCTTCCTCTTCTACTCGGTTGGTTTCTTTATCGGCAGCGGCGGCAGAGGCGTTGGATTTCATATCAGCGTTCGAGAGGGACTATGGCTCGACGCGCCCAAACTTCGTCGCGGAAGGGTTCATGGATGCGCTGCAGCGGGCCCGTCGGGAGTTCCGGATGCTTTTCGTGTACCTGCATTCACCGGATCACCCTGACACGCCGGCGTTTTGCCAGGGGAGCCTGTGCTCGGAGTTGGTGTCGGCGTTTGTGAACGAGAACTTTGTGGCATGGGGCGGGAGCATTCGGGCGAGCGAGGGGTTCAAGATGAGTAACAGCTTGAAGGCATCCCGTTACCCTTTCTGTGCGGTTGTCATGCAGGCCACCAATCAGAGGATCGCACTGCTCCAGCAGGTATTGCTAAATTGAGGCGATTTTCTATGCTGCTTTTGTTACAATTACAGCAGGTTATAAGTGCATGGTGCCATTGTTTTATTACTATTACGTCAAAAAAGTTAAGATTCTTGTTAATGTGAGAGCAATGGGATTCGGTTTTGAAATAATTTAAAATTGAGAAAATTATGTGGAAACTGAATTGTTACCTTTCAAAAAAGAAAGGGGGGAAAAACTGAATTGAGAAATTACCTCACGGTGACACCAATTTAATGGTGAACTCACCCTCATTTCAAGTTAGGAATGATCATGTTTTCAATTTGGGGTTGAGTCCCTTTACAAATTGAGTGGGGCTAGTCCTACCTAATGCAGCACTCAATTTCTTTATGCTGCTAGCTTCATCTTATCCACCCATCATTACAATGAAAATGATTAGCTCACTCTGTAAAGCCGATGGAACTTTGAAAGCTAACCTGCGAACAGTGAGATTAAAATTTTAATTGGAGATTGCATCCCCTTCTCTTATGAGCCCACATTAGAATCCACCTTGGATATGTGGGTGGTATTCAACACGCGCATTGGGACACAAGCCTTGACTCAAAATCTGGGTGCTGTGAGGATAGAGGGCCATCCTGCTGAAGAAGAATCTTCTGGCCATTGCCAATTCCAAGACTAGTGTTGCCCCCCCCCCCCCCCCTCTGTTTAGTATTTATTGTGAAGAAAATTCTGCATGGTAGCAATTGTGCCTGCCGGTCCCCAACCTGGGTAAAAGAGGACGGTTGATGTCATATAGGCTGCGAGTTGTCAAGCTTTTGCCAAGCTAGCATGGGAATGAATCCTTTCACCAAATAGACAAGGTTATGTATGATAATGATGATTTACAGTGAGAATTAGTACTGTAGTTTAAACATGGCATCCACTAGCTATTATTCTCTGATGCCAATTCCGTACCCTAGGTGTGTTAGAAGTGTAAAGCTTTCTAGCTTAGGACTGTAGTTTAAACATGGCATCCACTAGCTTTTACTCTCATCCTGTGGAGATCTTCCATCTTAAAAGGTGCAAATGTTTCTATTGATCCGCTCTTCTCCCCAGGAAGCTCCTTTCAATTTTTATCAACTTACTAGCAAGTGGGGCTAAGTTTGACATCATAGTCTGAGCCAATGTTGTACTTCTTTAGAAATGTTAGGTATCTTCCTTTCCACACTTCCCGATAGGATGTAATATGTTCACAATAACAACCTCCATTCCTATCATATAAAAGCCTCAATCCTTGCAGAATTACAGGGCGCAAAAATGACATAGGAACCCATTTTATCCCATCAACTCTGCAATTTCTTGGATGGGCTTGGTATCAACCCTAATCCCATAGCCTAACCCTTGACAAAAATCTGCACGATACTGGTGTTCCTTTTGAAAGTTATTTTGTTATCAATGAATTGGATATGAGATCATATAACCGTAATGCCACTTCCACGTTCCATCTATCTTACTGAAGTATAAATATGACTATTAAGTATGGCGATGATTGTCTAAGTGGAATATCAAACATTTACATTCTTAGTATATGAGTACAACTAGGGTTGGTTACAGATCAATTTCTCCAACAATATTCCCAAGCTGCACTTGTGACCAGCCTGGTAGGGTTCACTCTAAAATCTAAATGATTAGGACTGTGGTTGGCCTAGGTTTGTCTAATATTCGAAGGGGGGGGCCTTATCCTTTCTAAGCAAGTATCTGAGGTGTGGCATTATGATTTTTTAAGATATCTGAGTTTCACATTTCTAGATTCAAATCCTTACAATTGACCACATGCAAATCCATTGCCTCTGTCCTCAAGAGACATTGAGTTCTTATCAAAAACTTCATTTTGTGTGCGCAAGAGAGTATTTGCACATGTCCCCCCGGTGGGGGTGGAGCAAGGTGTCCCATAACAGTAACGGTGGCCGTAACGGCCACCACCGTTACCATTACGATACGGGCTGTAACGGCCGTTACAGACCCCGTATCGGTCGATACGGCCCTGTTTTATTTTTTTAAAAAATCTGTTATAGGACCGTTACGAGGCCGTTACGGGCCGATACGGGGCCGTATCCGTTACGAAACGGGGCCGTATTTGTTACGATACGGGCCGTAACGGCCGTTACGGACCCCGTATCGGCCGATACGGCCCTGTTTTATTTTTAAAAAAAAATCTGTTATAAGACCGTTACGGGGCCGTTACGGCCCGTTTTTTCTGTAACGGCCGTTACGGTTGTTTTAACCCCGTAACATGTAACGGTCATGACCGTTTCTGTTATGTATCGGCCGATACGGCCGGTACGTAACCGTTTTGGGATACCTTGGGGTGGAGTGGAATGGATGATTGGCTAGAGGAACTCAGCAACAGATACAAAGTGATTAATTTAAATGTCCTTTGAGCACATATGTTTGCAAGTCTGCAGCTGATATGTTAGCTAAGGAGGGTGTTAAGTGAATGGAGGTAGTTATGGAGGACTCACTGCTATTATTGTAACATGGGCTTGCAGACTACTCTTGTTCTGTTGAGGCTCTCTCTCTCTCTCTCTCTCTCTCTCTCTCTCTCTCTCTCATGGAATAGCTTTCCTGGTCATACAGAACATGAATCTATGATGTGCCCTCATTTTATACATTTTCTTCTGTGAAACAAGCCAGCAAGCCCTTCGGAAAATTTTGGTAAATAATAAAAAAAGGAGTTGCCACAGGCCAATAGTTCTCAAATTCCATGAGAGGGTACAATACGATGGAATCAGGTGATTCTGAGTGGTTGCTGATTGGATTTAAATGATGCCAAATATTGTGGTCTTGCTCCTCGTGAACTTTGGATAAGGGCCTTAATGATATGGCAGGAAGGCATTAAGCACCCTTTCCCACCTGCAGTAAACGCGGTCTGAGTCGTCTGACGTAGTGGGAGAATGGGATTCCTAGAATAGGAGTTTCAGATTGTAGAAAAGGAGAATGGGATGCAAGTAAATGAAATACTGGAGTAAATAGAATGTAGTGATTTGATTGTCTAGGAATCTGTTGTCTTTGATGTCTTGAGCTCTACGACGGAGGGTCTTGACCTTCCTCCCTGGATTGGGCTGAGGATAGGAGCATTGGGAAGGAAGGGAAAACTAATGAACCTTCCCTTTTGTGGTTATCAAAGCCATTGCTTGAATCCCCAAGAGGTTGAGGTGGGGATGGGGAACCATCCTCACCCACCGTAAACGCGGTCTCTACTTAGCAGGAGAATGAAAATCCTAGAATATGAGTTTCAGATTGTAGAAAAGGGAAATGAAAAGCAAGTAAATGAAGTAAATTTATAGAATCTGGTGATTCGATTGTAAAGGAACTCTATTGTCTTTTGACGTCTTAAGCTATACAATAGGGGGTCTTGACATTCCTTCCTGTATTTGGTTGACGATAGGAGCCTTGGGAAGGAAGGGAGATTTGATGAACCCTCCCTTTTGCGGTTACCGGATTCGTTGCTCGAAACCTCGAGAGGTTGAGGTAATCTTCTTCTTCGAAGATGCGGAAGGTTCAAAAGGTGTCAAATCCTTGCACCATTCTCCTTTTTTTTTCTTTTTTCTTTTTTTTTCCTTCTTTCTAATATTCTCTGGATTTTAGACCCCTTGATTTTTTTTCTAGTCTCCTTTGTTGCAGGGATTAGCCTTGGGAGGGAATTGTTTTCTGGTTGGAAATAGGGCTGCTGGAGATTTTAGGTTTTTGATGGAAAGAAGGACAAAGACCCTTTCTCAAGAGAGATGAGGTGTATTTATAGACTTTTGGAGTGGTTATTTTGTGATTTTGAAGAACTTTGGGGTGCATTGGAGTGGGGGAAAGGCAGCACCTTCTAATAGGCTTGAAACGGATTAGAAGATTGGATTAGTTACCTATGCAAATGAGTAGTTAGTGCTTAAAAGGAAGCAGAGTCCCAAAATAAAAAAATAAAAAAGGACAAACCACAAACGAGGAACTAATATTTTCACAGTTCAGAAAATACAAATTTTTGGACGAGGAAATATTATTTCCATATCCTGATGATGACAGGTTTTTTAAGTCAACTTTACAAAAAGAAAAAAAGGAAAAAAAGAAGAAGACAGGTTTTCTAAGTCTGGGTCCATACTTCTAGGTTTCACTCCTAAGGGTTCCTAGGTTCTTGGTTTAAAGTCAATGGAGTATTAGGCAGGATGGACTTAGGTGTTAGGTAAACCCCCTCAATATTGCAAGTATGGGTCAAAAACCCTTGTTTCTTAATTAAAGTCGATTAGATGATCCCAACAACTAGTGTTAGGTGGAGTGTCTACAACTTCCAAATACACCACACCTATGTAAGAGGAGATGGACTGAGAGTGAGAGCAAGCAACTTGCACATGACTTCCACACATCTGTCACTGTAGGTGACTGTGCAAGAGTATGGCTCTTGCTGGTTCTATGTCTACAATTAACTAAGGTATTCAATAATGTTAACAGTGGCCGTTACCATTATGATACAATCTGTGACAGCCATTATGGCCACTACTGTTTATGGAAAAAAAAAAAAAACTGTATCAGCCTCATAACGTAACAGACCATTATGGGTCTTTTTTTTTCCATAATGGCTGTTACAGCCCTGTAATGTGTAATGGTTCCTACAGCTACCATTACGTAATGGCTATAACAGCCGGTACATAGCCGTTTTTTAAAACCTGGCAATTAACACATTCACCATCACCTTGATAATGTTCCACTGGACAAATATGACTTCATTTATCACAAGGGTAAGTGTGGCTCTTGTTACTTGTAGGTCTATAGTTAACACATATATCATGCTTGGTATTGTAAAAGCCATTGCTTCTGGAGTAGCAATCTGGTTTTCACTTTTCATGCATTAGCTATAGGCATGGCCCCTTGCCATCTGAAAGAAGTTGA
The DNA here is from genome assembly GCA_003013855.2 of Liriodendron chinense. Lineage (NCBI taxonomy): Eukaryota > Viridiplantae > Streptophyta > Magnoliopsida > Magnoliales > Magnoliaceae > Liriodendron > Liriodendron chinense. The sequence goes on from ML058440.1 coordinate 5,890,367, forward strand.
AAAAGGACATGAATGACATCGTTGGCATTGGGTTATAATATTGCTCCATTCTCCCACTAATGAGCACTCAAACGATTTCTTTCAGACATTGATCTTTTGTCTTTCATTGTGAATCTTGTAAATTTTGTAGAAGTTCACAAAAATATAGGAGATCATAATTTCCTTATATTCTTCTAACACAGGTTGGCTCCTGTTTTTCCCCTAGTTATTTACCAAAAAATTGGTTTCATGTTTGTGTTTTGCATCAATTCCAGTTGGGGTTTTCTTCTGTTGTTTTAGAAGCTGAGATATCTGTTACCCTTTAAAAAAAAGTGGAGATATCTGTTTGTTTGTCATTGTGAGTTCATCCTTGTATGTTTCTGTTGAGAATCTTTATTGTTCTGCTTATTTTCTTTGTTATCATTGGTCATCTGCAGGTTGAGGGACCAAAGTCTCCTGAACAAATGATTGAAATCCTTCAAAAAGTTGTTGAAGAGAGTGCTCCTTCTCTAGTTGCAGCTAGGCTTGAGGCAGAAGAAAGAAGGAATGCTGTTCGTTTAAGGGAGGAACAAGATGCTGCATACCGAGCAGCACTTGAAGCTGATCAAGTATGCTGCTTTTCTATCATCTGTCTTTGTTGCTTTCAGTGGTTGCTAGTTTTGGCTCTAGATTATGAATGTTTAAATAAAAGAAAAGATTGCTTGCATGCAAAGTGTGCACTGAGGGTTGGCGCACACATACATCTCCAACCATCCAAAGATGGTTGGTGGGAATCTGTTAGTGAATTCAAAATGAGGTTTTCGAAACCCCATTTTGAGACACATCCCACTTACCACCTTTTGGAGGGTGGGAGGTGTGTTCACTAATTCTCGATTCACCCCTTGTTCAAAAAAGTCAGTTCCTTAAATGGTGGCCGATCTGCATAGAACTGCTCAAGAATAATGGGAATTGAATTCAAGTCATGAATCAATGTTTGTCTGCAACATCAGGCTAGGGAACGACAAAGAAAAGAAGAGCAAGAGCGATTGGAAAGAGAAGCTGCAGAAGCCGAGAGGAAGCGCAAGGAGGAAGAAGAGGCTCGAGAAAGAGCAGCTCGGGAAGCTGCTGAGAAAGAAGCTGAACTAGCTAGAAGGCGGCAAGAGAAAGCTCGGTCACTGGGAGATGAACCTGAAAAAGGGCCTAATGTTACCCAAGTAACCCCTCTGAAGTCTAAACCATGTTTTTTCAAACTAGGAATTATGTGTTCATCTTATTTCTCTGGAACTGTTAATTCTATTATTATTATTATTATTTATTATTATTATTTTTTACATCTTTTTGCCTCTCAGATTTATCTGCGTTAATGCCTCTCTACCAGTTATTGCAAAAATAAATAAATAATAAAATAGTAAAAAAGAAGAAAGAAGAAGAAAAAAATTGAATCTCCTGGATTGATTATTCTCTACATAAACCATCCTGTAGATGTTTTGCATTCTCAGATTTAGTTAAGGAAGAGATGATTAGATAATATTTATGAATGGGTAAAAGAATGATTTCTGATGAATTGGATGATAAAATGATAATCTAGAGAACAAACAGCATGTTCAATTTCTAATACTGGGCTGAACAAATAAAATTAAACATCTATTACGTGGATGCCATGTCTGGAATAGTACAATTTTGTAATAAAGAATTGTTTTCACTTAAAGCTGGAGAACAGGCAACCCGTTGAGGTCCTGCTGACTAGGGATGTTCTTTCTTTCATTGACTAAAGGGCCTTCAAAAAAAAAAAATAGAAGCTTCAAATGTAGAGATGTATCAACACCTGCCAGCAGTTGTATGATAGTGAAGGGTTAGGGTATATTATCATGCAGATGAATTACAGTCGCACATGCATGGATGGGAAAAGGTGGGTGCAATACTTGGATGCATGAGTTCTGCACCTTATATTTATCAATCAAAGGACATGTGGGTACCTTTTCGTACATTCCTGTGTAGGATTAGTGAAATTCTTAGCATGTACTTCAGTTTATATAAGTGAAAAGTTGGAGAAACAAGAGCCAACGGTAAGGATTTGCAGAGTGGATCTCTTGCTATGTCACAGATTGGGGTGTGGTCTTGACCTTTGGACATATGGGATCTAGAACAAGATATGCGCAAGAGAAATTGTCTGATTGTTTTTAGGAGGGAGATCTATCAATCGGCCAGACTTTGGCCAGTCTGGGACCTGGCCAAGCCGTGCTGTTTATTCATAGGACCAGGGTGTGGCTAGTCTAGGACCTGGCTGGGCCCTACTGTTTATTCTTTGGACTTGGATTTCAGGTCCATGTCAAACCTGCTGGCATGAAATTAGACCCAAGCCTGGCCCTTGGTAGCCATAATATGCCTGAATTGTGGTTGGGCCTGGCCTGAATAGAAAATTCTGCAAGATCTGGGCCAAGGACTGGCCTGTTCATGTGCTTTGCTCCGCTTGAGGCCAGGAATTAGTCTGCAGGCCTGAAATGAGTCCCAAAAGCTCAGCCCATGGCTAGCCGGTGTTGGGAGCTTGACATCCCAACCCAGCCCATTGACAGCCCTAAGAGGGAGAATTTTATTTATTTATTTATTTATCTGGGTTACCCTTTGCTTGCTTATTTACTACCTTTCACTATTTAAGATCCCTGAGGAGGAAGTTGTGAAATGATTGGAGATAGTAGGTACAAAGGGAAACAGAGGACAGAAATCATAGTAGCCATTTGACTGATTGAGCAGAGGTTCAAAAGTTGAAAATGTAAGGGGACTAGGTAGTGGAAATCCATGGGAGAAATTGAGCTCTTCTTTCAGGTGGTGGTTACAGTTTAGCTTTAAATTTAAGCTTTATGGAGGGCCATGTCATAGCAAAAAGATACTGAGTTGGGAAAGTGTGTTTTGGATTGAGTGATTAGATTCAGTGGTAAGGGGTTGGAGGTTTTAGCAAAAAGATACTGGGAGAAATTGAGCTCTTCTTTCAGGTGGTGGTGGCAGTTTTGTTTTAAACTTAAGCTTTATGGAGGCATGTCATAGAAAAAAGATACTGGGTTGGGAAAGTATGTTTTGGATAGAGTGATTAGATTCAGTGATAAGGGGTTGGAGATTTGGAAAACCATTTATGAAGCTAGGAATATGAACCATAGTATGGTAAATTCATTGGGTTGGGAGTTGGGTAATATTTTTGGAGGATCAATTGTAGAAAGGTTGGTGAGAAATTTACCATGGTTATTTAGTGTGGTTCAAGGTTGGGATTGGTAGTCGGGTAGGGTTTCTGTAGGATTTTAGTGGGTAGGAGAAAGGTTGATGAGTGTCTTCGCAACCTAGTGGGTAGGATTTCCGTAGGATTTTAGTCGGGTAGGGTTTCCGTAGGATTCTGTGTCTTCGCAACAAGGAGACCATCAATCATTTGTTTATTCACTGTCCATTTGTTACGGACATTTGTTGGACTGTTTTGCGATTGGCTGATGTGTCGTGGGTGATACCGCTTTCCTTGGAGCAGGTGTTCTGCTCTTGGCATGCTGAAGATGGTGGGTTTTTAATAGGAAGAGCTAGTATATGTAGCAGTTGAATGATTATGATGTCAATATGGTAAGCATTGTAGCTATTGGATATTAGCTTAGTTATTAAAAGAGAGTTTAAAAGAGAGTGAGAGAAGATAAAAATAATGAGAAGCAGATTATTGCTAATAAGTAACTGGTGATGGTGAACTTTGAAGTGTTCGAGCAAGATGATGATGATTTGTACAAGGATGACGAGGTTCGGGAGTCCCAGCAAGAGGTGGAGGATCTGAATCAGGAGGAGGGAGGGAAATGGGAAACAGTATCTCGGAATAGAAAAGGCATAAACAGAAATGGGAAAAAACCACTCGCGGCTTCCCCGACACTGTTTGTTCAAGGGTATCCGGAGTCTTGGAAACCAGTTAACTTTGAAAGGATATTCTCAGCTGCAGGGTCAATGATGGAGGTTGTGATGCCTTGTCAAAAGAATTCAAACGCAAGCAGAGGCTTCGCATTTGTGCGGATGAGCTCAGAAAGGGATCTTGCTAAAGCTATATTGGAGTTGGATGGAGAGAGGTTTGGGGGCAAGAAACTGAGAGTGAAAAAGGCGATGTGTGGACCAGAAAGGTATAAAAAATCTCAGGGGAAACAAAACAAACAGGTGGACTACGTCTTCTCAGGTCACAATAAGATGATGCTTACGAAGCAGGTTCCGAACCCATACAAGCCTTCAAAGATAAAGACGACCGTAGGAGGAAAATCTTTTAAGGATGTGGTTACGAACAGTTCTGGTGATAGAAATAAGCCGCCTAAATCTCAAGAGGGCAAAGCAAAACGGATGGTTTGGAAGGAGGAGACAGAAGCAGGCCCGGAAGTGAGGATTCATGAGGGCATGAATGACTCAATGAAATCTCTTGAACATTGCTTGGTAGCAGACGTAATTCCAGGAACCCGAGATGATGACCTCTCAAAGTGGATACTTCTAAACTGTGAAGGATTAGAGGAAGAAGATTTTATCATCAAGATGCTTCGTGATAATACGGTATGGATTTCTTTGGGATGTCAGGAACGCATGGAAATGGTTTTTTCGACATGTAAAGCAAGAACAGACGGGCTGTTAACAGGGATCTACAAGTGGGAGGAGTGGTCGATCTTTGGGTGGGAGGAACATTGGTACCAAGTTTGGTATATTCCCCTCGAACTATGGATGGACGAGGTTATCCGCGAGATAGGAGCATGCATCGGTACGGTAGTGGCCATTGATAGTCAAACTGATAACAGTGAAGAGCTTAAGTTTGCTAGAATTAAAATCAGAAAGAAGAAATTGTCTCCCTATCCGATTTCGATAGGGCTGAAGGTCGGTTACTCTAAGCTGACAGTTGCAGTGGTGCAGGAACATAGAAAGAGGCAAACAGAGGCTGGACAGGAAGTTCTTCGAGTGCACATGGAGGAGTCTCGTAGCGACGATGAAGGTGTAGAGGATCAGCGCTCCTGCGGACTATGATCCATGGAAGGGATGTGGTGGCTTGAGTCTATTCGCTGTCAGAAGGAAGGTGCTAGAGGCATGGAAGAGATGCAGACGCGTAGCAGTTCGGCAGATGGGAGGCAGACACGCGATGGCTGCATTTATGAAGGGGGAGAAAAAGTCTCCTCTCCCAGCAATGAGAGGGTGACACGTGGAATCACAGGAGCAGAAGTAATTACTTCGGCGGAAATTTAAAAAAATAGCCTTTTCATAGCCTCTGGTTCGTGCAATAGCCCTGAAGCATGTGAGGGATCCCAACTATGTGCCACACGGGTGAGTCAAGTTTTAAGTCACGACATGTGTCATAATATTTTAAATCCTATTATAGTAAATGCTTGCCTCAGCCCAGAGGAGCCGAATGAAATCCCAACAATGGTTCTTCTTCTTCCTTCGTCTACAAAGTAGACAGAGCCTTCTATACCGACTGTGGTTTTTGAAACTTTTCCTTTGATTGACTACGATGCTAGACAGTCCATGGAGGATGGGGTGAGCCAGATGGGAGTGGAAGAGAGTGCGGTAGTATGTATCAGCGACAGGGTGGATCATAGCTATGATGGGCCGATACTGTCAGTTCAGATACAAACCTCTTTAGAATCATCGAGGAGAGTTGATTCATCAGATTTAGGGGCACACAAAGGTCACATGATCATCGTTAGAAGTAACAGTGGATCAGATCCGTGAAGCTAAGCGATTTTTGAGGCAGAAGAGGCTAAGCATCAGATTAGGCAGGACGATAATGTCTGCATTGAGTTTGAGAAGCCAGTTTCTGTCACCTCGTTGGCAGTGAGACAACAGTCGGTTAACAAGGAGGCTATCGAAATAACTTCAGAGGTTTAACTCTAGTATCACAGAGGAAGCTCTGAGACGAACCAGCAGAATTTCAATCGCCCAAGGGATGAAGCGGATCAAGTTGGTGACGATGGAGGTGGCACGTCTAGTGGGAGTAACCTTTGGAGACAAACCAGAGGATTATATCTCATATTTTGAATGGGTAGAAGAAAGGGGCAGACCGCTTATTCAAAAACAGGTTCAAAGTAAAAATAGATAGGTCGGGTATACAGATGACAGGGCCATAACAGTGGTTGGGAGGCAGGTGGGGTCAGCATACGGTAGATGAAGATCATGTCTTGGAATGTTCGGGGCTAGGGTGTTCGCAAAAAAGAGGGCAGTTAAAAGATATGTGCAGGAGGTATAAAATTCAGGTGCTAGTAGTCCAGGAAATGAGGTGGTCAGAAACAAACCAGAGTTTAGTCAACTCGATTTGGTGGGATAAGGGAAGGCAATGGTTAGCAGCAGATTCGATTGGAGCGGCTGGGGGTATTCTAGTGATCTGGAATTCGTCAATCTGGAGTAAAGAAGACAATTGGATAGGTGATTATACGGTTTCAGTGGTGCTGAAGGAAAATGGGAGTGGTTTTAAATGGGTGTTCTCCTCAGTTTATGGGCCTTGTAAATCGAAATATCGCAATAATCTGTGGACTGAATTGGACTCATGTCGTAGCAAGTGGGACTTGTCGTGGTGTGTGGGGGGAGACTTCAACGTCATTAGGGAGATTCACGATATGTCTAATGGGGGACGGATCTCTACTAGTATGAAAAGATTTTCAGATTGGATTTTCAAAAATGAGATGATGGACCTCCCTTTAGGAGGTGCGAAGTTCACATGGTCAAATAGGCAGGTAGTTCCAATTATGTGCAGGCTGGACAGGTTCCTTATTTCCCTAGAATGGGCGTTGAAATTCCCACTTATTTTCCAAAGGGGTCTCCCTAGGCCTTTTTCGGATCATTGTCCAGTGCTTTTGGAAGTGGACGAGGAGGATTGGGGACCAAGGCCTTTCCGCTTTGAATTGGCATGGCTAGAAGTCGAAGGTTTTGGGTTCAAGATTGTGGAGTGGTGGAAATCCTTTTCGGTGGAAGGGGGCGCAGGGGTCTCTCTTTTTAAAAAATTGAAATGCTTGAAGCAGAAGATCAAGGATTGGAAAAGATTTCCTTCATGGTCAAGAGATGGAAAAGGATGAAATTCTTTTGCAGATTCAACAGCTAATTGCTAAAGAAGAGGAGATGAAGTTGTCAGAGGATAAAATGGCGTGGAGGGAAGTTTACAGAGTGAAATACAATGAGAGGGTGAGGGAGGAAGAGATCAAATGGCGACAAAAGGTCTAGAGCAATTTGGTTGAAAGCGGGAGATAAGAACACAGTTTTTCCATGCGACGGGTAGTGCGAGAACGCGTGTCAATAAAATCTCCTCCCTTCTGGTGGATGGTCAATTGATAGAGGAGAAATCCAAAAGTATGCGATTCGATAGTACAATTTTACAAAAATCTTTTGGCTAAGGACGAGGATAGGAGGCCTGGGCTGGACAATTTGCATTTTGACTCAATATCGCTAGAAGAAGCGAATTCGTTGGAAAATCCGTTTTCGGAAGATGAAATCAAGCAAGCAGTGGCGGATTTGGGAAGTGAGAAAGCCCTCTGTCCGGATGGCTTTTCGATAGTATTTTATTAAAAATTTTGGGATGTTGTGAAAGAGGATGTCATTGGTTTCTTGCGAGAGTTTTTCGATACAGGTATAATTGCTAAGCAATTAGGAGCTACCTTTATTGCTTTGATTCCCAAAAAGGAAGGTGTAAAATGTTTGAAAGATTTTCGTCCTATTAGTCTTCTTTTGGGGGGGGGGGGCTATAAGATTCTAGCTAAGTTATTGGCCACTAGATTTAGGAAAGTGTTGGGAAATGTTATATCGGAATCTCAAGGGGCTTTTGTGGATGGTAGGTAAATTGTAGATTGTTCTTTGTTGGCAAACGAATGTGTTGATTCTTGCTTTAGGAGAGGGGAGGAAGTTATAATTTGCAAACTCGATGTAGAAAAAGCCTATGATCATGTGGATTGGTCATTCCTAGATTATAGGTTGGGCAGACTGGGTTGTGGGCCAAAATGGCGTTTCTAAATACAAGCTTGTGTTAGTTCGGCAACATTCTCTATTTTGGTGAACAGATCGCCTAAAGGTTTTTTTGTGCCCTCTCGTGGCCTTAGGCAAGGCGACCCTTTATCTCCTTTCTTGTTTGTCACTATTATGGAGGCGCTCAGTAAAATGTTAGACAGGGGGACTCTAAGTGGGATTAATAGAGGGTTTTCGAGTGGATAACACGAATTTCCAGATCTCTCATATATAGTATGCGGACGATACACTTCTTTTGTCTAAGGCGGATGATTTTTTTATGGAAAATCTTCGATCGATTATAGTAAGTTTTGAGGCTAATTCTGGTCTGAAAGTCAATATCTCTAAAAGTGAGGTGTTGGGGATAGGCATTTCCATAGAAAAAGTACGGGCTTTTGCAGACATATTTGGGTGTAAGGAAGCATCCTTTCCTACATCTTACCTGGGGCTTCCATTATGTATAGGAAGACCGGCGAAGCATATGTAGGACGGCATTATAGAACGATGTGAGAGAGATCTCTAAATGATAGTCTAGATTCTTATCTTTAGGTGAGAGATTGGTGATGATTAAATCTTCTATGTTGAACCTCCCGGTATATTTTATGTCACTTTTCAAATGTCTGAAATTTGTTCTTAAGGCTTTGGAGAGGCGAAGAAAGGATTTCTTATGGGAAGGAGCGGGAGAAAAGCACAAATTTCACCTTTTGAAATGGGATGAAGTTTGTAAACCAACCGTTCAAGGAGGAGCGGGAATCTTGAAACTAGAAAAGATGAATCTTGCTCTATTGGGAAAATGGGTTTGGAGGTTCGGGTCGGAGGGACAGGCTAGATGGAGAAAGGTTATTGAGAAAAAATATGGGGTTGAGGAAGGGGGGTGGTGGACTAAGGCATCTTCTTTATATCGATGTTCCTATTTGTGGAAATCAGTAGCGTGCTTGAAAGAAAGAGTGTGGGAAAGTATAGGCTTTTATCTGGGGGATGGAAAGAGTCAGATTTTGGTTAGATAGGTGGGTGGGAGAGGGGAGTTTGAGTGAGAGGCTTCCATCCTTAGCCAGGCTTGCTAGGGAAGAGGAGGAGGTGGTAAGCAATTGTTTTTCTTCAAGAGGGGAGGAGATCACATGGATGCCTATGTTTAGAAGGAATCTCTCAGATGGGGAATTCGAAGAGTTAGTTCTATTGCTTGATATGTTATCAAATTGCTCTCCTTTGGTTTCAGAAGTGGATTCTTTGAGATGGCTTAAGTCCAAGACAGGATCTTTCTCAGTTAGATCTTTCTACCGATTCTTGTGTGTTTCTGATGAAAATATTGAGATGGCGGCAACGGCTTTTTTGTGGCATTACGATGCCCCTTTGAAGGTGGCGGCTTTTGGTTGGCTAGTAGGTAAGAATAAAGTGCTAACGGTAGATAATCTTTGTAAGCGGAATATGTGTCTCCCAAACATTTGCTTGATGTGCTACAAGGATGCCGAATCTGTGGATCACTTATTCATGCATTGTGTTTTTGCCAAAGAAGTGTGGGATCTATTTCTCCAATATTTCGAGGTTCTTTGGGTGTTCCCGAAGACGATTGTTGAATTTCTTATAGCTTGGCATGGCGGGGGGTTAGGGAAAGAGAAGATAAAAGGTCTGGCGTTTAAGTCTATTATCAATTTTATGGGCTTTATGGTGGGAAAGAAATCAACGATGTTTCAACAGCAAAAAGAGTGGGCCGATGCAAGTTTTGAATAGGGCAACGCTCAATTTGAAGGATTGGGGAACGTAGAGATAGCTAGGCTCCTTTAGGGGAGCTTGGGGTTGGGTTGCGATCTTTTTGTATATTTGTATCTATGTATTCTTCAACTTCGGTCTTTTATATATACCATCAACGTTAAGGTTGATGAGAGGGTTATCCCCCAGAGGGGGAGGGCGGGTTACCAACCAAGGTTGTTTAGGGAAGTTTGGAGAGTGTCATTGGTTATGAGTGTAATGATTTTTTCAAGGGGTAGCTTGTAATTCTCCATTGCCACCAAGGGAGGTGGAAGTCGAGGAGGGTGTTAAGTGAAGCCAATGCTCCCATGCTTCTAGGAAGAATGAGGGTGTGGTTTTGGTAGGATGATGAGGGCTAACTTAACTTGGATGACTTTAGTTGGCAACATACTTTTCCAAGTATTTACTTCATGCACAAGAAAAAGAAGGAAATAATCAACCATTTGTTTTTGCATTGCTTTTGCACAATAAGAATTTGGTACTTTTCTCAATCCCTTTTTAGTTTCATGGGCATTCAACAAAAGCATGGCCATGGTGGTGTCAGGGGATGGAAAGGTCCTTAGGAAGGAGGAAATTGAATTTCATAAAATGTAGGACCTAGTAGTGGAGATTTGAATCTTCTTTTAGCCACCCACTTTAATTGTCAAAGTTGGGTAGATTTAGATAGCAAAATGTCACCTCACTTGGAGGTTTGTAACAAGCCAAAGATGTGATATGATGTTCCCAAAGTATGTATGATTGTGAAAGTGCTTTTTTAAGAAAGTAATTATAAGATGATGATTTGTTAGTCAATTGACACATATGGATGTTGTACAATCTAGAGTGAGGCATCATATCTTCTACTTTGGGAATTGCGAAGGGTTATATCAAATATCTCAAGGGGTCTTCAAGAAGTTGTTCCTCCATTTGCAATTATGGTGGAAGACTTTTATAGATTGTTTCAAGGAGAAGCTTGCAGCATCTTGTCAAGTTTTGTAGTGAGTGATTTGAGGATTTCTAAATGCTATCTCTCACCTTTAGTTTGCAAATGATACTTTTGTCCATTGTGAAGCCTTTGTAGACCAAGTTGAGAACCTAAAAATCATCTTTATTTTTTATTTTTTTGAGAAGGTAACGGAATGCATTAAAACTTAACTGAGGGAAATTGCATTTCCAAAGTATAGATGGGATTGAGCCCTTGCAGACGCTAATAGAAAAGAAGGATTATTAGTACCCATGTTAAAAAGGGTAAACGAAATGTTTAATCTTCTGTGTCTGGTGTTAATATCCAAGAAAACATCGGCTATCTAAGAATGAGACCTCCCTTAGCCCACCTAAATATCAAGAGATTGTGGATCTCAAATCTGATGCAAAGGTGAATGAAATGAGATGAACTTATAGCCCAAGGTATTCCGTAACAGTAACGGTGGCCATACCGGCCACCATTGTTGCCTTTACGATATGGGTCGTAATTGAAATTGCATCGGTAGTCTAACACGACATCCTACGCATATATGTGGAAGTTTGTAGAACTATGGCTAAGTCCTAGGGGGGGGGGGGGGGGGGGAGGGGGTTGATTAGGATCGTTTAAAATTCCCTTTAAAAACATCTTGCCTAATTAAACTAATTAGCAATTATAAACTAATTAAGCAAGAACACTTAGCTTCCAAGCTTAAGTGAGTCCAATCACAAAGCTAGCATATGATAAGCATAGAAACAATCCTAGCCTAGGCATGCATAGACTATCAAACGATTTAACTAATCAAGAATCTAATCTATGCAGCCTATGTAGACTATATGAGAATGGATCATATGAGCTCAAGTCTACACTACTTGTTGAAGGTACATCTTGTGTGTGAATGTCTCCATCTAGTGCCTAGCATACATTCTAATCAAGTATGAATATTTAAGCAATTAAAACATACAAGGCTAGATTAACAATGTGCTCAAGTTCAACAAAAACACAAGCATGTATAGTGGTTCGGCTATAGGTCTACTCCACTCCCGGTTCAAGTACTCATCCCTTGAGCACACCGGCACTCACTAGGGAGTTTAAATTAGGTTCCTCCCAACCTAGGTGTTTCAAGTCGGTTTCACCCTACCGGGGAGTTTGACAAGGTTCCTCCCAACCTATGACAAAGATTTTACTGGTTCATCTGTCAACTAAGATATTTACAGGTTCCATCAAACCCAGGAGTTTAACAAGTATCCTTGTTATCCTTCAGTTCTAATCCTAGAACCTAGCGTACGCTTTCACCGGAGGCTCCCCTCAGAGACTTGATCGAGCTTGTAAATACAAACTCTCACACTTAATCCTCCACGAGCAAAGAGTGTAACCAGACTCTTACAATGACACTTACTCGTCGGATGAGCCCCTCGTTCAGCGCCTTCTTGGGTTGCTTAATCTCCGCTCTCTCGTGCTTCAATCAACTCCCTGATACTTCCCCGATCGTGTTATCGTTGCGTTGCCAATGCTTCAGCTCCACTTGATCAATCACCTCGCATGAGATGCTCTTGAGATGCCTAAGGTGATAGGAGATGGTGTGAATTCTCTACAATTAGTAGGAGTTGATTGCCTAGAAGAATTTCATCTAATAGTCAGGGTGCCTAAACTTCTAAAGATCAAGAGAGAGCAAGTCCATCTTCACATGAGCTTTAAATGCTCCATTTTGTGATCAAATATAAGGAAGATGGCTTGAAATGCTTAGGATTAGAGTCTAATGGTATGGGTAATGAGGGTGGCTTCTAATGCACTAAAATTTCTCTTACGACCCCAAACCGAGCTCAGCCATTTTATAAAGAAAGCTCAAACGAATAGGAAACAGTTAAAAACAGCTAGTTTCCAATCGGTCGGCCCTCAACACGACCGGTCGGACAAGTTCCTCAACCGGTCAACCGACTGGTCAAATTATTGCCTGGACAGATGAAAAGGTTGCTATCCTAACTGGGTCGATCGCGACTGGTCGGATAGTCTTGCCGACCGGTCTTTGACCGGTCGATTTTATGCTTGGGATCAGTCAGCTTGTTGTCCGATTTTGGTCCTTCCCGATCGGTCGGACAGTCCATACGATCGGTCTAAAGGCAGGTTTTCTGCTGTTTTTAGTTGTGTTTTACAGCAGCACATGCAACCTCTATGGCCATTATTCAAGTGGTCTTTTGGGACACCTAAGGCCAATCGAAGATGACTAATAGTGTGCCTATTAGGTTAAGGTCATCTAGAGGTTTGGGTTTTGGTTTGGTTTGATTCAAGGTTCAAGGTTTCACCAAGGCATCTCTTTTACTTGTTTCTTCTTCCTTGATATAACAGGTTCGCTTGAGTTTTCGATCTTCGTCTTCTTTAAACTCAACCGACACTAGACTCACTGACTTTCGTAATTAACAAATAAGGTGCACTAGTATGCCACAGAAAAATGCACTAACAGTAACAGCCGTTACGGCCTTTACGGTCTCTTGTTTTATAAAAAGAAAACCTTGAAAACTTGTAACTGTCTCATAATGTTGAAAAAAATATATCCAAAAAACGTATATCTACACCCTAAAAGACCATTACGGGGTTGTTACAACCTTTATAGGGGGTGTAACAGGCCATTAATGGCAGTTAGGGATATTTTTTCCATAACGGCTGTTACGGCCTTTACGACCCTGTAACGTGTAGATGGTTGCCACCGTTACCTTTACGGCCCTGTAATGGCCTTTACGACACACCAAAGTTATAGCCACTGCTTCCCTCAGAGCTGATGTTGAAGCTTGGGTCTCCATCTTAGGTATGTTAAATGGAAGGACCTTGTGGTATACCTTAGGACTGCAGCCAACTGAGAAACCCTGCTTTTCAATGCTCCCACCCCACCATTACATTTTTGGAAAGGTTGATCTTCAGATCCAAGATCGCCTAAAAACACCACAATGAACTCTTAAGATTATTTTATTTTATTTATTTATTTATTATTATTATTATTATTATTATTTAAATCTGATAAAACAAAGCGTCGCATTGCACCAGAGTGTCGTTAGCAAACTAAAGATGCAATATAACATGGGACGGACTGACATGAAAACCTTGGATCAAACACATACCTTCTGCCTTAGTCATCAACCTGTTGAAGCCTTCGACAACAATCATGAGGTGTTGGGGACCATCATCTCTGATTCCCATGGGCCTTTCATCTTTGGTAGAAAGATTCTGGATGACTCCTTGATTGCTCATGAATGTATTGATTCTAGGTCTAGGGAAGGGAAGCTTGGGCTGATTGTAAGCTTGATATGGAGAAGGCTTATGGTCATAGTTGTCAAAATCCTGCGATTTACTACTTAAGACAAATCTTGGGCAAAACGATATGAATCCCACTTTGAATCCCATTTTGGATGAACCCAATTTAAGATTCAAATTACTCGCCTTTTAAAAATTTTATTTTTGCTTCAATTTTATGCTTTAAAATTGATGGGGGCTTTAAGAAGCTTTTGGAACAGGTCAATTGTTTTATTTTATTCTTTGTAAGAAGTTAAATGATGGATATTGTCTTTAACCTTATATTGTGCATCTTCTTTTTTTTATAATTTCTTGCCTCTTAATTGGTTGAGACACCCATTGGATCTATGATTTGTCTGTAATGGTTTTATGGCGATAGTTGTTGACCTCTATGTTTTGTGGTAACAGCGGGCAGGATTTGACTTCAGCTTAAAGATTTTAACTTAATTTCGTTCTTTGTCACATATCTTGAATTCAAGTTGTGTTTTCTAGGGTTTTATTATGTGATTTTAAACTCAAAAGGTTTATTTGATTGTTTATATAATAATGAAAAACTTATGAATAGATTTGTTTTTGAAGACCTCATTAGGAATTTTACCACTTTGACTTAAAAACAAGACAGCAAATGTGCTTTGAGGGAATGTTATTTTGAAGTCCATAGACCTGATGGCAATGTTTTTTATTTATTTATCTTTTTTTTAAAGTTTTTTTGAGTGGTAGAGTTAAGATTTTTTGGGAAATCTTTTTAGACATTGAATCATCTCAATATCTTCATAATGTTACTCTTTAATTAGCAGTTAAGTTTTTCAGCTTATAAGTTTTAGATAATTTTATCTAAACCTTTGTAAGTAATGAAATGACCACATTTAGCTTGATTTTTATTTAAATAATGTTAATTATGTACAAGTTACGATGTGGAATGATAGAGTAATGGATATTTGATGTATCCTATTTTTTAGATTTTATGAATATTTCTCATATTTTTCTATATTTTGTGTAAAATATTGTAGAAAAAAAAAATCCTACAATTTGATGATTTATGATTTCAATCCTCCTACTATTTTTATGGTCTGCTTCGACTCTCAAAACATTGCTTGTGGTCATGTTGACTGGAAATTTCTTGACTACATGTTGAGGAGTCAAGTGGAGAAGATGGGTTTAGTCGTGTGTGAGTTGGGCTCAATACTCTTTTTTTTGTCAATGGCTCACCCAAGGGATTTATCAGTGGCTCAAGAGGGGCACGTTGAGGTGACTTTCTCTCACATTTTCCTTTTGTTGTTGTGGCTGAGGCACAAAGAAAAATGTTGGACAGAGCTAGATTGGTGGGCTTGGTTAACAACAATGAAGGTGGAAAATGCGAGCTTTTAGGTTTCTCTTCTCATCTCCAATTCACTGATAATGCTCCCATCTATGTGATGGTGAAGCAACCCAAGTGATAACTTAAGTTATTCAATGCTCATAAATTTCAGGCCAAAAGTTTGACATTCACAAAAGTGACATTAAGAGTGTCATATTGGATGCCGAGGGAGTGGAAAGTCTGGCCGGGACCTTTGGCTTAAGGTCGCGAGCTTCCCTTCGTCTATCTGGGGCTTCCTTTGCACATGGGTAAGCGTGCAGTGTGCTAAACACTCGCTGGACGAGGTGGTCAAGAGTATTGGAAGGGAACCTGTCCTTTGTCAGAAGTATTAGGTGGAAAAGACAGCTGTATATCACCAACATTGCATCATGTGTCTTCAGGACATTGGTGGACTATCTATTCATGCTTTTTTATTTTGCTAGAACTGTTTAGAATAGTTTCTTCAATTTGTTTCAATGCTACTAGGTGATCCATTATTCAGTTGACTTCTTTTTATGGCCCGATGCCTTATTGAAGGAAAGGTAAAATGTCTATTTATGGGGTCACTCCTATTTATGCTAGGAGGTGGTGTTTAACCTAGGTTAAGCATCAGCACTAGGTTAGGCATTTCATTTACCCAAATGGCTACAGAGGCGAATGATTTAGTCAATATTTTTCTACCAAAGGTGGTATCTCTTGAACTTCTCTATGTTATGGTAACTCGTTCCCACACCCTTATCTTCTTATTCTCCCTGAATAAATCCTTGTTCATCATCATCGTAACCCTGTCCAAGTTATTTGGAGTCTCTGCTTAATCTTTGATTAAATCTTCTGTTGTTTCTTAAAAAAGAGGTCATAGCGGTGATAGATCGGACCTGCATTGTCTCCTTTTATTTTCTCAATAATATGCATTCCAGGCCTATGGTTTTGCAACAAATTCCCCACTTTGGAGTGTATGCTACACTCCCATTCTAGGGGCTACTCTTCGCTTATATTGCGATGTTGGGCTTTAAATTATTCATTCGATGTTCTTTTAGGAAGATTGATATATGCATGTGTGTGCAAATATGCATGCTTGTACATTAATTGTTTATTATTCAAATATGCATGGGTGTGCCCCCGTGCATGCACCTGTCCATGTCCTAAATGTTCGGATAAATGCATTTTTAGCAGCACCAATTATGTACGGATAAAATGCTTTTTGTATTTGTATTAAACTTTTGGCTGGTTACTGTTAGCACATCTGATTGTGCACATGTGAAGTTTAGCTGGGTTCTTATGCAAATGAGCCCTACTCGCAGCTTTTTTCTACCCAAGGTTCTGCTCCCACTTTATACCGCATCCACCGCTTCATATTTGCTCCTCCCACCAACCACTAGTGCCATGATTCTGCCCATACCATCTTTAAGTAAATCAGTGATGTTTCATTTGTTGTTTCTTTCATTTTCTGAATCTAGATGTCTATTTTTAACTTTCTATATCTGCAGTCACAAAGTTAATTTCTTATATTTTAGTGATTATGAATAAGTTTTAAATTATTCTGTAGTAATAAATGTAAACTCTTCCTAGTGTTCCTACACCCTGGATTCTGAGAACTGCTACATCTATGCTCAATCACACCGTCATACACGGACACATGTAAATATAAATAATTACAGTTCAAATATTTTCCTGTTCTCATGCATAGGAGAATCATGGGGCCAACCACCTAGGGTCATTTAAGCATTTTGATGACTACCAGTATGTCTTTTTGAGGTGTTTTTTTTTTTTTTTTTAATCTTTTTAATTTCTGGGTGCAAATATGTAGAGAAGTCTCTCGCTGAAGAATTAGCTCCCATAAATATTTTTTTAGCTGCATATACTTTTATCTGCTGAGAGGCGAAATAGATGATAAATTTATTTGGACTTCTCCTGATCTGGCAGTATTTAAATTTAAGCATTTGGCTTGTATCCTTTAGGCAGCTAAAGATATAAAAGGGATTCAATTAGCAGTATTCTTGTCATCCTGGTTTGGAAGAGCTTTGCTAAGCACACACGTGTGTGCAATAAAGCTTGTGTACCAGCATGACAAATATGTGCGATATCTAATCCATTCATTAGGTTCATGTTTTCCATAACTAAAATCTGGTCCAAACAGCATGTGGTCCCCAATATGGAAACAGAACTTGATCCATGTTTTTTTTAGAGCCTGACATCTGTCTAGCAAACTGTGCCCCACCTGACCATTGGATCAACCTGATTCTTGGCCTAGGGCATCAATTTAGTGGTGCCGTTCTGATGGATGGACTGGATCCCAGACCCATCCTGCCATAATGTTGCAAGTGTGGGTCGTACATGAGCTTTGTTGCACATGCCCCCAGGCTTAGGAAAGCGCGGTTTGGAATATCTTGGGGAAAAGGGCAAATTTTCGTCACTGGGATTTATCTAGCCAAAGATGCTAATTATTACAATTGGGAGTCATTATAAATGTGAAGTTGTTAGACTGGTAATGCTACCCACTTGAGCTAATGCTTGTGTTTCCAATTCCTTTTTTTATCAGGTTCTTGTGCGGTTTCCCACAGGAGAACGGAAGGAGAGGCGGTTTCATAGTACAGCTATGATCCAATCTCTCTACGACTATGTCGATTCTTTGGATTGCTTGAAGGCTGAGAAATATAACCTGGTTTCAAACTTCCCTAGGGTAATCTACGGGCCAGAAAAGCGCTTCTTGTCTCTGAAGGAAGCGGGTTTGCATCCACAGGCGAGCCTGTTCGTCGAGGTGGACTCGTAAGAACCAGATTATCCAAGAACCATGATTGATTGGCATCCGGTGCTGCTGCTGATCCGGAATGGAAACTTCATGTGCTAGGTTTTTTTTCCCTTTTCGTAGGCTGAAATCAATCTCTGCATTGTCTGCCAAATCGTTGACAATGAGGGAATGGAATGATGGGTGGTTCAAATCCATAATCTATTTCGTGCATTGAAGATCAACAGATGCTTTCAGTTTCTGATATCTGTAATAATTCGCCGCTTAGGAACAAAGTTAGAGATGATTATCGTTTTCAGGATACTTTTTGGAATGAACTTGGAAGTACTACAACATTATTAGAACATTACCTGTTTCCGGTTGTAAAAAATTAGTAAGGGAAACATATCCTGCAATTTCGTTTACTATGCAAGTATTTAAAACTAGCATCATCTCTATAAGCTCAGTTAATAGGCTTTTTTGAAGCCACCCATCTTTCTTGTGCTGCAATTTTAAAGAGATGCTACCTGGTGCGCCCATCCATGTGGTACAGATGTTTTGTGATTGAAATCAGTGATCCGTGGGTTGTCAGGTGGTCCTTGCTCTAAAAATTATGGGTAGCTTCAGGATCCTAATTGTTGAATAATCTTGAATTTCACTGTTGAATGAGGACTGATTTTGCTTAAACTTTTTTTTTTTTTTTTTTTTTTTCAAGTAGTCCATTGTAGTCCACTGTAGTTCAATGGCTTTGATTTTTGAGTTCTTGGTGATCTAGGCCATTTTTCTAGCCCCACCACATGCTGATCTATGCCCTTCATCTAGAAGTTTCCTCTGTAGTAGGATAATAGACAAAAATCTCATTGATGAGAGGTCCTGATTGTCAAAAATATGATTATGGTCTCTCTAAAATGGACTCTTAAAAAAGTTGTGTTTTTACACACACACTCCAAAGTAAATCCAAGGTCTATTGTAATGTGCGTCCTAGCCCAGTTGGAAGACGCCTTGAGTTTCAAAAGCAGGTCTCAGGTTCGAATGCTCTATGGAGCCACTAATTACACCGGTGTGTGATACTACTAGTGTGGGTGCATTGCCCCTCTAACAAGGGTAGTTGCGTAGCATGACTTACAAAAAAAAGGTCTATTTTAATTACTAGACTCTTTTGAAATGTTTTGCTTTTAGACCTTTGATAACTTTTTGGTTTTTTAGGCCAAAATGCCCTTTCCATCTGTCCTCATGCTGGTATAGGCAATTGCATGGGCGAATGTTCATGGGGCTCACAACATGTTCAAATGTGGACCATTGAAACCTCCGTTCAGTCCATTACATGTGCCACCTGGCCTGTTCGTAAAGTTACACAGGTCTAGATGAGGGGAAGGAATTTCAGCTTGATCCAAATGGCCTATTGCCCCACATTTTATAAATGGTGGTTATGCAATCCCCATTGTTTTTATGGTATGGTCCACTTGTGAGTTGGGTATCTCTCATTCTTTGACACATGCCTTAACCTTGAAAACCAAAATGGATAGACCGCATGGATAGGACATGAATCTCACAGTGAGCCCTACAAACAGTAACCCAACCCATATAGTAGACCACACATCCATATAGTAGACTGCATATCAATCACGACCTCTAAAATGTGAGAACAACTATCCCTAAAACATGACAACTGTAATCCCTTCCACGTGCAAAGTGACTCCTATAACGTGCAAACTGTGATCTAAAAAATAACCCAATTTGCGACCCATACGACATGCTAACTGAGATCCTTAAAACAACCCAACTGCAATCCCTAAAACGATCCAACTGTGACCCCTATATAGAGGTCATAGTTTAGATGTAATAAGGGTCGCAATTTGCATACAAAGGGGATAGCGGTTGTCAGGTTTAGTTGTGGTTGGTATATAGGGTCTATAATATGGACTTGAGTCAGTGCTTGTGGGGCCCACCATGAGGTTCATGTCCTACACATGCTGTCCATCCATTTTGGCTTTTAAAATTAGGGCATAGGTCAAAGGTATCCAACTCACCGTTAGGAAACAATGAGGACTTAACATCCACCATTTAAAACTCGTGAGAAAACAAAGTGTTCGGATCAAGTTGAAATTTGTTTATTACCTTTATTTAGACCCGTGACCTTAAGAACAGGCCGTATAGCTCCAACGGTGACAAAATAGAGGTTTCAACGAACCACATCTACATCAAACATAGACGTAGGCTCACCGAACATTCCCAACACACCACCTTTAAAAAAAAGGAAAAAATGTCAAAAAAAAAAATATAAATAAACATTTAGAAAGGGAGTTAATTGGGTAATTGAAGTAAACCTCGATTCTACTTCAGTAAGGCGCCGCCCCCCGCCCCCCCCCCCTGAAAAATTTTAAAAAGCAGTTTTTAGATGCCACTTGCTCCTCTCCAGTTGGCGTGCTCTTATTATCTTATTAAAGAAAGTTCAGCGGTCTCCACTGCATTATTTCCTCCCGTCTGTAAGTTGGATAAACGTTTGGGTCCTTCAGATATGTGGCCTTTATGTAGCAGGCCCCTTCTCTTTTATAACATTTCTTTAAAAAATTGAAAAAAAATTGGCAATTTAAAAAAAATATATATAATGGTCCGAAGAAAATTGATAGATTGATAGGATTGTCTGGTAGGCTTGATTTTTGAAACATATGCCATACTTACTATGGCCCAATAAATAGATGGACACAGTTGATAATTCCTGTTGCCATGTGCACCATGCATCCAGCAGTCCCATACTCGTTAGATGAATGGCAGTGGGCCAGAGGGGGTGAGCCTCCCTAACAAACATCTTTTTTGTAGTTCTGTTCTTTTGGCCTAAGCAACCCCACATCATACCTAACAAGGAGCAACATCATCAGTCACCTCTTTCAAATTCCCACCAATCCCAAACGGTCATGCAAATTACAATCCATCCATATACAACTTTTCCATCAGTTTGGTTCCAATGTTCAACAACTCACAACCAACTAGAAGACATTTCAACTTATTAATGACATCAATGATTTTTCTTTTTTTCTTTTCCCTTTTTTACTTTCTAGCAATAACCCAATCAATGACAGACACACAGGCGCCAACGTCAAATGCCTGCATGTGGGCCATGCTACCTGGACGTCTGTTGTTCCATATGCTCATTCTTAGATGCCTCCCTTTCTTCGAATACTTCCTGAGGACCCACCCAACCAAGGTTCACAGATAAGTCTTCCACTGGCACCTTGATCACATCTGTCCTAACGCCTATATCCGTAGCATACCTGCTCACACAATACATCCCAGCAGTAACTGTGGCCACCCCAACAGGACCCGCCATGAATAGCTTCAAAGGAGAGGACAGGATGGCCGCCAGTGGGGCACCGATGAGTGATGAAGCTTGGCCACTCCTTCCCACACTCGCATTCTCTGCAACCAGAAGGCCCGTCTTGCAGTAGAGTGCAAAGTCCTCACAGTTGTTCTGGAACACATCATAGTTCCCAAACCCGTTCTGGAGCAGGTACATTGCTCTGTGGATCACTGTTTCAGGTGGGTCGGATTCTGCAGTTGTGCATGTCCCACCACGGACTTTGGCAAGGAAAACAGACGGTGTTACTCCATACTCGAAACAGTAGAGGGACCCACTGCCAAGGAAGCAGTCTAAGCAAGAAAGAACAACGCCACTGTCGGGCTGCCTGAATCCACAGTCGGGGAAGGTCGAACAGGAAGATGGCAGCTTTGAACTTAAACCATTAGAGGCAGGTGATGTATCAGTGTCGGAAGACATCTTTTTTTCACGTGTAAAATGAACAACCTTGCTCCCTCCAACATAAATACCTGCACTCGTTTGAAATTGACAGGCAGGATTGCAAAAAAGAAGCATACTGGAATTATAATACATACAAAGTTTAAACAAACCTTTCTATAAGAAAGCATTATAATCAGCTATAATTGCAGCTACCGAACCCTATATTACTTGACTACGGCCATGGTTATTGAGGACAATCCGTTACAAATAGTTGGTATGATATTGTGAAATAACCCAGATAAAAGAGGGTTGATGCCAGGTAGGCAGCTGGTCGTTGAACTTTTGTCATGCGATCATGGTAAATCCAGTTTTGAATGGGCGAATAGGATTCGTAAAGCCAATTGATGCGGACACAAAAGCATTCAAGGTGTACCAACGAAGAAAGCGCTAATCACAAGTACCGTCCTTGTAGATAGGCGATTATTAAGGAGCTGAAGACCCTTCACATGTGATTGGACACATAGAAGACCCCACTCAGGAAAGACATGTGTGAAGGAAGAAAGGAGAAATAAGGCCGAAGAACTGGATAATTCGGGCGCCCATCGGGCACCCGACCACTGCCTTCGGGCGCCCAACCATAGTCTTTAGGCGCCCCATCGGGCGCCGGAACTTTGTCTGACGAGCGCTCGAACCTCTCTAGAGGTTTCCAGACGACTTCGGGTGACAGCTTGAGGCGCTCGACCGAGCGCCCGAACTTTCCTGCACTTATGTTAATTGAGCGTTTTGCTTAGTTTTGGGGATTTTTTTGTACTTTTATGTCTTTATTTGCTTATTTAAGAGGGCTAGAACCCTAAACTCGAATTTTAACTTTGATTATTGATTAATGACAAGCCTCTTGGTGCTTCTCTCTTCCTCCCTTTCTCTCATGGTGATGTTTCTTCTTCCTTGATCCTTCGTTCTTCTACTTGCTTCTTATGTCCCTCTAATCCTTCTTCCAAATAATTCTATTTTTTCTAATCTATTTGTTTCGTTTACCACAATCCCAAAATCTGACTTTGAGCTTAAACCCTAAAGTTTTCAGATTTTCAAATCTCTAATCCGAAATCCCTTGATTTCCTGGATTAGAGATTCCTCTTGATTGATTGGGTTATAGCCATGCAAGATCGGGAAGTCCTATCCCTCGCCGGATCCAACCTTAGTTATTCTTGAAACTCAAACTTTGTGGTTGTAACGATTGGCCTGATCCATTGCAAGCTCCTTGTAGATTTTCTTAGTTTATGATGAGTGATTCTGGATTTTAGATTATCTATTTCTTTTATTTTCCGTTGTTTAATTATATTCCTGAGCATGCATCATAATTAGGGCTGTCCTACGTCAAATTTGGTATCAAAGAATAGGCTTGCATGGTTTTTGTCTAGATCGAGTTATCAAATTAGGGTTTTGATTTTTAGGTTTAATTTAGGAAAGTTCCAGATTTAGAAAGTTTTCACTTTTAGAAACTTTCCAATTTTAGAAAGTTTCCTGATTTGGAAAATTTTTAAATTTGAATTGTTTCCTGTCTTAATTTAATTGTGTTAGTTCATATTAGTTTTGCATTCATCGCATCCATCTTGTGAGTCATAACACCTAGTAGTCTAGTTGGGTAGAGTTTGGTTCAAGTCTTAATTGTATGCCCACGAGGAGAGGTAGAGGTTTCGGACTTCAACCTACCATGAATAACGAGCAGTTATCTGAGCAACTTGCTCAATTGATACAAAAGATAACCGCTCTAGAAGTAGCTCAAAAGCGTGAATTTGCCCGCCTTAAGAACCAAATCACCACTACCTGACTAAGGTCGAGCAACTAGAGGCGTCCCAAAGGGAAAACCTCGCTGTAGGGGATAATGCGCACTCTCAGGTGGGAGGAATCATTGAAGAACGCGTTGTCACACGTGGAGGTAGTGAGGATAGGGATCGTGGTAATGATCGTGGTGTTGTGCGAGAGGCACGAGCCACATGTGATCATTAAGACCACTATGATCCAGATGAGCGTGCGATGAAAAGTGTGAGAGTTGAGGCCCCGAGTTTTGATGCGCGCCTAGATCCCAAGGCATTGCTTGACTGGGTTGCTGACATGGAACACTACTTTGAGTGGTATGGCATGTCAGAAAACCGTCAAATGCGGTTTGCCAAGATAAAGCTTGTGGATCAAGCCAAGCTATTTTGGACCAACACCGAGCATAAGATAGAAAGAGTTGGTAGAGCCCCGATCACACATTGGTATGAGATGAAAGAGAAGTTGAATGAGAAGTACCTTCCTCTCTCATACCGTCAGAAGCTCATTGACCAACGACAATCCATACGCCAAGGGTCAATGTCTGCCGCTGACTTCATTGCTAAATTTGAAGAATATATGATGTGATGTGATGTGATATCCAAGAAAACTCTCTAGTAACGCTCTCGTGTTTCAAGACGAGCCTTCGTGCGGATCTTCAGCGCGAGCTTATGACTCGGCCCTCAATGGACTTGGATAAAACATATCAAGTCGTGCAGGAGTTAGAGCAATATCTGAAGGCTCCTGTCGTTCGTCATTTTGAGTCCCGAGACTCCAGTGCTAGATCTAGTTCCCAGGGGACTAGACCTAATGTTGGTAATCAACCTAAAGTACATGCGACTATTCCGCCTAGACCTAGGGAGGACAAGGGCAAAGGGGTTCTTGGTGCCGGTCCTAATAACATGAGCCAAGTGAGGTGCTATGAGTGTGGCAATCTTGGCCACATGTCTAATCAGTGTCCTACGAAGAGCCGTGGAAAAACCTTAGTTGTGAGCGAGTCCCACGAGGGGGGAGATAACCTGGGTGATTATGAAGTTGAAGAGTATTACCCTGAAGGAGGACTTACTGATGAGGAAGAATTAGATGGAAAAGAACGCTTGTAGTAGTCAGGCATGTGCTAGCTCAGTCTAGAAGTAGTGTTGACTGGCGTCAAAGCACTATCTTCTACACTATTGCCAAGTGTGGTGAAAAGAATTGTAAGGTGATAGTGGACAGTGAAAGTTGTCAGAATGTGATTTCCACTAGCACCTTAGATCGCTTGAAACTGAAAGCCACACCTCATCCAGACCCATATAAAGTTTCTTGGGTTGACAAGACATCCCTCCCTGTCACCCATCAATGTTTAGTCCCCATCGAGTTTAGGTCATACAAGGAGTCCCTGCGGTGTGATTTTTTACCTATGGATGTGGGACATGTTATCTTAGGTAGACCGTGGCTATTCGATAATGATGTCACGATCTTTGGCCATTCGAATGCGTATAACTTCATGCATAACGATAAGAAGATCAAACTTAACCCCATGCCACCTGAGAACACACTAGGGAAGAAGAAGGATGAGGAGGCAAGTGAGCCTAGAGGAGTGGGGAAATCCAAGCCTAAGTCTTTCCATATAATCAGCACAGGAGAGTTTGAAAAAGAGGCTAAGGAAGATTCTGTGGTGTATGCCCTT
The DNA here is from genome assembly GCA_003013855.2 of Liriodendron chinense. Taxonomy (NCBI): domain Eukaryota; kingdom Viridiplantae; phylum Streptophyta; class Magnoliopsida; order Magnoliales; family Magnoliaceae; genus Liriodendron; species Liriodendron chinense. Next base: position 5,915,542 of record ML058440.1, read on the forward strand.
GTGGCTAGAGAGATTACACCTGAGGTTCCATCAGAGTTACCCCGTGAGGTGACCTCGGTTTTGAAGGAATACAGTGATGTATTTCCTGAAGATTTACCGAATGAGTTGCCACCTATGAGGGACATACAGCATGCCATTGATTTTGTCCCAAGGTCTACTCTATCGAACCTTCCTCACTATAGGATGAACCTTGCAGAGTATGCAGAGTTGAAGAAGCAAGTTGATGAGCTTCTACAAAAGGGTTTCATCTAAGAGAGAGTATGAGCCCGTGTGTCGTGCTTGCATTGTTGACGTCAAAGAAAGACGGCACGTGGCGCATGTGTGTGGACAGCCATGCCGTAAACAAAATTACTGTCAAGTATAGGTTCTATATACCTAGGCTTGATGATATGCTTGACATGATGGCCAGGTCCACTATATTCTCTAAGATAGATCTCAAGAGTGGATATCACCAGATCCGTATACGCCCAGGAGATGAGTGGAAAACTGCATTTAAAACCAAAGATGGGCTGTATGAGTGGTTGGTCATGCCCTTTAGCTTGACTAACGCACCCAGTACTTTCATGCGGGTGATGACACAAGTTTTGATGCCGTTCATAGAAAAATTCCTAGTGGTGTACTTTGACGACATTCTTATTTATAATACCACTAAAGAATCACACCTTGAACATTTGAAGCAGGTCTGTAACGTCCTTAAGAATGAAAAATTATACGCTAATCTTAAGAAATGTGCGTTCATGTCTAATCAAGTTGTGTTCTTAGGATTTATAGTGTCATCTGAAGGAATGCACTCAGACCTTGAAAAGGTCAGGGCCATAGTTGAGTGGCCTGAATCGAGGAACATTCATGAGGTGCGAAGCTTTCACGGCTTAGCAACTTTTTATCGTCGGTTTATTAGGGGTTTTAGCACGATCATGACTCCCATTACCGAGTGCATGAAAAAGGGAGAGTCCGTGTGGTCTAAAGCCGCAGTCAAGGCTTTCAAGGAAATTAAGGGCAAGATGGTGAAAGCTCCTGTCATGCGTCTACCTGACTTTTCTAAAGTCTTTGAAGTAATATGTGATACGTCTGGTGTCGGTATAGGTGGAGTGCTAAGTCAAGAAGGACACCCGGTGGCCTATTTCAGTGAGAAGTTGAATGAGGCAAAACAAAAGTACTCCACTTACGACAAAGAATTTTATGCGATAGTGCAATCCCTAAAACATTGGCGACATTATCTCCTACCGCAGGAATTTGTTTTGTTTTCTGACCATGAGGCTTTGAGATATTTGCATTCTCAGAAGAAACTCAACCCAAGGCATGCTAAGTAGGTAGCGTTTCTTCAAGAATATTCGTTTGTTCTGAAACACAAGCCCAGGGTTGAAAACAAATCAGCAGATACCCTTAGTAGAAGAGCGGCGTTGCTCAACTCTTTGAGTGTAGAGGTCGTTGGATTTGAGTAACTGAAAGATGAATACCCCACATGTCCTGATTTTGGGGGTACTTATGAATTCATCATCTGGGAGCTTCATTCAGGAGGGATAGCTGGCCATTTTGGTCGTGATAAGACCATTGCCCTCGTGGAAAATCGTTTATATTGGCCAAGTCTTAAGCGAGACGTAGCCAAAGTTTTAGGGCAGTGTCGTACATGTCAGCTGGCAAAGCAAAGAAAGCAAAATACCAGGCTGTATACGACATTGCCAGTGCCATATGCTTCGTAGCAAGGACATTAGTATGGACTTCGTGCTTGGGCTTCCCAAGACAATCAAGAAGCACGATTTCGTTTTTGTCGTTGTGGACCGTTTTTCTAAAATAACGCATTTACTCCCATGTTCGAAAACGTCGGATGCGTCTCATGTTGCTCGTATCTTTTTTGATGATGTGGTGCGTCTCCATGGGTTACCTAAAACCATAGTGTCTGATCGTGACGTGAGATTTACTAGCTATTTTTGGAAGACACTGTGGTACATTATGGGAACTCGTTTGCAATTTTCTACTGCTTACCACCCACAAACAAATGGTCAAACTGAAGTGGTAAACCGTAGTCTTGGAAATCTTCTACGTTGTCTAGTGGGTGAACATGTTAAGACTTGGGACCTAATTTTACCAACTGCTGAATTTGCTTATAATGGGTCAGTTAATAGATCTACAAGGTTGAGTCATTTTGAAATTGTAAGTGGGTATAAACCTAGAATGCCCATAGATCTCTTACTTATGTCTGTTACCCAAAGGTCTTTTGAATCAGCCAATGCATTTGCACACCATATTCATGATTTGCATACACATATTGACAGCGGATAAATAAGAGCAATGATGATTATAAAATTTCAGCTGATTCTCATCGTAGAGCGCAAGAATTTCAAGAAGGAGACTACGTAATGGTGCAAATAAAGCCAAAGAGATTCTCTCAAGGATCCGCTAAAAAGTTACAAGCGCGTAGTGTTAAACCATTCAAGATATTACAAAAGGTTGGGTCCAACGCTTATCGAATTAACCTTCCACCTGAAATGAGCATTAATCCAACTTTTAATGTGGAAGATCTAATTTGTTCCCATACTCCCATTGTCAATCCATCGTCCCTTCCATGGCCTTTTTCTGATTTTGCTACATAACCCCTTCCACCCATTACCCATAAAGAAGAAATTGAGGAGATCTTGGATGACGAGATAGTATTTACAAGAGATGGAGGTTTCCAGAGGTATCTTGTCAAATGGAAAAACAAATCATCGTCTGAATCTACATGGCTGCCGGGCGAAACGTTCCAGAGTATTGACCCAGATCTACTACAGTGCTACAAAAGTTTCAACTCGTCGGAATTGAGTTTTTCTCACCCGGGGGGAATTGATGCAGACACAAAAGCATTCAAGGTGTACCAAGGAAGAAAGCGCCAACCACAAGTACCGTCCTTGTGGATGGGCAATTATTGAGGAATTGAAATGGACACATAGAATACCCCACTCAGGGAAGACACGTGTGAAAGAAGAAAGGAGAAATAAGGCCGAAGAACTGGACAATTCGGGCGCCCCATCAGGCACTCGACCATAGTCTTCGGGCGCCCGATGGGGCACTCGAACTTTGTTTGATGAGCGCCCGAACCTCTCTGGAGGTCTTCAGACGACTTCGGGTGACAGCTCCGGCGCCCGACCGCCTGAACTTTCCCACACCTATGTTAATTGCGCGTTTTGCTTAGTTTTGGGGGTATTTTAGTACTTTTATGTCTTTATTTGCTTATTTAAGAGGGCTAAAACCCTAAACTCGAATTTTAACTTTGATTACTGATTAATGACAAGCCTCTTGGTGCTTCTCTCTTCCTCCCTCTCTCTCATGGTGATGTTTCTTCTTCCTTGATCCCTCGTTCTTCTACTTGCTTCTTATGTCCCTCTAATCCTTCTTCCAGGTAATTCTATATTTTTTAATCTATTTGTTTTGTTCACCACAATTCTAAAATCTGACTTTGAGCCTAAACCCTAAAGTTTTTAGATTTTCAAATCCCTAATCCGAAATCCCTTACTTTCTTGGATTAGAGATTCCTCTCAATTGATTGGGTTATAGCCATGCAAGATCGGGAGGTCCTATCCCTCGCCGGATCCAACCCTAGTTATACTTGAAACTCAAACTTCGTGGTTGTGACGATTGGCCCGATCCATTGCAAGCTCCTTGTGGATTTTCTTAGTTTATGATGAGTGATTCTAAATTTTAGATTATTTATTTCTTTTATTTTCCGGTGTTTAATTATATTCATGAGCATGCATCATAATTAGGGCTGTCCTACGTCACCAATCCAAGTAGCTGGGACAGGCAAAATGATGGTGATTGATAACAACTAGTACAATTTCAATCTAAATTCTAAATAAATAATACATCCAAGTACAAACTCTGCGCAGATGTGTAGTTCCAAGTCTCAGGGAAGTATTCTTTGGAGGATCTGAATACCATAGACCACATAAATTTCCAAGATGTCCATGACAATAGCCAACTTGGGATGATTTAGTAACAAAACTCCAGGAGGCAGCAAAGAAAATTACCAAGAAACAGATGGCAACTGAAAGAAATTTGGCTTTTACAGAATAATATCTTAAACACATTTTGTAAGAACACGAACACTAATAAACCAGCTCAAAGGAAATAGAAAGATAAAAGTAAAGGTGGATTCATAATCATTTGTCAATGGGTGTTCAACGTGCATGATCAATGTCTTCTTTTTAGAAAAAAAAAAAAAAACAGAATTTCCTCTTTGCAAAAACTGAAAAGGGCTGCAAATCCATCCCTGGACCACTTAATGCAGACAATGTGAACCTTCTAATTGGTGCTATGTGGCCTCAGAAGTGATGTAAACAGTTAGTTGGACATATGATCCGAACCAGGAGTGTTGCACATGATAATTGGTAAAGACTAACTCATAGTTCAAAAACTCAACTCGATTCAATGTCCAGCTGGGTCGGGTCAACTCAAAGACTTGAAGATATATTTAATAATTAAATAAATAAGAATATTTAAGTAATAATACTTATTTAATAGGCAATGAATAAAAAAAATGATATCAATTATCATAGATGAGATGCATGGCTTGTTGTTAGAGTCACCTGATTACCTTAAAAAGGTAAAGGGTTTGAATCTCACATTCATTTTTATTTTTATTTTACTATGAAAAGTAATCACCCAGTAAGTGACTCGGTTCAAGTCACGCTGAGTAGACCAAGTCAACAAGCAAACTCGACAATGCTGGCCAAGTCCCAACTCCCAACATAGTTGAGCTTGCCAGCGAGTTTCACGGTGACTCAGCTTGAAATCTGGCTAAGTCGAGTTGACTTGGCCAAGTTTCAAGTAGAAGCACCAAGTTTTAGAAAGATGGACCAACTTAAAGATCACACAACCACTTAAAAACCATTTGGAAAGAAGAGAAGCTAAAGAACGATCAGCCGCAGCAACTACAGAATGAAAGAACAATGCCCCTAGTTTTTAAATATTGGATAATAACTCTCTGCTGGTAGTCCGAGCAGCATACCAGCTGTTCCCGAGGCAGGTTATGCAAGCTGGCAAGTGGTCATTGAACATTTTTTCTGAGCAAATCACGAGAAATTTGACCCCAAACATCTGAGACAAGGCTATTGATGATAATGGTGGTGGTGGTGAAGATGCAATAGGAGAGGACTGCTAAGGCAGAGCGTATGAGGAACAAGGCAAGAACGTAACTTTCGGGAGACAGATAACTGGAATCCATGTATTATATCCACACACCAGCCACCAATCACCTACCATATCAGATTAATCAAGATTGATGAAACATGCAACGCACAAACATGTTAGCAGAACATGGTGTAACCAACAAAAGTAGTTCCAAGACAATGACTGCAGCATCGGTGCCATTTATGAGGCAGGACTCGAGAAACAAAAACTCAGGCCACTAGCACTTCCTAACCTGATAAAGTTATAACCACATAATGTTGTTGATAATCACGAAAACAAGTAACGTCAAGGATGAACGAGTGCAGCAATTGAGGATGGCATTGCAATATCTGGATAATCCTGAAAAACGAGGGCTACGTTTGGATGCTCAAGTGAGTTCAATTGTGGACATTCAGTTTATTTAAGAGCAAATAACCAAAATAAAAAAAATGATGTTTCCTAGCCCTCAAAATTGCAAGTGACGTAGTTGCATTTTGGAGTTCATACCGTCAACATGAATGCTGAGATGAAAATCACCATTTGGCTATTTCCATTTTATTAGACTAATAATTGCAATTCAATTCAATTCAATTCAATAGAGCATCCAAACGCACCCTAGAAGATGGTGTGTCAACTCTAACAGGGAGGGTAGCTAATTCCTTGTGCATCGAAATTGTTGTTTAGTTGACAATTCCTAACAAGTACAAGTAAGGGGTCTTAGACTACTTTTGAAACAACTCATAAACGGCTCCACTTGTACGAATAACCAAAATTCTCAATCATCACCCTGTCTCATGATCTAATCATGATGGTGACGTGGTATGGCTGGGTGGTGAGAATACTATCCAGCCAGCCAGAAAACCCTGATGGGTGGCAAGATAAAAATTCAACCATCCAGGGACATCTTGCGATGTTGTTGTTTTGACAGGTTTTTGCCATATTCAGATTTTTGGGAATGCATAAGGGATAGTTTGGTCTTTTCCTAGTGTAATTAGTTAGGTAGTTGGGTGATTAGTTATTGTTGTTAAGGTTAGTTGAAGATTAATTTTGATTAACACACTAATCACCAAGATCAGTTGGAGAGTAGTTTTTGTAATGAGTATTTGTTTTGGTTGTAATTTGAATTGAATTGAAGAAAAGAGTGATTTCAAAGAAAGCTTTTCCCAAGCCTATTCTTCTCCTTCTTGGGTGGGTTTTGGGAGAAGATTTTCCCTAATTTCTCTTCCCCTCTTTGATCCCTTGGTCTGTGAGATTGAGTTTCCTGGCTTTCATCCATCGAACGATCCTGAATCTACATCAGATAAGTGAGATCAATGGCCAATTGTTCAATTTACAACAATAGAAAAGTTCCCAATTAGCAACTCTAGATAAATCTCGAATGAGAAATGGAAAAAAAGAAAAAAAGAAAAAAGGTTCAATCAACCCAGCTGATCCACACATTTCTAAGTAGGTGGGCCCTCATATGCACAAGTCGCTTTCTGGCCAGCAGTGAATTTAAGTTTAGATTTGCATCTGTCTAATAACAGTGTCGGTGAGATAGTAAATAGATCAAGATAGGTAATGCCCATCGACGATATTTATCTAATAATACGAAATTGACCCGTTGACGATATTTACCCAACGTTCTATCGGAAAGTAACATAACCAAGTTATCCTTTCCTTCAAAGACATAACCATGCAGAAAGAAGAAAAGAAAGGAAAAGAAAAGAAAAGAAAGAATGTCCCAAATTTTAAGGAAACCTAAAACCCCATTGATGAGAAAGAATCCCAAACTTGTGAGACTTATTAGACAGTTGAGAGGACTGATCAAGGAATCACAATTAACAGACTTCCAACCCAGATAACAAAGGCATCATCACCACCATCAAAACAACTAAAACAAACAAAATAATTAAAACCAGAAAATCTCATCTACCCAAAACACAAATATTAAAAGGCATGCATTGAAAATAAAAATAGATAATAAAAAAACCCACTTGGTAGAATTCCGGCATTAGCTGATGGAAGCTAAATTCAGTCAATAGAGAAGAAAGAAAACACAACATTTCCCAATCATTCCAAAACACAAAACCGTCTACATTACATCTTAAATCCATAAAATTCGAAAAGAAAAACCCCAACAATTGAAGGAAAAAAAAAAAAAAACCCAGAAATGAAATTGAAAGGAGAGAGTAGAAATACCATGGTGAGAGTAAGTATAGACAGCTCTCCATGTGTAAATGTGATCTCCGGCTCTTATTTCTCCTTTCTCTACCTTGTTTGAGAGCAGACCCCTCATTCCATTCATTCTCTCTCTCTCTCTCTCTCTCTCTCTCTCTCAATCAAGAAATGAAGAAGAAGAAAGAATCCAAGAACAAAGCAGCAAGTCCCAATCTAAATGCACACCTGTTCCACAACGACCTTGTCACATGGGTGAGGAATTTTTGCGAGTATACACATGCGTTTTCAGTTCTGACGAGTTGGGTGCATTGTTCCATAATCCAGACCGTTAATTCTATTTCTCCCACTGTTGATGGACTATTGGTTTAAATCATTCTCGATTTAAAGAGCTTCACTATCAATCTTTGGAATCAACGTAAACGGTTGATAAAAGATATACTACAATGATCCATGGTTGAAATGAAAAGGGTCCCAGTACCGGTGGTCTGGATTATCGAATACTGTGAGTTATCTGAAGAAACTCGTGTGTAATGTGAATCGATGCACGACACGTGGCATGTAAATTACAACATTGGATGTATTAGGTTGTGATGATCGGGATGCCTTTCTTTTGTTCTCTTTTTTAAGAGCGCGACTTGGCTGCGACCACGACCAGCAATGTCGGTGCGTCCCACACCTTAGGTCTCACCTAGATTTATGCATTGTACATCCACGCCGTCCATCGGTTTTGACAGCTTATTTTAGAATATGGTACTAAAAATAAAGAAGATAAAATTTTCAGGTGGACCACACCAAAGGAAACAGTGGTCATTGAAAGACCACCATTAAAAACTTCCTTTGATGTATATAAACATTGGTCATTGAAAGACCACCGCTTTGATGTATGTTCCTTACATCCACTCCGTACATCTGTTTTTACAGATCATTTTAATCCATGTTCCCAAAAATGAAGCAGTTCCAAATCTCAAGTGGACTACACCACATGAAACAGTAGTGATTGACCATTAAAAACTTCTACAAGATTATATTTGTGTGCTCCTTTATTCAAGTCAATATGACCTTACCTAGATGGAAAATAATCATTCTGGTAGCCCCAGGAAGTTTTTAATGATGACTATTCAATCACAAATGTTTCGTAGTGTGATCCACCTAAATTTGGATATGCTTCGTCATTGAGATCATGCCTTAAATTTAGCTTTCAAAATGGATGGACGGCGTGGATGTAAGGAACATACATTACGGTGGGCCCCACAGTCAGGGATGCACTGAATGAATAGACCGTTGCTTTGTGGACCATTTCTAGGAAAGACTAAGATTTGCAAATTTTGAAGATTTTTTAGGTAGCGACGTTCATCATCTTATTACATCAGATCAACAGTTGGATCACCGAAAGTGATCCTAGATCCAACGGCTATAGTCCCAACATATCCTACATTACAAGATGTAGGATGTATCTCTCTTCTAAACAATCCCTTGGACTTTATGGCTGACTGACAGGCTTTTCAAAATCCCGTTTTCCTTCAACTGCACGGTAGGGATCCCTTAAAGGGGGGTTTGCATGGCACCGATTCCACAAGAGTGTAAACCATTGTTGGACGATTCAGATTGTTTGCTTGCTGGGCTTCATATGGATCACTCCCCACGGATCTTAACGACTGAAAGATCTCAGCCGTCAAGTGACCGGCCTTGATCTGCTTAACGTGGACAGTGGTCCTTTCTGAACCATTTATTGTATGGTCTCTAATCAAAGAAGGATTAGTGTAGTCAATGGTGGAGATTGTTGAGGTGAGCCGACTTGGCCAACAGTTTGGAACAGTCCCATTTGTCTGGAATCAGGGGGACCAGGGACAGAGACGTGGATTGCCTGCAACAGGTATTTAGGTAGGGCCCACCTTGATGTTTGCCCATCTGATAGACGATTTGGATGATTGAATAGAAAAGTACCGATAGGGTCAAATTCAGCCCATCAAACCTCACGATGTATTATTCCCCGCTATGAAAGGGGTTTGGTTACCTAAACAGACAAATGACATTTTAAAGAGATGGTAATGACGCAATACAGCCGGCCCTATTACAATTTTACAGAGAACCTAAAGCATCCACTTTGGGATTTGTTTAGCTTCTATCTTTAGAATGCCATGGACCCCACATGCAGGAGAGATGGTAGATCGGGACGTTTACTAAGTGGATCCAATCATAGTGGCTCATTGATAAAAAGTAACAAAGTTGTTTGGCTCAAATACAGTTGCACGTGTTGTGTAGTATCCGATGTTGGGAGCGTTTCACAAAACCTTAAGATCTCGCCCGTAAACTATTTGAATTATGGGATATAATAATGCAATGAATTAAAATAAAACATAAAACACATGATACAAGAGATTTTTACGTGGAAAACTTCAAAGAGGTAAAAACCACTGGACTTAGTCCACATCAACAATCCACTATAAAAGAGAACTATTACAACCAATCAGAAGCACAACCCGCTTGGATCAAACTTCCTTCACTCACGTAAGAGTTGATAAATAGTAAGAGAATTTGAAACTAAGAAATTTTGCTGATCACGAGGACGTAGAAGCGTCGAGATGTCAACTGTGCAATAGATCACCTCTACAAAGTAAAAATCTCTCTCCCACAAGCTTCATCTCTCTCTCTCTCTCTCTCTCTCTCTCTCTCTCTTTCTTTTCTCTTTCTCTCTTCCTCTTTTTCCCTCCTCTTTCATTGGACGTGTAAACCACCTATTAAGATAACCTAATCTCATTTTAGAAGGCTTTAAATAGACCACCGGAAGAATTAGTGTCAAAACAGAAAACTGTGGATTCACAGTCCTCGTATGGTTGGACGCCCGGTTCGAACCCATCAGGTGCCCCCCCAACCAAAAAACCATCCAGAAAGTTATGTGAGAAATCTCTTGAATTTCGGTCGCTAGACTTAACATGGTTGGACGCCCGACCTGGGCATCGGGCGTATGGTCAGCAGACTATCGGGCACCCGACTGTTCCAAAAATAGTCCAGTGACTTTTCAGTCCTTTCAGGTGAATTTTGGTTGCCGACCAAAACTAGTTGGGTGCCCGACCACTCCTTGGCTACACCACTCTCTCCAATACACCTAAGGAGAAATACTCCATCATGTGTGTGTTGAGTTTGCCAAAGTCAAATACAGCTCGAATTGAACCAAACACTTTCTGACTCCGGGCACTAAAATAGACCGAATAAGATTGGATATGTAGAGATGGCAGTCTATACAGCCACTGATTATAAAGAATTAAAAGTTCATCCTTCTAATGAGATCCTCTTGTATTTCAGACGAAAGTACTTTTAATTGTGTAATAGCTATCATACTTTATTCAACAATACGACAATTTGGATAGAAGATAAAACAACACAGAAGCTGAAAATATTAATAATCTACGTGCAACTATAATTGGTTGAAAGATATAAAAATAGATAACTAATGATAATCTGTTCATCATTCGGTAAAATATCAAGCTTTGTACTAAGAAGGTCGTTAAGCATGAAGGCTGTATTGCTTGTTTAGCTGCTTCGTGGGAAGATCGTCATTGAGAATAAAATTTAGTTCGTCACATGGCTAAGCTTCATTATTCAAGAAAATCATGATTCATAGGGAGGGATTGACGTCTACTCGTGGCATGGCTAGCTTTGTAGTTGGACAATTGTTGTGGCGAATGTCTATTCATCATGCATGACCAAGTTTTGTAGTGAGATGACTAATAGCAAGCGGATCTTCAACAATCCATTCGTCGCATGGTTGGGCTTTGTAGGCAAAATAGTCATTAAGAACAACAACCTATTTATCACCCAGCAACATACTTCATAGGTGTTGAGCTCTTAAATGTGCATATTCTAACCTCATTTCATTACTAACTATGCTTGAAATAAGTGATTAAAGACTTAACTAATGCATAGTTTTATGATTGTAGAAGTGAAAGAGAGAATTCATCAAATGAGGGCTAAGAGATATTATTTACACACCTTGAAGATCAAAGGAATAAAGGACCAAAGGTGGAGCAAAAGTGCATTGAAGATAAAGGAGGAGAAGCTGAGAAGTTCAGCTAATTTCATGACTACCGGCTGGCCGGCTAAATCCTCCAGAAATAGCAAAATCTCTGGACACATTTTATAAAGGCCGACCCCTGACCGACCGGCCGGACAGACTGATCGACCGGTCGGCTGAAGGGTCGGCCTATGCATTGTAATGTCCAAGAAATTTAGTAGATTAAAGCATGTCCACCGACTGGTCGGCTGGTGGGTCGGAGTGTGTAAGAAACACTCCAGTGAAAATTGTAATTGCAGGCACTTTGTCCGACTGGCTGGACAACACTCAGGAACATCTGAAGCTCCGAAAATCTTTGCGCAAAACGCTAATCTTGCGGAATTTCTCAAAGTTTCTTTGCACCTAAGGCTTCAAAGCTATAAAAAAGACTTCCCTAACTCGTTCCTAGGGCATCGTAGAAGAGATTTAGCACAGTGGGAGGTGGCGGAAGTCAGATCTGGAGTTCTACAACTCCTCCTAGTTTGTTCTTCTAGTTTTATATTTTTCTTAGTTGTGTTCATGTTTCCTTGGATCATGAACGGCAAAACCTCTTAGCCAGGGCTAAGAGGTAAAGCTTATAATGAATCTAAAATGTTTCAATTCGTTTGATTTGGTTTCAAGTTGGATTATTAGTAAAGAATAATGGTTGAAGTTTGAATAAAGTTCTAGGTAGTTTTTCTTAATCTTATGATGGCTCATGGATGTTTAGAAGAATTGCTTGAGTTCTTAATTGTTTTGAGTTATTCTAGACCTGTATGCTCCAAAGAATTAGATTCAATACGCTCTAGATCTATGATCCTCATGTGAGAACTTCATATCAAAAGTTCTACTTTTTCTGAAATTCCTGCTTATGTGTGGTTGTTTATATGATTTAAATCGAGTTCAAATCATGATCTAGTTATACCTTGTGACAGAATTTAATGATGATTATGATTGTGATCTTAACCTATTGGAATTAGAATTGACTTATACAATTGAGTGTGCTCAAGTCTTAACTTGAATTGAGAAGAATCATGTATCACACATATGACAGATTGTTGTTTTAACTGCTCTATCATCCGACTAGATATGACTTAATTTCGATTCTAGTTGAGAAAGTGAGAAACCACAGCGAATTAAGCATCAATGATTGCTACAAGTGGATCCTTAAACCCTTAGTACTTTTTATTATTGATTATATTCAATTTAATTCAAAATATTTATTTACACCACATTTCTGAATTCTGTTTAGTTAGTTCTCGATTAGAAATCACTGAAAGTGTTTTGTGAATTCCTACATAAGTCCCTATGAATCGACCTCGGTCTTACCGAGATTATTACTATATCACAACCCTACACTTGGGGAAGCGAACAATAGACAAGAAGGCCAGTAAGGTGACAATTTATTCACCGCTTGAAACTAAACTTTGCAAGCAGTATAATTACAAAAAGGATTATCCATTCATTGTTAAAAGCCTCTTTCTATAGGCGAGACTATTATGATTCGAACTAATTGTTCTTGAGCTGTCCGGCTTCATGAATAAGACAATCATGGATAAATAAAGTCTGGTCAAAGCAAAATCAAACTTCATGGGCAAGATAACCCATAATATATGTAAGCACGTAGATGAGAAGGCCCTACTAGCCATATGTTGGAAACTTTGGAATTTTCCTATTGATCTAGCAGCGTGCTCATAGACATGAGATAGAGTAATCTAGTCCATTTATACTTTCTGCGGCATTGAGTGGAGTTAGATGGAATATAAACTAAGATGAGCATCCATGAGAGATGAATGATAAGTTGCGTATAGATGAAAATTAATGTTATATTGTATTACAGCGGTGTGAGCCTGACTCTTCGCTCGCTGCTTTATTTATAGGAATTTTGAAATAGTTGTTGAAGAGTTGTATTCAGAATCAGTCTCCATGATCCTCTTTCAATTAATTAGCCAAATGTATCTTGAAACATATCATAATTAGTTAATTATACTAGTACACGATCTTTCAGGCCTTTGCATTAATGCAGTCTTTTCCATCATAGCATGCGTCGGCTTTTCTAGCCGTTTGGTTTGACAACGTTAGATCAGGTGCAAACAAAAGTAGATGATCATTCAATCGGTGGACTTTAAATGGATGGCTACGATCAAAATTAGTTAAGGGTTGAAATTGACACCCCAAAATTAGGGTAAAGTGATAGCTAGGTTTTTTGCAGTTTTGTGTGGTTTTAGAACCATGGGCCACCCGAAGAAGAGTCGACAAGGCGGACGGTCCTGATCGTCTCTCCGACCATGTGTATAACGGAGGGGATCATTGTCATATTATGATAGAGTCCACTGTCATTTCATTTCCCACCATTAAATGGACAGTCAGATATATAGTTCCCGATTTATCGGATGGAAGGTTCACATTTCAGCTGAAAAGGTCCTAAGATTATTGGCTAGGATCTTCGAATGTGAGAGATTTTTGGAGCATGATCAGTCCATGGAGGTATGCAACAGATGGATGGTTTGGATTACTTAAGTACCATATGCCATACTTTCCCGAATTGACAACCCAAGAATGGGGTCAAGGCCTTTGGTCGAGGACCTACAGCTACTCTTTTTTATCATTTTGGTGGGTCAGACCAGTGGCGGTGCGTACCATTCACTCCCTCATTTTGGTGGGTCAGACGAGTGCAAATGGGGCAGATCAACAAGCAGGCCATTGGACTGACAATTATTAGGTCCCCGTCCAAAATCAAGACCCATGGGCAGGTTTGGGTTCAAAATTTCATCCTGAGTTACTAAGTGGATCAGGTCTTAGTACTCTCAAAATTAACCCGCCTGGGACTAAGTTCTTAAATGTAGAAATTTGTTGATACACCCACGCGTTAGCTATGCTAGTTACGCCGGGTGTGGCAATGACCCCACCATCATGTATGTGTTGCATTCACGCCCTCCATCCATTTGGCAAGATTATTTTAGGGCGCATGACACAAAAAATGAGGCAGATCCGAAGCTCAAGTCCCCACTATTTTGGTGTCACTGCCAACCAACTTGAACTTTGGATCTGCCTCATTTTTGGTGTAATGCCCTAAAATAATCTCGCCAAATGGATGAACGGCGTGAATACAACACATACATTATGGTGGGGTCATTGCTACACCCAATGATGTAGCTAGCGTAGCAAACGCATGATTGTAGCAAAAATTCTCTCTTAAATGCATTCAATGAGATTATCCTAAAATCAACCGCACCTGGTCCAAACCTTAGAAAAGGTAGTCAATTAAGATGTATATATTTTCTTCATTTTAGTTAGAGTACAATAATTGTGAACCACTTTTTTTCCCCCTAAGATGTGACCGCTCACCCTCTGCTCGTGATGGTCTGGCCAACAAAAACCGTGCATCTGTTATTGATGAAGAAGACACCAACAATTACACTAATTAGACAACCTTAATCATCCAATTATACCCATTAAATTTGGACAGCTAAATATTTTATTCTTTACCATCAACTTGATTGTTTGAAACACTGTTTGTGCGGAAACTCAATTGGAATTTCTAAACTTGAGCTAGGGCTGGCCCAAACCTTAGTTGTGGGATGGATGGGATAGGCGTGGGTCCTTCTATAGAAGACCCATTAAATAAATAGCTTGTGTACTTTTTACTTGGAACCAACTCAAACAAAACCCAAGCTTAGGGCTCGTTTGGCATCTCTACTCTAATTCATTAAGAGCTTTTTGAGTAAGAGCTACTTCAATAAGTCCTTTTTGTTCTAGCTTTGTTTTAACTAAGCTTGTTTGGTAAAATCTCTAAAAGAAAGTTTTTATTTAAAATAAGCACATTTGGTAAAACTTTCAAATAAGAGCTTTTTTTAAGGGTAGTTGACGTCATTTTTAAATATTACAACTTTAATATAAGAGCAATCCAAATGGTTGTTTTGGTAGACCATCCATCATGTGGGGCCCAACATCATTCTTAGTTGCTATTTATGTGGGGCCCCTCAATATCCACTACCCATCACCCATCACGTGGACTCCACATTTGATGTGTCCATAGTGTGGGCCCTACCTTTGAAGTGGATTGTCCATAATGTAGGGCCCACTTTTGATATCCACCATTCATCATGTGGGGTGCACCTTCTATGTGGATCATCCGTCATACAACCCACTTTGGATATGGGTCATCCATCATGAGAGACTTTGGATATGGACCGTCCATTAGGTGGGGCCCACTTGATGTGAATTGTCCATTATGAGGGCCACACTTTTATATGGGTCATCCATCGTGTGAAGCCCACTCCATTCATTATGTGGGCCCACCATGTGGACCATTCATTGTGTGGGGCCCCACCTTCATTATGTGTCGTTCATCATGTGGGCCCATCTTTGATATCAACTAACATCATGTGGGCCTACCTTTAATGACCATCATCCATCATATGGGTCCCACCTTTGATGTAAACGGTCCATCAAATGGGACTCACTTGATGCACATTTTCTGTCATATTGGGTCACACTTTAATGCAGGCCATCTATCATGAGGGCCCCACTTTGATGTGAACCTTTCATTACGTGGGCCCACCTTGATGTGGGCCCCCACTTTAATATGAGTCATTCATCATGAGGGGTCCATCTTTGATGTCCACCATCCATCATGTGGGTCCCATATTTGTTGTGGACTACTATCATGTGGGGCCCACTTGATTTGGATAGTCCATCATGTGGGACCCACCTTTGATGTCCACCATCCATCATGTAGGTCCCACCTTGGTTGTGGACCGTCCATCATGTGGGGCCCAACCTTTAATGTGGGTCATTCATCATGTAGGCCCACCTTTAATGTCAACCTTCCATCATGTGGTCTCACACTCAATGTCCACCATCTATCATGTGGGTCCTACCTTTGATGTGGAACATCCATCATGTGGGTCCCATATTTGTTGTGGAACATCTATCATGTGGGGCCCACTTGATGTGGATAGTCCATCATGTGGGACCCACCTTTGATGTCCACCATCCATCATGTAGGTCCCACCTTCGCTATGAACCGCCTATCATGTGGAGCTCAACCTTCAATATGGGTCATTCATCATGTGGGCCTACCTTTAATGTCAATCCTTCCATCATGTGGTTCCACATTCAATGTCCACCATCCATCGTGTGGGTCCCACCTTTGATGTGGACCATCATCAGGTAGGGCTTGCTTGATGTGGATCATTCATCATGCGGGGCCACACTTCATGTGGGGCCCACCTTCACCATGGGTTGTTCATCATGTGGTCCTTTCTTGAAGAATTTGTAAAGAGAAGAGGGTAAGATACGAATTACTTGAAAAGTTTAAGGGTAAACTTGTCCAAAAATTAGCCTAAAATGTCTACCAGCTTAAGCCAAATAAGCTCCGTTTCAGAAAGTAACCCCTTCTCAACTTATTAAATCGGAGCTTATTTACTACTTTATAAAAAAAAATAAACACTTCATTAGACTTTTACCAAACGGCCTAAAAGCTTATTTTTTAAAAATAAGTCAATAAGCTCTTATTTGTAGAGATGCCAAACACCCCTTAATGTGTCGGGTTTGGATCCAAAATTCTAACCTGATTCTTAAATGGGTTGGCTAACCTGATCAATTTTCACTCCTAGCTCTGAGCTTGGCCAGCAACGATTATAAACAGCCCTGGCCCGAGCCTAGAACCCCACTTTTGAGCAAGATTTGGTATATTCATTAAGTGTGCCCTTCATGCATCATATATGACAAACAACCCTTAACACCTAAATGGGCCAGGTGAATGGGCTCTTAGTCATAGCCTTAGCCTGGCCCTATTAATCAAATAGGCGACCAGGTCCAGACCAAAAGCCAACATCCAGTTGGGTCTGGTGATAGTCTATTGGTGGGGCTATCAATAGGCCAGGCCGGTCCTAGACTTTTGAGTTGGGCAAGTATTTGGGTTATGTTTAGGTACATCATTTTAAGCCCATGGTAATATATATATATATATATATATATATATATATATATATATATATATATATATATATATATATATATATATATATAATGTTATTGATGGGGCTTATAGCCCGTAGTTCAATTCAAAAGCATCATTGAAAGAGGCATGAATCTTGCCCATGTCTCTCCAAATAAGATTTTAATTTTTTTAAGGTTATTTATATATGGACGATATAAGATGTACATGAGTCATATAAGAAGCATGATTGGCTTGAAGTGAAATTGCAATGTTTCTTGTTGAACTCGGATTAAAATAACCTATGATTTCCATTTGATTTTTAATCTCTATTTTATTTTTACATATTTGGGAGGACTAAGTAGTCATGGTCTTGGTCATGCTGGTTATGGGCCAACATATTAGTAGAGTGTAACGATTCACACACATGTATATGGATATTTTGCATATGGCATGCATACATGTGGAACTAAACTATCCAACTATGAGGTCTTACTATAGATGGACCATACAATACATGTGGTGATAGGAAATAAGAGAAGTGATTGTAGAAAGTAGACTTGAAAAGGTATAAAATAAAAGCAGCGAAATGCCTACTGAAGGAGGAAAACAAAAAAAGTAAGCTGGGATGGAAGCACTCATTACCGGCCATTGAGCAATGGTTCCAATGCTATAAAAGTAAAAGCATTGTCTGCCACAAATGATGGGATAGAAAGGGCCCGCAGTGGAAGCAAAGCCGAACACAAGCAGACAATTCAATCAAACAAGCCACACAATGCAAACACAATGCATGCAATCACCCACACATAGGCAATCAGATTTTTACGTGGAAAAACCCCTCACGGGTAAAAAAACTACGGCACAAAGCGACAACAAATCTACTATAAACTCAGAAGTTACAAGAGATGGAACCCAAGACCCCAAAACCCAAGCCCACAAGAGAAATCACAAGCTTACCCAAGAAGAAACCCTCTTCTCCAAGCTCTTTCTCTCACCTTGAACGTGTTAGCAACACAATGGGATGCCCTAATCCCGTTTTGGAGCGCTTAAGTACAAAAAACGGAGCAATTAGAGTCGGATTAGGAAACTGCGCACGAGCAGTTCGCGCAGGGTCGGGCGCCCAGTCACCAGACCGTCGGGCGCCCGGCCAACCAAAAAACAGTTCAGCGAGAAACTATTGGGAAAACTGAATTTCGGGCGCCCGGACCAACATGGTCGGGCACCCGGCCGGGTCATGGGGCGCCCGGTCACCAACACCGTGGGGCGCCCGGCTGTAGTCAAAAGTGTCCAGCAGCCTGCTGCCTTTTTCTGGGATCCAGCGTGACCGACCGGCTGGCCGGTGGTCTTCACGCATGAAGAGTTGAGGCGTTCAGCCCAACAAACTCCACCACGACTCAATTCTTCATGCAACACCTCGCCACGCACCATCTCCACCTCTACTTCATCATCATTACAGTCCCGTCGCTTCTCATGCCCCATCGACTCTATCATTGCATCTTCACACGCCTTGTTGCTCTTTCCATGTGGCCCTTTTTCTCTTGCCACACTTGAACAACCGTGGATCCCACTGCCGATCCCGCAGCTCCACCATGAATTGTGCTTCTGATCACCTTATAAAGATTATCGCACCTTCGTGCCTTGATCATCACGCGTGCTCCCTTCATCACTTTACAATATCGATCGCAGCCGATGAACCTGTACCCTTTCGCCTCGAGTGCACCAAGAGATATCACGTTCCTCTTCATCTCAGGGACATGCTTCACACTTTCAAGGATCCGTTCGACTCCATCGAACATCCTAATGCGCACAGAACCAATCCCTACCACATTGCGAGCGTAGCCATCGCCCACAAACACCGATCCACCATCATGCTCCTTGTATGACATGAATGAGCTTCGGTCAGGACATACATGACATGATGCCCCTGAATCCAAGAGCCACTCTCCACCAAGAGGCTCTATTCTAGATACAGTCAAAACATCACAATCGTCACCACAGTCCTCTATGGTATTGGTTCCTTCCCTAGAAGAACCTTCAGATCTCTCTTGCCTTTTATCAGGATTCGAACAATCCCTTTTCACATGTCCTTCTTCCCCACAATTCCAACATCTCACCTTGTGCTTCCACTTGCCTTTTGATTTAGATTTCGATGAAGGAGATCCTCCACCCCGCTCAGAATTCCTCCCCATCATAACCAGTGCCTCATCAGTAGAGGGACCCACGTCGCCGCTTTTCCTTCTCATCGCCTTCGCCTGAAGGGCTGAGATAACGGTTTCTACGCCAATAGTCTCCCTACCTGCGCACAAAGAGTCCTTGAGTGACTCATATGATTCTGGAAGAGAATTCAACAGGATAAGCGCTTGATCCTCGTCCTTCATCGGCTCATTTACATCCATCAACTTGCAAATAAGCCTATTGAAATTGCTGATGTGGCTCTCGACATCGGCCCCCTCCGTCATCCTCAGATTGTACAACTGAAGCTTCAAGTATATGCGATTTTCAAGAGATTTCTTCGCATAGATATTCTCTAACTTCGCCCATGTTTTAGCCGCAGTTTTCTCTTTCATGACGTTATACAGGACCTCATCTGCCAGGCATAACTGGATTGAGACATTGGCCTTTTCATCAATCTTCTTCCACTCTTCTTCTTTCATAGCTTCTGGTCGCTCTCCAAGGAGCGCAACTTGCAATCCTTGCTGAACTAGAAGGCCTTTCATCTTTACCTTTCAAAGCTCAAAATTATTTTTCCCCGAATACTTCTCTATGTCAAACCTCATGCCTGATGCCATGCTCTTGTCTCAGATTCGAATTTCTACTACACCCCAACGATCTCTCTAATACCAGTTGATGGGATAGAAAGGGCCCGCAGCGGAAGCAAAGCCGAACACAAGCAGACAATTCAATCAAACAAGCCACACAATGCAAACACAATGCATGCAATCACCCACACATAGACAATCGAATTTTTACGTGGAAAAACCCCTCACGAGTAAAAAAACCACGGCACAAAGCGACAACAAATCCACTATAAACTCAGAAGTTACAAGAGATGGAACCCAAGACCCCAAAACCCAAGCCCACAAGAGAAATCACAAGCTTACCCAAGAAGAAACCCTCTTCTCCAAGCTCTTTCTCTCACCTTGAACGTGTTAGAAACACAATGGGATGCCCTAATCCCGTTTTGGAGCGCTTAAGTACAAAAAACGGAGCAATTAGAGTCAGATTAGGAAACTCGTACAAGCAGTTCGCGCAGGGTCGGGCGCCCGGTCACCAGACCGTCGGGCGCCCGGCCAACCAAAAAACAGTCCAGCGAGAAACTATTGGAAAAACTGAATTTCGGGCGCCCGGACCAACATGGTGGGGCGCCTGGCCGGGTCATGGGGCGCCCGGTCACCAACATCGTGGGGCGCCCGGCTGTCGCCAAAAGTGTCCAGCAGCCTGCTGCCTTTTTCTGGGATCCAGCGTGACCAACCGGCCGGCCGGTGGTCTTCACGCATGAAGAGTTGAGGCGTTCAGCCCAACAACAAAGTCATGACTGATGTCAAAAATGCATATTATCCTAAATGCTTACATCCCGTCATTGTACTAATGATACAGATTTCTCTCTTTATCTTGTCTAGTCCAGCAACTTATTTATACCGGACCCACCTTGTGGTAATTCAAATCACACTCCTATGGTAGGCCCTTTGATTGGATGGCAGATACCCCTGAAGATCCCATCAGGTTACCAAAACCTTCTCATTTGACCTTGTTCATTTTCATTCGATGGATAAGATAATCTGATTGGGTGTGGGGCATGGGCCTTCCCATGATTGGTCACCAACTAAGGTTGCTAAACAGTGGAGATCAACCACTACAACAAAAGCAACTGTATATAACCTCGCCTCTGCTATCTTGTCCGCATTGTCGATGCGCTTTTGGAATAGGTACTGGTGGTGTTTGGTTGGCTTTGTTAAGAGATGATTAATGAAAAAAATGGAAAATCAAGAGCGAAGGCTCATGACTTTTAAAAACTTGGAGGAGAGGGGGACTAAAGTATTATAGGAGAGAGAGTTTTGGTTTTTAGAAAGAGATACAATAAAATATTTGTTGGAAAAGCCTGAGCCCAAGCCCACCTTCACACCCACCTTCACACCCCTCCCATGCACCATAGGGTGGACTCTTTTCTCCAAGAATGAAACAGTCTGGTGACCAAAAGCACTGTTGGAAAAAAGAATAAAAAGAAAACCGTTTCATTTGTTCTGAAACACTCAAAACTCAACTTTGGTGTGATCTCTCAAAGGGGTCACAAGTGGACAATAACACCGCAACTTAGGGTGCCATACTCATGGTTAAAAGACTTGACGACTCATGATGACTCATCTGGTCTCAAGTTGCGACTCGCTCGAGCTGAGGGTGGATCAGCCCCATTGGGTTGATGTAGCTCGGTGACTTTGGGGTATCAAACTGGACTGAATCTAATCAAATCTGAGTCGACTTGGACGAGTCGCACCGTGTCTTATGTTGTATTTTGTTTTTTTTTTTTTTTAAAAAAAAAGGAATTTCAAATCTTTTTGGTTTTCCTTCAAATTTTGAAATTTGGTTTGTTTGTGTTGTAGGTTTGTTTGGTTCCACCGTGTTTGTTTGATGTAGTCCCATATCGGATTTGCCAAGAAATTTCTCATATATATAAAATAAGCTTTTTCCCTTGAAGCTTGATCCCCATTCAGGGCCATGTGAATTTGTTTATGTGGGGGCTATGCCAATAGCTCTAATCCATGTCATTGACTTCGTGTAAAATAAGTGCACTACAAGGATTGTGGAAACTATTGCACTTGAGACACTCTTCAAGAGAAGCAAATTCAATTCCAAGTCGAGTTACTCACGTCACACTTCGACTCAACTCTATATAAGTCTTCTATCTCATTTCTTTTATTTTCTTTTTTATTTTCAGTTTTTAATAGTTTATTTGATTTGACCAAATAATCCAACATCTTAAAGCATGTTTGTTTACCACTTAATATGTGGCAGAAATCAGAAAATTAGATTTCTATAACTTATGATGCTATTTCGGGTGTTTCTTTAATTCGCTTTAAAAAAAAGACCTTAATGAAGATTTATCACAGAATTAATTCGGCAGTGCAGTAAGTGTTGATTGCGGAATGCGGCAAGTACAATAGTCATTCATAATTTTTCAAAATATCCCTATTCTCGAAACTTGTATCTCTCCTCCACCGACTTCTCTATTCTATAACTTTTTCTCTTTTTTTCTCTCCATCCTTGATATATGTGTTATATTTACACCGTCCATCCATTTTTCGAGATCATTATAAGGCATGAGCCAAAAAAGAGGCGTACCCAAAGCTTAAGTGGACCACACCACAAAAAGCTTGAGGATAATGATGCCCATAGTCAAAATCCTCCTAGGGCCCACCAAGATGTTTATATGCCATCAAATCTATTCATAAGGTCACACAGTCTAGGATGAATGAAAAAAATAGCTTGATTCAAAATTACTATGGCCCATAAGAAGTTTTCAATGGTAGGCGCTCAATCCATACTGTTTTCTGTGGTGTGGTCCACCTGAGATTTGGATTTGTCTCATTTTTCAACTAATTACTTAAAATGATCTAAAATAATAGATGGAATGTGTGGATCTAACACATACATCATGGTGGCTGGCTTTCTTATAGGCATCTTGGTAGCCCCACCTAGCTTCCATGCACAGTCGTAGGAAATCAGGGGAGCGGATTGGGTATAGGGCTCTCAATGGGTCAGATCTGGATCGGATCCAGTTGGATCCGGCTCCAAGTCCGTATATCTGTAGACGGATTCGGATTGGATTCGGATCCAACTCGGATCCAAAAAGTGATATCCATATCCGATCCATTTATAAATTGTTAGATCCCTTTCCGATCCAAAATCCAGATAACCATGGGATTCGGGTCGGATCTAGGTCCAAATGCACCCCCATTACAAATCTGAAAAATATATAATATAATATATTTAGTTTAGTAGAAAAATGATGCAAATCCCACTATTTACTATGGTATGGTCCAAATCCTAAAATAATTTGTAAAACGGATGGCCAGCAAGAATATAACATATACAGTAAGGTGACAATGAGTTGGATCTTAATTGGATTCGGATCTAACTCGGATATGTTCTTGTGAATCCATATCCGCTCCATTTAAGTAATCGGACCTATTTTAAGATCCATATCCGGTCCATTTAACTAATCGGACCTATTTTAAGATCCAAATCCGCATTATATGGATTCGGAGCGAATCGGATCTCGGATCTGACCTGCTCCATTGAGAGCCTTAATTGGGTACTACCCCGCCAAGACCTAGTCAGAGACGACCTGCCCTTCAATTTGGGAGGCCCATCGTTATTTATATTTTTTTATCCACACCATCCATCCATTTTGAATTATCATTTTAGACCATGAACCTAAAAGGAGGCAGAATGAAGGCTAAAGTGGACCACACCACAAGAAGTAGTAGTGGGAATTGAACTCCTATCGTTCAAAACTTTTTAGGGCCCATCGTGGTGTTTATTTAACATCTAACCTATTCATAACGTCACATAGACCTATATATAGGGAAAATATAAATATTAGCTTGATCCAAAATTTATGTTCCCTCCGAATGTTTTCAATAGTAAGTTTTTAGTCCCCCTACTTTTTGTGGTGTGGTTCACTTAAGCCTTCAATCTACCTCCTTTTTGGGCTCATGGCCTACAATGATCCATCAAAATGAATGGGCATCATGGATAAAATATACGCACCACGGTGGGCCCCACATAATCCCTAGTAAGATTGTTCGTCTCTAGCTAAGTCCTGACAGGACCATCCATCTCTAGCTAGGATTAATGCCTAATGACTCTATCGTGACGAGGTGGCTAGTGGACGGTGCTATGTGGGCCCCACTATAATATATTTGTTTTATCCACACCATCCATCTATTTTTCCCATAAACCCAAAAATGAGGCAAATCCAAATCCCAAGAGAACCACACCACAAGAAAATAGTGGAGATTGAATCCCCGCTATTTTTTATAGTGTAGTCCACTTGAGCTTTCGATCTGCCTCATTTTAAGGGCATGTTTATTTCCAGATCATTTTAGGCCATGGGTCTCAAAATTAAGCAATCCAAATCTCAATTAGACTACACCACAGGAAATAGTAGTTGAAGCTTCGAGAGAAGGGGAAGGGACTCGGGCAGGTGAACGTTGACGACCAGGACAATTAATCAGATCTGACCATGGTTGGAAAGAAACATGAACAATCTAATCGGTCAAGCACGAATAAGGCATATGACCCTTTCTTTCTTTTCTTCGATAGGGAATTAACCAATGACACTGGTGACATAGCTAAGGGCCCTGATACTACCACTTAGATCGAGAACCTACATACTGATGCTCACGATTTCAATAGCCATACCAGTGATTTGGAGGAGATCTCTTGAAAAGTATTTAGTGCTTATTTCGATCAACTCTCTATCATCTATGTTTGGTTGAGTGGCATGTACTTCCATGGCTCCGGTTTTTCCAATTATGAAGCATGGCTAAGAGATCCTACTCACATTAGACCCAACGCCCAGGTGGTTTAGCCAATAGTGGGTAAAAAAATATTGAATGGTAATGTGGGTGGGGGTTTTTGAGGAATACAAATAACCACTAATTTTTTTTTCAGATTTGGCAAGCATCCATAATAACTAGTGAATTACAACTCTATTGTATTGCAATTAAACCAAATATGATGGTATAGTCCGTCGTGTAGTCCATCATTGAATCAAGATTGCTTATGCGACGGACATTACACCAAGCGTTTTTGTGTTTTTTTTTTACTGTTTTGGCGTAGTGTTGGTGCATTGGTTTTTGCAGCATTAATTCTTTTTATTGGTTGGTTCCATTATTACAAAGCTGCTCCAAAATTGGCTTCGTTCTAAGATGTAGAATCTATGTTGAATCACCACTTAGGCCCTTCACAGAGTCCGCTCAAGCGGCCTATCTTAAAACTCATACAGAACCAGGGTCTCGATAAAGCGATCAAAGAGAGGCCGGTAGACCTTGGGTTGGTTTAGCTAGTATCCTAGCCAGTCAGTATCTCTATACTGATATATTGACTGAGCAGAGAACCTTCAAAAGATTGTGTTCTAGCACCCTGATAGCTAGTTCCAGAGTCATTACCAATCCGATCCTTGCACCTTCATTTAATGCTCGCTGTTAAAAACTTAATAAGGCCCAACATAATGTTTATTTAACATCCAATCTTTTGACAAGGTCACATAGACTAAGATGAAGGGAAAAAATGAATATAAGCTTGATTCAAAACTTTTGTGGCCCACAAAAGGTTTTTCGTGGTGGGCATTCAATCCTTGCTGTTTAGTCCATTTTGAGATTTGGACCTACTTCATTTTTGGGACCATGGCATAAAATTAGCTATAAAAATTGATGGACAGGGCGAATATACAACACAGACATCAAGGTGCCCTACGGTCTGGGCAACACCCTCTAACATGTTACCAGTAACCCATACCTTTAGTAGTAACTTTCTACCTAAAGGAAGTTAGGCGGGGCACTGTGATGTTTGTGTGAAATCCACCTGTTCCATCTGTTTTTCCGATCATGTTAGGACATGGGTAATTTGATAAAATTACTAAATTTCAGACATTTTTATCAAATAGAAATTTTTGAATTCAATACTTAAATTTCAATGTTCAGAAATTGTTTACCAAACAGGGCATTCCAACACTTATCCGTACATAAAATTCAGTACACAATGATCCAGTACTAAAATTAATTTTCAGACTTTTTTTATTCAGTTTACCAAACACAGCATTAGTCTTAAAACCATGGTCATGCTATCTTTACATCTAACTTACCACCTGTATGGAGCTCCCACTAAGAAAATGCTAGACCCATTTAAAAACATTGACGGAATAAGTCATGAACTCCTTAGTTAAAAAAAAATGAGTTTTTTCAATTTAAGAAAATTGGGCAAACAATCATACTGAAGATTTAATTAAAAAATACACTAATTTTTTTTTAGAGAGGTGAAGTTGATTATTGTGGAGCCCATATGGTGTTTGTATGTCATCTAATGGTCCAAAAGCTGCACCCCACAATGATGAGCATGCAACTCAAAGATCAGTCCGATCCAATGGTCCAGTAGGCCACACATGGAATTGGATTGGGAGATGTATATTGTTTTCCATGGTGTGGCCCAGCTGGTGATTGGATCGGCAGGAATTTTGGATGGCATGATAATCATGGTGGGATGCATCTATTGAATTCTTGATTCCACAAAAAAAAAAAAAAAAAAAAAAAAAAAAAAAAAAAAAAAAAGCACAAATTTTTTGTACTCATCCGTACAGTCCCTCAGCTTTCGTTCCTAGTCTTAATTTCACGAGCTTCTTCATTCCGCAATGAATATGTGGGATGTGGCTATTCAATTTTGGATGTGAACCGTTCAGTTGGTGGGCCCTTCTATGGATGGATGGCCCATGAAACAAAGACCACTCTCGTGGAATCATAACGGCATCTTATTAATAGATATTTTACTTGGACGTGGACCATTGACCATATTTGTTTATAAAGTTTATAAATCGACAGGTTTTTCTTTCTCACGTGTTGATTCATCCCATTCCCAACTTCTTAAAATGCATAAGAAACACGTGAGTTTAAGAATTCTTCTTATTCCTCTCTGTCTCTCTCAAGTTGCAACGAACGTAACTTCTGCTATGTTGTACAGACGGTCATTTGGTTGGTGAATCCGGACCATCCATCTGTTCGTCCTTCCCCGTAAATGGCCACATCACAGACAACACGCTAAAAAATCCTCGACAAAAGGAACGGTGACCCTTTGTACCGTCCATTTTAAGGCTATGAAACGCAAGGCTAGGATTGTGTTCCGAGTAACTTTTCTACCTTCTAGCCATCAACAGAACCCGCTACAAAGGAACGGCCCAGATTCAACAACCGTACTGCCAGGATTATGGTGGAGCGGCAGTGACCCAACCCAATGAGTTTCATTAAGGGCTGGAGACAGAGAACGCGGATTGCGTGCTGACCCTGACTCCACTGACCGTCGTGGTGGACCTAGCACGGCATATTTGAACAGGTCACGTGCTGCTGCCAGATGGCTGAACGAGGATTGCCTGTGCCCCGGTACAGGAAATTCTTGTAGTCAGATGCTGTGTGGAGCTCACAGAAATGTCCACGACAAATCCACTCCGTCCATCAGTTTTGCAAGACCATAACAAGAAAGGAATCTAAAAATCAGTCAGATTCAAAACTCATGTGGGCTATACCAAATGAAAAAGAGGAGATTAAACGACCACCATTGAAAACATTGTGGGGCTACAGAAGTCTTGTATCAGGATGATATTTGTGCCTACAGTTTGGTAAACTGAGTGGAAAAAGAAATCTAAATATGGGCCGGCCAAGATCTTCCAATCAATGAGATTTTCGTTCCATGGTCTTCCACCGTGGGACCCATGGAGCACAAGCCTGTCCCACTGAACCATGGATTCGTAGGTCAAATGAAGGCTTTCTATGATATTATAAAAATAAACTGCTTGGAAATTTGAAAGCCATCCTAATTCTTGGCCGTTCCTCATCTCTTATTCATTTAGTTATATTTGCTATCAATTGATACATCGTACTAGTTGTATTGAAAAAAATCAATTCATGGATCATGATAACTTCATTGGTAGATTGGACATGTGACACGTGTACGTTGGTTGGGACATTCAAAATTATGCTATAGATGGCCCATAATTCAAAAGTCCCACGAATGGCCAATACTAAATATCTAATTAATTGGCTATTTGGACCATTGTTTATGGTTGATGATCATACATTTTAATCATGTATCAATATCGATATCATATAAGTCAATATGCTCATATCATATTAATTAGTATTGGGCCAGAATAACTTACAAAGCAGGTCGTATTGGCTCAATCTAATAAAAGTATACTGCATCAACCTATATCATATGGGCCTACTCGAGCTATATGGGCACCAATATTTGGTGAGTGTGGTCTTAGAGTTGTACATCAAGCTGAACTGAATTGAACTGGGCCTAGCTCAACTCAGCTCGGCTAGCAAGCAATCTTAGCTCAAGCTTGGCTCGCTTGGCCTTCGAGTTGGACTAGCAGGCTCGGCTTGGTTCAGTGAGCTTTCGAGTTAAGTTTAAGCTCGAGTTCAAACTTTTCGAGCTGATGTAAAATTTACATAAAATGCAATCCGTCAAACCGGGGGGGGGGGGGGGGGGGGGGGGGGGCTTGACCAGGGTTAGATCGAAAGAGGAAGGTATTAGGGATTTTCTTTTTAACTTATATTATTTTATATATTATATATATATTTAACCTAGTTGAGTCAAATCGAATTGCGATCAGGTTGAACCAAGCTTGTGTCAGCAGCTCGAACTTGGCTCGAAAATCCTTTCGAGCATGAAAAAACGGCGCAACTCAGTTCAAACACAACCTTTGAACTGAGCTGAATCGAGATTGTTTGAGCCAAGTCGAGCAAGCTAAGTGAGCCAATTCAACTCATGTTCAGCTCTATGCAGTCTCATGGGCTCCTCAAGATTTGGGCCATCAACTTGTGTTCAACTCTATGTAGTCTCATGGGCTCCTCAAGATTTGGGCCATCAACTTGTGTTCAACTCTATGTAGTCTCATGGGCTCCTCAAGATTTGGGCCATTTCCAATTAATCATTGATATAATTGAAAACCAAAACAACTTATTTTGAATCAAATGGGGAATCCAAGCCCCCGTTGCAAATTTGGAGAAACAAAACAAAATATAAAATTCGTTTTTCTTTTATTTCCCGATAAATCAAATTGTAAAGGTGTCGAATCAAGTTTATAACCCAAATCAACCACTTCATGTTTTATTTAAGTTTGATTGAGATTTTTTTTCTTTCAATTTTATACATTTTTTAATTCAGCTATTTTCCTTAATTATTATTATCTGTCTTTATTTCTTTTACAAATCAAACTTGAATAAGATGTTGTAAATCTAGATACACAGATTCTTGTGTATGAATAATTGTTTTGAAGAAGAAATTTGCATTTTCGAGCCTTTTTATTTATTCTTTTTTAATTTCTTAAGAGAATGATAGATTTATATTGTTTAAACATGAATCTACAATTTATATGCTATAACTTTATTTTTAACATATTTTCGGCCACTTTTTTGTCATTTTTTAATATCTTTTTCTTTTTTATCAGTTCAGGAAAATGATAATTTATTTTATTTGAAAACAGGTTTATGTTCTTCGAACATGAATCTACCATCCTACATACTGTAAATGTTTTAAATGTATTTTCTATTGGAAACGGATGCCTAAAATCATTACACAGAGGCCACCGACTGGTCGGCCGATTGGTCAGTCACGGTAGAGATCAGTCAGTGAACTCGCTGGATCGTTTTTTAGCTCTGTCGACCGGTCGGTGGGGGGCGTCGGTTGGTTGACGTTGAGCTCCAGTCGGTCGACAGGTCTCCGTGTTGTAATAAGTTTCTTGCGCGATTCTGTGTAAGGAGTTTCCAAATCCAGTTTTTCTCTTATTTAAGGAGTGTATTACGGGATTAGAGGTATCCTAGGTTGCAATAGGGATTGAGAGATGTTCTAGGTGAGAGAAAGAGTTTGAGAAGAGGGTGTTCTTCTTGGAAAAGTTTGGGTTTCTCTCATGGGCTTGGTGATATTAGGTTTTGGGTTACTTCTGATAGTATAGTGGATTGATGTCGCTTTGTGTCGTTGTTTTTTACCTGTGAAGGGTTTTTCCACATTAAATTCCGATTGTTTATGTGTGATTGGTTGCATGCATTGTGATTGCATTATATTGCTTGTTTAATTCAATTTGCTACTTGTGTTTGGCTTTGCTTTTGCTGTCGACCTTTCTATCCCAACAACTTTAGCCATTTTTATAACTTATGAAGTTTTTTATTTTTTCAAAAATTAGATAGGGTGTAGTTTAGTGTTGTCTTGCTAATTGTTATATGGTAGCACTCTTCTAGTTTTACTTTGCCTCTTTATCTAAATCTAAGCATCTCTGCCTAATTATTGAGTTGTGTACATTGTTTTTCCCGTAAGTTTTATGCACACATTAATGAAAATTTAGTTTAAGAGTCTATTAATTATATAATAATATAGCATATCAATTTCTAACATACATTAATAATTTATAAGGACTAACATGATTAGGACAACATTCTTAACAAAGAATGATCTGATACAACATTGTTTAAAAACATATGCAATTATGTTGATATTTCATTATTTTTCTTATTTTTTTCTAATATATTTCTCTATTTTTTCTTGAAAATTTATTTATTTTTTATTCGACATAGTCTGTGATACCAATTCACAAAACTGTATTTTATGGGGTTTTTGGGTGTCCATGCGGCCACCGATACCGATATTCATAACTATGTTAAGATCTTCAAAACGATATGTTTTTGGGGCTATGGCCCATCCATGGCGGGGCCCACAATGTGGATAGTATAGATCCCTGTACATGTTGCCACTCGCATAGATGCACCTAAGTAACATGACAAGACATTGAAAATGCCTATGGTTGTTGCTTGTGGCCATTGTTAAAAGCAATGAACTCACATCAGACGATTTGACATCCAACGGCATCAAATGCATGATACAAATTGCAACCGAGCATCTAAAATGATGCTTTCTACAGTGACCATCTGTGCTGATCAAATGGCCCCAATTGCATCTGATATTCTGCGAGTGCATCGAATGATCTTCAACAAAATTTTCTTTGAATCTTTTGGGGATACCTCCAACAACCGCATCCCTTGATTCAAATTCCATACCACTTTATAAACTGAAACTATGTAGATGCCATCTCGACCATCCAACAGGTGCCTATGCTCACTAATCCAAACCATCCAATTAGTAGTTGTGGAATGACGAAAGCACAAAATCACAACACTGAATGGTTCCATGGGCTTTTATTAGATGATTGATCATAATTCATGCAACTGGCGGGATTTGACTTACTAGCGACCACTAACCTTCCAAGGCGATGATGGCCCATATAAGAGGTGGATCATTCTTTTGGACGGTCCAGATGTATAGGCGTATTCACAGATCGAATCATAAGATCGAGCATACACCGTATCTAGCTCTACAAAGAGTCATGATTCTGCTACGATCCGTCCGGACATATTACCTTCTTGTCAACGTCGGACCATAGCCGTTGGATACGGGTTCGTTTTTCACTTATCCAAACGGTTGGCATGATGGGTCCCACCATGATGGTGAATACCATAAAAATCAATAATAAAAAAATCTTGAATTCCTATAAATGGACAAGGAACAACCGTTGATGGAGACCGTCCATATTCAAGGAATTCCATAACGGGAGTTATCATATATTCGGAGCGGATTTGGTGCGCGCGAATTAGGTGTTACCCCGGGAACAGCTTAGTGGGTGTTACCCCTACCTGTGGGGGCCTTATTGATTTATTTTTTATGTACGGATGCCGCCTATATCATTTTAGGATATGATCCAAAATCCTAAGAGGATCAAAATCTCAGGTGAACCATACCACTAAATTAGTGATGAATAACCATTAAAAACGTTTTGTGGGCCATAAAAGTTTTGGAGAAATCTGATATTTATATTTTCCGTTTATTAAGACCTTATTGATATTATCAAAAGGTTGTATTGCAAATAAACATTACCAAAACCTTAAGATGGGCTCTTTGAAAATTTTAATGGTGGGGCACTCAATCACATTGTTTCTAGTGGTATGGTTCACTTGATATTTGGATCTTCGCAATTTTTGGAAGCTCATTTTAAAATGGGCTGTAGAAACGGATGGCCAGCGTGGATATACAAAATATCACACATGTAGGCCATACGGTAGGGGTAACACCCACTAAGCTGTTCCCGGGGTATCACCTAATTCCCGCCCGGATTTGGTGAGGCTCGGTTAACAGCTTAGTGGGCGAGGCCCTGATGGTGGGGCCTGTTGATACCGTTTTCTGGTCGACAGACGAGGTGATGGAATTTGTATATGTAAGAACAGATCGTCAGAAGAGATATCCTTCGGATGAATCGGCAGAGATGTTTGGATCGACGGCTTGAGTTAGATTCTACAAAACACCACAGAAAATGGTAAAGGGGGTTGGCTGGGATCCAGCCGTGAACCCTCCGATGCCTAAATCAGTAATCACCTTTGATAATCGTAAGATTACTCGTCGTAGAGATTAGAGCCTCCCTGTTGTTGGAGTTAATCTGTTTATTTATAGGCATTGATCATAGAGTTATTGAGCTGAGATCACGGCACATATCTTGCCTTTTGTCCGGGAATCTGGGCGAGAATCTCGAACCGTTCTGATCTTTCGGACGGTTCCGATCTTGAGGGGATGCGCCATCATCTATAGGCAACGTCAGGAAGGGATGAGTTCGGCTCTCGTATGCTCGGCAGATTAGGTCCGCTCCGATCTGACCTTGAAGGGGGTGAAGTCATCAGTGCAGACCTTCGGCTTACTGTAGGATTTCGAGGTCTTTTGTCCTCGGGTCAGTTATGAGAAATTACCCATAACAGCTGTCCCCCCACTTCCGAGGTGGATATTTCTATCTCGGGAGTATACTGTATTTGACCTCATTTTGGCGGCAACTGTGCATTAAATGCGCTGTTTCGAATTTCGAAAAGGCGCAATGATGTTCGTACGGCGTGGCAGCTTTTCATTTCGGCGGACGAATGGTGTGATGACACGTGGGGCCTCGTATCTTCGAACGGACGGGCCGAATATCACTATCTAATGAGATGCCGACACGTGGCAAGCCTCGTCGATAGTCGCGTCGGTTCGTTCTTTGAGACCGTAGATAACTGCCGCGTGGCACAGCACGTTCTGCGTGCTGTCTCCTGCTACAGTATAAATACTGTACTTAAGGATTTTTCCGGATTTCTTTCATCTTCCCCGTTTGCGATTTTTTTCTTCCTCCTCACAGTGTTTCCTTTGATTCCCTCGCGATTTCCTCTGGGCCATTCTTCAAGATCCCCTTCGGACCGCTGTGATCTCAGCAAGCTGTCCTTGCTTTCTTTCTTTGGCCCACTTTTTGTCCGGAAAGTAATCCGGTAGGTTGATTTATATTCCGTCCTCTTTTCCAGTTCTTCGTTCTCCCCCCTTTTTTTTTCTTTCAATGACTGGTTCGGAGGATAGTTCTTCACGAACTCTGTCCTTGGCCATTGGGGAATCCAGTATGATGGAAACCCAAGTTGTTACCGCAGAACCATCAGGAGAAGTTTTGCTGGCTGAAACTCCTTCGTCCTTCGCTTCGGATGAAGTTCCAGTGGCTGGGACTTCAGGTCGGGTTGCTGACCGGGTCTCTGATTACCCGGCCGACCTGATCTGGACAACCCTTAGACCATCTGACCTGATTAGGATCAGGTCGGAATATTGTATCCCTGGGGCTTTAGACCTCAGGCTTCCTGGCCTTGACGATTTTCCGACCCGTCCACCTGGAGACCAGGTTACTTTGTACGCCTCATTCTTTGAGGCTGGTTTCCGCCTTCCCCTCCTCCCTGCTGTGAGGGAGTATCTATCCGCAGTTAACCTTGCTCCGGGCCAGTTGGCCCCGAACTCCTGGAGGACTTTAATTAGCTGCGTCGCTCTATGGCGCTAAGTCCACGCTTCGGACCGGACTCCCTCCGAACTGAGGCATCTATACCAACTGAAGAGCCATCCTGACTCAAAGGGGTGGTTCTATATGTCACCTCGGGGGAGGAAAGGACATCGGTTGATAGAAGACCAACCCTCCTCAATTCACGGGTGGAAGGAGGAGTGGTTCTTCGTATCCAAGGGTTGGGAAGGGGCCCGACCCGAAGTTAACTTCCTAGACCGAAGAGTCAACAACTGGTTTTCAGTTCCAGGTCGGGTCCGATGCTTTCCTTTTTTTTTTTTTTTTTTTTTTACTGACCTCTCTTTTTTTTTTAGTTCGTGGTGATCCCCCAGCCCTCAGCTCGGAGGAGGAAGAGCGCCTGATTGCTGTGTGGGAGCTAGATCCGAGCTTCCGCAGCGTAAAACTTCTTTTGTCATTTGAAACCTTATCCGACCTGGGCATCAACCCTCGAGGTAGGTATTCATGAGTACTGATCAGTTCGGTTTTTCTTCTGTACTTTACTAACGTGATGCTTTGTTTTCCTCAGGTATGTCTGCTCCTACTTCCCGAAGGAAGATGTCGACCCTGACGGCCGAAGAAAAGGAGCAGCTTCGAGAGAAGAAGAGGCAGAAGGTGGTGGCGAGGCGTCCCCGAGTACGCCCTTCTGCCCTCCCGGCGGAGGATGCTCCTCTTCAACCAGCCGCTGAGGCGATCTCAGAAGCACCTCCAGTCGAGGTTGTGCGGCCAGACCTTCCCGCTGAGCTTCCACCTCCTGTCCAAGTTATTGACTTGGTGGAGGGCGGTGAGGCCGGCCCATCTGGGGCATCGGCCCAGGACACCTCGGCTCAGGGTTCATCTGCCATTCGCCGAGGTCCGGAGATGCCGCCACACTTGTACAACTTGTGCAAGTGGGCGTATAAGGCAGTCCCCGAGGCCGAAGTGGACATTATGGCAAGATCCCCGGCTCTTTCTTTGCTCAACATGATGGGGGTCTTCAGCACTAAGGTGAAGTTTAATACCATCCTGCTATAAAAACAGCTAAGTTAGGTATTTCGTTCACTTACTTATTCCTTGTTTGTGTAGGTGGCTTATGGCTGCCAGATGCTCCGGGACGAGATCACCCGGGACAGGGGTACGATCTCCGGCCTTGAGGGCACGCTGACGGCCACCAAGCACTCCTTGGACGAGGCCCGAAGGTTCGGGGAGGAGGCGGCCAAG
Organism: Liriodendron chinense; assembly: GCA_003013855.2. Classification (NCBI taxonomy): domain Eukaryota; kingdom Viridiplantae; phylum Streptophyta; class Magnoliopsida; order Magnoliales; family Magnoliaceae; genus Liriodendron; species Liriodendron chinense. The sequence continues at coordinate 5,950,663 of ML058440.1, forward strand.
GCCTTGGATGTGCGGGAGAGGGAGATCGCCGCCCTCCAGGCCGAATTGTCTAATAAAGAGAGGGCTGAAGCCGACCTTATCATCTGGGTGGAGGAGCTGAAGGCCTCCGAGGGGTCTGCGAGGTCGGAGTTGGAAACGACCAAGGCGGAGTTGGAGGTAAAGGTCGCCGAGGCCGACGAAGCGTTCGACTTCGGCTACGAGAAGTGTCGGATGGCCGTCCAAGAACATCATCCGGACTTGGACCTTTCCTTTCTGGACTCCGAGGTGGAGGAAGACGAAGACACCGCAGCCCCTGCTGAGCCGACCGCTGATTCTGCCCCTTAGGGTTTTTTATGTAGCCCGTTTCTAGGGCCTTTATGTAATTATTTTGTAATCTGACCTTTTCATGGTCTTATGAAATGAATTACCTTTTCTTTTTCTGATCTGTGTTTGCACTTTGTCAGATTTTTTTGTACATTGCCGCAAAAATTACTTCGTGGCCGAGCATGTAGATCGTAGCCGAAGTATTTAGGACTTAGCAAAAATAATGAATCCATTTACTTCGTAGCCGAGCAAGTTAGATCATAGCCGAAGTATTTAGGACTTAGCGAAAATAATGGAAGCTTGGAGCTCATATACGACTGCGGGCAAAATTAGCCTCTGTTCGTACCTCAACAACAAAAATGTGCTTTTATTGATAGTAGATTTTCAAATGTTCCGCGTTCCACGGATGGGGTAGAGCATGACCTTGTAAATCTTCGAGCCAATAAGTTCCAGGCCGAACTGTTTTAATAACTTTGTAGGGTCCAATCCAGTTTGGATTGAATGTGCTCGCAATCTTATCCTTCTTCTCACGTACGTTCCGCCGTAGGACGAGATCTCCCACCCTGAACCGTCTTTCTTTCACCCGGGAATTATAGAATCTAGCAACGCGCTGTTGATAGGCTGCGATCCGAACTTGGGAGGTTTCTCTGACTTCGTCGAGCAGATCGAGGTTAGTTCGAAGCTCGTCCTGATTCTGATCGGGTCGATAATTATTGGTACGGTTACTCGGTAGCCCTATCTCGACCGGGACTACGGCCTCTGCTCCGAAGGCCAGGAAGAATGGGGATTCTCCTGTTGTTGACCGAGCTGTGGTCCGATATGCCCACAACACCTCGGGAAGCTGTTCGGCCCAAACTCCTTTGAATTCGCCGAGTTTTGTTTTTAGATGATTCTTGATAATCTTGTTGATAGCCTCGACTTGCCCGTTGGCTTGGGGATGATGAGGAGACGAATACACATTCTTTATACCCAAGTTCTGGCAAAATTCTCTGTATTTCGTATTATCGAACTGAGGCCCATTGTCGGTGACGATAGTGTTTGGGACACCGAACCGACATACGATCGACTTCCAGATGAAGTCTGTTGTTTTCTTCTCGGTGATTTTCGCAAGCGGTTCTGCCTCGACCCATTTCGTAAAATAATCGACGGCCACGATCGCATACTTGACCTGTCCCTTGCCCGTAGGGAGAGGACCAATGATATCGACCCCCCACTGTGCAAAGGGCCACGGTCCGGACATAGGAGTGAGCTCTTCGGGAGGTGAGTGAGGAACCGATGCGAACTTTTGACATTTGTCGCATCGCTTGACGATCTCGCGGGCGTCCTTTTGGATCGTCAGCCAGTAATAACCTTGGCGAACTGCTTTCTGCGCTAATGCCCTACTCCCAGAATGATTTCCACATACACCGGAGTGGATTTCCCTTAAGACGTAGTCGGCTTCATTTGGTCCGAGACAGCGGAGATATGGCAACGAGAGACCCTTCTTGTATAATATATCGTCGAGTAGTACGTACCGAGCTGACCTATACTGGATTCGTCTTGCATCTATTTTTCCTTCGGGCAATATGTTCTCCCGTAGGAAACGGACGATAGGGTCTCTCCAATCAGGCTCAGTTGAAACAGCACATACCTCATTTTTAACGTCGTCCGTGATACTTCTTTGGGGGAGGAATTCAATGGGGACGACCCGTCCCAGTTCGTCGTCTCCAGCCGACGCTAGCTTCGCGAGGGAGTCTGCGTGGGTGTTGTGACCCCTCGTTATTCGGACAACTTTGCAACGATCAAACCGAGCTGATAACTCGCGATATTTTTGCAGGTACGCGGACATCTTTTTTTCCTTTGCTTGATATTCCATTGTTGCTTGACCCACGACCAATTGTGAGTCGCTGTACGCCGTGATGCATCGGATTCCGACTGCCGAGGCTAGCCGTAATCCGGCGAGAAGTGCTTCATATTCGGCTTCATTGTTTGAAGCTTTGAAACCGAACCTCAGGGCATACTGGACTTTTATGCCATCACGGGAGGTCAAGATTATTCCCGCTCCACATCCTTGCGAGTTCGACGATCCATCGACATGCAGCGACCAGTTCGAATCTTCTACTGGGTTCGGTCCTTCCATGTTATCCTGACAGGGGGCATTAGTTTCAGGATCGGAGAGGTCGGTAAGCTCGGCGATGAAATCAGCCACAGCCTGTCCCTTAATCGCCGTGCGGGGTCGGTACTGGACGTCGAATTCTCCGAGCTCGATGGCCCAGCGTGCAAGGCGACCCGAAGTTTTCGGCTTCTGTAGTATCTGCCTCAACGGCTGGTTCGTTAATACCACTATCGAGTGTGCTTGGAAATAAGGGCGTAATTTCCTCGCCGTTGTAATTAGAGCTAGAGCCAGTTTTTCTAGGCTAGGATAACGGGTCTCTGCATCCAGGAGAGCTTTGCTGATGTAGTATATTGGTCTTTGTATACCTCGGTCATTGCGGATTAGGGCCGAGCTTACTGCCTCGGAAGATACGGCCAGATATAGCAGTAGCTCTTCCCCTTGTGCGGGCTTGGACAGTAGCGGAGGTGAACCAAGGTACGCCTTTAGGTCCTGGAAGGCTTGTTCACATTCTGGCGTCCAGGCCACCTCGTTCAACTTGCGAAGTTGCTTGAAGAACGGGAGGCATCTGTCGGTAGCTCTGGATACGAACCTGTTGAGTGCGGCGACTCGCCCCGTGAGGCTTTGTATTTCTTTCACGGTGGTTGGCGAACTCATCTCAACCAACGCCCGGATCTTTTCAGGGTTGGCTTCAATTCCTCTTTGATTCACAATGAACCCGAGGAATTTTCCCGATCTTACTCCGAAGGCGCATTTTCCAGGGTTGAGTTTCATCCCGTATTTCTTCAGGATTCCGAACATAACCCGGAGGTCGTCGATATGGTCTTCTGATTTCAGACTTTTTAAGAGCATATCGTCCACGTAGACTTCCATGGTTTTGCCGATGTGCTCTGCGAACATTTTGTTGACCAAACGCTGGTACGTTGCTCCGGCGTTCTTCAACCCGAAAGGCATCACCTTGTAGCAATACAGTCCTCGGTCAGTGACGAACGCCGTTTTTTGCCTATCGGGGGCATGCATCTGGATTTGATTGTACCCAGAGTAAGCATCCATGAAGCTGAGAAGCTCGTGGCCCGAGGTCGAATCTACGAGCTGATCTATTCTCGGTAACGGGAAGCTGTCCTTCGGGCAGGCTTTGTTGAGGTCGGTGTAGTCGATGCAAACCCTCCACTTCCCGTTGGCTTTTTTGACGAGGACGACATTGGCGAGCCAATCGGGATAGCGGACTTCCTGAATGAAACCTGCTTGACGCAATTTCTTTACCTCTTCTTCAATTGCGGCATATCTTTCTGTGTTGAAGGCTCGTCTTTTCTGACGAACCGGCTTGACGGACGGGTCCACGTTGAGTCGGTGGACCATTATCTCTGGATTTATACCGGGCATGTCCTGATGGGACCATGCAAAGGCGTCGGCGTTCTCTTTCAGAAAGGCGATCATCTTCGTCTGGATGTCGTCATTCAGTTGAGACCCGATTTTGACGACCAAGCTCGGGTCCTTTTCTGACAAAGGGACCTCTATCAAATCTTCAGCTGGTGATCCACGTTCTTTCGTTTCTTCCCTAGGATCCAGGGGGGCTGCATGTGAGATGGCGGATATCAGGTTTTTGCCTTTTCCGCGCAAGGTCAGCTCATAACACCGACGAGCTTCTTGCTGGTCTCCTCGGATCACACCGATTCCATCTTCGGTTTCGAACTTCATAGCCAGATGATAGATGGAGATGCCAGCCTTTAGAGCTCGTAAGATGGGTCGGCCGACGATCGCGTTGTATGCCGAGGGAGTGTTGACGACCAAAAAATCGACCATGATCGTTTTCTGGTTTGGCTCATCTCCTGCAGTGACCGGTAGAGTTATTTCTCCTTCAGGCATGATACAATCTCCTGTGAATCCGGTTAGGGCTGTTTTGACCGGTCTTAATCTAGATCGATCAATCTTCATTCTGTCAAATGCCGAAGCGTATATTATGTCGACCGAACTCCCTGTATCCACCATCATTCTGTGGAGCTTCTTGTTTGCGACTACCATCGATACTACCAGAGAGTCGTCGTGCGGGTGTATTATTCCTCTGGCATCTTCCTCGGAGAAAGATATCATGCGTTGGGCGACCTTAGGAATTTTTGTGGGTCTGCTGGTTAAATTCACCTGCCAAGCTGGCTCGGATGTCCGTGCCTGACGAGCATAGGATTTACGGGCGTTGCCAGAATCTCTAGTGGTAGGCCCTCCGAAGATCACATGGATCTCTTCCATAGGGTTATTGTCGACCGGCTCCCCTCTTTCTTCCCGACCTGAAGTTCTATCGTTATCGGGACGTTGGGCGATGTATTCTTTCAAGAATCCTTGCCGGATCAGCGTTTCTATTTGTCGCTTCAGGTCAAAACAATCCACCGTGTTATGACCATGATCTTTATGGTATAAACAGTATTTGGATTTTGACCTTCTGTCGGGGTCGGTTTTTATCTTCGCTGGTCGTCCGAACGCCTGTTTGTTCTTCTCGGCTAAGAATATTTGCTCGATGGTTGTCTTGAGCGGAGTATATTTCTCAAATTTTAGAACCGAAGTTTTGGCTCCGCGTGGATTAGCGTTTGAGTTCGGGGATCGGCGATCTGGACGATGTCGTTTAGTGCTACTTTCTTCCTTGCGTTCTTTCCTCTTATGAGACGACCCCTGAGTGTTCACCAGCTCTTCTGCGTTTATGTGCTTTGCAGCTCGATCGAGGAATTCAGCAACTGATTGAGGGGGCTGTTCCCCTACTGACCAGAGGAACTTCTCATCCCGCAACCCTCCTATCATTGTGTGTAGCAGTACATCTTGGGATAGGTTCTCCACTTGAACCGCTTCAGCGTTGAATCGTGAGAGGTAATCTTTCAATGATTCGTTGTCTTTCTGTTTGACTGCAGCGAGGTGCGTCGAATGCTTCCTCGGGTCAGTGCTTCCGATGAACTGAGTTGCGAATGCTCTGCTCAGCTCGGTGAAAGAGGAGATGGACTTCGGTTTTAAATTGCGAAACCACGTCCAGGCCGAGCCAGTCAAAGACAACGGGAAAGCTTTACACATAATGTGGCCATTAACCCCATGGAGCTCCATTCGGACCTTGAAGTTTTCAAGGTGCTCAGCCGGGTCCCCTATCCCGGAATATTGCTTGAGCTGGGGTATTTTGAAGCTTTTCGGGAGAGGCTCGTTGCGGATTTCATCAGTGTACGGGGACTCAGATGAGTCTACCAGAACATCTGCTGCCGTCGGCACTCGGGCAAGTTGTGCTCGCTGGATATCACCGATCCTCTCCCGAAGCACTTTTAGCTCGGCTTCGAGGGGAGTAATATTATCGTCCATCCGCCCTTGATCTTGACTAGCTCAGGCGGATCTTCTTTCTTCTATTCTGTGCCTTAGATCATTAGAAGGAAGTTCCGTGGCCACTCGAACTCTCGAGGCGGAGGCTCGGCTCACGACTTCATCCTCGTCGGGTTGCGGACGGCTTGAGTGTGAGCGTGGTGGATGAGAACTTTGCTGAGGTAGTCCAGATTCGGGGTTGGTTTCGAGGTTAGGTGCGGGTCGGACTAGACTGTTCAGCAAGGCTGTAATTGCGTCCAATTTCCCGTCCACGAGCTCGAAGCGTCTATCTACCCCACCAAATTGCTCTGCGACGCCTCCCACCCGTTCTTCTAATGTGGACAGTCTGGTCCCGCGGTTTCGGGACCTCTGCCGTCCACTCAGAAGATTGAGGCGGTGTGACGAGCTGCCGAGGTGGAGCATTGGAGTATTGCGAACAGGTGCTTCATTTTCGGAATGATGCTCGTAGGAGAGCTCGTCGTTCACCGGGGCTTTCCCTTTCCTATTGCCTCTCCCACCGGCCATTGGTTGTTTAGAACGAAGGATTCTGTAAAGAAAAGACTTTTGTCGTCGTTCCCACAGACGGCGCCAATCTGTTGATACCGTTTTCTGGTCGACAGACAAGGTGATGGAATTTGTATATGTAGGAACAGATCGTCGGAAGAGATATCCTTCGGATGAATCGGCAGAGATGTTTGGATCGACGGCTTGAGTTAGATTCTACAAAACACCACAGAAAATGGTAAAGGGGGGTGGCTGGGATCCAGCCGTGAACACTCCGATGCCTAAATCAGTAATCACCTTTGATAATCGTAAGATGACTCGTCGTAGAGATTAGAGCCTCCCTGTTGTTGGAGTTAATCTGTTTATTTATAGGCATTGATCATAGAGTTATTGAGCTGAGATCACGGCACATATCTTGCCTTTTGTCCGGGAATCTGGGCGAGAATCTCGGACCGTTCTGATCTTTCGGACGGTTCCGATCTTGAGGGGATGCGCCATCATCTATAGGCAACGTCAGGAAGGGATGAGTTCGGCTCTCGTATGCTCGGCAGATTAGGTCCGCTCCGATCTGACCTTGAAGGGGGTGAAGTCATCAGTGCAGACCTTCGGCTTACTGTAGGATTTCGAGGTCTTTTGTCCTCGGGTCAGTTATGAGAAATTACCCATAACAGGGCCCACCTTGAATTATTTGTTGTATATCCATGCCGTCCATGAGTTTTTCAGTGCATTTTAGGGCGTGGTCCCAAAATGAATCAGATTCAAATTTTTAGTGGACCACACCACAACAAACAGTAATAATTGAATTCCCACCATTAAAAATTTCCAAGGCACACCATAATATTTGTTTTCCTTCCAACCTATTGATAAGCTCACACGGACCCAGATGAACAGAAAACACAAATATCAGCTTGATCCAAAACTTTTATGGCCGACAAAAAGTTTTTAATGGTGGGCATTCATTCCTTGGTCCAATTCAGATTTGGATCTGCTTCAGTTTTTTGGACCATGCCCTAAAAAATGAGCTGAAAAAAGTGATGGATGGAGTGGATATACAACATATAAATCAAGGTGGGCCCATGTTTAGGGCCTCACCCGGTAAGCTGTTACCAGGGCCTCACGTAATCCGTTTCCATTACAATTCGGATCACATTCCGGATCCAACGGCTATAGTCCCGACGCAAAAAAAGCAATTCGTCGGGACGGGTCGAAGCAAATCCCTGGAATCATTCCGCATACATGTCTCATGACTACGGCCTAGGAGACGACATGGTGGAACCTATCTCTGTATAGCACACTGTAGTCTGATCTATTAATCGGAGCCGTCCATCTAATGGGCTTTAACATGGATGGGATATGTTTAAAAAATCAAACTGTTTAACATCCGATCTATGAACTTCTTTCACGTTCCCGTACCAACTATCTTGACGGTCTACAATTTTGTTTGGTAACGTTACTTTGAGTGAAACTGATTAGATGATCAAGATCATCAGATCAATGTATATTTTTTTACCATTTTCCATCAATGGCAAGGGAACCAAGATGGACGGTGTAAAATGTTAAAAAAATTACCACTTATGCTGTGAGGAGATGGCTCTACCATATTACGGGTTTTGGCCGGGTCTACCAGGTCATCTCACTGCCTTTCTACATGTGGACCCCTAAATTCCGGATCTTGGGACCAAAATATCCGGACGCGGATTTCCTGCTAAAGCGATTAACAGGAAGTTCCTGCCTGGGATGTTAGGTGGGGCCCACTGTGATGTTAGTGATAAATCCAACTCGTACATCCAGTTTTGGATCTCATTTTAGGATATGTGACCAAAACTTAGGAGGATCCATATCTCAAGTGGGCCACACAAGAGGAAAGAGTGGGGATTCAAGTGACCACTGTTGAAACATTTTATGACCACAAAAGTTTCATATCATGCTATTTTTTTTTTTTGTTCTTTCATTTCATCCAGTGGGAATGAGCTTATAAACGGTTTGGATGGTATATAAACATTAAGGGTAGATTTTAATGATAGGAAACTCTTTCTCTAGTTTTCTCTTTGGTGTGGCCCACCTGAGTTCTGGATCTGCCTCATTTTGGGTCGCAAGTCCTAAAATACGATAAAAAACGGATTGACAGGGTGGATTTCTAATAAACATCACAGTGGGCCCCACCTAGCATCCCAGGCAGGAACTTCGTGTCGCAGGAAATCCGCCGCGTCCGAAGTATCCCACGCTCTGTCACAATAGTATCATATTCTGCCGGAGTACGTAAAATCGTACTCACGCACACCCGTGGACACCGGAAGCGGATTATGTGGCTAGTGACATTCCTGGTGGCAGGCGCTGTGGAGCCAAGCTTGATGTATGTGTTTTATATCCACGCCGTTCATACGTTTTTACATATCATCTTAAGGGCATGAGGCCAAAAATAAAAATATTTAAAGCTAAAGTGGACCCACCACAGTAAACATTGGAGATAATGACATCCACCGTTGAAACATTCCTAGGGCCACCGTGATGTTTATTTTCCATCCAAGCTTTTGTGGCCGCAGGAAGTTTATCACCACTATTTCATGTGGTGTAATCGACTTAGAACTTTAGATCTGCCAAAACAAAATAGATAGACGATCGATAAAACGCATACATCACAGTGGCCCCACAGTGCCTGCCACCAGGGATATCCCTGGTGGCTTGTCAGCAGGCACACGCTATCCTCGCGCCTTGAGTCCGTGAAAGTGAGGCCCAAACATGTAGTATGTACTTTGTTGTTCATGATCAACGGGCTAGAATTGTTCGATCGAGTCCCCGGTACACATAGGGGCCCATCGGATCAACGGTCTGGATCACTGAGTCAAAGTGCTCCATTCCACATCTTCAAGGTTCTAAACATATCGGTGCATATCGCATGTACATATCATACTACTAACGGTAGATGAAATGTAACCCAATAATTACGTCGCTTGGACCATCCTGACCAAACGATCAGGGGACATTTTCTTGCTGAATTTAATCAGTGGTTTTGATCTTCTGCCAAGTATGATTTTTAGGGGATCCACCGACTGTGGGGCCCACCGTGATGTGTCTTCTTTACATCCACGCTGTCCATCCGTTTTGAAATATTATTTTAGGACATGATCCCAAAACATGAAGCAGATCCAAATTTTAAGTGGACCACACCACAGGAAACGTATAAAGGTGGTGATTGAATACCCACCATTAAAAACATATTGGGAGCCACGAAAAGTTTATTTACCATCTCACTTGTTGATAAGGTCACAAAGATCAGGATAAAGGGACCACACAAATATCAGCTTGATCCAAAACTATTTTGGCCCACAAGAAACTTTTAATGGTCAATCGCTCTTGTTTCCTGTGGTGTGGTCCACCTGAGAAGTGGATCCGCTTCATTTTTGGGATCATGTCCTGAAACGAGCTGTCAAAATGGATGGACGTCGTGGATTTAATGTATATACATCAAGGTAGGGCCCACAGTCAGGTGACCACCCACCTCGGTGGATCCCATAATCCACCAAAGCCGTGCCCCATTTTTGAGTTAGATTCTATCCAAAATGGGGCACGCAATCTCTTGAATTTGGAGCAATGTGCATGCGTATTCCACGTGTATAGTTGGTATGTGTTGTATCCTTCCATCAGCGCGACTCCACATCTAAACAAGGCCCAAACAATTTGGACAGTCCAGATCTCTTTACATGTGTGTCACGGGTACGCTAGCTGTTTCACCACCATTTCCAAAAAAAGTTGCCGGTGAAATCACCGCACTATAGCTATGCATTGATGGGCGCGAAGTAGGTGTTAACCCGGGAACAGCTTAGTGGGTGTTACCCTAACCGTGCGGGCCCATCTTGATGTAGTTTTTATATATCTATGCCGTTTATCTGTTTTTTAATATCATTTTAGGATGTAATAAAAAAAATCTAGGAAGATTAAATCTCAGGTGGACCATACTACTAGAAACAGTGATGTATAGCCATTAAAAAACGTTTTCTGGGCCACAAAAGTTCTTGATCAATATGATATTTCTATTTTCCCTTCATCAAGACCTTATTGACATTATATCAAGAGCTTGGATTGCAAATAAAAATTAACAAAACCTTACGATGGGCTCTTTATAATTTTTAATGGTGGGGCACTCAATCACACTGTTTATAGTGGTATGGTCCACTTGAGATTTTAATCTGTATAATTTTTGTAATATTATTCTAAAATGGTCTGTAGAAACGGATGGACGGAGTGGATATACAAAATATCTTCTATTTGGGCCATACGGTAGGCGTAACACCCACTAAGCTGTTCCCGGGGTAACACCTAATTCGCGCCCTGCATTGATTAATGACAATAGAGATAGAGGTTTGGTAGAATACTTCCGATGTATTGTAATATGATACGTCAGCCCAAAGAATTTCAGATTAATGTCATTTTACAATGATCTAGACCGTATATACGATGAAATTGGCTTGGATGGGTGGCATAAGAAACTTCGAGGTACTTAATTGGAATACGACCATTTGTCCTTGAATATGGACAGTTTCTTTGACATCATAAAGTCGTCGTAAAGAGTAATTTTCTACGGAAGTGAGGAATATTCACCATCCAATTTGAGGACAATCACATAAACGGCTTAGATCATTGAAAAGGATTCAAATCCAACGGCTAATGTCTCAACGTATTCTATTGCAGAAAGTCCGCAGGTATTCTAGCCATTCTCACTGAGATATTATATCGTACCATACGAGGAAGTATTAATAGGATCTTCATCGTACCTGGGTTTTCAAGTTGGGACGTGATTCCGCGAGGGCCTCTTGTGTGAAAGGGCGGGGCACACGATTCAGAGATCCGCACCGTTCATCAGTTAGGGAGCATTGTGAACATGCCATCTGTAAAAAAGTTAGGTAGTCTCGAGTTAGTCACACATGTAAGTTGAATTTGAACCGTTGGATTTTTAATCCTAGCCGTCCATTTTCTCATACAAGTTTGACTTGGCTGATCAGCGAACCTACATTATCTTTGATCCACTAGATGAACGGCCCGGATCTCTGAAACGTACGCCACCCGTTTTGATGTCTAACACCCTCTCACGTGAGGGGCTCTCATTGAATTACGACCCTTTCAACCGGAACCACTGGGGCCGACCATCAGTTCTGTCCGTAGGGATGCACCGTGTCACCAAATATCTCTCATCCTGGCCATCAATTTTGGAAATCTGTAGACCAGATTAATGTAAACCATAGTTGTATCTTTTTTTTTTTTTTTTTAACCCTCTGCTCGAAGGCAACAACTCCAAAGTATATAATCATCCTATCAGTTAGATTTTTGGGGCATGCTACGTCAACGGCGTGGATGCAGTCGGACTTCGGATCACCCAACCTAGTTCCTACTTGCAAAATTCAAAACCCGAGCATACTTGTAAAAGGTCGAGGACTGATGATTCCTCCGCATACGCACCCTTCTTTCTGCATTTTGCCGTCCTATATTCAATCCCCCACCATTAAGGAGACCGTTTTTAGCAGAAAACAGCTAATAAGGAGTCAGTTGATACAATGTCATAGTATAAAAATCCGTACACCTGCATATAGATACTGTAAGATTATCATACGTTTCCATCAATCCAAACCGTTAAAATCGTGGGATCTACTGTATATTAGGAAAACCTTTCATTCAAATTGATTTGATAGTACTAAATTCAAATGAATGAACATCCTTATTTGAATTTTGAACCGTCTCCGTCAACTTGATTGAAACCATTCATACAGTTTTACTCTTATTTTAACGTGAAATTTTTTTAATGAATGATCCATGATGGGCCCCACTATTTTGATGGCTGGGATTAAAAATAATGTAGGCCATGTGTAGATACATGCATGCCTATGGAAGTCCGGGTAGCCGCATTGCGTGTCTTTTTCTCCTATTAGAAGTTCGCCAAATAAGGAGACCTCTCACCGTACAACTGTATGTTTTTTCCTTGTTTTTCTCGCATCCGCATCCCAGAATTACCCAAATCACCATCACATCTCCAACAAATCTTCCATATTTTCAATTTGGTTAACCCTCTTTCAATCTCTCCCTCTTTTTTTTGGTTTTCTTCTTCTTCTTCTTCTTCTTCTTCTTCTTCTTGAAAGATGAATTAGGCTCTAGGCCTTGGATTCTTTGGTTTCCATGTCCTGAAATCCCTTTTCTTGCTTTTGGGTTTCTTGAAGAAATGATTTTCAAGATCTGGGTCTTGGGTTTGGTCTGAGTATGAGAGGATTCCGATCGATGGAAGGTGGGGTTATGGATTTGGGGCCATTGGGGATCGCAGCCGTCGAATGCCGGTTCCGTCTTCGGTCGGCGTTCGATCCATTCTCAATTGCGTCAGAGACGTTTTCTGAAACGGGTCGTCTGATTCCGATTAGAGGAGTCTGTGGGCGGCTTTGAAGCCGGGGAGATTTGAGCTTGATTTCTTCTGTTGGTGGAGCTGTTTGGATTGTCAGGATGAAGGGCTTCTTTTTTCCGGAGAATGGGTTTCCGGAACCGGAATCTTCCGATGTTGAATACGTTGAGACGGATCCGACTGGGCGATATGTTCGGGTATGTTTATCTTTGAAATTCCTGTTATTGGGTCTTCCTTCTTTTACTGCTTTGGATTTGCTAACATGGTGAATTTTGTTCATTGAGATTGATATTGCGAGCACAAGGTTTTCTAAGCCTCTGTTACAATATGTGTGTATCGTCCTAAGATATCCAAGCTGTTATAGTTAATGACTGGCGGTGTAGTTGATAACAATCAAAGACATCACAAATATATCGTTTTACATAATTAAGCTATTAAACTGTTCAATTTAAATAATAATTGTATTTACTGATATATGTATTTTATATTTTATAAAACATCAGTCGATGATAATGGAAAATATATTTTCTTGAAATACAGTCTCTTCATCATTTGGGTTTCATTTGAATGTTACTTTATTTTCTTTCTGTGGAATAGGCATTCTCTAATTGCTAGCCACCATCCAAGTATACGTCGCTTGTAATTCAGGCTGGTTTGATGTCATTTCTATTTAGTGGGCTTCTAAATTGAGTTTCCGCACCTTCTGTAAATTTGTTCATTGTTGATTTCTCTTGATTGGTAAAACTTAATTTTGCGTCTGTGTGCATGTGTTTTTGCAATGAATATATGCTTGATTTAATCATGATAGATTGTATAATAGCCTGTTTGGATGTCCGTCTCATTTCATTTTCTCCTGTAGCATGTGCTAGTATCTCTTAATATGGATTGTCATATGAGAAAAGCTTTGATACGATGGCAGAGTGTGATAGATGATACACAGGCACTTAAAAATTATTCAAAAATTGTTTACGTGGCATATAATTAATTTAAATTAATCTGTGCAAATTATGGTTCCAAGATTAGATGAATCGTGAACCAAAAAATTACACTTGTTACATAATCTGACTATGAGATTGGTGGACTTTGATTGGACGGTTAAAAATGAAAACATCTAGTCATCCTATTTCAAGAAGCGAGTAGCGATCCATGAATCAGAAATTAGGATTGTTCAACAAATCTGATTTCAGGACTGTAATTTATTGACAGTGTTTTCCCTAATTTAGTTGATATGCTGAATGTATAATTTCTGAGTGCCAGAGTATCAAGCGTCATACAACATGATTATTGTTTAACTCCTCTTGGAATATATGCTTTATTGTTTTTGCAATCACATTATCTATTCCAGTGTTTTAAATAGCTACGCCATGTAGCGTGTAGCTTACGCTACATAGCGTAGCTTAGCCTTAACGCTACGTGGCTCATGAAAATAGCTTAAGTCACATGTAGCCTACGCTACATGATAATTTGCATACGCTACTTGCTACATAAACTAGGCTACACGCTACGTGCCTCACATTACAAGTCATTTCTCATTACAACATTAAAATCAAATAATATTTTTGATGATTTGTTACATTTTTCTATTTTCAACATTTAATGCTTTTAGTAAAATTGTTCTTTCTTTACCTTTATACTTAATGATTTCCCTTTTCTATTACTTTTAAGTCGTGTTTGGTTGCACCAAATATCATGAAAATTTGTTAAATTTCATTATTAATCAGTCTAATTTGGTGAATATCATGGAATTAGTGCAACCAAGAACAACCTTAATTAAAAATCTAGAAGTAACGTGTAGCTTACGCTACACGCTATGTAGCTTACACCTCACGCTTCAGAGGGGTGAACCCTACGCTACACGCTATTCGCTATTTAAAACACTGATCTATTCACATGACACTTGTTATGTCTTCTTCAAATTCCTTTGCTTCTTTAATGGAAAATTGTCTCTCTTTCCTTTTCTTTTTTATGGTTATTATTGTTGTATACGAAATGTAATGCTACATTCTTTCATAATTAAATTCATTGATTGAGTTTTGTAATTTTTTTATTGGCTCTTTAATCACTCTTGACCTTTTGTTGAGGATGTGTTAATTTTCTACAACTTTGTATCTAGAAAATTTATGATCTTTTGCAAAACTTGATTCTATGTTTTTTTTTTCAGAATTAATTTCGTGATCAGGTTTTTATGTTGTTGTTTTTTTACTCTGCAATCTAGAAATTTTCTACAACTTTCACTTGACTGTTGTTGAGTGTGTGTTAGTGTATCCAAGATATATTCGTCATTTTACTTCACAAAAAACTAGGATACAATATTCATTATCATCATGTTTGGGATCTTCATTCTGTGGTGCAAGTGGGCCACTCATGATCTGGATTATGTTTTGCATTTCTGCACACTTGTATTTGTTTCTCAATGCAAGAGAGCTTTGATCGTTTTTTGCTTTCTTGTATTTTTACGTTGCAACTGATCATCTTGTCTATTTCTGATCAGTATACAGAAGTCTTGGGCAAAGGAGCATTCAAGACTGTGTATGCTTCAAGTTCCTCTCTTTTATGATTTTTATTTTTATTTTTTTGTCATAAGAATTTTTATTTATTTTGTGAGGAGCATGCTGGTAAGATGTTACTTCCATTTTGCTTATCATCTTACTGGTTGCCATAATTCCCATATGTAGTTATAAGGCATTTGATGAAGTGGACGGGATCGAAGTCGCTTGGAACCAAGTGAAAGTTGATGATGTGTTGCAGTCACCAGAAAACCTAGAAAGATTATATTCAGAAGTTCACCTGCTGAAATCTTTGAAGCATGAAAACATTATCAGGTTCTTTAACTCATGGGTGGATGATAAGAACAAGACTGTTAACATCATCACTGAGTTATTCACTTCTGGGAGTCTAAGGCAGTAAGTTTCGTTCATCCTTTTGCAGTTCTTATGTCCTTTGGTAAACAAGAATGGGTTTGCGGGAACACCATTGTTAATTTCAATGTGTCAATAGCAGCATGGCACGTGAGTGCGGGATCCAAGCTGCCACCCATCAGTTATCCCATTGTCTTGGTGCCCCTGATAAGGGGCTGGTCTCATCTGGTGGGTACATTGATCTGTGGACCTTGGTGTATTTTTATCAATCATCCACTTCTTTTCTGGACATGTGGCCCACTAGATGATTGGATTCACCTTTTTCCCGCTAGGGCATCAACAAGGCAGGCCCCGTCCCATGAGCCACTTGAATCTCACACATATGCGTGCACTTCTGCAAGTCCCTTCAAGGGAGCTTTTTTTTTTTTTTTTAAAGCTTGCTTAGAGGTCTGTGTCTAACTTTTACACTCTGTCATTAGATACCGTCAGAAGCACAAAAATGTTGATATGAAGGCAGTGAAGAGCTGGGCAAGGCAAATTCTTCGAGGCTTGCAGTACCTTCATGGTCACAACCCACCTATTCTTCACCGAGATTTAAAATGTGACAACGTTTTTGTTAATGGAAACAATGGGGAAGTCAAAATAGGAGATCTTGGGTTGGCCATCGTTATGCAGCAACCTACTGCTCGTAGTGTCATCGGTAAGGATGGAACTTGTCTTGTAGTTTGAATGCACTAGTAATAGTAACACACTAGTTTGTGGCACATACCCATTTTGGTCTTACACTTGTTTTCACAGGTACACCTGAATTCATGGCTCCAGAGCTTTATGAAGAGGAATACAATGAACTCGTCGACATATATTCTTTCGGCATGTGCATGTTAGAGATGGTGACATCTGAATACCCATACAACGAATGCAAAAACCCTGCACAGATATATAAGAAGGTTTCCTCTGTAAGTTAATTTATTGGTAGCTTGAATATGATATGTGTTGGTGACGGATGGTTTAGATTTCTCTTGGGTTGTCATTGATTTTTCTGTTACTTGTACATTTGTTTGTAGGGAATAAAACCTGCTTCACTTGGAAAGGTACAAGACCCCCAAGTAAAACAATTTATTGAGAACTGCCTACTTCCAGCTGCTGAAAGATTGCCTGCGAAGGAGCTCTTGAAAGACCCATTTCTCCAATCTAACAATCCGAAAGAGCCTGTTCGGGATCCAGTGCAGCTACCCAATGTTGTGCCTAAATCAATGAATTTACCCAAGTCTGGGCCTCTCTCCATGGAAATAGATTCCGACTACAAGCAGCTTTCTATTAGCACTAGCACAGCAACCAGCAATGGAACTGCGCATGGTCCATGTTTGGAATTTCTGAGGATCAACAAGAATAACGAATTCAGGTTGAAGGGGGAGAAAAATGATGACAACTCAATATCATTGACCTTGCGAATTGCCGATGAGCATGGTAAGAATTTTTTTTACCTATATTTATTATGGGCTTGATGCAAAATTTGCACGTATAGTTATTCTTTGATGTGGAGTGCAAGTGCTCCAAAGCATTTAGCGTGGCAGACGTGTGCGACCCAGTACATGCATCAGCTAGGGCCTTTGTGACTGTACTCTTGCCTAAAAATCTGACCAGTCTACTCATCATGTGGGCCACACAATACGTTGGATGTGAACATTATATTTCTTTTGACCATTAATACATGTGTGATCCACTTGATGAGTGAAGTGACTACATTCTTTGGCCAAAGAACATTTACCATGTGCAATAGGGGGCTTGTTGGATTAACAACTGAATTTGAATTTGAGGCCATGTAACATTTTTTTTAGCATTCCTCTAGCTTAGTTGTTTTATGATCTAAATTTCTGTATTTGGGTTTCCTAGCATTCTTGTAGCTTGGTTTTTTTATGATCTAAATTTTCGAATTTGGATTTTGACAGGTAAGGTGAGGAACATTCACTTTCTATTTTACCTTGATACTGATACTGCAATCTCCGGTGGCTGGTGAGATGGTCGAGCAACTTGATTTGTCTAATCATGACGTGTCATTTATATCAGCATTCATTGATTTCTTGATTATGAGGCTTGTACCTGGTTGGAAACCCTCAGTCAACCATGCTTTGAGCGAGACGAATCAGGATGGTCTCTCTCAATTAAATGTTGAGAGTTTAGTCAAAGGTTCTGTAAAACATGCTGGTGAAGTTCATATGCATAACAAATCATATGGGGTTATGTCTCAAGGTAATTCTCCCCCAAGTTCAGCTAATGGGGAAGATCAATATTCTCAAGCCTCAGAGGTCTTGGCAGAATATGATGGAACCATAGAATGTGGAGATTACGGGATTGCCGAATGCCTGGGCGGATATGTTTCAGAAATTGACTTGGGGATTGTAGATTATGCCGGGTATAAAATGGAAAGAGACAACAGTAATGTTGGGGAGAGTCTGTCCCCGAATGGATCTACAAAGAACATGGAGAGGCCGGTCTTTATTCAATGTGAGGTTTCTGGCTTTCCGAGCATGGCAAGCAATTCCTCATGCCTATCTTTAGCAGACAAAGATCAAGACGAGCTGAAGTTGGAGCTTGAGACAATTGAGTCACAATATCGGCAGTGGTTCCGTGAGCTGTCGAGGATGCGAGAGGAGGCAATAGAGGGTGCAAGGAAAAGGTGGTTGGTTAAGAATAAGTTAGCCAATGCTTGATTATTGCGATTTGAGTGATAAATTTTCCAACATTTACTTGAATTATTGTTTCTTTTCCTCTATAACATTCTATGATTGCTTTTGTGCTTGAGAGATCCTGACCAATTAGTGTTTCGTTTTGATTTCCAGTGTGTTTTGTTGTATTGATGATGCCTGTTTGGTGGGGTTATTTTCCTTCCAAGCTACACAGGATTGAGCCTGAATATCCATTTCAGACAACGGGCAGAATTCCCTCCTTTTCAATAGCAAATAGCAGTTGTCTTGCCCATTTTGCGGCCTGAGAGTGCTCTTCCAAATATCACTCTCGGTTACTTGACAAATTTTATTATTGACCATCATGAACCTTTCTGATACAGCAATATTAGCTGTCTAATAGGTGACCATGAACACTGACTTGAGCATTTTGATGTGAAAAGGTGTAATTGTCCTGCCTGATTGTGGTCTATCTACAATGTTAGGCTAGACAGTTTTAAACCCTGAATTCTCCTACCTGACTTCGTAGATAAAAAAAGGTAATTGGTCCCATGTGTAATCAATCAAGGTTTAATGTATTGTCTGAAACTGTTGCCCAGTCCATGTCTGACATATTTGTGTTTGCCTGTATTGGCTGTATGATATTTAAACCTTTTAATCAAGTTGGTTTTCTATGTAAGATCCCTTGGGGATCAAAGAAATAAAATTCATAGATTTGCCTCCAATTTGGATTCTAAGTCCAAGCTCTTGTAATCCAGGTTTAAATCCTGAGGGGATGGCTTCCCAAACAGAGAAATCTTGAAAGTCCACTGTTTTGGTAATCAGGCTTTAAATCCTTTGATGGGGTAATGGCTTCCCAAACAGAGAAATCTTGACAGTCCACTGTTTTGGTAATCAGGCTTTAAATCCATTGATGGGTAATGGCTTCCCCAATGGGTACTTTCTTTTTCTCTTCCAATTTTTGGCCCTGTTTGGTAGACGCCTAAAATTGAGCATAGTCGCATGAACTACGTTGTATTTTAGCTGTATTGTTGTCCAAATATCACCAATTCGTCAATGTTTAGTTTAATAAATCTTGGGATTTGGTGGCCCCCATTGGGCGTGTTTGAGAAAATGGCTTTCCAGGCGACTTGGATGTGACATTTTCCAAAGAAATCCGCATGCCAGGTTTGAAATTCCACGTCATTTCTTTTATTATTTTTATTTTTAAAACAACTCCGATTGAAGTCTTGATTTTTCTTTTTTTTTTTTCTTTTTTTTTTTTTCTGACAGCTGCCCATTTTCCCTTCGTCCATCGGATTCTACAAGGGTCGTTACGCTCCACCACATTGGCTAAACCATCTGACCACCGTTGAAAAACAAGCGAATGGTGGGAAGCCAGTTCACCTACCTGTGGGGCCCATGGTGATGCTTCTATGGTCTATCCAACCTGTCCAGAAGGGACACCTAAAATATTGGAGAGATATACCCATCAAGTGGGCCATTGCTGTGAATTTAGACTTTGTTGGGTGGCTGTCCATCGCTTTCTATGGTATGACCCATCTGGTGATTCTATCGGCCTGATTTTCAGTTTCCCGTTCTCCTGCTAAAGGACTCTTTTGTATGGTTTGGATGCCATACTTTCTCATCTACAACACTTGTAGGAGAAATGCAATTTAAAAGAATTCCATTTTAGGAATTCGCACTCACTATCGTCGAACCCTGCAAGATATGGTCCCCACTTTATCGAAGAATCTACACCAATGGCATCCAATTTGGGCGGAGCAGATCCACCCTGAGGTCAGCCCACTACGACCCTTGGGTGGTGGGTCCCGCCATGGTCGGACCACTGAAATAGTACGGATAGGAAGAATCTACCTATCTCATTGGGCAACCCTTTTTCATTTGGAGATCGCTCTTCAGATGATTAAAACCATCCGATCATGAGAATTTTTAATACAATGGCTGATCCACAAATATACCCCATCCAACATACGATCATGATCATGGATCTTGGGCCATGTGCCGAATTTTTGTGAGAGATGGCCATGAGCGAACGCAAAAATTGATTACCTCTTTATTGTGTAGCTCCACTAATTTCTTCTCAATTTTGGTGACATTCAAGAGGTGGGCCACAGCAGATGCACCAACATGGCACAAGGGTGTGATGTCTGGGTCATGAATCAGGTGATTCTCAACATGAACATGCTCTGCCCGAAAATCCAGGCTGATAATTATTTTCTATAACCATCCACTTTCCTCTACAAGTGTGGGCCCACATGATGACTGGACTGGCCTAGTCTGTGGACCAGGATGTCACGCTCCGAAATGCAGACTCAGAGTGTACACCCTTCGGCCCAGTTTACGGGGTATAACTAGTGCACTAAATGCATTTATAATGTTAAACCGTTTTAAGAGACATAAAATAATGAAATACTAAGTTATCATTTGATAATGAAATATTCAACTATAAACTAAGTACATCCATTTGAGACTTTATTAGATGTCTACTAATTATTAAAAATAACAAAATAAAATAAAAATAGTCTAAACGTCTTGGTTTAGGGCCGCCACTTCTTCCTCAGTCAAATTAGGCCAACAATCATGTGGTTCCTCTAGTGGTCCCATTTCATTATCAGGGGCATTCTCTAAAGGTTCATCCACATCATCTTTATATTTTTAATTCACAATGTCAGCTGGAAAGCCCAGTGAGTAACCCAATACAGTTCACATGCATTTCAACTAAGCAGGATAAACACATGACATCGAATACATGTAATACATAATTAATGCAAGAATGTGTTTAATATGAAATGATGCATCAAGTGGGCATATATTCAGTCTTTCACTTGCTTCAATTGGATCCAATCAATTGGCTCCCCCTTCCTTGTAGGGCAGACTTCCACATATTAGTAGGCTTCCAGGATGGTCCCTAGGTAACCGGGTACTTAAGTATCTACCAGTCTTCTAAAGTCGAACTCCAGGCACAATAACTCATGAATGCATGCAATAATTCATATCTATGCAATAATTCATATCTATACAATAATTCACATCCGTACATTATATCTCTCTTTTTGAGAGACAACATTTCATGACATTTATTATAAATGGATATTATTTAAATAATATTTAACCAAGCATGAATCAATCAATATCACATATTATGTCCATCACACAACTTAATTAAAATGACTAGGAAACGTGTTGGGATATACTCACCTTTGTTCGGGTGAAGTGGATTCTGAGACGCTAGTCCAATTCCAACCGACTGACAAGTTCCTAAATCCATGCTAATATTTAATCATACTTCTATTTACTTGTACTGGTATAATAACTTTCTTCTTCTTTTTTTCTTTTTTTTTTTAAATCTAGCTTTAGCATCAATCAGACCGGTTGACCAATCCATCGACTAGTTGGCAACGATTGAGCCTACTTACGATTGGTCGAAGTCTCTCTCAAATTTAAATAATTAAATAAATTTTGTTAAAAAGGTAGATGGCTAGATCTTAGACAAGATATGAACGGTAGATCTGGGTAGGTGTAACGTTTTGGTTTGATGACGATTAAATTCAGATTGCAACGGTACATATTTTGTTGTGAATGGAAGGCTGAGGTTTCAGTACTAGTGAATGGTTGAATTGGTAGTCATGCTTTAAATATTTGAGTTGTGATAAGTTAAAGGCTAATCAAATGGATGGATAGATTTTTTTTTTTTAATTAGTGAAGAGGTACCTTCTCTGGATGTGAAACGGTAAGGTCTTTGGGATTGGTTTTATTATTATTATTATTATTATTATTATTATTATTATTATTATATATATGAGCACAATTGTAAACGATTATAATAGATTTGAAGAGAGACAACTTCTCTTAAGTTAAGCAAGAAGACTGTCTCAAATAGGAAAACAAAAAAGAAACGAAATTGGGGGTTTCCGTTGAAAACTCATCCACTCATGATTTTCTTCATAGATGTGAAATGCTTCCCATTCATTTGGTGTCAACTGTAATGTGTGTTTCAGAAATCCTCTCCGCCCAACAGTTTTAAAAGGCCATGTTAGAATATGGACCAAAAATGAGATAGAT
Source organism: Liriodendron chinense (assembly GCA_003013855.2). NCBI lineage: Eukaryota > Viridiplantae > Streptophyta > Magnoliopsida > Magnoliales > Magnoliaceae > Liriodendron > Liriodendron chinense. The sequence goes on from ML058440.1 coordinate 5,972,872, forward strand.
CTATCGCCTCAATGGTCCCATGACGCAAAGAGTTGGAACAGGATATACCTACCATTAGGTAGTTCCCTAGGCCCAGTTTTGTTGAATGGTTTGGATCATATTGGTAAATGATCATGTGAGTGTGTGGTTGAGGTCGGTCATTTTGTGTTGTATGGCAAGGATAAATGCTTCCAGCTCACGTTCCTTTCTTCTGTTTTATGTGGCATAGGTAACTCATGTTATGTACTATTTTATTTGGTTTTGTTTTTTTTTGTTTTTTCTTATTTATTTATGTTTTTATTTTCTACATGGTGACATCTCTGGAATATCACACATACAGAGACTTTAGTACCTATATGATAACACTCACCTTTAACGGTAAATTGAGCATGGGCACTTATTGAACCGTTCGATTGGGATGAAACTTGACGTCACACTTCAGGTTGACTTGTTCTATCAAATGAGTCCAATATTGCCCCATGATCTTCAATGATGGCTAAGATATATTTTAACGCTCCCACTAACCCCTATCTTTAACTACGTGTGTGAGTCCTATTTTCCAACTATACCAAGTTGCAGGTTTGGTTGGTTTTATTGTAAATTACATGTGTATGTGTGTGAGATGGTGGGCGAGTAAAATATAAGAGGTTGTATCCTATGAGGCATTAATGATGAACAGTGTAGACCAGTGGTTTGGTCGGGTCAAAATAAAGATTTAACTCTTTTTGGACATTCTAACACACTCCATACTAATTTACATGTTCAGTAGTATAAATGATCTGAATGGCCCACTGGACGATCAAATCCATTCAAAATGCTCTTGATATGATGGATCAGTTGCAACCATTGGTCCACCCAAGGATCAACTTACCACCCAAATTTGGATTGAAGTGGCCTACTTCTAAATCAAATTGATCAAAGAATTCTCGCTTAAGTAAGACTTGACCTTAGGATCCATAAGACCTATGCAAATCAGATCTACTCCACTCAAGTGGTCCTCATTATCATATTCTTATATTCAACGGTTGAGATAAAAATAGAGTCGCAAGATCTTCCGCTCCTCCTTCTTTCTCTCCTTGTCTCCCTTTCTTTTCTTTCCGATGAATTCCCCTCTCATTCTCTCTCTTTTTAAGAGGGAGTTTGTTGGAATAAAATGGGTTAAATTCTTTGTTAGCAATAGGACTTGATCCCTAATCTTTCCTTTCGTTTAAGAGAACTTTAACCAATCAGTCTATGATTTTCTTTTGTTTATTATCTTAAATTTATTTACTTAAATCCATTATTGTTCCTAAAAGAAAATTTTCCCACCAAAATTTTGGAATCGTTACACAAGACATGTTAACGGTAAACCTTACCGAATGAATTGGCCCAGATCTGGCATAGATGCCGCATGAGGGAATTCACCTCTTCAAAATCTCTTCTAGCAATTCTCACCACTTGGATACGTGAATTATGAAATGATATAGTCAGATGTCGGGATAAGGATTAAACTTCAAAGGTATACCAGATGGGGTCCATGTGATGGTGCATTCTTACCCGTTCTCCATTCATGACTCCCTTTTGGCGGCCATTTCTTTGAAAGATAGGAGCCAGTCGAGAATATACTTCTTCCTGGAATGATAGGGTGCTGGCCATAAAACCCAAACAGTTAAAAGGACTCTGTGACTTGGACCAACCTGTCTGGTCTTGAGTCGAGCCTGGACTTGCCCAAGTTGGGGGTGAATCAACCCAAGTCGGCTGAGTGGGTGATGACTTGTCTTGGATGACTCATGGTACTGAACCAGATTGGGTTCGACCAAGTCTAAAGTTATGTTGGACAAGTGACTCAGACTCGACTAAGTCTTAAAACCATGATTATACCACAGCTATGGTCTATGATACGCAAGCCACGTACCACAGATTGGCCTGAGTAGTTAAACCCACCCAAAAGTTACATTGGAAGTATGATCCTAACTGACCCACCAGTGGACATCTAATGAACTCAACAGCCCAATTCTACAAAGAAATATCCATTAATCAGAAGTCAGGCTTGTCTAATGACTGATTTTGCAGATATGACCGATTTACAATAGGCCCCACTATTTTGGGTGATTCTGATTGGGAGATATTCAATCTCCTGAGCTGGGGAATTATGATAAACCTCCGAACCTACCCGATAAATCCGACCTAGCTTGCCACCATCTAAAATCCAAGTAGGTATAACCTCTCCCTAAAAACATTCATTCACAGGCATGCCCCTTCCCAGTGCCAGCCTCAATAACACTCCAAATCACTGGCCAAAGGGATCACCACAACATCAATGTCTGGGCCACCCACAATGAACATCTTCCTCCAGTAATTGTTTCAATCATACCATTCTCTCTAGCATGTTTAATCTCGATAATAACAGTAAGCCGATCAGAAGCCATTACATCTATGTGTACCAGTTCATTGTCCTACTCAAGGCATGTCCAATCCCAGCCCATCAGCCCTGTCTATAGTATTCAGGTACTTCAACAAGCTAAAATACCCATTCGTAAGCATAAGGGTTAGGATTTAGGAATGCCCCCTTTTCAAGTTTTGAATTCCAGACTAGCGATGTCATGGACTCTAGAACTGACAGTTATCTAAAGCAAGTAGATATGGCATGCATGTGCAATGAACATGGAGAGAGATGAATGTTTGCAAGATGCAGGAAAGAAAGGAGTTGAGTGAGATGTAGTGGTTTGCAGGCGTGGAGTGGGAAGGATAAATGGTTTTACGAGGTTAAATGGAGAGCTTCATTTAGCAGGTGGGTTCACTTTGTAAATTACCTAAATGCTCCTTTATTTTGGTTTAAAACCTTTCCCATGTCCTTTAATAAGCTATGGATTTATAAAATTGAAAACTATGTGCGAGAAAATTTTCGGCCCTTGCCTATGGCAACTGTCGTTATACATAGTAGAGATTTATAACCAATCATATGTAAGTTCCAAAATCTACATAAATCAACTACTTTTTTCTGTCCTCTTTCTAATGAATGCCAATAGTTTCTATGGAATAGTATGAGGTTTCAAATTTCCAGGGTATGTGCTAAATATCCGGTATATAATTGGAAACTCTACTTGAAAGTATCAAGCCAGCTCATCCTACACCTGTCGTGAGTTGAGTTGATATTAGACGAGCTGCTGGATATAGAACTTGTTTGCCAAGCAATCATGACAGTTCATACCTGGAACATGAGAGGCATTGGAATGCCAAAGCTGACCCAGATAGCTAGGATAAGGCCACTATGATGATGATGATGATGCTATGAATTGAGCAAAAACGCAACTTCAATATTGCTAGGGAATGTTTTAACATGATAATACTTATGTGTGATAGCCCTCCCTTTCCATACACATATTCTGAGAATTTGGATTTGATGACCCACCCAACCCAATCCTTCCCATACTTGACACCCGTTCATCATGGAATCAAATTCTAGAGTTTCAATCTTTTTTTCTTCTTTTTTTTGGTTAGTGCACACACCCCTGTTAGTACACCACCCCCACTGTTAGTCACACTGCAATGTTAGCCACCCCCACTTGGGAATCGATACCAAGACCTCAGTGTTGAAATGAGGTTATCTTCACTCAGTCTACCACTTGAGCTATGGATCAGGGTGTCCTAGAGTTTCAGTCTTACCTGAGAGTAACTTGGTGCAGATACATGGACTTTCAAACAGAAATGTTTAGAATAGAATGAAAAGTGAAATGGAAGAAAAGAACACAACCAGAGCATGTTCAGAGCAATTGCACTACTTTTTTATAGAAAAACAAATTCATGTCAAACATAAAAGTTAAGAATTTAGCATTGAAAAAATAGGTGTTGGGAGGTGTGTACAATTCACAGTTATACAGTAGCTATTGCTATGAGAAACAGCTCCACAGTACCAAAGTCCTAGTAGCAACTGGTCTACAATGTTTCTGAAAGAAATTCCTATTGCCATCTTTTTCATCATCAAATGCATTAGAGAATCATATCAACTTGGAAAATGGCGTACATGTTCCTATGAGAGACTGGTATATTTCTCATCTTTCATAAAACACTTCAAATGTCTCAGTGACTGAACCGAAAGCTGGACAGTTTTTCATACAAGGATGACAAATAGACTTGCTCGCATTTTAAATTGAAAAAAAAAAAAGAAAAAAAAAAAGGATCAAGTGCCAACCAAACACTATAACTTACCATGCTTCTAGCTGCATAGGGGCAAGTGGGAAGTCCAATCAGTCGAGCTTGGCTATTCATTTGGTCCAACCCATTCTTTATTGGCCACAAGAGGAAAACTCGCAAGGATTGGAGAGTTCTCACTCTGATCAAGAACCAATAAAAAGGAGGATCAAGATTGTTTATGGAAGTAGGTGCAATCAACAATCTGAACCACCCATTACTTGGGACCCATTATGGATTGCTTTACAGTAACAAAACTCTGATCAGATGGTCATAAGCATCACATCCATGGAAGGGAAAACCGATGGCTACAGAAGGTGGATAAATGGACAGGATCATCTTATCAGTGTGATTTTTGTATGATGGCCATTGAAGCATGGCAGAGACCCAGCAGACAGTCAACATCAATTGATTGGACTGTACACATCCACATGCAACCAGGAGCACTTTAGCTTATACGCTCTCCAAGCACTCAATGATTCTCATCTACATTCATGGGCCAGAGAAGTAAACACACTAAAAAGTACACAAATTCAGAACTTTCTTCAAAAGCAATACCCCCAACTCCATTCACAGAGAAACCAATGATGTCTTCACTACACAACTTCCAAACTTTCCATGGCAACAACCATGCACAATCAGCAACAGCTGAATCTTTCAATTGATTGAGATTTATGTACAAGATGAACATATAAATGCATCGGCACACTAACACCAATAAGGAACCAGGCACTTTAGAATTTGTAAGGTTTACCACCACCAGGTCTGTAGGAGCTACCAATTTTCCTTGACGATTTTTGACTTCTCGAGTATGAACTTTCCTTCTTTGTACTTTTGTGTTTCCTCATAAGCTCTTTCATACTTCCAACCCAGCACCTCGCGGCAATCGCAACAATATACATCAGCGACTGTGTGCAGTCCAGTCATGAGGTGCCTGTCTTCTTTTGGCCCTATAACTATGTTCATCGCATGCGAAAACAGAAAGGCTCGCCCATTCCTCCCCTGAAAAAAATCCAAAATGCAATTGGAATGTCCATGGCAATTTTTGACAGAGCACAAGAGCATGCGAAAAGGACCCATGTTTGATTGAAGAAAAATACAAATAAAAACAAACATGAATATGATTGCAAACCAATAAATAGCATTTTCTTTTAAAGCACATCTAATTTGTGCTTAATGTGTTTCAATCATAGTTTTTTTTAAGGCACGAAAGTTTTAATCAAAGTGTGAGAGAGTATCAAACTGTTTCTTGCTTTCTTTCTATAATGAACTTCAAACTTTCTGATTTTCCTCATTACTTCAATGTGTTTGGATGCCCTATCGAATTGAATTGAAAAGGAAAAAAGAAAAAAAATATATGGGAACAGTCCATAATGGAAGACATAAAACAATTCAACATATTATCAGCACGTTCTAAGAAGCAAGGAGAATCTTCACCTGAAATGCTTTTGAAATGACATCGTCGTGAAGTGAAACGTGGTTTCGGCAATTGCAGCAACTATACAATCGAGGTCCCACCAATTCCGCCATCAAATTCCCAAATCCAGTCCTTTCTCTGTTCTGAAAATCAATCTCTCACAAACACAAGCAATCACCAAACCAAACAACACCACCCAAAACAATAAACAATAAAAATAAATAAATAAAAGGACCCAATTGAAAATTCCCTCTTAAAAAAATAAAAAATAAAAACCTAAAATCACTTCAAGAAAGGGGGGAAAGAGATCACATCTTCCTTCTCTCACACCAACAACAGAAACCAAATGACACCCAATAAAAGAATAAGAAACCCAATTCAAAAATCTCTCTACACAACAAAATTCAGCTAAAAACGCTTAAAAAAACAAAACAAAAAAAAAACTCACATCCTCCTTTATGTGCTACCAAACGAAAACCCAACTGCCTGTTAACCGATCTTCGCTGTGAATTCTGCTTGCAGAGATCAAACGCAAAGACATCAAGTGAATGATTAGAGAAAGGAATAAACATAACATACAGCATTTATATGATTGAGTAAAGGCTCTGTAGTGTACATAATAAAATAAATAAATAACGAAAACTGATAATGACATGTTGGGTAGAAAATAGTAAAGAACAAGAGCCCCAAAGGAAAGTTAAAAATGAAAAGAAAAAAAAAAAAAACTTTTACCCCCCGAAGAAAAGATAATATAAAGTCAAGAAATCAACAAAACCAACAAAACATTTCCAAATATTTTAATGGAAATAGATGAGGATCTGAGCTGTAAATAGAAACATACATGCATACACCTACATATATATAGGACCATTGTTTTGTTTTTTCTGGGGGCACTATCTACACCCACTTTCTGAGAATTGAAATGGTGCAAAAGTGTATTATTCCAATCCAAAAAGTGGGAAATGTGTGTATGCAAATCAATCAGGTGGGTGGGTGTAAATATCAATTCCCTTTTTTCTACTATTGAAAAGGTTTCAGTAAAAATTGAAGATACGAAAATTGGAAATGAAAAGATTGGGAATTCAGAAAAGCCCTTTATTCCTTGCTTGAATAGAGGCAGCATCCACACCCCCCTTTCTGTTTTCCGTACACGCGCTTTGCATTTGGGAATTGAAATACAACATAAGTGTACTGTTTCGATTTCCAAAATCGGAATTGGGGATGCGCGAATAACTCGAGTGGGTGTTCATATCAATCCCAAATAATAAAAAAATATATACCATAGAAACTATAATATATAAAAATACTGCAGTTTGATACTGACCTGAGCATTGCTTACAATACAGAGGGAGAAAGGTGGGTTTTCTACCGACGCTTGAAGACAATGAAGAGCTCGTCTTGCGTTAGTCGCTACTGACGATCGACTCTTCATGCGTTGCCGTGTGGGGGGGCTTAGATAGGGCAGTAAACGGGTTGGATATATCCGTATCCAATATGCGACTTAGTAGTCGGGTATAAGTTGGAGAGTCGGGTAATCGGATATCCAGCTATTAAATAAAAAACCAGAAAAATGTAATAAAAAAATTAATTAATTAATAATAAAAATAACTAGCTAATATCAAGCAGAAAATTCTAAAGTATTTAAACAAAAACTAATGTCAATTAACAACAACAGCACCCTATCAACCTCATCATTTATTTTATTATTAGTCAACAAAGTAGAATTTAATATAGAGTATTATATTATTTAATATTTTAGTTAAATATTATTAATTGACTAAATTATAAAAATACCATCAAATAAGCGGATAAAATAGTAATCGGATTATTGGGTCATTGAGTTAAAAATTTTAAATTGAGTAAAAATCTTATATTTTCATCTGATTTTTTGGAGTTGGAAATGCCTGGTAATCAGGTCCGATGATTGCAGCCGCCCATCTTTTAGAGCGGGATACTCTACAACACCGGTTTGCATAGCACAAAACATATGAGTCCTATAAGGCCCACAAGTTGTGTATGTAAAATTCTCACCGTCCATAAAAATCTACCTTTCGATTCTAGGCCATAATGGTAGAAAATCAGCAATATGCACTACGTAGATGGGCCACACCACAAGGAACAATGGAGATGGGATGCCAACCATAGGTTTGTGTGTGGGCCACCATGGTATGTGTCTTCCATTAACTCACCAGATGAACTGAAGTTATAAGATCAGCCTAATAAAAAATTCAGGTGGGCCACACTGTGAATATAAAAGTTTTACGAGATATTCTGCGGCCACCTAATTTTATTCTTAGAGTGCCAGAGTTAGAGGTGGCACAAACCAAGCCAGCTCGAAAGCTCGGCTCGGATTGGTTCGAAAAAGCTCAGCTTAGATTGCTTCGAATGGAAGTTCAAACCAAACCAAGCCTCCAAGTCAAGCTTGTTCGAAAAAACAAACCAAGCTCAAGCTAGAGCAGTACCGGCTCGGCTCGGCTCAAAGCTCAATTTGATTCAGCTCGGTTTGATTTGGCTCGTAGATGATAAGCACACTGTTTCCTGTGGTGTGATCCACTTGAGCTTTGGATATGATTCCATTTTGGGATCATGTCCTAAAATGATATGTAAAACAGATGGACAACATGGATAATACATATACATGATGACATGGATAATACATAATACATATACATGAATGCACACTGTTTCCTTGCACTTGTAAAATTATGCTTGTGTACTTTTGTTTGGAAAATACTCTTACATGTCTATTTTGAAGTTGCACTCCTATGGAGGATGTTAAGCATCACATAGTCAGATACGTTTGTGGTTTTTTTTTTCTAACTTTTTAAATTCTTTTCTAATTAAATAAACAAGGAAAAAAAGAGCCGCTGCCTGTTTGAACTCAACCCGGCCCGGTTCGAAATTTTCGACCAAACCAATCCCGGCTCGAACCAAATTTTTCTGGAGCAAACCAAACTCGGGCCGCATGGGTTGGCCTGAAACCCAAACCAAACCGATCCACAAACTACGGTGGTACAAAAACAAGCCAAACCAAACTAGGGCTAACTCTGCTCGGCCCGAATCATTGCCCACCTCTAGCCAGAGTTGGCCTGGTGGTATTTTCTCGAGAAATATTAAATTTTGTTTGGGTGATGTAGTGGCTTTCTGAAAAAAAACTTGAGATAAGTTTGAAGCTCTATTTTAATTCCAAGTATTTTTATTCCTCATGTAAAAGTTGGGGGAATATTTTGACTCAAAAAAAAAAAAAAAAAACAATTGGGGCAGAGTTTGAGAAACAAAAACCAACTAAAAAGTCCAGAACAAAACTTCATTTTTATAGAATTTAGGAATTACTAAGCTGAAAAGATAAAGACAAACAACCAAAGCTCCCTTTACATTGCTCCCATTGGTTTGACCCATATGTGTTGTGGGTAAATTCAAGCTGACCTCAGGTTATGAGGAAAGCCCATAGTCCAACGGGCTCAGGTACAGGTCCTCAAATTCGACCTGAGACTAGGCCGAGGACAAGAGCAAAGGTCGACCTGAGACTGGGCCAATGACCTGATGACCTGAGACCTCCAGGATGACCTGACGACCTGAGACCTACAGGACGACAATCCGAGCTAACCTCAGGTCACGAGGAAAGCTCATAGTCCGGCGGGCCCAGGTACAGGTCCTCAAATCCGACTTGAGACTAGGCCAATGACAAGAGCAGAGGTCGACCTGAGACTGGGCCGATGACTTAACAACCTGAGACCTCCAGGACAAACTGACGACCTGAGACCTCCAGAACGACCTAAGAACTGACGATCTGCCGAGATCTTGGGCTTTAGCCAAGAAAATAGGCGAAAGATCCGGAGAGTCGTCGGGAATACGAGAACATCTCTCATAACTACGGAACGGCCCAAGGATCACGCTGATCCGAGAATCCCTCTCCTGAAATCACGACTTCAAAAAGGAATTATATCACGCCCCAAAATTCAGGTACCCGAATAGGGTTATTCAGGACCCTAATCCCGAGCTCGTGAGTTTTAATAGATCAATAATAATTGCAATCAACATAATTTCATCAATATTTACTAGATATTCAGGGCAATCTAAAATGAAAATACTACTAAAATAATTTTCATGAATGTAATATTCGCTCGCTTTACTCTCTTAATAGTTTTATTACATTGGGATTTGAAACACAAACTAAACTATATCTAAATTCAAATTCGAGTTAAATTTAAATTGCTGGAAAAGGAAAATTAGTAGTAGAGGCGCCGCTTGCTCGTAATATTCCAGCTCTGCACCTGTGGATGATTGTAATTGTATGAGCATAATAGCCCAGTGGGATCATTTCTTATCTAAATTTTGAAATATGCAGATTATATAAGAATTGATAAATAAAATAGATAATTGAATTATAATACAAAGAACAAATGAATATGCAGTACTGAAATCTTAAATATGCCATGAATGTCATACCTTTCATGAATTTTTATAAACAATCAATTAAATATAAATCATCTCTTACAACACCACACCCAAGTGGATGGTCACATTGCAGTAACGCCCACGCACTGGTACCTCGAGGTGAGGGACCCATTCGTACGTTAGCTGGTCAGACTACTGCTCCAGCTGTACTAATGACGTATGTCCGCGCGCACAATTGTACTCATACGCCGTACACAAAGGAGACTCCAAAGGATCCAATGGGTTCTAGGGTCTTTCGCCCAAAGGTCACGATCGCCCTACTTACTTACTTTAAGGTCTTCCACCCAAGGGACACAATCACCCTATTTACTGGCTTTAGGGTCTTTCATCCAAGGGACACAATCGCCCTACTTGCTTAAACCTTTCTCTCTTTCCTCTTTTTTTTTCACAAATCAATAACCAATAGAAATGCATGTCATATCATGAATGATTCAAAATCAATAATAAAATAATTTATTAAATCGAATTTCATACAATGTTGCATAATTAACAAATATTATTAAAGTTAGCGAGATATATAATTAATTTATATAATTTATTATTATTATTATTATTTAATTTTTTAAATTTTAAAACAGAATAAGAAAATATAATTTTATGATAATTAGGGATTAGAAATGAATAAATAAATAAAATAACGCTAGAATTACAAGTTTACATTATAGTCTAGGAGTTTTTGAAACAAGTACAAAATAATGCCTATAATTTCTGAAAATTACATAAAAGTCTCTGGAATTGTAGAAAATTTCAAAATAGTTCAGGAAGTACGAATTTTATAAAATAAACATGTAATAACTCACAAAAAAATTAATAATTAAATAAAAGATGAATTAAAAATTTTTAATTAAATTAAATGTAATTTTTAAATTAAAAATTAATTTTTAATTTAATTTTATAAATAAAATCATAGAAAGTGAATCTTTCTAGATCATGTTTGATAAAAAAAATTAAAATATTAAATATTTTATATTAGACTTTGGATTAATTTAATTAGTTAATAAATATATACTATTATTTTAATTTATTCAAAACAAGAATTTTAGTAATAATTAAATCAACATAAATAATAAATAAATAGCTAAGTAAAAAATACACAATTTCAATAATCTAAAAATTTCAGCAGGGATAAAATCATTCACCTTGCAAAAGCTTTAGGAAGATTCTTCCTCTTTTTTTTTCTCACTCTTTTTTTTTATAAGTATTTTTTTCTTTCTTTTTTTTCTTTTCTATTCTCACGCTCCTTCATGCCCACACCGCAGGCCCTATTTATAATAGAAAGGTCCCATCGTATGCAAAACACACATGCTTAAAAAAATTAATAAACAAAACTTACTCGTTAATGCACTTCTCTCGTAACCACCACACTCACATATTAGGAGTCTTATTTATGATGTCAAAACCTCACATGCGTGTATAAAGTGATGCTTGCAGTGCATGGTGGTGCAAGTGCTTGGTGCTTATGTGGGGCCACTTGTACATGCATGAATGTATGATGGATGGCTGATCGGGTGAGTGGATTGATGGTCGAATAGATGGATGAATTTAGGTGGCAAATGGATTTTGAGGGTCAATTGGTGATAGTTTGCTGTATGAATCTAACAGTTTCCTGTTGTTGGTCTAAGTCAATAAACGAGTGGTCGGTTAATCTTGTAATTTGGATATTTTGTAGTATTTGAGTTGTTAAGTATAATAGACGGTCTAGATCACTGACCCTCCGATCATAACCACGTGCTTTTTGTTTCCTAAAATCTCATACTCACGTAAAACTAATTTTACTAATTAATAATATTTAAAACATGTCATTAATTCTTTAACATGTTGGAACTTAAATCGTCATGTAACACATGTTTAAGACGTGCTGCATGATGAGTTATATCGTACATGGATGGATGGTCAAGTGGATTGACGGATAAGATTGTAGTGATCAGGTAGAGATGAAATGGATGGATGAATGGATGATCACATACTTGATCATGTGTGTGGCATATGATCAAGTGGGAGAAATGAGCGAGCGAGCGAGCAGTCAGATGGTCACACATGTACCAAAAATTTGGGTTATTACATTCTACCTCCCTTAATGAAAATTTCATCCTCAAAATTTAACGTACCTATGGTGTAAAAAGATGCGGGAATTTCTCTCGAATTTCATCTTCGCGTTCCCATGAGGCTTCTTCTTCACTGTGATGTCCCCACTGTACTTTTACGAGTGGTATAGTTTTGGTTCGAAGTACCTGCTCCTTTTTTTCCAGGATACGAATTGGTTGCTCTATGTACGTGACGTCTTCTCGAATCTCTAATGGCTACCAGTCGATGATGTGTGAAGCGTCAGTCTCGTACTTTCGTAACATTGATACATGAAATACGTCATGAATACCGAATAGCTGTGGGAGTAAAGCAAGCTTATAGGCTACAATGCCCACTCTCTACAGGATCTCGAACGGCCCGATGTAACGTGGTGCCAACTTCCCTTTCTTCCTAGAATTGCATCACTCCTTTCATCGGCGATACCTTGAGTAGTACATGGTCACCCACGAAGAACTTGAAGTCCTTCCTCCAGTGGTCTGCGTAGCTCTTTTATCGACTCTGTGCCGTCCGTAAGCGGTCTTTAATGATCTGTATCTTTTCAGTTGTTTCTTGCACAATCTTTGGTCCAAGCATGCTTCTTTCACCAACTTCAGTCCAACAGTTTGGTGACCTACACGGTCTTCCATACAACGCTTCATACGGTGTCATACCAATGCTAGCGTGGAAACTATTATTATATGTAAACTCGATCAATGGTAGATATTCGTCTCAATTTCCTTTAAATTCGAGGATGCAAGCCCGAAGCATATCTTCTAGGATCTGATTCACTCGTTCGGCTTATCCGTCCGTTTGTGGCTGAAAAGCAGTACTGAAGTCGAGCGATGTCCTCATAGCATCTTGAAAACTCCTCCAAAAGCGTTATATAAATCTGGAGTCTCTGTCAGAAACAATCAATACGGGAATACCGTGCAATCTAACGATCTCTTTGATGTACAACTTACTTAGCTCGTCTAAGGAGGAAGAAATACGAATACGGAGGAAGTGTGCAGACTTGGTTAATCGATCAACAATTATCTAAATAGTTTCGTGATTGCGTCTAGTCTTCGGAAATCCTACCACAAAATCCATGGCAACATGCTCCCACTTCCATTCTGTGACTGGCAAGGGTTGAAGCAATCCTGATGGCTTCTGATGTTCGGCTTTAACTTGTTGACATACATAACACTTAGACACGTAGTCGGCTATTTCTCTCTTCATGTTGTTCCACCAATATTGTCGTCGAATGTCACGGTACATTTTCGTTCCTCCTGGGTGAACTATGAACTTCGAGCGGTGTGCTTCGTCTAAAATTTTCTTCTTTAATTCAGAAATGTGTGGAACACATAATCTTCCTCGAAGTCTAATTCCATCATCGGGGCCTACTCGCCATTCTGAGTTATCCTTCCCTGCTTCTTCTTCTACTTTGGCCTGTAACCACGCATCATCCTTCTGTGCTTCTTCCACTCGACACACTAAAGTAGGTTGCACCACTATGTTGCTAAGATAAGCCCATGAATTATTTTCTCCGATCTGAATATTAAAATCTTTTATTTGATCAAGCATCTTCCACTCTCGAATCATTAGAGATGTCATAATTGTATGTGTTTTCCTACTTAATGCATCGGCTACAAGATTTGCCTTACCCGGATGATAACAGAGATTAAAATCATAATCTTTTAAGAATTCCATGCATCTCCTCTGCTGCATATTTAATTCTTTCTGATTAAAAAGATATTTTAAACTCTTATTATCATAATGCAATTCAAATTGCTCACCGTATAGATAATGCCTCTAAATTTTTAAGGCAAATACTATCGCTGCTAGTTCCAGATCATGCTTAGGATAATTATGTTCATGAGTTTTTAACTGCCTTGACGCATATGCTACCACTTTACCTTCTTGCATAAGAACACATCCCAATCCTTTGTATGACGCATCGTTATATACTATAAATCTTTTTCCTTCGACTGGTAAGGTTAGAACTGGGGCTGATGTTAAATGATTCTTCAATTCGAAGAAAGCTTGTTCACAATTTTCATTCCATTTAAAATGCGTGCCTTTTCTTGTTAACTGAGTTAACGGTCTAACGATTTTAAAGAATCATTCAATAAATCTTTTATAATATCCAGGTAAACCAAGAAAACTACGCACCTCAGTCACATTCTTGGGCTGCTCCCATTTCATAACTGCCTCCACCTTTGATGGATCTACAGACAGTCCTTTCTTTGAAACCACATGACCTAGGAATTTCACTTCCTCTTTCCAAAAATCACACTTCGTCAGCTTAGCATACAATTGGTTTTCCTTTAATGTCTGCAGAGCGATCCTTAGGTGTTTTGTGTGATCTTCTCGGGTCTTGGAATATATTAAGATGTCATCTATAAATACTATAACGAATTGATCCAAATATGGTTTGAAAACCCTATTCATGAGATCCATAAACACAGCCGGGGCATTTGTCAGACCAAAGGGCATTACTAGAAATTCGTAGTGGCTATATCGTGTCCTAAAATCAGTCTTGGGCACGTCTTCATCTTTAACCCTCAACTGGTGATATCCGGACCGTAAGTCTATCTTCGAGAAATATCGCGCTTCCTTCAACTGGTCAAGTAAGTCGTCTATTCTTGGTAATGGGTACTTATTCTTGATGGTCGCCTTATTAAGTTGTCGATAGTTGATGCACAACCTTATAAAACCATCCTTCTTCCTCACGAATAAAACCAGTGCTCCCCACGGTGACATACTTGGCCTGATAAAATCTTGATCAATTAGTTGTTGAATTTGTTCTTTTAATTCTTTCAATTCGACTAGAGCCATGCAATATGGAGCTCTAGAGATCGGTGTCATCCCCGGTACAAGATCAATACTAAAAACCACTTCCCTCCGTGGCGATAATCTTGGAATATCCTGAAATACTTCTGAAAATTCATTAACGACTGGGATTTTCTCTACTCCTTCCCTCACGTCCGCTTCCGAAAGAGCTGAAAGGCTAACTAGTGCTTCTCTTCTTTGCGTCCCGAAGAAATGTAGTGGCGAACTTCCGATAATATTTAAAGTTACCATCTTCCTGAAGCAGTTTATTTTAGCTCGGTATAAAGACAACCAATCCATCCCCAAGATAATATCGTATTTTCTCATCGGCATAACTATAAGGTCGGCTGACAGCTCTACATCCTCAAACATAATCGGGCAAGATTTACATATCTGGCCTAAGTTTACTGATTTACCAAGAGGGGTTGCGACTAATAACATTTTATCTAATGGATCAGGAGATAGACATAATGAGCATACGAGGCAATACGAAATAAATGAATGCGATGCTCCAGAATCAAATAATACTCTAGCCAGAGATGCGAATATAATGATGGTACCTTCGACAACATCCCCGGTCGCTTCGTCGTCTTGCAGCGTGGTTCTGTCTGTTGTTGATGCTAGACCCTCACATAAAGGTGTTGTGTCATCAAATACATGTGTGGTGTCATCATATGGTTGTACTAAGCTTAGGACTGTAAATGGTCGAGTTCGGGGCGGGTTTAGCCAAAACCAGACCCGCCCATGTACTAAACGGGTCTGGGTCCAAATTTTAGACCCAGACCCTTTTACTAAATGGGCGGGTCCGGGTCGGGTCCCAGTTAGCCCATCAGACCCATTTATAAATGGGTCCGGGTCTGGTAGAGGGAGATCCACCCAGACCCATTTATAAATGGGCCGGGTCTAATGGGTCCGGGTCTGGATCAAGTATGCAAGCATTTTACAAGGCTTAAAACCGGGTCTGGACGGATCTGGGCTGGACGGGTCCCTTGTAACATAGAACAAACCCGCCCACTTACTAAATGGGTTTGGGTCGGGTCAGGTCGGGTCGGGTCGGGCCTAAAATAAAGGAAACTAGACCCAAACCTGTTTAACAAATGGGTCTACTCTTGGACCCAGACCCGTACCATTTAACAAATGGGTCGGGTCTGGGTCGGGTCTAAATGGGTTGGGTCCGGGTACCCCATCGGGTCCACTGACCCATTTACCGCCCTAACTGAGCTATCATATCGTTGTGTCGGGTCATCATTCTGCTGTGTTGAGTCATCGAACAGCTTAGTCGTGTCATCACCTGCCTGTACTAAGGCGTAAACGCGACCTTGAGCTTGAGGACGAGGTACTTAATCTCCCTATCGCAGCTGCTGATTCTGCAGAGATCCGTGCTGCTGATGTGGTTGTTGTTGTGGCCTCTGATATCCCAATGTTAACCCCTGTTGAGGTGGTCTCGAATGTAGCTGAGGTGGTCTCTGCAAGTATGGTTGTGGCAGTCTCGAATCCGGCTGAGATGTTGAAAAAATTTATGGGGGTCGTTGATAAGAAGATGGTGGCCTGAAGGACGGTTGTGGTGTTCCCAGTCGCTGTGGATACTGGGGACGAGGTGGTCGGAGGCAATGTCGGGATATGTGACCCTCGAGTTCGCAATTATAACAGGCTCCCGAGAATCGCAGTGAAGGTTGTATTGGAGTTGGTCTAGACATCGGCATTAGTGTCATCCTCTGTCTTTTGGCTGCATCTTGCTAAGCTGGTGGTGCGTGCAAAGTGGTTCTGGCATTGCTCTTTGCATCCCTCTTCTTATCGCAGTTCTTCCAAAATTCATTAGTATCTTTTTCTACCGCTAAGGCACGCTCTAATGCATCTGCATAGCTTTTAACCCTAAAGGGGGCTAATCTACTCCGGATAGAGGTTCTCAAACCATTTTTGAACTTATGCGCTCTACGAGTTTCGTTAGACACCAGGAACGTTGCGAACCGTGATAACTCTGTGAACTTAGCGTCATACTGACGCACTATCATATCGCCTTGCTCCAGACTCATAAACTCTTCAACCTTCTGGTTTTGTACATAAAGAGAAAAATACTTTTCATCGAATTCTTTACAAAATAAGGTCCAGGTCCATACTTCAGTTTCTGGATTTACCCTAGTGACTGAATCCCACCATTGGTCTGCTTCTCCTTCTAACATGTAAATGGCCAGCTCCGCTTTCTGGAATTCGTCGCATTTCATTGCCGTAAATATCTTTTCAATTTGCATCTTCCACCCTTCTGCCTCATTTAAATCAGGCCCACCCTTGAAAATTGGCGGCCTTTGCCTCTTGAATTTTTCTAGTAAGGTTCATGTCCCTTTGTAGGTAACTGGTGCGGGTCGGTCCGAATTTTGCGTTTGGGTTTGCATAACTTAATGCCCTACGAGGGTCGTAAGTTCACCTATAGCCCTGAGGATCCCGCCGATGACTGGTCCATTTTCAGTAACATTGGGGGTGGGTGTCCTTGGTGAGGCTCAGTCATTCAAGTTGAATTCTGCCATAACCTATGATTAATTAAACAAATAAATTTTAGTATACTAATATCTAGGCGACACGTGACACATGAAAATTATCGTTTGAGAACGCAGCTTAAATTAAGGCTTCGAAATGAAAATCTCCCATAGGTCCTCAGTTCTATCTCTGATACCAACTTGTCACACCCCAAAATTCGGGTACCCGAATAGGGTTATTCAGGACCCGAATCCCAAACTCGTGAGTTTTAATATATCGATAATAGTTGCAATCAACATAATTTCATCAAGATTTACTAGATATTCAGAGCAATCTAAAATGAAAATACTACTAAAATAATCTTCATGAATGTAATATTCGTTCGCTTTACTCTCTTAATAGTTTTATTACAATGGGATTTGAAACACAAACTAAATTATATCTAAATTCAAATTCGAGTTAAACTTAAATTGCTGGAAAGGAAAAATAGTAGTAGAGGCCCGATTGCTCGTAATATTTCAGCTCTGCACCTATGGATGATTGTAATTGTATGAGCATTGATAAATGCGGATTATATAAGAATTGATAAATAAAATAGATAATTCAATTATAATACAAAGAACAAAGGAATATGCAGTACTGAAATCTTAAATATGCCATGAATGTAATACCTTTCATGAATTTTTATAAACAATCAATTAAATATAAATCATCTCTTACAACACCGTACCCAAGTGGATGGTCACATTGCATTATGCCCACGCACCGGTACCTCGAGGTGAGGGACCCATTCGTAAGTTAGCTGGTCAGACTACTGCTCCAGTTGTACTTATGATGTATGTCCGCGCACACAATTGTACTCATACGCCGTACACAAAGGAGACTCAAAAGGATCTAATGGGTTCTAGGGTCTTTCCCCCAAGGGTCACGATCGCCCTACTTGCTTGCTTTAAGGTCTTCCACCCAAGGGACACAATCGCTCTACTTACTGGCTTTAGGGTCTCTCACCCAAGGGACACAATCGCCCTACTTGCTTAAACCTTTCTCTCTTTCCTCTCTTTTTTTTCACAATTCAATAACCAATAGAGACGCATGTCATATCATGAATAATTCAAAATCAACAATAAAATAATTTAATAAATCGAATTTTCATACAATGTTGCATCATTAACAAATATTATTAAAGTTAGTGAAATATATAATTAATTTATATAATTTATTATTATTATTATTATTTAATTTTTTAAATTTTAAAATAGAATAGGAAAATATAAGTTTATGATAATTAGGGATTAGAAATGAATAAATAAATAAAATAACGCTAGAATTACAAGTTTTACATTATAATCTAGGAGTTTTTTAAACAAGTACAAAATAGTGCCTATAATTTCTGAAAATTACAAAGAAGTCCCTGGAATTGTAGAAAATTTCAAAATAGTTCAGGAAGTACGAATTTTATAAAATAAACATGTAATAACTCAAAAAAAATTAAGAATTAAATAAAAGATGAATTAAAAATTTTCAATTCAATTAAATGTAATTTTTAAATTAAAAATTAATTTTTAATTTAATTTTATAAATAAAATCATAGAAAGTGAATCTTTCTATATCATGTTTGATAAAAAAATTAAAATATTAAATATTTTCTATTAGACTTTAGATTAATTTAATTAGTTAATAAATAAATACTATTATTTTAATTTATTCAAAACAAGAATTTTAGCAATAATTAAATCAACATAAATAATAAATAAATAGCTAAGCGGAAAATACACAATTCCAATAATCTGAAAATTTCAGCAAGGATAAAATCACTCACCTTGCCAAAGCTTTAGGAAGCTTCTTCCTCTTTTTTTTCTCACTCTTTTTTTTATAAGTATTTTTTTTTCTTTCTTTTTTTTTCTTTTCTATTCTCACGCTCTCTCCTTCATGCCCACACCCCAGGCCCTATTTATAATAAGGAGGTCCCACCGTATACAAAACACACATGCTTAAAAAAAATTAATAAACAAAACTTACTCGTTAATGCACTTCTCTCGTAACCACCACACTCACATATTATGGGTCTTATTTATGATGTCAAAACCTCACGTGCGTGTATAAAGTGATGCTTGCAGTGCATGGTGGTGCAAGTGCTTGGTGCTTATGTGGGGCCACTTGTACATGCATGAATGTATGATGGATGGCTGATCGGGTGAGTGGATTGATGGTCGAATAGATGGATGAAATTAGGTGGCAAATGGATTTTGAGGGTCAATTGGTGATAGTTTGCTGTATGAATCTAACAGTTTCCTGTTGTTGGTCTAAGTCAATAAACGAGTGGTCGGTTAATCTTGTAATTTGGATATTTTGTAATATTTGAGTTGTTAAGTATAATAGACGGTCTAGATCACTGACCCTCCGATCATAACCACGTGCTTTTTGTTTCCTAAAATCTCATACTCACGTAAAGCTAATTTTACTAATTAATAATATTTAAAACATGTCATTAATTCTTTAACATGTTGGAACTTAAATCGTCATGTAACACATGTTTAAGACGTGTTGCATGATGAGTTATATCGTACATGGATGGATGGTCAAGTGGATTGACGGATAAGATTGTAGTGATCAGGTAGAGATGAAATGGATGGATGAATGGATGATCACATACTTGATCATGTGTGTGGCATATGATCAAGTGGGAGAAATGAGCGAGCGAGCAGTCAGATGGTCACACGTGTACCAAAAATTTGGGTTATTACAGAATACAACTCTACAACCTAAGTCTACAAATGGATACGTCCTCTTCATTATCAAGGTACGAGACAAAAAAATGATCTAAAGAGAGATATTTAATCTTTCAAGATCCAACTAACGTAGGCATCGGAGGGCCAACGGCTAGACCCCAACCACCCCCCTTAGCTTTCCTTTGTGCTCTACAGGATCTAAGAAACCTTCTGTCTAGATCCAGACTGCATACCTGCATGTAGAGGATCATTTGCATCCAGCCGTCCAAGTTTGAGGTCTCCTCATCTCGTCTGTTGACCAGTTTCCAGCATCAACAGATATGAGCTCCTTATCATATTGATCTTTATAATGTACGGTTCAAAAGGGGTTCTGACCCTGTAGACAAGAGTGGTTATATATACAACATGGTAAGTACTTCAAAACACAAGTGTTTTATGCACTCCATAAAATAGGTGTTGAATGCTATGTAGGTCCAAGAGGTTGAATGGCTATTAGCTATAGAGCCGAGTGGAACAATAAGTAGGTAAGGAAGTTATAGAAGTGGAGAGAGACATTTGTTGTTGAGAGCGAAAGCAACCCCATAAATAATCAAATGAGCAATAGAGAACGAAAAATTAGAGCAAACATAGAAAATATATAAATTTTTACATGAAAAACCCTTGCGGAAAAAAACCACGGCACAAAGCAAAAATCAATCCACTATATCATTGAAAGTTACAAGAGATAGAACAACTTACCAATAGAAAACTCTTGATCCTCCCCTTATAAAACCTTAGAAATTGTGTAGGCGCTCTCACACTACTCTAATTGTACTTCAAGACGTACTTATATATCCATGTATAAGATTAGAAACAAACCCCCGCACTTTCTAAAAAGACTTACACAAATTATCTACACAAATTGTTGATATGACTGTCAATCAAATCGGTAGGACTTGACACACTATCAATTGAATTAATAACTCTGTTGATCAAATCAACAGTGCCAAAACACTTCCAGCGAACAATCTCAAATTCCTTAAATTACTTGATCGAATCGACACATCTGTCGATCAGATCGACTGGTCTTCTACAGCACTAGGATTAAAGGTACTCGATCAACAATTCTCCCATCTTAGCTTGTATATGTGTTGCTCTTACGCATTCTATTGCTCTTATCCATGTGTTGATGTGAAATCTTAAATTAAGGAGCTATTAATACACCTTCATGTGATGATGTGACAAGGGGGGCTAACATGAAGGAGTAGGTGGTTTAGCAATTGCTTTATTTAATAGCTATTTTAATTGAATAAAAAATCCATCAATTAAAGGATTAGTTTTTTTTTCCCATGCACACACACCCCGCACTCACATCATAGTGGGATTTCACCACCTATGCGACTCGAACCCCAGACCTCATGTTGAAACTCCTACGAGTCTACCACCGAGGCAAGGATAAGAACCCATTTAGTTACCTTAATAAATGAGGAGTGTTTAGTAGTGTTAATTGAATAAGAAGTCCATTAATTAAGGGATTTAGTTAGTGTTAATTGAATAAAAAGTCTATCCGCACAAGGTGGCCCACGCTATGACAATGTGTGGGGCACGTTGTCCAACAGCGTGGCCCGCTTGTGGGCCCCGCCACGGGCCACAAGGCAAGGAAAAGAAGAAAAGGGGAGGAAATGAAAGAAATCCCGATAATTAAATGGGCCCCCACCACTATGAGGCCCTCCATACAAATCTAGACATACATCAAGGTGAGTCCCACCCTTGTGGGCCCACAACAAATGGAAGAAAGCAAGGAAAAAGGGGAAAATGAGGCCCCTTGTACTCACATTAAAGATGTACAGCCAGATCGAGCCGGATTGACGATTGGATGGTCCACCAAGCTCCTCTCCACTTCTAATCTCCCTAATCTCTCTCTCTCTCTCTCTAATCTCTCCCTTAATCTCTTAATCTTTTCTTTTCTTTTCCTTTCTTTCTTTTCTTTCTTTTCTCTCTTTCTCAAATTCTACATATGAGAATGGGAAGGCTCATATGTATGAGGCCTTCTGTGGTAGGAATTTTGTGATAGAAAGGGGATTGAAAGGAGAGAGAGGGGTAAAAAGAGAAGAAAAAGGGTTAGGGGAATGATGGTTTGTAGCTAGGAGTAGGGTAGGTGTTGACTTTACGGCTTCTCTTGCATGGGGAATGGAGAAAAAGTAGGGGTAGAATAGAAATTGGTAGGGTTATATAGTACTTTTGTAGGGGTATTTTAAGGTTTTGGCATGATGGGTGATGGAGTGATGAAAAAAGATGATGGGAGTAGGTGGAGGATTGATTTATTAGACTTTATCAGGACTTGTGCAAGTGGGGTCCGCGCTATGCGTGCGTTGCGCGACCTGTCTTGAATTGTGGAAATAATTCTATCTTCTAAACTAGGTATCGCATTGGGGTGTGCTTCACGACGATAGAATTACAGCACTTACGCGATCGCAAGGGTATAAGTGTCGGATCGTTGTAGTACTAAAATAAAGTGTCCGATCGAAACTCTCCAATCTAATCTGTTTGGGGTGCTGATAACTAAGCGTATGGAGGGTAAATCAAGGTACGATTCTTATAAAATGAAACCGAACTTATATGATTAGAGATCTCAAGAACTAAGTTCAATGGGTAACAATAATATGTCTAGAGTGATTTAGTACTAGCATTGTAAATGAAAATTAAGGACCCCATTCCTATGGTGTAACAGTGCTATGACCTGTAGTGAAAAAGGTTGGACTATTTCCTTAATAAGTTTTATAGCTGTGATAGAGTGGAATATCTAGTTGCATGTACATCCCTGATAGACTCACCTATATGAGTGTGAAAGTGTGGCCACTTCCTGTGAGAATTGAGACATTCTTTAGAATACTCATGAAACTAGGATAAATCATATATAACCATAATGTATTGGCTTTAGAAGTTCAAGTTACTCTTAAATGTTCTGTATGTGATGTGATTGGTTGTTATCCTGAGAAGTTAATTCAAAACTCTATGTTACTACCTCCCGACAAGCTAGACATGTTTACACTAGGCAATGTTTAAATCTTTAAGATACCTTGTAGATGCACTTTATTTCAATTATTTGCCTAATTGATTTTCTTTTCACCGTTTCTAATTTTTCAAATTGTGAAGAATTGTTAAATTAAAAAAAAAAAGATTTGAAAAATCTAGAAAAGTTTGTTTTTGCCTTTGTTAACTTACTTACTTTAATTGTGTTTAGTATTGTCCCACATTGGAAAGTTGTTCAAAAAATCAAGCATTTATATTAAAACCCCTCACTAATCCTTTGTATTGGAAAAAAGTGTTTGTCATAGGCGTAACCTCACACATGCACATGTGCGCAGGCCGCGGTGCGGTGTAGTGTCTTTGATCGGGCACTTTTGTTTTATCTGCGTATGTTTTGTCATACTCATGCGCATGAAGACAAAGAACCGTTGTACACCTACCTACTTATTAATGAGCCGATATGCGCCAACATGCATTTATTACGCCGCTCATATGCACCTCAAGTTCCGACAGCCACCTACTTTTCTTTTATAAAGACATATTTTCTCCCTTTGCAATCCATCCAAAAAATCATTTCTTTTCTTTGATTTTTTTTTCTCTCTACAACATCTATTTGAGTAAATCAGTACGAGCATTCTCTTGGGTTCATGGGGTTAAGATCGTGAGTGCACCTATTCAAGGCTGTACATAATTAAGGAGAGATGTTGTATCCCAGGGGTAGACTTACTGGGACCCAGTGGATCGGAAATCATCTTCCTGTGGCGGCAAATTTGTCTTTAAGAGGGTGACTATAACGTGCCTCAACTCTCCAGATTCTTTTGTTATTATTTCTGGTTTAATATTTGAATTTTCTACTATATGATTTATATTTTAGAACCAACATATCATCTATGACCAAATTGCTATACCAAGAAAGACCTTAGTTTCATGATCACCATTTAAGCCATAGATGTGATCGTCGAGGATTGTCTTTTATAAGTTTTTATTTTTATTTTATTATTGTAATTCTGTAGACACTCCACCTTCGGCTACACTGTTGGTAGAGATAGCTGGATGAATGGAGGACCATACCCCCAAACCCCAAGTCCAAACTCAGCCAAACTCACCCTTGTAAGCCCCAATCTATAGCCCAATTCAAGCCTAAACCCAGTCAACCCAGTCCTAAACATCAGCCTGAAAAACCACCCATAAGAAAAGCCAATAAACAAAAATCCTAAAAAAGTTAAACTCACTGAGTCAACCCACTGAGTCAACCCGCTGAGTCAACTCGTCGAGTCAAAACACCGAGTCAACCCGTCAAGTCAAATCACAGAGTCGACCCGCTGAGTCAACTCACTGAGTCAACCCACCGAGCCAAACAGCAGCCCCGAGGGAACGACCGTACCTCGCTGGAAATCGAGGAGTGACCGTATAGGCAGCCCACAACGGGCCGCCCAAAAATAATTACGGGCTCTGCCACTGCCCGCTGCTATAAATACCCCCCTCCCCTTCTCATTTCAACACAACAATCCGCCCAGTCCAGCGACCGTCCGTCTGAGTTCTTCTCCACCCTTTAGCCCATTCCTCCACCAAGGAGAGCCCGAGTGAGGAGAGCCTAGCCCTGGTCTAGCCCAGCCTGACCACTGGCCCAAGCCACCCAAGCCATCCAAGTCTTGATCCAGCCACTCGAAGCCCACCCTTGCTGACACCTCCGTCCATCTAGCTGTTCTTTTCCAGCATCATCTCATTTGCATCTATCATAAGTGCAACATTTACTTTTCTTCCAACCCCCCTGCTTCACTGTAAGCACCTTGATTATTCAAACACACTGCATATGTCTTATATTAAACACCTGTCAGTTCGAGCGTATGCTCTGGGCTTGCCCGTTGTTGGAACCTGCCCATCAGAAACTCTTACTGTTCAGACCTGCATTCATGCTTCACTATAAAGCACCTTGATTATTCAAGCACACTGCATACGTCTTATATTAAGCACCTGTCAGTTCGAGCGTATGCTCTGGGCTTGCTCGTTGTTGGAACCTGCCCATCAGAAACTCTTACTGTTCAGACCCGCATTCATGCATCATGTCATCTATGAGAATGTACGAGGATTAAAACCAACTTTCAAGTATTAGTTCGATTCTGTGAAGTAGAGACCGCACTTCGGTACGGGCAGTGCGTGGGGTGCTTAACCTCTTCCCACCCTGTAACCGTGATCCCTTACCTTGAATCTCTGGCCGCAGATCAAAAGGAGTCATTTTAGAGGAAGGAATCTTCGGATCCCCTTCTCTAACGTTTCTACGGGGTCTAGCCGACTGTAGATTCGAAGTAATTGGCTAGTGGCGACTCTGATCTTATATAAACTCATTTAAACACATCCAGCTTAAACACGACAACCAAACAAAGCCCTCGAGAACGAGGCAAGCCAGTGGCACAAACGGCGATTTACACTCACGCATCCTCCTCTCCTTCTTTTCCCGAAAGGGAAGGGACGAGAACGTCGTGTGGGAGCGCGGAAACGGCGAGGGTCCACAGAATGGCGACTCCGCTGGGGATGAGCTAGTCCCACGAGTCGTGATCCGACTTGAAAAACAGAATCCTTCCCGTACTTGAAAGTCATTAGTCCTCATACAATCTCATCTGCATAGCATTCTACCGAAAACCCAAAAAAAAAAAAATAGAAAACCCTACAACCCAAAAAGAATAGAGTATAGTCCTCATCATTGCACCTCCTCGGGCTCAACGTGTTCGGAAGCAACTTCCCTTCCACAGCATAATCCGCACTCGAGTTCAGCAAGCCATGTCCGACCACGAAGAAGAAACTCATCTCTTCCCTGCTCTTGAGATGACCGAAGCGCAACCTCCAGCGCAACAGCCCATTGATAATACG
The DNA here is from genome assembly GCA_003013855.2 of Liriodendron chinense. NCBI lineage: Eukaryota > Viridiplantae > Streptophyta > Magnoliopsida > Magnoliales > Magnoliaceae > Liriodendron > Liriodendron chinense. The sequence continues at coordinate 5,998,849 of ML058440.1, forward strand.
CCAATCATACAAGAATTAGCACAAGGAATGAGAGCAATGCAAGAAATGCTCTTGCAATTCATGCAAGCACAAGCCACCGCAGCAGCCAACAATCAGGTTGGCCCAGTTCAGCAATCTCAGCAGTCATGCCAGGGTCCTTCCGGCCTCCAGTTCAAAACAAGCACAACCATCGGAGTCTGCCCAAGACTACCGACAGCAGCCTCCCTTCTCAGCTCCAGTCCAACAAAGTCCTTACAATGGGAGTAATTACCAGGCCCAACCTCCTTCAAGCAGGAATCATAGGAGCATCAATGACACCAATTATTACGAAAGGGGGCCAGCTCAGTCCTGGCAAAGGGCAAGATCTCCTTCATCTGGTCCCTTTGAAATCGAACAACTCCGAGAACAGATGCGAGAGATGAAGAGAAAGTTGCAGAAGCAGCAAGGGGTGGATCTTCCATCCACTAAGTTCAGGGACCTTTGTCCATTTCCCGATGCAATGGTACCTCAAGGCTTTCAAGTACCAAAATTTAAAAGATATGATGGGACAGGGTGTCCTATAGACCACTTGAGATCATTTTGTGGTGAGCTAGATGCTGTAGCAAGCAACGACGGAGCGTTGATCCGTCTGTTTCAAAAGTCCCTGAAAAATGATGCCCTGGACTGGTACACATCATTGGACTATCATCGCATCAGGACTTGGGAGCAGCTCTCCCATGCTTTCGTCAACTAGGTTCGCATACAATCTTAACATGGCACCCAGGAGAGCGGACCTCGCAGCTCTCAAGCAAAGAAATGACGAAACATTGTCAGCTTACGTTGGACGGTGGCGAGCCATGGTCCGCTAGAATGAAGACTCCCATCGACAACGAGGAGCAAATCTCCATGATCGTCCACTCGGCAAATCCAAGTATCTCTGGATACCTTGTCTCACATCCATATGCGAACTTCACCCAACTCATCCGCGCTGGCGAACAAGTCGAAGTCGGAATAAGGGCTGGGATGATCTCCCCTTGGTGGCCTCATCAGGCCTCTCCAGTACAACCGATAGTGGAAGGTGAGCCTACCGAATACGAGAGTGATAATGGTAGTGTTCCCATCTCCCATCCAATGGAAGAGGATGATCTTGTCGCCTCTACCGAAGGTGCACTATTCCTCCCTCAGCATGGACAACCGCAGCAACAGCAACAGTCAAGATGGAACTCACAGTTTCCTAATCAAGGTTGGCAAGGGGCACCCCTAACCAGTCCAGTTTCAGAACCCCTCATCCTGCAAGGAGCATCTCCAGTCGATCCAGTCTCCGCAATGCAAGGGGCACCTCCTGCCTATCCAGCTTTCATCAGCCAAGAAAAGCCTCATCTCCAGTTTATCCGTGCCATCGACTCTAGTTCAGAGTTCGAACCTCTCATCCTGTAAGGGGCACCCTCAACTATTTTCATCCCAGAGCCCATCATCATGCAAGGGGCACCTTCAGTCGATTCATTCTTCGCACCCATTTCTAACCATGGGCACAATCAGCCCATCTCAGTCAACCAAGGGGACAATCTCCCTAACACAGCATCAACAAACCAGGGGCATAACCTGCCTGTCTCAGCGATAGTCAGTCAGGGGCATAGCTTGCCCACTCCAGCTTACCAGGGGCAAAGCCTGCCCGTTTCTCCAGCAAACAACCAGGAGCACAACTTGCCCACCGCACCTGTCTACTCGGCTTCTACTTCAGCCATCGTCCTCCAAGAAGAAGACCCTTCCTTGGACAGCATGCCACATGCCCTAGCAGAATTGAGGCCCAGCTTCAATTATGTGGCCACTATTGAGGAGGTCGAAGGGGAGATTGATGTTCAGGTTTGGATCGATCCAAAAACATCAACCATCACTCTTCAGGTCTTGGACATCTCAGCTTCATTCCATCTCCTTTCCGATCGGACCTGGTTTCACAGAATCGGTGTCATCTCTTCAAATCTTCACCAAAGGGTCAAGCACATCTTCAGAGATAGGGCGATCACCATCATTACCGATCCTGGACAATTTTCCATGGTAGAAGCATCCAGCCTTCGAGAGCCTACCATCCCAGCCATGGACGTACAACACTCTAATGAGGAGATCTCATACCATCACAATGCAAATTACTTCCCTTGCGCATGTCCCATCAGATCGAACTACGTCTTCCTTCCTGCCGAGCGTCAAACCTTCTACTATCAGCTCGAATATCAAGACTCGACCCGAACCATGGAGGTTCAAGAAGATATGGATAGGAGAGGACTACGATATCAGTCTACTCTGATTCGAAAACCAAAGCACATAAGTATCAGAAGAAGATGGGGTCATCGAGAAGGCAATTTCTGCATCTCACACCAATCCAGTTCATCAATGCAAGGATTATCTATCCTGATGATGGGTTGGATTCCACCTTCGATGATCAAGCGAGCAGATTGGGTCTGATAGAGTTGCCCAAAGAAGACTCAAGCAAGGGGCAGGAATTTCCCCCGATCGACTGGACTGTCATCCTAGTCCTACTTCAGCCAGATGAACCCGAAGAGCTACAATTCACCGGGGACGAACCAGGAGAAATCGCATCCGACACCGACTCGGAGCCCAATCTCAGATCTACCATGACGTTTGGGCACAACGATGAGGGTTGGCCTACTGATCCCTCTGGCCCTGCCTCCTAGGGGGAAGGAGTGCAGGGCAGTAACAGGTTTGTAGTCCCCATGACGGTCAATAAAAGCTGACAGTGCTCGGCTCCCCGAGGCGAATCAGGTAACACCTGGTTCACATCGCCGTCTTACTTGGGTCTTTTACAAAAAGATTTCAAAAAAAAAAATCAGAAGAGTTAAAAACCCAAAGCACCAAATATTTCAAAATTTAAAAAAAAATCAAATTTTCACAAAGTCCAAAAGTTAAAAAAAAATCCAGATATTCACAAAATTCCAAAAAAAAAAAAAAGAAAATGTTTGAAAGAAAAAAAAATATAGAAATCTCTTTTTCAATAAAGTGTCAAGTCTGTCTGTCAAAGCACTTGAGTATGAAGTTGACTCATATGATTTCAATCTAGAGTTAGATTTCAAACTTGAGGGTTTGGACAAAGCCAAATAATGTGGAAAATGATGAGTTGACTCCCAAACTTAGAGGGTCTCCTCGAAAGTTCGAACCAAAAGCCGATGTCATCTCAAAAATTTTTAAAATTATAAACCTAGGATCTCCTGATACCCATAAGGAAGTGTGTATTGAGAATCCTTGTCCCCGAAAAATAAGCAGAGAATGATCAAATTTTTGAAGTCATGGCTTCCCAATCTTGCGTCCTATGAAGACTTATCCAGACTCGATCAAAAACTCATCAAGCCTATCAAGAAGATGCTGCCAAGACTATGCTTACATTCATTGCTGGAGTATGCGACCTGACGAATAATCGGAGAAATCTCGCAGCTCAATGAAGACAAGATTGCTGCCAACATGTCAGAAAATACTTCAAGTGACAGTAGCATGCACCTCGAATCCATGTGTGTGCTTCAACCTGATGATCCAGCTATTCCCTGTACAAGGTATCTACATCAACGGAAAGATCAACTCGTCATCATCTAACAATTGATTACTTCACAAAAAGGAAGGAGGTAACATTCTGATCTCGCGCAATAATTCTCATGAAGAATGACATCATCAATTGTTAAGGGTTCCCACATGCTATCAGCATTGGCAATGGGATATCCTTCGAAATCTAAGGATGGAGGAGTTCCTCAAGAAGCTTAAAATCAGAAGACAGACCTATGAGTTCGAGTCAAAATCATGTCACCGTGAGTGCTGATAAAGAATGAAGCCAATGAAAGAAAAGTCATATCGGGTTTACAACAAGCACTGCTGCATTTATCAGACTCAAGGGGCAAGCCCCAAGAATCAGTGAATTTCTTCTGGGAGGCACCGTTCAACTCACCAGCTTGAGGGGTAAGGATCTTCCAGAGCCAATCAACGCCGACAACGTGAAAATCTCTCACAGGTAAGCCATTCCAACCTTATCAAGAGTTACATTAGTAGAGCTGAAGTCAAGAGGTCAAGGCTTAGACCTCTGAGAATCCCTTCCCATTCACCAATAAGTGTTCCAAATAAAGGATTCAAAAGTAAAAAAAAAGAAGAGAAAAAAAAAGAATAGAGCAAAAAAAGGGGGGGTTAAAAAAAAGGGGGGGGCACACAACCCACAAAAAAAAAGAGAAGAAGAAGAAGAAAGAAAGAAAGAAAGAAAGAAAGAGAAAAAAAAATCGACCCAAAAGAAACACATCTATCCATCCATCCACCTCAGAAGGGTCTGTAGCTAAGGCCGACAGCTCTGCCATTGTAACTTAAGATAAGGGCTGAAAGGGTACCATCGGCCGGCAACTGACGGATTCCTGACCTCTGGGCGCCGCAGTTATCAAAAAAAAAGAGAGAAAAAAAGAAAAAGAGATGTGTGCCTAAACAAAGAAGGCGGAGTGAAAACCCAGAAGGGCTCTCTGAGTAAAAACAGTGGGCACACAGCAGACTTAGTGAAAACCCGAAAGGGCTCTGAGGGTAAAAATAGCATAGCTGCCAAGGGGCAGGCAAGATCAAATACCCGGGACGTGGTAAAAATCCTGAAAGGGCGCCACGGGCAACAATGACGGGCAAGCCGGACGTAGCGAAAACCCGAAAGGGCGTTGCGGGTAATAATGGCTAAGAAAAGAAAAGAAAAAAAAGCAGGTACATGAGAGATCCAAGCGACATGAAGATTAAATGGAAGCAGGGATGGCGGCTATGAGTTGAGAATTCTTTCAAGATCTGCCCAAATTCTAGGGGCAGGATACCATTGCACACTATCTTAAGGGGACCAGGACCCTTGGTGAATAATCAAGAAAATTGAGTATGACATCAGGCTGAGTCAAATATTCTGATTCCTACGTCTAAAAGCACATGTCCAAATCACGCACAGACAGATAAGCACTTGACACAAATTTTTACTTCATGATTTACATATATTTTCCAAAAAAAAAAAAAATCTTACAGGGCTTTCAAAATAAACATCCTCCAGTCAACTAATGGGGTACCTTCCGTGAGTGCATTTCTCTCAATCATTCCTTCCAGAAGGTAAGTATCTCTCTTCCTGCTTTGATGCTTCAATCCTTTTACTAAAGTATTTTCTCTCCTCACAGGTACTAGAAGGCAATCTAAGATCAGCACATCTATGTCCATCATAGCCCCATCATCGCCATCAATCACATCATCCATGTGGCCCATACTCAAAGGATGCATAGGCTCACCTATGTCCCATCTCCTCATCCCATCCATACCATCCATTTCTCCCATAATCAAGGCCTCATTCAAATCTAAAATTCCAGCATGGCTGGCATTAATGGGGCCATTCAAAGCTTCACCAACCACCATCCCTAAATCCCCATAAATGCCCTCATTCAATGCTCCATCTCCACCATCCATTAAAGAAAACCCTCCATCATTAAAGCCTTTAACACTTTTTGAAGTGTGGGACCCACCATGGACAGCCCCCACAGCCCCTAAATCTTGACCATCCATTGCTTGAGAAAGGACAAACCAAGAAGAGGACAAAAAGATAATGAAAGAAGAGACAAGGAAGAAATTCATGGCTGGATCGAAAAGTCAGGTACAGGGATGAAGGAGACAGCGACCATGGGAATGTTCTCACTGTCCGAACCAGAGTCAACCCAGGCCGCACAAGAGGCGAGCCTTGGGCGGCCCGCTATGGGCCTGCCCGTACGGACGCACTTCCTCTCTCTCCGCGGAATTGGCTCCATAGTTGCTGGTAGGTGAGACTGACAGTTTACGTCAACAGATGGCACTCTGAGGGCCGCCCAAGGCTCCAATCAACTCCAGATTTCGTTTGATGATAATCTAAATCATTTGGAGGGTACCCCACCTATCCAATCATGACGTACTGCAGCCAAAATGGGTTTGATCAAGTCAAAGAAAAGAAAAATTGATCAAGAGGGGCCCACAAGCAATCTGAGCCACTCAAAGACTAGATCATCATGATCCAAACCATGAAAAAGCTCGCATGGGTCATCGACATCAAGGGTTCGATTGTGAAGAAAGAAGGCCAGAGTCCAAGATCTGATCGTCAAGTAGGCCCACATGGCTAAAAAGAGCAATCTGAACCGTCCAAGTCATCATCTGCACCGTGGAAAGCCTTCTTAGCCCTAAGAAACATCAAGGATAGGTGCTCCAAAGCAAAGCTGAAGTCTGGAAAAGGCCCACAGGACCAATTCAAGCAATTCGGACCATTTAAATCACAATCAGCCCTATCAGAAGCTAAACAAAGTAAGGTAAGTATGCCCAACCCCATAAACTCGGTCCGAAGACCTTAAACTACGTCGGGAACAAAATCCCGAGAGATTTCCAATCAAAACCAGTGTTAATCTTGATAGTTCAAATTGAGATTCAACAGCTTGGATCATTTAAAAAAAAATCATCAAAAAGAATGTATGTTCAGTTTGTACATATTTTGGGTCCGAAGACTTTAAACTACGTCGGAATCAAGATCCCGAGGGACTTTCAATAAAAACCAGCATCGGTCTTCATCAAAATCTGATGACTCCGGACATTTTCTAAAAAACAAAAAAAAAATGTGTGATTTCCAGCATCGCTTGTACATGTTTTCGGTCCGAAGACCTTAAACTACGTCGGGAACAAAATTTCGAGAGATTTCCAATAAAAACCAATGTTAATCTTTGTAATATCCCAAAACTTTAGGCGCACGAGTAAGTACACGAGTGCGTGTTCACATGTGAGAAATTAAATTCTAAGCTGTATTGTTCATACGCATACACACATGTATACAGTTTAAACGTGCCCAGACAACTTGTCAAGCCTCTGAAAAACTTAGAGTACTCAGTTAAGTCAATAGACCGACCGTTAGGATAATCTGTCGTTACTAGACTAGAAGATTTTACCGTCCACTCCGAATTCGAATTACGCGATCAATGTAAACCGCCGTACATTATCCTGTACACATGTATGTCCATAAATAAGAACCGTACATCGTATCCATCACAAGGTATATCCTTAGACCAGTGATTTCTTGGCCCTATGAACCAGCCCGGGTGTGTTTGTAACACCCTAGGATTTTAGAATAATCTCAATTATAAATTAGTTATTTATTTAAGAAATTAAATAAATGTAATATAGATAAATTAATATTAAATAATTCGTAAGAAATTATAGTATGGCTCCTTCATAAAAATTGCTCAACATGAACCCTAAGATAGCATGGAAGTGGCAGATTTCGCAAAACTCATAAATCTGTAAGTATTAGGAAAATACCATTAGTTAAACTTAAGTTATGGGACCAATTGCAAGTTTTATGATTTCTGGAAATCATTTCCACGCAAAACCTTATATACTAGTTCTAGGACACGATCCAACCATACATGTCAAATTTCAACCCTCCGATCATCCTACAAACGCCCTAATAAAAAATCGGGCCATAAGTGGGCCATCTGACTTCGGAACCGTCTCATTTTTAGTGTCAGTAACCTAAAATGATGTGGCCTACCTGATGATTGGAGTGGATGTTGCATGTACATCATGGTGGGGCCCATGTGCATCGCGTGCACCACAACTGCGCGATCAACTCGTGTTGACAGCGAGTTTGAAGGAGATTCTTCTTCTCCTTCGTTGCAGCGCTGCTGCGAGCAGACGTGGTCCGCTGGTTTCATCCACGCCGTCCGTTTGGGTCCACTGCAGGTGGGCCCCACATGAAAGTGGAACCCAGGGTGGGTGTACGTGCACCGCACGTAACGAGAGTGGAAAAGAACCCACCCTCATCACGTCTTCTTCTTCGTTTCCTTCCGTCCGCAGCGGCAGCGAACAGCGCTGTCCGCCTGCTCCATCCACACCGTTCATTGGTGGGCCAGCTCGGGTGGACCCCACGTCGGGACTAGCTTGCATGCCTTGCGTGCAACGCACGTAATATATAAAAAAAACAAAGAACGTGTTTTCTTCGGACGTTGTTCCAGCCTCCGCAGCAACTGCGTCCACCCGACCCAACAGGCAGTGCACACCATCCATCTGTAGACCCCACGTCCGAAATCCAAGCCGTCCATCTGATGCACTACTCACCCGAACCTAGGAGGATGGTGGTCTTCTCGTCTTCGAGAGAGTGTGCGGTCCACCCCAACCTTCCGAACTTGACCATAGGATTCAAGATCGGCCAAAATCTTCAGATTTGCCATGCATGGATGGGCCAGATCTTTTCCTGACCTCCGTGTGGAGCCCACCTAGATTTCCAACGGATTACTTACGCAAAGAAATTCGGAACTTGGTCGGTTTTCTATTCCAACTCAAACTAAAATCTCCTCCCTACGCACAATCTACCCCACCACGGTAAGCTATAAAACCTCTCAGGCCTGTTGTTCTCATTCCGAAAACTTAAGGGAAAGAGAGAGAGAGAGAGAAGCTGCGAGAGAGAGAGAGAGAGAGAGAGAGAGAGAGAGAGTGGGTTGTTGGAGAGTGAGAAGGAGAGAGAGAGACTTAGAGAGGGGTGTGCGTGCAGCTGTCTCACTGTTGCTGCACTGCACCTCTGCTGGATATCGCTCCAGCAAAGGAAATGAAAGAGAAGAAGAGAAGAAGAAGAAAGAAGAAAGAGAAATAAAGGAAGAAGGAAAAAGAAGAAGAAGAGAAGAAACGAGAGAGAGAGAGAGAGAGAGAGAGAGAGAGAGGGAGAGAGAGGGAGGTAGCTGAGCTGTTGCTGGTGTTGCTGTGGGGACAGCACCCCAGTCAGCAAGAAACAGAGAAGAAGAAAGAAAGAAGAAAAAGGAGAAAGAAAGGAGAAGCAGGAAGTTGTTCTCTATTCCAATCTGAGTCGACTCGTTGAGCGACTCACTGAGCCAACTCAGGATCTAGTTTGGGTTTGTGCGGAACCTATAGTTCATCATATGGTGAGTGATTCATCTCATGATTTCTGGTTAATCTTCCTTGGTCCTCTAGTTGCTAAATTCTAGGTCTTAATTCCTTCTTTTGTTGTTTAATCATTGGAGTCTTGTGTAAGGAATCCGTTTTTCCGATTCATTTTCTTAGTTAAGTTTTTAATGTGGTCTTTACTTATCTCTGTTAATTGTATGGGAGTCTTAGGTATGGAAACCACTCCAATCTCTATTCTTAAGTATCGTATTACAATTCATTCTTGATATTTTTCCCAAAGCATCCCATCTAGTTGTACATATTAAGATATTAGACGAACTCGACTTAGGTTACCTTACGTATTTTAATGACTTCCCAAATTATTCTCAGCGGCCTTAATTTACTAAAAACTAAATGTTTCAGACAAAGAACTACTTAAACAAAGATGACACATGCATGGTGTGATTGGAATTGAGTTGAGATGCATTGTATACTTGAAGATATGTTTCCATGATTCATTACATTCATATTCATTTTTATACACAACGACAGAACAGGAGCATGGTTGATTTGACTCCTGGTGTGCATGGTTGATTTGCCGCCTCGCTGTACCGGTTAGGTGAGCATGGTTGATTTGCGACAGGTTCCTACTGTTCAGTGGCAGCGAGTTCTGGTCGTTTCACTTATTGAGCATGGTTGATTTGCTCGGTTGGATCAGTGGTGCATAGGTTGATTTGCCTACTGGCGTGCATGGTTGATTTGCCGCCTCGTTGTATCGGTTAGGTGAGCATGGTTAATTTGCGACAGGTTCCTAATGTTCAGTGGCAACGAGTTCCTAGACGTTTGTTGCTCTCACACGTATCATGACATACATGACATCATGCTAATCATGTTCTATTGATAATAAACTATAAAATGTGTCAATCATAACATTTTCCTCATATAATGCTCACAACTCTATCCATTGATGATTCGCATTCTATCTTTTATTAACTGGAATATTACCTGTGATGGAAATGACCTCACTGAGTTTTTAGCTCACCAAAATCACCACAGTTCTTGCAGGTTTTCAGGGAGAACAAGACATAGACAGAGCAGAGTATACAGATGGTCACGTGTTACTCAAACGCCAACTGTAGTTGATCTATTTTATCTTGTAAAATTCAATGTAATAAGATATTAGTGGAAAAGAAACTTTATATTTGGGATTTATTTTAGTTATGCGATGTGTGGAATGGAATCTCAAGGAATCTATGCTCAAATTTTCAATTCACACTCTGGAACTCGGGCTTTGGGTTATTATACTCGAGTCGCGAATTTCAGGGCGTGACAATCTTGACCGTTCAAAATTGAGATTTAACAGCTTGGAACATTTTTTGAAAAATCACAAAAAAAATTGTATTTGCCCTGCTTGTACAAAAATTGGGTTCGAAGACCTTAAACTACGTCGGGATCAACATCCCGAGAGATTTTTAACCGGCATCGATCCCAGTCGTCCAGGCCAGGATCTGATGACCTGGATCATTTCCAAAAATACTAAAAAGATTTTTGAGTTTTCCATAAAAACCAGTATCAATCCCAAACACTTGAGTTGAACTCTGAAACCTTTTAAAATATATATATATATATATATATATATATATATATATATATATATATATATATATATATATATATTGCCATCAATTTCAACTGCACAAATTCATCCCCAGTGGTCCGAAGACCTAAAACTACATTGGGATTAACTTCTTGGGGGCTTTCTTTCCTAACCTGTTCCAGACATGGCTGACAGTTGATCGTACAGGTGTTTGGAATCTTTTAAACAGGTAAGGGCTAAGGCGGGCAGAACTCCGCAATCCTGTTCGTGTTGAACGCATCGTGATAGACAACCTTGATTTGGAAGTCGCTGTTGAATCTGACGGATGTTCCCTATTCCTAAAACTCATGAAGGGGATTAAGGCTGTTAGGAGGTGGAGCGCACCCTCACGGAATTGTGAGCAACGTAAGGCCCCAAACTGGATTGACTAAGGGAAATGTGAGGATGTGGCTCATTTTGTGACCGAATGAGTCCGTCGGACGATACGTGGTCTATGTGCATTGCACATGAGGAACAGGCAACTTTGTGGGTGTGTTGACTGAAAACCCTCAAAATCTCCTCATCCGAAGATGTAAAACTACGGCACTTAACTATGTGAGACTCGTCTTGCTCGCTGACGTAAAATGGATCGGGTGCCTTACCAACAGTAGAAGCTGTAAGTGGATGAAAATTCCACACATTTCCTTGCATTTCAGAAAAATCACAAAATACCAAAACATTGCAAAATCACCTTTTCAAAGATCACAAAAAAAATATTTCCTTGCTTTCAAATCCAATATTGGCAAAAAATCACAAAAAATATTTTCCTTACTTTCAAATCAAATATTGGCAAAAATCACAAAAAAATATTTCCCTTGCTTTCAAATCAAATATTTGCAAAAATCACAAAAAAAATTTCCTTGCTTTCAAACCAAATATTTGCAAAAATCACAAAAAAATATTTCCTTTGCTTTCAAATCAAATATTTTCAAAAATCACAAAAATATTTCCTTTGTTTTCAATAACCGATCTCTATCCTGACCACTCAGGTAAAGATTCGGACCACAAATTTACAAAAATCACAAAAATTGTCACTATCCCCCAGCACTACACTTCAGGAGTCTTGAACTCCACTCTCTTCACAATTTGAGATGACGGATTCAATCGCCCGCAAATTGGAATCTTGACCAAAACTGGCGACCAAGCACCATCTCAATCGCATTTATGCCCAGAAGAACATCTTGAAGTCAGATAACATCCTCGTACATTCTCATTAAGCAAAGAAATAACATCTTGCGACGATGGACCTGATCGACCACGGGTCGGGATCTTGACCAACCCGCTGACCAAACATCTGCATTAAAAAGAAAAACCCCAGGGAAGCACAGCCTAGGAAGCAATAAGCTCCAAGTTCTCTGCATCACTAGCAAAAGCAAAATCATCAAATTGAAAGAGAATGAGCCAAGCCATGCATTCATCATGCATCTCCATGCATCAGCATCCATTGCATAAATCATCATGTTTGCCTGCTTTCAAAATAAAAGTCGGTTAGCCAAAGACCCCACAGGCATCCCTAGTGGAGGCGCATGCAAACCGGATTCACATTTCAAAAAGACAAAAAAATATATCTCCATTTGCAAATAAAAACCCCACGGAATATCACTCCCCAGAGTGGGTATCTTTTCAAAAATCCAAAAAAATATTTTTTCAGTAGAGCGTTCTGCCTCCAAAACACCAGGAGATCTTCCATATCTCTTGGTAGGAGCTGACGCAAAAATCAAATAAGATCCAATGTCTCGCGGTTTCCCCGGAGACCATCGGATCCAATGCACTCAAAGTACAGTCGAACTGAACTCCAGTGTCAGTGCGGTCATACTACGTGCCAAGATACGAAAAGATGAAAGCCAAAAGGCTCGGTCAAATAAACCATTTGAACAGGTGGAAACGATGAATTGTAACCCAAGTATCAAAATCAGCAGATTGGGTGGAAAGAGTTCACCCGCACATACCTAGGCGTGGATGCCTGAAGTACCTTGACTGAGTCCAAGTCGGCGTAGTAGAATCCCGTAAGACTATTTGACGCAGGGCGTCTAACCACTTTGACAGTCAAGCGAAACAAGTACTCCTGGAGTGATCTAGGAAAACATCAAACATCACACAATCAGTCTCAGGGTCAGTATCCTCGTAAGACTAGCGACGCAGAGTCTCTGTTGTACCTTTTCGATGTTAGTACCGATCGGGAATGGAAGGGTTACGATTGGGTACCCAGGTTGCAGCAAACTGCAGGGACAATCGCAACGTTTTCTCCAAACTCCCGCGGTATGTGCGAGTTATCAATTTCCAGACAATCAACTGACTCGGATACAAAGGACAACAAAGATTCCAGACCACAATCAAGGAAAGAATGAATTGCAAACCAAGCATCGAAACCAGCAGATCGGGTGGAAAGAGTCCACCCGCACATACCTAGGCGTGGATGCCTGAAGTACCTTGACTGAGTCCAAGTCGGCGTAGTAGAATCCCGTAAGACTATCTGACGCAGGGCGTCTAACCACTTTGACAGTCAAGTGAAACAAGTACTCCTGGAGTGATCTGGGAAAACATCAAACATCACACAATTAGTCTCAGGGTCAGCATTCTCGTAAGACTAGCGACGCAGAGGCTCTGCTGTACCTTTCCGATGTTAGTACCGATCGGGAATGGAAGGGTTGCGATTGGGTACCCAGGTTGCAGCGCATGCAGGGACAATCGCAACGTTTTCTCCAAACTCCCGCGGTATGTGCGAGTGATCGGTTTCCAAACGATCAACTGACACAGATGCAAAGGCAAGCAAAGATTTCAGACCATGATCAATGAATGACCAGGGTCAGAAGTGGGGTGTCCACTCGCTTTGGCATTCGGTTGCACGCAACCTCTGCCAAAGAGGGGCATCTGTAGACACCCCACCTTCGGCTACACTGTTGGTAGAGATAGCTTGATGAATGGAGGACCATACCCCCAAACCCCAAGTCCAAACTCAGCCAAACTCACCCTTGTAAGCCCCAATCCATAGCCCAATTCAAGCCTGAACCCACTCAACCCAGTCCTAAACATCAGCCTGAAAAACCACCCATAAGAGAAGTCAGTAAAAAAAAATCCTAAAAAAGTCAAACTCACTAAGTCAACCCACTGAGTCAACCCGCTGAGTCAACTCGTCGAGTCAAAACACCGAGTCAACCCGTTGAGTCAAATCATCGAGTCGACCCGCTGAGTCAACTCACTGAGTCAACCCACCGAGCCAAACAGCAGCCCCCAGGGAACCACCGTACCTCGCTGGAAATCGAGGAGTGATCGTAAAAATAATTACGGGCTCCGTCACTGCCCGCTGCTATAAATACCCCCTCCCCTTTTCATTTCAACACAACAATCCGCCCAGTCCAGCGACCGTCCGTCTGAGTTCTTCTCCACCCTTTAGCCCATTCCTCTACCAAGGAGAGCCCGAGTGAGGAAAGCCTAGCCCTGGTCCAGCCCAGCCTGACCACTGGCCCAAGCCTCCCAAGCCATCCAAGTCTTGATCCAACCACTCGAAGCCCACCCTTGCGATACCTCCGTCCATCTAGCTGTTCTTTTCCAGCATCATCTCATTTGCATCTAGCATAAGTGCAACATTTACTTTTCTTCCAACCCCCCTGCTTCACTGTAATCACCTTGATTATTCAAACACACTGCATACGTCTTATATTAAGCACCTGTCAGTTCGAGCGTATGCTCTGGGCTTGCCCATTGTTGGAACCTGCCCATCAGAAACTCTTACTGTTCAGACCTGCATTCTTGCTTCACTATAAAGCACCTTGATTATTCAAGCACATTGCATACGTCTTATATTAAGCACCTGTCAGTTCGAGCGTATGCTCTGGGCTTGCCCGTTGTTGGAACCTGCCCATTAGAAACTCTTACTGTTCAGACCCGCATTGATGCATCATGTCATCTATGAGAATGTACGAGGATTAAAACCGTCTTTCAAGTATTAGTTCGATTCTGTGAAGTAGAGACCGTACTTCGGTACGGGCAGTGCGTGGGGTGCTTAACCTCTTCCCACCCTGTAACCGTGATCCCTTACCTCGAATCTCTGGCCGCAGATCAAAAGGAGTCATTTTAGAGGAATGAATCTTCGGATCCCCTTCTCTAACGTTTCTACGGGGTCTAGCCGATTGTAGATTCGAAGTAATTGTCTAGTGGCGACTCTGATCTTATATAAACTCATTTAAACACATCCAGCTTAAACACGACAACCAAACAAAGCCCTCGAGAACGAGGCAAGCCAGTGGCACAAACGGCGATTCGCACTCACGCATCCTCCTCTCCTTCTTTTCCCGAAAGGGAAGGGACGAGAACGTCGTGTGGGAGTGCGGAAACGACGAGGGTCCACAAATTCCATTTTTTCTATTATCACATAATGTGAATCATTTTATCTCTGCTATTACAGTGAGAAAAAGTCATTCGATGAAAGTAAATAAGAGCTTTTTAAAATGACCAACCCTTTCATTCACAAATCGCCTAATTTCTTTTATTGGTGGCTAATGGCCAAACTACTTAGTTGTCAACCATAGATGACTGCTCACAATCTCTTCATTTATCTTAGTATTTAGTTTGGACTGGGCTTTAGTATGTCCAGTATCATTCATACCAATGAACCAATTCAGAGCCACCACACTTGGGAATTCATACCAACACCTCAAGTGTTGAAACGAGGTTATCTTCACTCAACCTACCACTTGAGCCATGGATCGGGTGTTTCTTGCACACACTTGTGTACCCCCAACGCAGCTCCATTAGTGTTGCGGCAACGCAGTGCCCCCCTCTTGCTAGGAAGCGGTTTGGCTAGGTACGTTCCTGAGTAGCCTTTTGGCAACTGGTCACTCTATGGCCCCACCATGATGTATGTATTTTATCCATGCTGTCCATCCAATTTTTCATATCATTTTAGGTGTTTATTTAAAAAATGAGGCAGATCGAAATCTCAGGTGGACCACACCATAGGAAAATAAGTAGTGATTGAATGTCCAGCGTTGAAAACCTCCTAGGCCCACTGTAATATTTATTTTACATTCAACCTGTGGATTTGGTCATACAGACCTTGATGAAGGGAAAAGGACAAGTATCAGTTTAATCCAAAACTTTCGTGGACCCAATAAGCTTTTAATGGTGGGCGTTCAATAACACTTTTCTGTTATGTGGCCCACTTGAGATTTGGATCTACCTAAAATTAGGGCTCCGGCCAGAAAATGGTATGGAAAAATTGATGGACGGCGTGGATGAAATACATACATCATAGTAGGGCACACCAAGCACCACTGGCTACTGGCAGCGGCTGTAGCCAAGCGGCGTCATTTTCTTAGCATAAAGATGGCGGTGGCTTCAATAATCGCGGTAACACCACGATAATAGCTACCAAGGGGCTGTCAAATCCAATCCAACCGGTTAGACTATAAATCACGGCCCACTCAGTAGATAATTTCCAACATTTCATGCGTTAAAATCCAATCCGTCCAAGAGGTTGTTCCCATCATGAATACCACTTAGTGCAAAAATCAGCTATATTCACATGTAAAGAAGTCCACACTTTTAATTTATATTTATCAATGGTTAAAATTTGTTTTTTTAATGGTGTAGTCTGCATATTATCAGGTAAGGATTATTTTTGCACCAGTTTATCCTTTTGATGGGGCAAACCTATTCGAAGGGTTAGATTTCAGATACACTTAACATATTGGAAGTTATCCACCGAGTGGACCGTACCTTGTGGTCCAACCGGTTGGACCTGAGACCTTTTTCCATTTATGAAACATTGCTTATTAATATTGTCGAGTCTTTACGCTGCGTAATAATCACGACATGGCCTCTACTTCCATTTAAGAGCGAAAGTTATGGCACCGTTTTCGCATTAATCATTTCGGTAGGTTGAGATGATTAATTGGAAATGCTGACAACTGATTAGTTTATGTTTGAAAAAAAAAAATTCATTTCTACGGATGGATGGTCCAGATCATTCATAGGGAGTAGTTTCGTGCCATGGCAACTTCATCATACCCATAAAACAGTTGGATATCCTACAACCGTGAGGGGTCATTTGGCACCATGGATTTAGGGGGACTTAAGGAGATTTGAGGGGGTTTCAAACCCCTTATGGGTTTGGCACATGAAGCAACATGGGTTTCAAATCTCTTCAATGAAAGGGTTTCAAATCCAATGTGGAAGCTTGGATTACGTCTGAATTCTTTCCAAGAGTCAATGTCACTAGGCAATTAATTTATGAGGCACATGGCCCATTTATGATATCCTAAAACAATCAGATTATCAACTGCATCACTAAAGTTACATTAAGAGGAAGACTTGTGCACTCTTCAAATATTGTTCATGTAAATCAACAGTTAAAAATTGTTAATTGGTCATTTGGATGTGATCCTATGCTTGTGGCCCATCTAAGACTTGAAATTCCATCACTTTTTGCCTAAGTACATATTTCAAAGGGCTTATTATAACCATCGTGTAAAACGTTACGTACACTAATTAAGGATATTAACGTTGATTTAGTAATTAGATTTAAACCCCCATAAATATCATACTTTTGGATTACAAGGGATTTCATATCCAGGGAGCCAAACACAACAGGGGTTCCAAATCCGGGGGGTGCTGAATCCATGGGGTTCCAAATCCACGCTCCAAACAGGCCCTAAGGCTTGGTTTTAGATTGGGTTAGGGACTTCGCTACGTGGTGTAGCCAGTAAACTTGGGTTTTCAGTTTGAACAAGTGGGACCCATGGTTTGGAGATCTAGACCGTTGGCTGATGTGAACCACAAGGTACCGTGCTCGAAAGACTTCCCACGATGGATTTTGGATCTTTTTCTTTTTCCTTTTTTAAAGTTAAGCTTGGACTGTATGATGGCACGTTTGTGAACCAACAGATGGCTTGAAAGATATTCTGTAAAAGTGCCATGGCACGCTGTAAGAAATTCTGTTTGGGTCATGCCATGCTTACCATGGAAACAAAAAATCAGGCCTTTCCAAAACCTAGGTGGGCAACACCAAGGGTCTTAGGCTTTGTTTACCTTTCCACCAGCTATGCCATGTGAATGTAAGGGTTTTAGGCATGAGTTTACATTGTTCCCAGTGTTGTGGCCCACCATGTTTTGGATAGGCATATGATGGGCAGTGCGGATCAGATGCGTAGTTGACGTGGGTTCCACAACTGCAACGGACAATATAAGCACAACACCTAGAGAAGTGGGCCCTAACACATGAAACGATGTAAAACCATGCCTAAAACCCTCAAAATGAACTCAAACCTGCTGAAAGATAAAATTCAAATGGTGCAGCCCATTGGGGCGTTGTAAAGGCCTGATTTTTAGATGTGTCCCTTCATTCCAATGGGGTACGTCCGCTAAATGGATCAGATGGAATATACACCACATGATGAGCCTCACAAACAGCGATGAAGGCTCTATTCATCGGCATCCCTTCCCAACTATTCCTTGTGGTGACCCACTTGGGTTTTCCTTCGGGCTGATTGTGGACCTTCTGACCTAACATTGAAGACCTTCATTTGATTTATGTTTTATTACATTTGGGGACGTGCACCTGTGGTAAGGGGGTTCTTGATATTATGTGACACTCACATATGATTCTTGAGAAACATATCAGATTATTTCATGGAAGCTAGATCAAATAATGGCAAGTAGGGGATTCGGATACAGTATTTTGAAGATTGAATTAACTTTGGTGAAATGATCTTCCTTTGGTACTATAGTTGATAGGCCGTATGTTTGTGAGATCAACGTCCTTAGATCTGATTAAAGAGCATAATATATTTCTCTTTCCTCTCAAGAACTCTTTGCCTCTTGAGGAACTTTACATCAATGATCAGATCATGTCCTCAGCCACCTTTCAGGCCCATTTGGATGCATTTTCGAAAGACCATTTGAGGCTGAAAAGCTGTTTCAATCTAAACTGCGGTTGATCTTGTTTGTCCGATGCACTTTGCAAACAGCAGCTCATCCTACATCTGAACTGAATTCTTTCTAATTAAAGAATCTCTAAATCCATTTATGCTGAGTCACAAGAGCAATATATACACAATAATAATAATAAAAAAAAACACACAAAATTACCAACTTGAGGAAAAATGATTTGGTGTAGGTTAGAAAATTAGACCTGAAACCTACCTTTGAAAACCTGAAGATACATTGCTCTGAATGAATCTTTCAATGAGTAGACTGAAGAAATTGAGCCCATCACAACTTCAGTCCGCGACCCTGTAATTCCTTCTCTATCCAAATATTGTAAATAAAAAAAGTGCATACTACTCAAGATCTATCTATAAAGATCAGAGCGCCCATCGGTACGCTAAATCCAATGGTATAATCTAAATCAATGATCATGCGGTAGCCCATCTGATAGGAGTCCTACATGGTGACTCGGCTAAGTTAGACCAAATCAGACCACGTCACCCTGTTTTTAAATTCTGATATGTGTTGCCTAAGTCCGGTCGGACTTGACTGAGTCCAAGTTGACTCGGATGAGTAGCTGGTTATCGAATAGAACCCACCTGACACGGAAGGTTTGATGTTGATTCTTGCACTTGTGTGCATTGAGGGCGGCAGGTAGACTGATCGATTTAGGCTGCGTTATGCTAGATTGTGGGATTGTCAAACCTAGGTCTAGTGGCCATGAGTACCGCTTCACGGCCCGTGATCCACACCGTCCATTGGGTCCCACCTGATCTTGGCACATCTCATGAAAATGCAAAAGGCATGCATGATGAATGACACGCAATGGGTTAAGGCTCACGTGATGCTCCTCATTACTATTATGTGCGTGTGCAATGTGCGGTCAACGTGGAAAGAGGAGTTTACGCTCCTGCCAACGGCAAATAGAAATTGCTGGGCGCGACTTGGGTGAGACCCCAGAACCAGTGATGTGGGTGGGACCCTGACCGTAGGACCCCACCTCTATGTATGAATTGTATGTCTTCTTTTCCATGGTACCAAAAATAAAGTATATGTAAAATTCGGGTGGACTACACCATAAGAAACACGGATTAATGACCATTAAAAACCTTTTGTGGGCCACAAAAGTTCTCTAACGGACTTGATATTTGTTTTTACTTTCATCCCTGTATACGTGACCTTATCAACAGATTGGATGGTCAATAACATTACAGTGGACTCCAGGAAGTTTTTAATGGTAGGCGTTCAATGATCACTGCTTCATGTGCTGTGGTCCACCTAAAATGTTCATGTGCTTCATTTTTTGCACTGCCTCCTAAAATAATCTAAAGAAACAGACGGACGGCATGGATATACAATTCATACATAGAGGTGGGCTCCCACGGTCAGGGTCCCACCCACATCGCTGGTTCCGGGGGTCTCACCCAAGTCGTGCCCGAAGTTGCTCGTGCTTTTTCAGCAGATCCACCAGGGACCCAATTCGATCATGTTGGAGAAGGGTCATTTGGAATTTAGTGCTTACGTGGATTATTCCAAACGAGCTGTGAAATGCAACTAACTCAGATCAAGGGTTGCAAATGGGCCATTCTCAATTGTTCTGGGCCCACTTTTTAAATGGCCCCATCGTATTAAGCCTAAGCTCAGCCCACTTGCCACCACGATTCAGGCCCGAAATGGCCCGGCTCGGGCTCGGGCTGGGCCTAAATTTTAAACCCGTGTTAGTCGGGCAAACTCGGGCAGTCCGTGTTAGAGTTTCAAAGGCATTTTGGTCATACGTCATGCATGACGAGACACACCTAACGAATAACCCATCGCAGGGACCAATCTCCCACAGCAATTTTTCGCCCCCGGAAATATCTCCAGAGATTTTCATATGTTTTTATCGTGATATTATTGGCAAAGAAATTTGCTAAAATTAAATATGAAAAATAATTATTATAGACTAATAAAAAAATTAACATTTTAAATAGACAAGTACAAAATAAATTACTTTAACTTTTTTTTTAATTTATTTAAAATGGTGATAATTCTTTGATAAAGTGCAAAAATATTAAAAGCTTTTTACCAAAAATTTCCTCCAACCTTTCAAATATATACATCCAACCCGTGATAATAACCCAAACTATATTGATTCCTTTGAACATCAATTTTATATTTTTTATTTGGGTTAGTACACACATTCCACTGTTAGTACACTCAACCACACTGTTAGTCACACTTTAAACGTTAGCCACCCTCCCAATATTGGGAATTGATACCATAACCTCAGTGTTGACATGGAGTTATATATCTTCACTCAGTCTACCACTGTCCCAAAGGTGTCAGTGTGATTCCTTTGAACATAATGGCATATTACATCTAATAGATGGGTCACACATCATATAAACACAACTTGCACTACATAATTCTCGACATTACCACTTATCCTAATAAAAGGTGTACAATAATATTATGGTAGTTTCACCTAAGGAAAAGTACATTATGATTGGTAGAGACATTATTTGATAAAATCCTAATTTTTGAGAAAGTTTATTGTAAATTTTTAAAATTAAAATAATCAGTAGGATTTTGAAAATCTTATCATATTGCCTAACTAGTTTAAAAACTTGATGATATTTGCCATGATGCAACCTTGATGTAGAGCAGGTCTTATTCTTAGTACAACTAGATGAAAAGAAGCCGAATGAAAGCAAATGTAATCTATAAGATCCAAGGCCAATCATACATAGGGCAAGATGTATCTAGGAATTAGGTATGTTTAGAGCTAAGAATTTCATTTCAGACATAGAGAGTTTGTTGATCGAAGTGTGAACTATAAATTGGCCATAACTTTTTATCCAGGTATCATTATGGGACACATGACTTCTGAATCTTTATTGTAATAGGCCATCCGAGGTCAACTGACTCTAATAATGAGTCACATTAGTTCGTTTCGCAAGAAAATGCTTCCTTCATATTTAAAATTGTAATTTTAAGAAGAAAAAAAACTTACTATTTTTAGTAAGATTTAATTGTAGAAATATTATGCAGCGGATTTTTCGAATCTATACTAGCATTAATCTATAAATGCGTACCTTGACCAGCCATTGCCCTGGCTGCAGAAAGATTTGATGGCGGTGATTGCACATCGGCTTTCCACCTCATGACACACCCACGACTATACGTTCCCTAATGGGGAGAAGAACGTGCGTGTCACAGTGTATAGAGTTGAAGACCAATTGCACCTTAAATAAATAGGAGTTGTGCCACTCATCATAGGATTCTTCCACTCCCACGTCTTCTCAGTTCTCTTCTTGGGAGAAGAGTCACGTCCTAATACAACTAATGCACTTCATGTGCAATACTTGTATCCACCCATCGATATGGGTCCCACCTTATGGTTATTCGACTGATCCAATTTGATAATTACATTGTCAAGTAGAATGAAGCCATGTATGGCCCACGATTCCAACATTAATTTGAACGTAATTCCTTCATTTTAAAGTTTTAGTATATCTAGTCTTCTTAAGAAATGCTTCTAATCATGCTAGAAATAAAAATATTATTTTAAATAAATTCTAGTTTAATTGAATTTGGATTCCTTATTACAGCTTGTACTTTTCTTTATAAATAATATAATTAGAAAGCCTGACCATTATTAAATGATAAAATTTTGAATTTCTCTTTTTATCACATGGGTTCAAGTATAACCTCGTGGTTTTAGGTTTGCATACTTGAAGTAGATGGTAATCTTCCTCCTCACACCCTTCAACCTAATCTTCCACTATAGTAGGTAGCAATGCTCAAGGCCGTGCATTATCATCTTGAACCTGATCACTTGGGCCATTTTTGGGCCTGTCATGTGCTTTGACTAGTATCAGGTCTTTTTTTTTTTTTTAACACACACATACTCACACCCTAAACTCACCCATCCATTCACACCACAGTGGGATTTCACCACAATGGGTACTCGAGCCCATTATCTTGTGTAAGGACCTGAACCATTAACCTGATGGGTCCACCCTGGAGGTAGAAAGCACCAAAATTCTCTCAGTTTCGTAGGTCTTAATAGACCATGAAAGGAAAGTTTTACAGTGACCGTCCGCATGCAATGGTATCTGTCTTTTGAGCTTGCAGCACCACTCCCACTGTAAACTAGGGTAGCAGTCCGTGGAAAACCTTTTGCATCGGTGGCTTACAAATAGACGGTTATGGAAACAAGTACAGCAATTTTATGAGTTCAACAGAAAATGGCCAAGGATTCGATGGCTTATATCTTCTAATCTGGGAGATTCCCGCTAGTTGGTCCAAAGCTGTGGAGCCCAACAGATCGACTATTTGGATTTTAGAACCATCAGCTTTGAAATATTCAAGGCTCGAGGATTCAATGATCTCGACTATTAATTTGATGGTACGGCACTATCTTTACCGCCAATATGCCACTTGCCTAGAAAATCTGTACCATTAAAGCAGTAGGCCCAATCATGAAAAATCATCTGGCATAAAAACCGAGACGGTTCACTCATCAAATAGACCACACTGTTGGAATCTATGGACAACCAACTGGTCTGTATCAATAGATAAGCAACCTATCTAGTGAGTAGACTAGCATGATTTTTTTAGAGTGGCCATCTCTTGGTGGGGCCCAACGTTTTTATGGCACGGACTTCATACAAAAGCGTATTTTAGCAGCAAAGAAGGTATTCTGAACAGGAAGTTATGGTGCGGTTGCCTGTACGTAGAGGTGGGCAACGATTCGGCCGAGCCGAGTTAGCCCTAGTTTGGTTTGGTTTGTTTTTGTACCCAGTTTGTGGATCGGTTTGGTTCGGGTTTCGGGCCGACCTATGCGCCCGAGTTTGGTTTGCTCTAGAAAAATCTGGTTCGAGCTGGGATCGGCTTGGTTGAACATTTCGAATCGGGCCGGGCTGAGTTCAAACAGACAATGGCTGTTTTTTACCTTATTCATTTAAATAGAAAAGAATTTAAAAGCTTAGAAAAAAAAGTATAAACACATTTACCATATGATGTTTAACATCCTTCAAAAGAGTGCAACTTCAAAATAAACATGTAAGAATATTTTCCAAACAAAAGTACACAAGCATAATCTTATAAGTGCAAGGAAACAGTGTGTATTCATGTAAATGTATTATGTACTATCCATGTCATCATGTATATGTATAATCCATGTTATTCGTATGTTTTACATATCATTTTAAGACATGATCTCAAAATGAAATCATATCCGAAGCTCAAGTGGATCACACCACAGGAAACGGTGTGCCTATAATCTAGGAGCCGAATCAAACCGAGTTGAATCAAATCGAGCTTCGAGTCGTGTCGAGCCAAGCCAGAACAGCCCTAGTTTAAGTTTGGTTTGTTTTTTCAAGCGAGCTTGACTCGGAGGCTTGGTTTGGTTTGAACTTCCATTCGAACCAATCCAAGCCGAGCTTTTTCAACCAATCTGAGCCAAGCTTCCGAGCTGGCTTGGTTTGTGCCCATCTCTACCTGTACGTGATCAGTTATCATTCCAGAAGGATAGACTCACAAACTGGACTAAGGTCCAAAGTCCAATGTATCATACACTGACATTCGTCCATAATTCACGCTACCAAACGGATGGTTAGATTCCTTCATCATAGTGGCCCTTTTTCAGTTGTTGACCATCCACAATGACCACCATGAGATCAACGGTTCTGGTTAGCACGCTTCAGCAATCCAAACCATTCATCTAGTGGGCACCATCATGCATGAATCATGCGTGCAATCCGATGCAAATAGATCACGATCCAGGATCAACAAGAAACTCCAATACTGTTAAGATCGTTTGTTCGGGGAGAATTCTTGCACGTGACCCATTCCCTGAAGGGCCCACCGAATGAACGGCCTCGATAAACCGAATGGTGGACCCCACGTACATAGTTTCTAGCCGTTCCACTCTATTGCATCAATCCTCGTATATTTCCTCAATTATATTATTGTTGGTTAGGTAAGCTTTGGTATCGTCCATCCATTCTCGTAGTGGGCCGAGTTACGTGCGCATTTTCTTCGGCGAGGCATATTCTAGCCCGTCCGTCTTTGATTGGTCTTGATTTATTGCTACTCCAATGTCTCCGTTGCTATACAGGCAGTGCATCCAGACCGTCTATCAGTTAGGTCCTAATATGGATTGCCAACAGGATAAACTGCACACTAAACGCGAAATTCTATGCTTTCGATTCGTGGCATAGAACCAATGGCGAAAAGTAGGGAAGGCAAAACAATCTACGCTCAGAAGTAAAATCTCACATGGCTTAGTTTTTCAATCATTGATTTTTTGTACTCTGGGCCATTAATAGTTTGACACGTCAGATGGACGGTCCGGATTTCACTCACAGTGCTGCCATGTGTGAATTGGTACGCGACGAATTAAGATTGGTTTGCTGCAGAATGACCCAAAATGCTCGTTAGTAACTATATATTAATTAATGTACGGACGGCAGGGATTTAATGTCAGAGACCAATCACATGAGAGAGAGAGCATGGAGAAAAGACAAAAGAAGCTTCGGAGAAACCCACAGCCTACAAAAAACAAACGAGTCACTGTCCCATGACGTTTGCATCTTTCCATAGATAAATCTACCGTCCTGCTCATTAGCAGATGCAACAGGTGATCTAAACCGTTGATTTAATAGAGATGGACGATTAGTCAAAATATGCAGATGGCATGATCTCAACTCTCCGATCAATTTCCTATATTTTGATGATTAAGGAGAAATTTATTAATGGCTCAGATTTAACGTTAAAAGTCCAATGATCAAAGGTTGTAATCTTCTAATTTTGATGATTATCCCCTGTCCAAAATATGGCCCAAAGGATCAACGGTGATTTAAATCACTTAGTTGTGATCCACGTGAAAAAAAGATCGTACGTCAGAAAACTGTACGGTTGCAGACGAGCCCGCCTTCGACGCACCTTCCTACAACCGTTAAAAAGAGGAAGAAAGAGAAATAATAGTAGTCCGAGAGACTACGTAAAATAGTAATCATCTGGGTCTCGACTGCACACAATGACAAATCTCCTTCTCAGCATTTTCTGGGCACGGGTAGGAGAAGTTCATATTTTGACGCTTTTCTCGTGATATTACTGGAAGAACTCGCTAGAAATAAAATATCAAGACGAACAGGTTTGGTTGAGAAGCGTGGACCCTGAACTCGAGGAGTATAATATCAACTAGTTCCGCGGACCACTGAAAGAGGCGTAAGAATGACGACGGCATCCCATAAACGTTTTAAAAAGGTCTGGCTGTTCTGTTGAGAAGCAGCAGCAAAAAAAGAGAAAAGAAAGATGGGTGATGGAGGGAGAAAGAAGGATGAAACAGAGTATGAGGATCTGTTGCCAGCAATGGCAGAGAAGCTGGAAGCAGACGCCTTCGTAACGGAGCTGTGTGGCGGTTTCAGGCTTCTGGCGGACCCAGCGACGGGTTTTATCACAGCAGAGAGCCTCAAGAAGAATTCGGCAATCCTGGGGATGGAAGGGATGAGCAAAGAAGATGCGGAGGCGATGGTCAAAGAAGGCGATCTTGACGGAGATGGGGCACTCAACGAGACCGAATTCTGCATATTGATGGTGAGATTGAGCCCGGGCATGATGCAGGATGCAGAGGCGTGGCTCGAGAAGGCCATCCACCAGGAGCTGCAATCCTCTGTTCAGTGTACAAGAATTTCGAAATGAAAAGGAAAATGATCTATGCTCTTCCTTCTAATCCCAACTGTAAAATCCTATGGTTATTTGACTCTCTTTCTCTCTCTCTGGTGGGCCATGCTGTGGTGGTCCACAAATTAAAAGCACCTCGTCATGTTTTTTGAACCTTTAGGTGATGATCCTAACAATCTGATTGGCATACCCCCATCGATAGTTCAAATGGGTAGACTGAGTGAAGATAACCTTGTTTCAATACTGAGATCTTGGCATCGATTCCAAGTGGGAATTGTGACTAACAGTGGAGGTGGGTGTACTAACAAAAAAACACGAAAAAAATCTGACTGGCAAAACAAACATATAGAAAACTGATGGATACCAGCCTGCCGACATTCTACATGTGCAGGACATTCCTAGCACGAAAACGGTAAGCACTGCGATAAATATCACTACTCACAAAAATAAGGCGGTCAGATGGGACACCACACACCATTAGAACAATGCACAGCCGATGGTCCAAGAGTAGAGGTGTGGTCCACCTAGTGAATAGACCAACCTGATTTTTGAAAAGGTTGACCTCAATGGTGAGGCCTACCATTTTCATGTAAGGGATGTTCTAATTCTACGGCCCATGCAACCCCTACTTGCATGAAACACCTTGAAGGCTCGTCTCTCCTTCATCTCCACCATTCAAATGGTGCATCTGTTCATGGAATTGTAATCGTTCATCTGTGGAAATGACTTTAGCCTAAAAAAAAAAAAAAAAAAAGGTGAAAATGACACTGGCTTGTGCAGTTTTTGCCAAAACCGTGATTTTTGGAGTGGCCCATCCATGTGGTGGTATAATAGACGAGAAGCCAATACATGATAACCGGCTGACTTGGGGCAATACATGGGAGAACAAGCAAGTCCGTGGAATAAAAAAAACCTGGCAGATCAAAATTTCAGGTAAGCCACACCATCGGGAACAGTTAGAATGGAGAGCCACGGATCATTATGTGGGGCTCACAGTGGATGCTTGAAATGGGAACAGACCATTTATCACAAGGTAAATGGAACAAAATTGTGTTTGGATGCTTGCAATTGGGATGCATGAGGAAATTCGTTTTAATAACCCAAATTAGTTCATTGGATTGGATATTTAATAATTGTAATAAGCTTAGGACAATATAATTGTGATAAGCTCATACCGTTGCTGGCATTTGCACCCTTAAAATTCATTCTATTTCAAGACTCACATGGGCCATGGCAAATGAATGTAGACATTTAAGGCATGATTCCAAGTAAACAATATGGTGTGGCCCACCTGTGTTTCGGATCTTCCATGTTTTTGTAATCAATGCCAAAAACTGAGTTGCGGAGCCTGATCCCACACTTATAAATTTGTTCCCCAGCATTAGGGTACGAGGGGGGCATTAGCATTTTCAATTAAATAATGCTGTGACCATTCACCACTTATGCAAAAACAGCAAGCCATCCAAACATCAGAAATTATTAGAGAGGAAAAAAAAAGAAGGAAGAAACCTAGCCCTTCAAATGGGTTGCTCAAGAAATAGATAGCTAAGATAAAGCACATGATACATGGGCAAACATTATGTGGTATGTTAGGGGTATGTATTTCTAATCCACGTTTTTTTCAGCAGTTCATGGCCCCAACAGGCCAAACAGTCTATATAAATAAAAAGATAATTAACCAAACAAAAAAGTCTTTTCTAGTTGATGGCAGCCATTGCTGGACGAAAGAGACCCGGAAGAAGAAGGCTGGGCACGTGCCTCTCAAAATCCAAGATCCTACTGCAGTGGCCCAATCAACAAGCACAAATACTTTTTAATGGAGATTATATGCCCCTAGTCAACCAACATAAGAGCTAAAAAAAGGCCTAGCCTAGTGTAGAAAACCCACAGAAAAGAGTCACCATGTACAAGTCCTCACTATCTAAAGCACCCCTGACAAACAAGAACAGGTTAAGAACCAAAAAAAAAAAAGAGACACGTTTAGCCACTTTTGAGTCCCATGTCTTCAGAACCCCCCTTTCACGTCCTTGACCTTCTGGCAGGTGATCGGCTGTTCATCCAAAGAATCAGTAAAGAGCCAGTTGGCAAGAACAGAAGCAATCATTCACAATTGTCTGAATAAGAAACAAGGGACTAATGTCAATAACATACAACTACATGGTTTCTCGCTTTCTCACCTCCTGTATCTGCCATAGTCAGGACTACGGTTCCGATCATAAGCTGGTCCATTGTATCTATCATAAACAGGACTGCGGGCACGCCCATAATCAGGACTGGGCCGAGTAGGGCCTCTGCGGTAAACCGGACTTACAGAACGGCCATATGGACTATCCCCTCGCCTCCCATATCCTCCACCACCTCTTCGGGGGCTGTCACGCCTGTCACCACGCTCGCCATCGTCCCTGAGGGCGTATTCAACAGACACCACCCTGTCTAGTATCTTGCTGTGAGATAAAGAAGAAAAACACTTCAGTTGATGCTAACACACTTCTCGTTATACATTAAAACCAAACAATGAACTGACATGGGGTATGTGCTCGTGCAACTAATTCAAAGCAACATATGGGCAGATTTTGGCCAATAACCCAACAAATAAAGCAACCTATGCCATTTTAAAAATAATAACTTTTTTTTTTAACACACTCACACCCCACACACACCAACAAACTCACACCACAATGGGATTTGTCCACAATGAGTACTTGAACACATGACCTCATGTTGAAACTCTTGTAAGTCTACCACCAAGGCATGAGTAAGATTTTAAAAATATTAACTTGTATGACGACGACTCCAGAAAATTCAGAACAGCAAAATCTCCAAAAGATTTTATAATAATAATAACAACAATAAAATAATAATAATAATAATAATAATAGGGTTTTGCCAATGTCCCCAAAGCTTTTGACTGACATGTGGTACCCCAATCATCAATCGGACTGTTCAGTCA
The DNA here is from genome assembly GCA_003013855.2 of Liriodendron chinense. Classification (NCBI taxonomy): domain Eukaryota; kingdom Viridiplantae; phylum Streptophyta; class Magnoliopsida; order Magnoliales; family Magnoliaceae; genus Liriodendron; species Liriodendron chinense. The sequence goes on from ML058440.1 coordinate 6,027,885, forward strand.
ATGGTACCATTGGGACCAAGTCATGGTGCAAGAATCATGCCAATCAGATGACCCTAACCCTATGAATTAGGCCAATTTGTTACAAACGTCTGTTCTTTACGAGCCATCCATCAATCACACGGTTAAATCATCAAAAGAAGGTACTACTCTGGAATCATAAGCATAATAAAATGGGATCTATAGAATGGATGGTTCAGGATAATGATTAGACCTTATTTTGTTAATCCACTCAATCTTGACTATCCATTTACCATGCTAATCGGATGCTTAGGATCATCCTATCGGTGTGATTTTTGCACCATGGCTTGTCCCCAGTTATATGAAAGAATGGACAGTTCAAACCAATGGTTAAGCATCTCCAGTGTTATTCAAAAAGGTTTGGGAATGTTGCTAACATCCCGATGAAGGTGGGGATGTCAACAAAATCCTAACAGCTCCACTATACTATAGTCTACCATGATGTTATGATGACATATACTCCAGCCACACCATGCCTCATTTCGTAATGGAACAAAAAATCAGGTTAATCCATGACTCAGATGAGCCGCACAAACAGGAACAATTGAGAGGGACTGCCCACCCTGGATTCTCATCGAGGAACCACCATGTTGTGTATATGCTAACCAATCCATAAATGTGAAACATCTGCAACAGATGTTTCAGAAACTTGGGCGGGCCCCAGCACAAACAATGCTGGGCATCCCCCCCTCCCAACAGTTTCATAGATTATGGATTGGCTTCTTTTGGGGGCCATAGCCAAATGGGGCACAGCACACCACTCATTTGCACTATAATTATGGTGCAAAAGTGTTCCTTAGATAATATCCCATAATTTTTATGGTGCATACAGGTTGTGTGGGCCCCACCGTGATGCATTCATGACTTCCACTCCAACCATCATGCACACCATCCTTCTTTTGGCCATGGATGTTCGAGCTGGATTTTGACACCCTGCGAGCAGCTCACATAAGGCTGAACAAAAACTATTGGTAGTCATATGACTTCTCAAGTGGAAAATCACAACTCCAGAAAACATAAAAATTTCAGAAATCCAAAAAGCCACCCCATTGCTGAACATGAAGATTTATATTGAGGTTTTTTTCAGAAACCCAATTTCACAAGACATCAATTCAACAAATAGGCTTCAAGACAATTTCCAGTATCCGATAAAAATCTACTTCCATATCAACAGCCAATAGAATTAGGAAAAACAGCAAGTGACGTGATCCTCTTTAATTCCTTGCTATGCATGGATTCAATGATGATGTTATTGGGATTAGGCCGTCAGTTCCGATGATCATACAAACACTTACGTGCTGCCATGTCCGTAGTGGGATGATGGTCCACGAGTATGGACCCGCTTTGGTCACGGTTATTTGTGTTCAGCCTACCAATAGATCAGGCTTTGAATTAGGACTTGTTGGGGCCATCTTCTAGTGCATGCAGGACATCTTCCAGTGCATCAATTGGAACCCTTTATCTGTCCAGGCCTGTGTTCCAATGGGTAAATATAAGGCAATCTCACTCTTTAGTAGGCCTGTGGGGCCCACAGTTGACAGCATTTTTTATCCACTGGGCTCGTAGACAGTCAGTGGGCTTGGGATTCCATGTGAACTTCAGCTTCTGAATGGGCCAATCGCATCCCTTTGGAAAATCAAACAAAGAACTCGATCCAGATGCTGCCTACATAAGAGTGCCATCTCAAGTGTTCCCTATGGTGTGGCCAATGCGTGTCATGGAGGGCGTGCATGATGGCCAATGGATGGATGTCATCAAAGCATTATGGTGGGGCCCGCAGAGGTTGTTTGCACTTTCATTATTAGTTTGAAGCTGTGATCACTAGCAAAAAATCATAAATCCTATATCCCAATGGTTGAGATCCAAATTTACAGCTGAAGAAAAGAAAGGGAGAAGCATGGATACTAACCTCATGTGAGTGCACTCAAGGGCCTTTGTGGCCTCTTCTTGTGTTTCAAACTGGACAAATGCAAAGTTTCTACGAATTCGTACATGTAAAATCTTCCCATAAGGTTCGAAGTGCCTCTCAATATCTCGAATCCTTGTATGAATTGGATCAAAGTTTATCACAAACAGTGTTTTAGAGGGCCTCGTGTTTGCCACCGCCCTGGAGCCCTCGCGACGCGACCCCCGGTCACCTTGCTGAAAAAGAACAGTCCATAAGAACAGATGAAAAACACATGGTTTTAAGCATTCAGCCTGGTGGTTAGGGCAAAAGGTCAGCCATAGGTTCGGTGCCTAAAGGGCACAGCCACTTGCACCAAACCAGAGAACCTATAACACAACTAGTTTTGTGAACCTTTTTTTGGACTCGCTGACAGAAAATCATTGATTTGCACATTTATCTAGTCAAATTCCTACCCACTCTTCATGATGCACAGATTACAGAGATCGGGAGCACCAGACACCCAATCAATTCATGAAAAAGAGGGGAGTCCAAATCTGTTATATAGCCACACCTTGGACTGCCAACTGAATCAGGAACACTTGTTCAAGGCCAACAGCTGATTGTTGGCCACCAAATAAGTGCGAATTTTTGCATTATTGCATATAAAGAAGAATGGTCGAAACTGGATTGTCAGGATATTTGATTAAACTGTCCACGTCCAACAAAAACTGTAACAGCACTAGCTGCACTATAAGCTCAGGTGTAGTTAGTTGCAGTGGCTCACATGTAAACATAACACACACAGATATCAATTACCACCTACGGTAATGCAAGGGCATTTTTTCATGGTCCAGGCTCGAGTGGGGCGGCCAGTGCGACTCGGGGGCACACTCGGGGTGGGCGGCTCGCGTGGGGTGACAGGCCCATGCGACTCAGGCCCCACCCACGCGAGTGGCCCGTGCGACTCGGGCCCCACCTGTGTGACTCAAGTGGCTCGTGTGACCCGACCCATGCGACTTCGGGCCCACGTAGGAGGGTTCGACCAGGGGCCTGGCTTAGCCTAGGCTATGAGATAAAAAGATATTCCATGCCTCCTCTATCAGCTCTGGAGCTTTTGGTGAGTTGGTCGGATGTCCTGCGTCATATGGTAGACAATATGTGCATGAAGGGGAAAGGGAATTTGGTAATAAAGAATGAACAAAGAAAGTTACCCTTGACCACTCCACCGAAAGCCTGCGTTTACTATAACCAAAAGGAGCGTCATCAAGACCCCTAATAGCATCTTCAGCATCACGCTCGTCGTCAAAATAAACAAAGGCAAACCCTGCAACACCATTTAGAAAAGATAGGTAACGATAAAGGAAGTGCTCAACATCATTTCAATTGACCATGTTTTAGTACGACAGTCAAATCAGGTTTATTTTCTGGTGAGCTCAAGAATACAACACCTGCAGAAATTTGAAGGCCTGATGCACGTAACGATGGATGTGAAAAATGTAGGCCTTGAATGATGAACTAAATCATTATGTCACAAAAGATAAATCCAGAGCCAGAACAGAGAAGACAAGCATGCTTCACCCTTCATAGAGTAAACGTGCAGTACGCATGCCATGACGATTTGATTCCTCAATATCATACTCGCAGAATGGAAACTTGGGGCAGTGTAGGAATGAGAGACGGATCATCACATGGAGGAAATGGAGAATGCCTTTGGTCACCAAGCATGCTTCACCATTTGGAGAGGACACGTGCAGTAGGCATGGCATGATGATTCAATTCCTCAATCTCATACACTTCTAAATGGCAACTTTTGGACGATGTAGAGTGAGGAACAGATGTTGTGTGAAAAAATGCAGAATGCCATTTGTGACTGAGCATGCTTCGCTGTTCATAGAGCGACCTGGAGCAGGCACGGCATGATAATTCGATTCCTCAATGTGATACTCTGTAAAATGGCAACTTTGGACTGTGAAGGGATGATTGCGGTTGTTCTTGTGATGGAAATGCAGAATGTCATTTTGGAATTGAAGGAGCAGGTGTTCTGGCAGGAAGGTTTCCTTTGACATGGAAGGTAATTGTACAGGAGTTGGTGAGCCCAGATAGACTCGGTCCTTTACTACTTCCTGCGTCAAAACAAACATTTAAATACAACGTTCTTCTTTTTCTTTTTTCTCACTTATGCAGATATTGTAATATTTCTGTCACCATTATTCGTTCTACATCAAGAAACGGACCGAACAATGTGTTGGTAATTGCCTGCTATGAAAACCAGAGACAAGTCAACTTGTGACTCGTTGAATTTCGTACATGTTTAAATGAGAACGAAAGCTTATTATTTATTTATTTATTTTCTTTGTGATAGTCAAGGTACTCCATAATGGTAACGGTGGCCATAACAGCCAATGCCATTAGTGTTACAACACAGGCTGTAATGGCCGTTAAGGCTTACAATAAATAAATAAAAACTATTTCGGTACCATAAACCCATTACGGCTGTTACGGGTCAATTTTTAACCACCGATTTCCGTTATGTAACTGTTTTGGAATACCTTTAGCTAAACTTCATTATAAAAAAAAAAAAAAAAAAAAACGCATTAAGCTAGGGAAACAAACTCCCTCTACAACAAAAACGGAGTCAAAAAGCCTCCTTTGCCAATGGTTGGCTATTGAATTAGCCTCTCCCAACTTGGATAAACAAAATGCTTGCCCTGGAAGTGAGAGAGCTAATTTGGCCTAGTTATTTAAAACATGATCATCCAGACCATATCTTTTATAAGCATACAAACACAAGAACAGGTCTTTCAGAAGTGAATTTCCTTTTCCTTCTATGAGCATTCCCTTGGAATTGTAATAGAAGGTGCATCTGGAAGGGAGATTGGGTTAAAAATAGACCAATTTGAACAGACAACAACCTTGATAAATATGAAAATGATTACTCAACCCAATATACCTATACAAGTTAACTGTGGAAAATAGAAGTTTCAAGGCACACTTTGAAATGCAGTTGGCAGATTCAAAATTCATTTACTGAAACAAAACTGGAATTTACCCAATTCAGAAATCATTCCCCAGTTACCAACTCATTCAGTACAAGGGGTTTACCAGCCACATAAAAGGATCAGTCAGTTGAATGTGGTTAATGCACCACCATCAGATTAATTTGCAACGATTAATTCAATGCGGATGAAGGAATGAAAAACCAATTTCAGTTCACCGTCACCACTGAAACCGGGTCATATCACCCAATATCAAGCAGTTTCGATCCAATACAGGCTGATCCAACAGTATGGTTTATGCATGAAACAAGAATGTATTGGGTAACACATACTTGTTTCAGACGGTACTTTAAACCTTGGTTTGGATGCTATGGATGGAAATCTCAATTTGGTCATTTCCACGTTATTGAGATAAATTATTGCAATTCAACCCAACAGTGCATCCAAACACAGCCCACTCAAGTAATCCAACATTCAACAAAGCATTCGTTTTAACTTGGAATAATGAAGCTAGGATCCAGAATTGACCCCTCCAGCGATTGCACACAGCCCCCGAAAATTGCCTGATAGGATGGTATCAGCCGTCCAATTTCTACAAAATAAAATCTGTATGACCCGCTCGCGAACATGACAGACCGCTGGACCGATGGGTCCTACCCCACCCAGATGGGCAGAGAACACATGTCCAAGTAATGCTTAAATATAATAATCACCCACTGCGCAGGCCCTTGATTGGGACAGCTAATAATAAAACGATGTGAGAAGGACCCCTCCTATCCAACAGTCATTGGTGATCAAAGGTGGGCCCACATGGGCCCTACAGAGGAATAAAAACCGGATCATTGTCCCACTCCATAAAATCTTTTCAATAAATGAAATTTATACTATCAGATTTCAATCCTAAGGCTGAGAGAGAGAGAGAGAGAGAGAGAGAGGGGGGGGGAAAAAATCCCAATATCAGAAAAGAAAAGAAAAGAACGAAAAAGGGAATGGAGAGAAAAAGAAAGATACCAGATTTCATGTCGATGCGGTCGACCCTGCCGTATCTGGAGAAGAGCCGCTCCAGATCGGAGTGGCGTGTCTCACTGTCGAAATTGCCACAGAAAACTGGCTTCATCCTTCCAAAGAAAAATGATGGAAAATCTGATTATTATACGAAGAAGATTGAAAAGTAACGGGTGGAAACCCTAACCCTAAGGCCAGGAAAAGGGGAGGAGCAGTTTCTCTGAAAACCCTAGTTCATAGAAGGGGGAATGGGACCGAGCGCAGAACGGATATGAACAGCTGGACGACGTGCGGGCCCTTTAAATAGCTCTGGTTATTTTGATGCTCTGGCATAGTATGGTAAATGATACGCATGCACTTGTATTTGCATCCGTATTACAGCTGTAACTCAAATTGAACTTCACAAATCATCCTGGGAACAGAAATATATGAACACAAACCCATATTAATACTAATTGAATAGTTGTAGCATGTGGTATATAAAAATTTGTTTGTTGAATTGTAACCGCTGATTATTTTATGTCCACACTAGATATTAACTGATCGATGTATTGAGATTTAATTCATTGCATCGGTATAATTATTTTTGTATAAACCATCTAAAGTGGGGCCATTATATAGGGCACGGATTGGGTACTATACCCACCAGGTTCTAGCTAGAGACGGACGGTCCTTTTAGGGGATTTGTGGGGGCTCACAGTGATGTAAATGTTTTACCCACATCATTCGTCCACTTCTAGAGACCATTTTAGGACATGAGCCCAAAATGGGGCTGATTGAAGGCTTCAGTGGACCACATTACAGGAAATAGGGGGATTAAATTCCTACCGTTGAAAACTTCCTACGGCCTACCTTGATTTTTATTAGTCATCCAGCTTCTTAATAAGGTTACATAGACTAATATGAAGGGAAAACATAAATATCAGCTTGACCCAAAATTTCTGTGCCACCCAAGAAGTTTTCAACTGTAATCTTTCAATCCCCACTTCTTCCTGGGGTGTGGTCCACTTGAACCTTAAATCTGCTTAATTTATGGCTCATACCCTAAAATTATCTGTCAAAATGTATGGACAGAGTGGATAAAACATATAGATCACGGCCCACAGAGCCCCTCACATGACCGTCCGTCTCTAGACCGGTCATGCAAGGGAAGTACCCAATCCGTGCCCCATGATACGGACGTTTTCTTTCAGTTAGATATATGTGAGGCATATATCACCTGTGAAATCTACTTGAAATAATCATAACCCTTCAAACGGTTATGATGTTAGTTGTTGATTATTCTTTTCTTCTTTTGCAAGTAGCCCACAGACATAGACGGGTTACTACCCGCCAGGTCTCTAGCTTAGTAGGAGTGGACAGGTCTTTAAGGGGCCACCGTGATGTATGGATTTTATCCACACTGTCCGCCCATTTTTCCATATCATTTTAGGTGTAAGTATAAAAATGAGGCAAATCTAAGGCTCAAGTGGACTACATAGTAGGGATTAAACATCTACCAGGGAAGATTTATTGGGGCCACATAAGTTTTGGATCAAGTTGACATTTATGTTTGCCCTTCATCTATGTCTATGTGACCCTATGAACACTTTGGATGAAAATTAACCATCAAGGTGGGCCCTAGGAAGGTTTCAACTGTGGGTGTCATTCACACTTCTGCTTCCTTTGGTGTGGCCCACTTGAGCCTTGGATCTGCCTCAGTTTTTGGCTTATAACCTAAAATGATATGAAAAAATGGATGGACAATATGAATAAAACCCATACATCATGGTGGCCCCTCAAAGCCCCTATCAAGATTCAATCTGCAGTCGTAGCCAACGGCCTCTCCCTCCAATGCTTGTAACCCATACACTTATCTTCTGCAAACTAGCTCCTCTCTCTCTCTCTCTCTTTTCTCGATATTGGGTGTATACCACACCATCTCTCTCTTCATGTATCCCATATCCTCTCCTCTCCTGTTGCTTCTCTATTCCAGACACTTGGCTTTACATCGACTTGCAAACCACTTTTTCCTTCTCTCCACGTGTTATATATAATACATCATCACAGAGCAAGGAAAGAAAGGCCAAAGGCATATTACTATTGAAGCCAGATCCACAGCCCCATTTGCAGGACAAGCTTACTCTGGCACTCTTGTGCATGTGTCCCACTGTGATATTTCGTGGCCTTCCACCTTTTCAGGAGGGTAACCCCACCATGAAGTTGGGACACAAACAAATCCAACCACTGTGTGGGTCATTACATTAATAGGAGATTTTTGAATGGTTGTCCATTATTTTCTACACCGTCACCCAACTTTTTTCCTGACAATTTTACACGTACATCAGGTGAGCCATCAACCAGAAATAGGCACGTACAACAATTAGATTGGCTATTTAATAGATAATACAGGACAACTACCCAAAAACTTCTAACTTTCCCATGGTGGGCCATAGAGGTTAGGTGGATCTAAATTTTGAGACATCCCACTTTAAAGCTTTGGCTCACTATACATACACTGTAGTGAAAACCTATAACTTCACATGGTAGCTTGTAAGATGTTAGGAGGGGTTTAATTTTTTAGACATCCCACCTTGAAGAATAGGTGTCAATGACACCAACACCTTTGAGACAGTGGTAGACTGAGTAAAGATAACCTCGTCCAAACGCTGGGGTCTAGGTATCGAATCCCAACATCGCACCATTGTGGCCCAACCTGTACTCTTTGTAGAATAAGCTTATTTATAAATGTTGCATAGGATCAGGCCTCACTACTAACATCCCATACGAGGAAAGCCCAAATTTCTATTACTATGATCCAATATGGAGTGTTTCTAGGCACCTACCATCCCCTAATAGGCCATAGACATCAAGGATTGTTGCATGTTGCTAAGACGTCTATAATTGCTAGTAACTAGGGGCTGCGGAGATTCCTACAACCTTAAGCTCTATTGGGGCCCACCATGATGTATGTGTTGTATCCACTCCATCCATCCATTTAATCACCTCGTTTTATGAGATAAGCCCAAATGTGATCAAATGGTCACTTTTGAAATCCTTCTGGTCCACTTAAATTTTGGGTCAAGCTAATATTTCCCTTCACCTGGATTGGAGTCACCTTCTGAACAGGATGGCCAGCATATAAACAACACAGCGGGCGCTGGGAAGTTTCAATGATGATTGTCTTTATCCCCATTGTTTTCAGGGGTGTGATAAACTTGAGCTTCAGATTTGCCTTATGTTTGGGCTCGTATTGTAAAATAACTTGACAAAACGGCTGAATGGCCCCATATAGCTAATTTGGTTACTGCAGCTCCATCTGCAAGCAATCTGCATGTCAGTCGCTGGTGGCACATGCACATCTCTCAATGAGCTCAGATTATGTGTTACCAAGCCTGTCCCGAGCTCAGGACAGGCCCGATGTGACACGTATGTGTCGTATGTGTCACATTTGTATTGGTGAAGGGCACGTTGTGAAAGGAGACCTGCCATGTCAGCAAGCCTGACATAGTCATGTCACGCCTCCTCTCCCCCAATGCCCACACGCCATGTACTAGCTTGTCCTGAGCTTGGGACTGGCTCGGGTAGTACCTAATCCATGCTCTCTCTCAATGTGTAACTTTATAGGCTGCACATAACCCAATGCACATTGGTGGGCACACCCAGGCAAAATGAAAATTTTTAATAGGCCTAGTTCGAATAGATCAAAATATGAGCCAAGACTAACCCAAGCCTAGCCGGCAACCCTACTCATACTGGCAGACTGAGGGCCTGTTTGGTACATGGGCTTAGAAGGAATAGGATAAGTGGGATGGAATTGCATTTGGTTCCGTCCAAATTTTATGGAACGTTTGGAGAACACAAGAAAAAATGAGATTAGGTGGAACCGAATTGCATTTGATCCCATCCAGGATTTCAATCTTTGGGCCCCACATTGATGCATGTGTTTTATCCATGTGGTCCATCTGTATGCATCATTTACACTTGACATTTGAGTTTTATATGTGTGCAAGTAACCAACATCATTTATGAATCTGGTTCATTGATTACATATCCATCATCTACCAAACAAGGTTTTGTTTAATGTAGGGTTTTTGCTTGAGGAAGAATGTGATTCTAAACATAAAGATTGGATGGTCAAAATACCATGGTATTTCCAGAGATGCAATCATCGTTCAATAATAGTGATAGTCCCATATAATACAATTCCATACCATTTAATTGAGACGACAAAGTAGAGGAACTTGCTAGCAATAATAGCCTGCATTTTGAGAAGGCTTTCATGCATTTGGGGATCGCCAGTTTGTGGTCTACACCGTTTGCCACTTGGGTAGCACTGTGGTCCACATCTGGCTTGACTGGAGAGAAATGCCAAGGCCTAAGCCCATGTACTAGTACAAGTCAGCTAACGAACGCACCATCGTATGGTGTATGGCGCATGGCAGATAGGTGAAATATCCAAGCCATCCATCAGCGGACCTCACAATGTAGCTTTTGCTGCCTAGAGATAAAGGTCGTCCATTCCATTTAGGCATGCCATGATATTTGAAATAAGCCAAGGGGTTAGAAAACTTCAGCTAATTTTTTTCACAACGGCATACTTGTTTAGTCAATTGTGTCCGTCCTGACTAGTGGATGGACCTGATTCTTGGGACAGGAAATCTACGAAGTGTTACTGATCTGATGCATGGCTTGGATTTACTTCATCAAGTGGATCATTCTGAGTTGGGAGAGTTGAAAGCATCTACCTTCTATTTACTGGTCCACATGAAAAATGTCTTTACCGTAGGCATGTGGGTGATGAAGCTTTCTCCATGCCAGTGGCCCCTCATTGGCGACCTTATACACAGCCAGGGGGTAATTTCATAATCGTATTTGCTTGGAAAGGGTGTAGGGAGGCCATTCTAATTTTGACTTTAAAAGAGAGAAGAAGATGTAATTAGAATTATCATAGGGAGGTAGGAAGAGTTTTAAAATTTGATAGGGAGCTTAAAGTAAAATCCCTTTCTTGGGACCATCAAGATATGATCCAACCAATCAATTTGTGCCACTTTGGCAATTGTGTACTTGGGTGCCCATTAACATGGTTCTTGAGAACCATGGTTGATTTAAGGCGGATCCATCGATTGATGGCCATGAGTCATTTTGATGGATCACAATTACGGTTGGCAATGAGTTGAGTTAACCAACGGGTCAATTGGCTCATCAGGCTACTAGGTTAAGGTTAGGTTCAGGTTAGAAACTTAGCTCATTATTTAGATGGATTAGGCTAAGGTTTAGCCCAACCTAACCCAACTGGAAACAATTGACATAATTATTATTCATTTGGGAGTCACTGAAGTAGCCATGTCATTAGAATCCTGGGTAAGGTTAGGCTCAACTCGACCCAATTGCAATAAATGGGGCAGATTGGGTCACCTCAAACTCAAGAAGTTTTAAGCTTATGAGATAATGGGTTGTAGGACGGGTTAAGGCCAGATTTCTTAGCTAGTTTATTAAATGGGTTGAGCCTAGACTGCCTTGACCCAAACCTAGCCCAACCTACTGCCAAGCCTAACCACAATTAGGGTGAAACAACCAGGATCTTGTGGACATGTCCAATACATTTGTACAAGGCAGGACTAAACAGGGGGACGAGACAGTTGGACAGAACCCACATGGCTCAGTGGTAGACCCTGTAGATTTGGACAGGGTAGGACTACAAGGGGAGGTCGAGACAGTTGGACAGGACCCGCATGGCTCAGTGGTAGACCCTGTGGATTTCAACGCTGAGGTTATGGTTCCAGTATCCATGTAGTGTGTGTGTGCCTGCATCCTAGAAGACGAAAAATCAAAAAAGGACCCACGTTGATTTCTGGCCATTGAATCCTGCATATACAGCAAATAAGGGCTAACCGTTCGATCTGCATTAACTCAGGGCTGTGTTGACGATGACAAGCGCAAGCCCAATGAAACCTAATGCACCTAAGGCCAACAAACCCTAATAATCCCGAGCCATTGACACATCAGCCAAAAGGGAACTCTTATTCATTATATCTATTTTTGGAGAGGTTGATGATGAGACCATGCTCAATCCACAAGAGATCCCACGTGTCAGATGGCCCGACCTGCTAAGAGGTGGGCCCACTTGGGCTCAGTATCTATTTGCAACATATTAAGGTATGATGGGGTCTGGTACTGGATTATGTCTCTTTGTGGGATCTAAAAATGCAAGAACATCTTTGGACATCCGTGGACGGTTTTTCATTCATCCGTAGAACTTTTATTCTCCGTCTGTTCTGATCAAAACATCGGAAATCTGATGGTGGATTGGGGCGATCTGACCGATGCAATGTGAGAACTGGTAATAATGTGACAATGCTGGCCATCATATCCATGGACTTCTCTCGATGAATATGAAACGTTTACCATTTTGTTTCGGTCTGTTTGGTCAGTGCAATTTCTCGACGTAGGCTGTTGACGTCATCCCAGGTGAACTAACAGCAGCAATCTAGTAACGTGGTGCTGCGGTACACACGGAAAGTACCACTCGCTTACCAGTTCACGCTAACTGGGCGATGGTTAAGACCCGTAATTAGAGATATCCCAGTGCCCAATAAAATTAATTGACATGGCACAGAGGTATCCGTAAATATTCTTTTAACACGTCGGGTTTTATTACGAACTATACTTTTAACATGTACATCGCACGTGCACGGGGTTTAATTTTGTCGGGTTTATAACCCCGGGTGAAATACACCAGATAAGGGGGTTAGTCTAAATAACGAACTAATAACGAAGTCTCATCGATTATGAAAAACAACTAAAACATAGGAACTTTGCAATGAAAATTGGCAGGTAAAGTACAAGTAATTAATCGGTGAATTACTAAATACAAGACACATAAAAGACTAGTACTAGGTAGTATGACAAAATGTACTAGACTTGCCAAATAAAATTCAATGTTTATAAGGTACATATTAATTTCTGTGCGCACATGTACGGATCATCATACTCTAGCATGAAGTTTTTCCACTCTGTCAAGTGCACGTGGAGCAACATATAAGAGAAATACTTTGATACCCTGGTAGAATCTGATGGATGATGGGCAGGCAAGTAGAAATTACTTAAAAATTACTCACGTGGCATACAAATAATCCGTCCATAAATTATTCGATTATCTAAATATTAGATTTACCCACATTTATTCGCTAGTTAGAAATGAAAAATATCCAATGATATTATTTCAAAAAATAACTGTCTACAAATAAGAGGTTAGGACTGTCCAACCAACCCAACCTGATTTTCATATTTCAGCTTAAATACAGTGGCTTCTATAACTCAAACTGGTTTAATTTGGATTGCTATGCCTTAAAGTGTACCATTTCTAAGCGCCTGCCTATCAAGTGCCATAGGTAGCCGGAGTATCAGATAACTCGCCATCTAGTCTGTGAAAAGAAAGGTAGACTTTCCTCTACGTGGGCTGATCTTGTCCGTCCGATGATATACTGGGATCCAGAAGAATCTGCACGGCGACTACTTCTGTACCATCGGCTGAATCTCAAACTGAAATTGCCAAACTACTCATTCTTAAGTTTGGAAAGATTAACCCCAGCAAAACAAGCGCATCTCGTCTTCCAACCTGTACTGTACACACGCCTGTCGATCCAAACCATCCAATTCATAGACCGCACTTGATGGACTAAGATGGTCAGATATCAATTTAATCTAAACCGATAAGTTGGTGGCTGTGGATTGACGGTCCATAAGTCTCAAAATCATTATCATGCGCTTTTTCCAAAATACAATACTGCAACTGGCAACAGGCTTTCATAGCTTCTTCAAATAAGAAAGATCGCATGTCCTTCTATTTGATGGCCTTCCCTAGTGCGATAGTTGCATGGGAGCGGATTAGATGCGGCCCACCTTTTATATGTGTTGCATATATGCGTAGTCCATCTTACCAACTTAAGCGCACAAAACGAAGTAGATCCAAACTCCAAGTAGACCATATCATAGAAAACCGTGGTGATTGACCGCCCACCAATAAAAACTTCCTAATGGACTCCACTGTAATTTTTCTATTTACAATCCAACTGTTGCCCGGATGAAGGAAATGAATAAAAAGAAAACAAATATCAGCTTGATCTCAAACTTTTGTGAGCTTCCAAGAAGTTTTTAATGGCCAATCACCACCGTTTCTTGTAGTGTATTCTACCTTACTCTTGGACCTCCTTCAATTTTGAGCTCGTGCCTTAAAATTAACTAGAAAGATGGGTGAATGACATAGATATATATTTATACATTATGCATCAATGTTAGTTCACAGTTCTACCTTATTGCATGTGTTTTAAATCCATACTTTTCATCCATTTTGCTAGCCCAGTTTACGCCATAAACCCAAAAGTGAAGCCAATCCAAAGCTCAAGTGGACCAAAGCCTATTAAAAACTTCACAGGGCCACAAAATAAGCTAGAAAAATGGAGTACAACGTGGATATAAAACACATACATCAAGGTGTGCCCTACCGTGCCCAGTACATCACACCGCTTGTGGGCTACACCACCTAATCCGTGTCCATTAGAAATTATACATGTGGCATGCATAATTTGTTGGAGTTTTGCTTTCAATCTTGGACATCAGGGGGTGTTGGGCGCCCGCTCAAAGACACTCAAGTTGGCTTCTGGAAGTCTATATTGCTAAACTGTTACTGGACTGAAGGGGGTTTGACCTTTATTGGTCGGGCGCCAGGTGAACGACCCGGCGCTCGAAATTGATTGGATTCTTGCTAGAACTCTCTAGACAAATTTGAATTTGTTGGGCACTCGACCCTGTGCAAATTGTTAAGTCGGTGACACGGTTTTGTGCGGGATTTGTATCTAACCTCAATTTTTTCTTATTTAAGGAGATGTAATGCGAGGTTAGGGTTGCCACGAAAGGGGCCAAGGTATTCTAGAAGGATTGAGAGAATTCTAGGGCAAGAGAAAGAGTTAGGGGAAAGCTTGGAGTTCTCGGGGATGAGAGAAAAGGGCCGGTTTGTCCTTCTCATGTCAGAATTAACTTTGTTAGCTTAAGATTTCTCTTATGGGCTATGATTTAGGTAAGGTTTCTTCTGTAATTTCTTATAACTTTTGATTCATAGTAGGTTGTTCACTTCGTGCCGTGATTTTTTTACACGTGATGGGTTTTTCACGTTAAATTCGGATTGCTTCTTGGGTGTGTTAATTTGCTTGGTGTGTGATTGCATTGTGTTTGTTCCTCGTTTGATTGCTTTGCGGTCGCTTTTGCTACGAGGCCGATCGTCCGTATCCCAACAAACTGGCATTAGAGCGAACGTTGGGCGGTAGATCGGAATCTGAGGTAAAGCTTTAATGATGTTTTCAAGCATGAGATTCGACATAGAGAAGTATTCGGAGAAAAATAATTTTAAACTTTGGAAAGTAAAGATGAAAGGTCTTCTAGTTCAGCAAGAGTTGCAAGATGCGCTCTTTGGAAAGTGATTGGAGGCTAACTGCGGCTGAAACATGGGGGAAGTTGGAGAATGTTTATGTGAAGAAATCTCTAGAAAATCGCATATATCTGAAGCTTCAGTTGTATAATCTGAGAATGATGGAGGGGGCCAATATTGAGAGCCACATCAGCAATTTCAATAAGCTTATCTGCAAATTGATAGATGCAGATGAACAATGAAGGATAAGGATCAAGCGTTTATCCTATTGAATTATCTTCCAAAATCATATGAATCGCTTAAGAACTCGTTGTGTGCAGGTAGTGAAACCATTGGTGTGAAAAACTATTATCTTGGCCCTTCAGGCGAAGAAGATGAGAAATAAAAGTGACGGCGTGGGTCTTTCTACAGACGAATTTCTACAGACGAAGCACTAGTTATGAGGTGGAGAAATTCTGAGTGAGGTGGGGGATCTTCATCATCGAGATCTAAATCCAAGGTCAAGTGGAAGAGCAAAGTGAGATGCTGAAATTGTGAGAAAGAAAGGCACGTGAAAAGGGATTGCCCAAATCTCAGGGCGAAGCAAGAGAAGTCAGGAGATTCTTCTAAGGGAACTAATACTATAGAGGATGGCGGTGATGTTTGTGATGTATTGACTGTATCTGGCATAAGGTCTCTCGGTGGAGAGTAACTCTTGGATTCAAGTGCATTATGTCACGTATGTCCTGACCGGAGTTCATTTATGACATATAGAGCGTATGATGGTGGATCGGTCGTTGTGGGTGATGGCTATGCCCGCAAGATGGTGAGTATTGGTTCGGTGCGCATTAGGATGTTCGACGGGGTAGAACGAATCCTTGAAAGTGTGAAGCATGTCTCTAAGATGAAGAAGAATGTGATATCCCTTGGTGCACTCGAAGCGAAAGGGTGCAGGTTCATCAGTTGTAATCGGTATTGTAAAGTGGCAAAGAGAGTACACGTGATGATAAATGTACGTAAGTATGACAATCTTTACAAGGTGATTGAGAGAACTATTCGCAGTGGAGCTGTGGGATCGGCAGTAGGATCCACGGTTGCTCGTGTGTGGCATGTGCAAAAGGGCCACATGAGCGAGCGGATAGTGAAGGTGTAGGAATAAGTTGATGGAGGCACGAGAGGCGATGAAACTATGAAGGAAACGAAGTAGAGATGAAGAATGGAGTTTTTGAGCAATGGAGCGATTGAAGATTGAAGTCACGGTGGAGATTGTTGGAGTTTTACCTTTAATCTTAGACACCAGAGGGTCTCGAATGCTCGATGGGTTCTAACCGGGTGTACGCCCAAGGACACTCGGGTTGGCTTCTGGAAGTCTGTATTGCTGAACTGTTTTTGAAATGTAGGGGCCCCAACCAACAGTGGAAAGGCCTCGAAGAGTTCTGGACGGGCTCCCGAAATTGGTTGGATTCTTATTAGAACTCTTCGGACAGATTTTGAATCTATCGGGCACTTGACAGGTTTAGGCCGAGCGCCCAATCCTGCGCAGACTATTAAGTCGGTGATGCGATTTTGTGCGGGATTTTTTTCTAATCTCGATTTTTTCTTACTTAAGGAGATGTAATGTGGAATTAAGATTGTCGCCAAAGGAGCTAAGGTATCTTAGAGGGATCGTGAGAGTTCTAGGGGAAAAGAAAAAGCTCGGGGAAAGCTTAAAATTCTCGGGGATGAGGGAAATGGCTGGTTTGTCCTCCTCATGTGAAAATTAACTTTGTTAGCTTGAGATTTCTCTAGTGGGCTATTGATCCGGGTAAGGTTTCTTCTGTAATATTTTATAACTTGTGATTCATAGTGGATTGTTCGCTTTGTGCCGCGGTTTTTTTACCTGTGAGGGTTTTTCTACGTTAAATTCGGATTGCTTCTTGGGTGTGTTACTTTGCTTGGTGTATGATTGCATTGTGTTTGTTCCTCGTTTGATTGCTCCGCGTTCACTTTTGCTACGGGGTGATCGCCCGTATCCCAACATAATTATCTAACATTTTTAATATTCTCGTTAAATTGAGACCGTTCTGTATTCTTCATCTAACCATCCAATGGGTATGCAACAATCGGCCCCTTGTCAGCTAGGCCTAGTTTTGGGTCTATTATCCATCTAGAGTTGGGCCACTATTTGGACGGTTTATATCGAGCAACATGCATTCCTCTTTCCTCATGCGCGTGATCCATCACACATCATTGTTCGTAAACATTGAAGAGCATGTTATTATCATTCTGTCACGTTGAAAATGATGGTGCAGATCCATCAAAAGAATAGCATCACATGGACAGGAAAACAAAACTAATAAACAAACGGGCAATACGTGGTAGAGCTGGAAGATCTGAAATATGGTAGACCCATCTCTCTGCGTTAACCTGTCCTGGTTATCCATCAATCTAAACCGTCCCAACTAATGGGCCTCATCAAGGATGCCCATGGTTAAAAAATCATACGTATCTTAAGACTACAGGCATCATTCTCTTTAATTTCCAACACCGTAATCTTGACCGTTGACTATTTTGCTTCCTGCCACCGATTTTAAAGTCACTGTTTGCATATCTTGAATTAATTTCCATCCATGGTGGGCCCCAATCAATGGTCAGTCCTAATCGAAAGATAACCATGTTACGTGTAACATAGCAATATGGCTGTAGCACGTTTCTGTTCTTCAGGTCCACCTTATCATGCTATCATCTCTGTGAACAAATCAAATATAGTTAAGGGTAATTGTAATTGCCTCCCCTCTTTTTTAGATTATTGCAAGCAAGTACACCTTCAAGAGGCAGAAGAAGAATTTACACTAAATGACAAAATTACCCTTGCCTTCCCACCCACCATGGAAATCGGATCGCCTACTGAGTTATTCAGTACGCTTTTATCGGACAAAGGAAACTCAGTTTGGCCCACCATTAATGTATGTGGTTTATCCAAGCTTTCCATCTGTTTTCCAAGCTCATCTCAGTCGTTGAGCTCAAAATTGAAGCATATCCAAAGCTCAAGCGAACCACATCATAGGATTCCACCATTGAAACCTTGCTATAGCTTACCGTAATGCTTATTTGTCATCCTAACCTGTTCATGAGACCACACAAATATGGATGAAGCAAAAACACAAATATCAGCTTGATCCAAAACTTTTGTATCCTCCAATAATTTTTCAACGGTAGATGTTCAATTCACATTGCTTCTTATGGTGTGATCCACTTGAGCTTTGGATATGCTTCAATTTTGGCTTTAAGCACCAAAATTATCTGATAAAATGGATGGGAGTGGATAACATACATAAATCACGGTGGATCCCATAGAGTCTACTCAGTAACCTACTTTTGAGAAGGCTTTCATGCATTTGGGGATCGCCAGTTGTGGTCCCCACCGTTTGCCACTCGGATAGCACTGTGGTCCACATCTGGCTTGACTGGAGAGAAATGCGAAGGCCTAAGCCCATGTGCTTGTACAAGTCAGCTAACGAACGCACCATCGTATGGCGCATGGCAGATAGGTGAAATATCCAAGCCATCCATCAGCGGACCTCACAATGTAGGCTTTTGCTGCCTAGAGATAAAGGTCGTCCATTCCATTTAGGCATGCCATGATATTTGAAATAAGCCAAGGGGTTAGAAAACTTCAGCTAATTTTTTTCAGCAATGGTATACTTGTTTAGTCAATTGTGTTCGTCCTGACTAGTGGATGGATCTGATTCTTGGGACAGGAAATCTACCAAGTGGTATTGCTCTGATGCATGGCTTGGATTTACTTCATCAAGTGGATCATTATGAGTTCCGCGAGTTGAAAGCATCTACCTTCTATTTATCGGTCCACATGAAAAATGTCTTTACCGTAGGCATGTGGTTGATGAAGCTTTCTCCATGCCCGTGCCCCTCATTGGCGACCTTATACACAGCCAGGGGGTAATTTCATAATCGTATTTGCTTGTAAAGGGTGCAGGGAGGCCATTCTAATTTTGAGTTTAAAAGAGGGAGGAGGATGTAATTAGAATTATCATAGGGAGGTAGGAAGAGTTTTGAAATTTGATAGGGAGCTTAAAGTAAAATCCATTTCTAGGGACCATCAAGATATGATCCAACCGATCAATTTGTGCCACTTTGGCGATTGTGTTACTTGGGTGCCCAGTTAACATGGCTCTTGAGAACCATGCTTGATTTAAGGCAGATCCATCGATTGATGGCCATGATTCATTTTGATGGATCACAATTACGGTTGGCAATGAGTTGATCATCATGGCTTCTAGGTTCAGGTTGGGTTCAGATAAGAAACTTAGCTCATTATTTAGATGGATTAGGCTAAGGTTTAGCCCAACCTAACCGAACTCGGAAACAATTGATATAATTGTTATTCATTTGGAAGTCACTGAAGCAGCCATGTCATTAGAATCCTGGGTAAGGTCAGGCTCAACTGGACCCAATTGCAATAAATGGGGCAGCTTGGGTCACCTCAAACTCAAGAAGTTTTAAGCTAATGAGATAATGGGTTGTACGTCGGGTTAAGGCTAGATATCTTAGCGAGTTTATTAAATGTGTTGAGCCTAGACTGCCTTGACCCAAACCTAGCCCAACCTACTGCCAAGCCTAACCACAATTAGGGTGAAACAACCAGAATCTTGTGGACATGTCCAATACATTTGTACAAGGCAGGACTAAACAGGGGGACGAGACAGTTGGACAGAACCCACATGGCTCAGTGGTAGACCCTGTAGATTTGGACAGGGTAGGCCTAAAAGGGGAGGACGAGACAGTTTGACAGTACCACATGGCTCAGTGGTAGACCCTGTGGGTTTCAACACTGAGGTTATGGTTCCGGTATCCATGTAGGTCGAGACATATTTGCACATGAGTGGACGGTCTTTGATTAGTCGAGAGAAGTTTTATTCTCCGTCGGTTCTGATCAAAACATGGGAAATCTGACGGTGGATTGGGGCGATCTGACCAATGCAACGTTAGATATGGCAATAATGGGACAATGCTGGCCATCTGATCCATGGACTTCTCTCGATGAATGTGAAACGTTGACCATTTTGTTTCGGTCTGTTTTCGTCAGTGCACGTAGGCTCAACTGCAGTAGGGTCCACTTGATTGGCGTTGTTAGATCATTCCACCACGACACCTTGTGTGCCTTTCATGGTGAGCGAACGGTCGAGTGCGATTGACCCGCGACGAATTCAGGGCATTAATGGCTATTTGGTCACGGGTTATTTTTTTATTAACTGTAGAGTGGCTCGCTGGGTATTTGTACGAAAATTGTGCAGCCCAAAATAATACTTGTTATGAAAATTGTACATGTAGCGTGCACGTGCCCCAAATTAAAATAGCCCAAATAGTGGGGCCCACTTTATGTGGTCTATTCCCCCTATCAGATTTATTAGTCGATTATTGCTTCAGAGTAGCCGATACTTTTTGCTGATTTTGTATCCTTGAAACGTTACTTTTAAGCGTCCATTTCATGTCCATTAATTAGCCACTTAATGATTTATGTTCTGTGTATTTTCGGATCATGATCCATCATACTTTTTACATGATCTGAACGGTTTATTTTTAGTTACTTGTATTCCACGTATATAATTTCTGTGTGAGCGTGTAAAGATCATCATACTCTAACAGAGTATGAAGTTTTTCCAACACGTGAATCTGTAAAATGCACGTGGAGCAGCAGATAAGGAAATACTTTGATACTCTGGCAGAATTTGATCGATGATACGTAGGCAAGTAGAAATTACTTAAAAATTACTCACCTGGCGTACAAATAATCCGTCCATAAATTATTCGATTATCTAAATATTAGATTTACATTTATTAACTGGTTAGAAATGAAAAATATCTAATGCTCTTATTACAAAAAATAATTGTCCACAAATCAGAGGTTAGGACTGTCCAACCAACCCAATCTGATTTTCACATTTCAACTTAAAAACAGTGGCTTCCACAACTCAACCGGTTTAATTTGGGTTGCTATGCCTTAAAGTGTACCATTTCTAAGTGCCTTCCTATCAAGTGCCATAGGTAGCCGGAGTATCAGATAACTCGCCATCTAGTGTGTGAAAAGAAAGGTAGACTTTCCTCTACGTGGGCTGATCTTGTCCGCCCGATGATAGACTGGGATCCAGAAGAATCTGCACGGCGACTATGACCGTTAGGTAGAAACAGCTGGCGGAATCTACCCATCGGCTGAATCTCGAATTGAAATTACCAAACTACCCATTCTTAAGTTTGGAAAGATTTAACTCCAGCGAAACAAGCGCATCTCGTCTACCAACGTGTACTGTACGCACGCCTGTCGATCCAAACCATCCAATTCATGGGCCACACTTGATGGACTAAGATAGTCATATATCAAATTAATCTAAACCGATTGGTGTGATCTACTAACCATGGCCCATAAGTTGGTGGCTGTGGATTTACGGTCCATAGGTCTCAAAATCATTATCATGCGCTTTTTCCAAAATACAATACTGCAACTGACAACAAGCTTTCATAGCTTCTTTAAATGAGAAAGATCCCATGTCCTTTTATTTGATGGCCTGCCCTGGTGCGATGGTTGCATGGGAGCCGATTAGATGCGGCCCACCTTTTGTATGTATTGTATATCTGTGTCGTCCATTTTGCCAACTTAGAGCTCAAAACGAAGTAGATCCAAATTCCAGGTAGACCATATCATACAAAGCAGTGGTGATTGGCCGCCCACCAATAAAAACTTCTTAATGCCATTGTAATTTTTCTATTTACAATCCAACTGTTGCCCGAATGAAGGAAATAAATAAAAAGAAAACAAATATCAGCTTGATCTCAAACTTTTGTGAGCTTTGGAGAAGTTTTTGATGGGCAATCACCACCGTTTCTTTTGGTGTATTCCACCTTACTCTTGGATCTCCTTCAATTTTGAGCTCATGCATTTAAAATTAACTTGAAAAATGGGAGAATGACATAGATATATAATTATACATTATGCATCAATGTCAGTTAACAGTTAGAGCTGCCCCTTGCTGGGTGTTGCCGGCCTTGTGGTGTGGTAATGTGTTGGCACGGAGTAACTTTTATTTGCCGTCTACCTTGTTCGCATGTGTTTTAAATTCACACTTTTCATCCATTTTGTTAGCTCATTTTAGGCCATAAACCCAAAAGTGAAGCCAATCCAAAGCTCAAGTGGACCAAGGCCACTATTAAAAACTTCACAGGACCACAAAATAAGCTGGAAAAATGGAGTACAATGTGGGCATAAAATACATACATCAAGGTGTGCCCTACAGCGCCCAATACGTTACGTCGCTTGTGGGCAACACCACCTAATCCGTGTCCATTAGAAATTATACATGTGGCATGCATAATTTGTTGGAGTTTTGCTTTCAATCTTGGACACCAGGGGATGTCGGGCGCTTGCCCAAGGACACCTAGGTTGGCTTTTGGAAGTCTGTATTACTGAACTGTTACTGAGCTGTAGGGGGTTTAACAGCTATTAGTCGGGAGCCCGATGAACGGCCCAGCGCCTGAAATTGATTGGATTCTTGCTGGAACTCTCTAAATAGATTTGAATTTGTCGGGCATCCGACCCTGTGCAGACTGTTAAATCGGTGACATAATTTTGTGCGGGATTTGTTTTTAATCTCAATTTTTTCTTATTTAAGGAGATATAATGCGGGATTAGGGTTGCTACAAAAGGGGCCAAGGTATCCTAGAGGGATTGAGAGAGTTCTAGGGTAAGAGAAAGAGTTAGGGGAAAGCTTGGAGTTCTCGGGGATGAGGGAAAAGGGCTGGTTTGTCCTTCTTATGTGAGAATTAACTTTGTTAGCTTGAGATTTCTCTTGTGGGCTATGATCTGGGTAAGGTTTCTTCTGTAATATCTTATAACTTCTGATTCATAGTAGATTGTTCGCTTTGTGCCGTGTTTTTTTTACCCGTGATGGGTTTTTCACGTTAAATTCAGATTGCTTCTTGGGTGTGTTGATTTGCTTGGTGTGTGATTGTATTGTGTTTATTCCTCGTTTGATTGCTCCGCGGTCGCTTTCGCTACAAGGCCGATCATCCATATCCTAACAAACTGGTATCAGAGCGAACGTTGGGCGGTAGATCAGAATCTGAGATAAGGCTTCAATGACGTCTTCAAGCATGAGATTCGACATAGAGAAGTATTCAGAGAAAAATAATTTTAAACTTTGGAAGGTAAAGATGAAAGGCCTTCTAGTTCAGTAAGGCTTGCAAGATGCGCTCCTTGGAAAGTGACTGGATACTACGAAAGAATATCAGTGAAAAAGCCAATGTCTCAATCCAGTTGTGTCTAGCGGATGAGGTCATGTACAAAGTTATGAAAGGAAAAACTACGGCAGAAATATAGGCGAAGTTAGAGAATATTTATGCGAAGAAATCTATGAAAAATCGCATATATCTAAAGCTTTAGTTGTATAATCTAAGAATGATGGAGGGAAGCCGATATTGAGAGCCACATCAACAATTTTAATAAGCTTATTTATAAATTGATAGATGCAGATGAACCGATGAAGGACAAGGATCAAGCGTTTATTTTATTGAATTCTCTTCTAGAATCATATGAATCGCTTAAGGACTGTTGTGTGCAGATAGGGAAACCATTGGTGTGGAAACCGTTATCCCAGCCCTTCAGGCGAAGGTGATGAGAAAGAAAAGCGATGGCGTAAATCCTTCTACAGACGAAGCACTAGTTATGAGGGAGAGAAATTCTGAGCGAGGTGGGGGATCTTCATCATCGAGATCTAAATCCAATGGCAAGTGGAAGAGCAAAGTGAGATGCTGAAATTGTGAGAAAGAAAGGCATGTAAAAAGGAATTGCCTAAATACCAGGGCGAAGCAAGAGAAGTTAGGAGATTCTTCTAAGGGAGCTAATACTGTAGAGGATGGTAGTAATGTTTGTGATGTATTGACTGTATTTGGCATAGGGTCTCTCGGTGGAGAGTGGCTCTTGGATTCAAGTGCATTATGTCACTGTATATCCTAACCAGAGTTCATTCATGACATACAGAGCGAATGATGGTGGATCGGTCGTTGTGGGTGATGGCTACACCCGTAAGGTGGTGGGTATTGGTTCGGTGAGCATTAGGATGTTCGACGGGGTCGAACGAATCCTTGAAAGTGTGAAGCATGTCTTTAAGATGAAGAAGAATGTGATATCTCTTGGTGCACTCGAAGCAAAAGGGTGCAGGTTCATCGGTTGTAATCAGTATTGTAAAGTGGCAAATAGAGTACGCGTGATGATAAAGGTACGTAGGTGCGACAATCTTTACAAGGTGATTGGGAGAATTATTCACGGTGGAGCTGTGTGATTGGCAATGGGATCCACGGTTGCTCATGTGTGGTTTGGACAAAAGGGCCACATGAGCAAGCAGGTAGCGAATGTGCATGAATAAATTGATGGAGGCACGAGAAGTGATAAAACTATGAATGAGATGAAGTAGAGATGAATAATGGAGTTTTGGAGCAGTAGAGTGATTGAAGATTGAAGTCACGGTGGAGATTGTTGGAGTTTTGCCTTTAATCTTGGACACTAGGGGGTGTCGGACGCCCGATGAGTTCTGGGCGGCGCCCCGCCTAAGGACACTCGGGTTGGCTTCTGGAAGTTTGTATTGTTGAACTGTTTTTGAGTTGTAAGGGCCCCGACCAACAGTGGAATGACCCCGAAGAGTTCTGGACGGGCTTCCGAAATTGGTTGGATTCTTGCTAGGAACTCTTTGGACAGATTTTGAATCTGTCAGACACTTGATGGGTTTAGGCCAGGTGCCCAACCCTGTGCAGACTATTAAGTCGGTGATGCAGTTTTGTGCGGGATTTGTTTCAAATCTCGATTTTTTCTTATTTAAGGGGATGTAATGTAGAATTAGGGTTGTCGCCAAAGGGGCCAAGGTATCCTAGAGGGATTGTGAGAGTTCTAGGGCAAGAGAAAGAGCTAGGGGAAAGCTTGAAATTCTCGGGGTTGAGGGAAAGGGCTGGTTTGTCCTTCTCATGTGAGAATTAACTTTGTTACCTTGAGATTTATCTTGTAGGCTATTGATTCGGGTAATGTTTCTTTTGTAATTTCTTGTAACTTGTGATTCATAGTAGATTGTTCGCTTTGTGCCGTGGTTTTTTACCTGTGAGGGATTTTTCCATGTTAAATTTGGATTGCTTCTTGGGTGTGTTAATTTGCTTGGTGTGTGATTGCATTTTGTTTGTTCCTTGTTTGATTACTCCGCGCTCGCTTCTGCTGCAGGGCCGATCGCCCGTATCCCAACATAATTATCTAACATTTTTAACCTTCTCGTTAAATTGATACCGTTTAGTATTCTTCATCTAACCATCCAATGGGTATTCACCAATCGGCCCCTTGTCAGCTAGGCCTAGTTTTGGGTCTATTATCCATCTAGAGTTGGGCCACTATTTGGACGGTTTATATTGAGCAACATGCGTTCCTCTTTGCTCATGCGCGTGAATCATCACACATCATCGTTCTTAAACATTGAAGAGCATGTTATTATCATTCTGTCACTTTGAAAATGATGTTGCAGATCCATCAAAAGAATGGCATCACGAAAACAAAACTAATAAACAAACGGACAATACGTGGTACAGCTGGAAGATCTGAAATATGGTAGACCCATCTCTCTAAGTTAACCTGTCCTGGTTATCCATCAATCTGAGCCGTCCCAACTAATGGGCCTAGTCAAGGATGCCCATGGTTACAAAAATCATACGTATCTTAAGACTACAGGCATCATTTCTCTTTAATTTCCAGCACCTTAATCTTGACCGTTGACTATTTGTCTTCCTGCCACCGATTTTAAAGTCACTGTTTAGATGGCTAGGATCATCTGATCTAAGCATATCTTGAATTAATTTCCATCCATGGTGGGCCCCAATCTATGGTCAGTCCTAATAGAAAGATAACCATGTTACGTGTAACATAGCAATATGGCTGTAGCACGTTTCTGTTCTCCAGGTCCACCTTAGCATGCTATCAACTCCTGTGAACAAATGAAATATAGATAAGGGTAATTGTAAATGCCTCCCCTCTTGTTTAGATTATTGCAAGCAAGTACACCTTCAAGAAGCAGAAGAAGAATTTACACTAAATGACAAAATTACCCTTGCCTTCCCACCCACCATGGAAATCGGATCACCTGCTGAGTAACTTAGTATGCTTTTACCATACCAAGTAAACTCTGTTGGGCCCACAATGAATGTATGTGGTTTATCCAAGCTTTCCATCCATTTTCCCAGCTCATCTTAGTGGTTGAGCCCAAAATTGAAGCATATCCAAAGCTCAAGCGAACCACATCATAGGATTCCACCATTGAAACCTTGCTATAGCTTACAGTAATGCTTATTTGTCATCCTAACCTGTTTATAAGACCATGCAAATATGGATTAAGGAAAAACACAATATCAGCTTGATCCAAAACTTTTGTATCCTCCAGAATTTTTCAAAGATAGATGTTCGATTCACACTGCTTCTTATGGTATGGTCCACTTGAGCTTTGGATATGCTTCAATTTTGAGTTTAAGCACCAAAATTGCCTGATAAAATGGATTAGAGTGGATAAAATACATAAATCATGGTGGATCCCATAGAGTCCGCTCAGTACCCTACTTAGTTAGGGAGTTCCTCAGTACGCAATCTGCTTCCCCACCATGATGCATGAAAGGTATCAAACCTGTGTATATATAGGGTGCATCAATCATAAAAATTGGAAGGCAATATATCAGCCTAATTCAATCATTGCATGGGCCACACCCATCCACCCACCCACCCAAAAATCTTCAAATTTATATGGTAGGCTCACATGTTCCATTTTCTTATTGTATTGGCCACACCATATCAGGCGCACGTGTCTACAACTAGTTACCTACCCAATAAGGATAAAATGGAGAATTTCTTAAAGATGGGGGCTTTGTAACAAATCTAAAAACAAGGGAGGAGGTATCTGCAATAATTCAAACCAAAAAGAGAGTTGTTTACAATTATCACAATAATAGAAGGGTAGTTTGGTACTTCCCACTTGTTTGGGGATACGTGTGTAATGAGGATAAAAAAATCACCACTGTCCACATTAAATAAAAGAGGCCAATGCAAATGCCTCTTTGCAGAGCTTACACTCTCGCCTGAGAATTTCATTTCTTTCCATTTAAATCTTCAACAATCCGTCCAAAACAATGGAGGAATCCATGTCTCAAATCACAACTCCTCTGAGTAAGTCCTCTCTCCCCTTCATTTTCATGTGTTCTCACTCACACTTTCTTCATAGTCACACCTTCTTCCTGCATGTATACAGTTCAGAAAGATGGCAACGACGGTGGGCCATCTTCATCAACATCTGGGAACATCTTATCAGAAGCTTTGCTAGAGACGGAGAATTCACCGATCGAGCAGGTCGCTTTGACAGTACCCATCACAGACGACACCTCGCTACCCGTCCTAACGTTCCGCATGTGGGTCCTCGGCACCTTTTCATGTATCCTCCTCTCCTTCCTTAACCAGTTCTTTTGGTACCGAAAGGAACCTCTCTCGATCACTTCGATCTCTGCACAAATTGCCGTCGTGCCGCTGGGGCACCTCATGGCGTCGACGATCACCAAGCGGGTCTTCTTCAAGGGCAGCCGGTGGGAGTTTACGCTGAATCCTGGGCCATTCAACACAAAAGAGCATGTCCTGATCACTATATTTGCAAATTCAGGTGCCGGCACGGTTTATGCAATTCACATAGTTACAGCAGTTAAGATCTTTTATAAGAAAACCATGACGTTTTTTGTGGCGTTCCTTGTGGTATTGACCTACTCAGGTAAAATCCTGTGAGAGAAATTAGAGTACTTTTAATTTAAATTAAAAAATTATTTTTACTTTAATTTTAAGCTAAAAGTAGAATTTATTTTTATTTGAAATTATAGATTTTAGGGTTCGGGTGGGCCGGAATTTTCCGTCGATACTTAGTGGAACCTGCTGCGATGTGGTGGCCGTACAATCTGGTTCAAGTCTCTCTATTCAGGTATGCAACTATTCTTTCCGTGATGATGAACGCAGGTAGATCTTGAGAATGGTGGTGAGCCATTGGTCTTCAAGATATTTTATCAAACGGTCATTACATATATTTGATTTTTTGTGAGTGGGGACCATTGAGCCAGTGGCCCGTTTCTAACGTGCGCTGGTACGACACGACACGACACGAAACTAGACATTTGACTTTTGAGGCCTTCGTTTCCCCAGCACGCTAGCTAGTAGCTGCAAGGTTATGAACGTGGGAAGCGTTCGAGACGGATAGCTGGGAAGAGTAGGTAAGCAAATGGTAAGTTGCCATGGAGTCAAAGAGGGTTCGGTGACCAACTAACAAACAGTTTAATGCTACTTACATATGGGGTCATGGTTCCCCGATCCAATCCGTTAATCCGGTGATAAACACATCTGATGTGGTTGCCTAATAATTGTTTAAGATTGGAAGATCCCAACCTTTTGATATGTGGCCCACGAAATGACTGTTCATATTCAAAGGAAATCAGTTCCACGGTCAAAGGGTTGAAATATTCCAACACTGAAGATCCTCAGCCAATCGGGATCGTTCATTCGGTTAGGACGACCAAGAAGAGGCTAATAGCAAAAGCGTTACAGTGATTAGATGTCCTAGCTGTCTGTTCTTTTTGTTTCTGACCGTCAATTTGTATAGAGATGGTTAGGACAACCTCGTCGGACCAATTAGTGGGTTGCTAACCTCTACAGCAGAGTGCATGAAATGAACGGTCTAGGTCGCGTACATTAGCACTCGAATATAATCAGTGTCTCAGGAGCCGATCATGACTGGTCAGGGAGAAGTGGGCCTCACTTGTCTGATTTTTAACACGTTGGATCCCCAAACTAATCATGCGTCTTTCACTTTTCTCTGCGTTTTCCATCACCTTTTCAACGGGTAAAAGAGTGACGTGTCCTGATGATGAAATGGCTCAGCATCGCAGGAGAAATGATCCTGTACATCAGTGCCTCAACATGCCACATGTACTGAATAATATCAGCACCATGAAAACGGTAGGCCCACCATGAAATTCATCTGTCACAAAAATTAGTCCAGTCCGGTCATCAAGTGGGCCACAATGTCGGTATAAGTGGCCAATATACAAGCTGTCTCAACATAAGTTGTGGTCCACCAGTCAGCCAATTGGGCTGATTTTCAAGAATGGTAGTTTTATGGTGGGAGGCGTGGCCCACCTATTCAACAAATTGGGCTGATTTTAAAAAATGCTGTGTGTGTCTATATATATATATATATATATATAATATATATATAGAGAGAGAGATGCTCACACGCAACTAGTTGGACGTCCAACTAGTTTGTGTGGGGCCTACCATAGTGTTGGCATGACATCTTACCGGTTTATCTTGTTTGTCCCATCGTGAAGATAGGATGGTTGGATTGACTTGATTTTTGGGACGACAAGCTAAACCTGGTAAGATGTCATGCAAACACCACTATGAGCTCCAGACACCAACTATAGGACTTATCATTTTCACGATGCTGATTTCCTAAAAATGTGGGATGTTGGCCGAAAAGGGGGCAATGTACCACTAAAATTCTGGTACACGTTGCTCGCATGTGACAGGTAGCTCTTTCTAGAGAAGTGCTAAATTGCACGAGCTCAAGTGCTATAAAAAGTGCAGTCTCCTCACGGCTCCCATGTGAAAAAACGTGTAAGATCAGATCACCTCCTTAGGCAATGATTGTAAATGGCAAGTGACTATAATAAATTATAAAATGCAGTGATTATAGCTTATAATACTGGTATTGTGGTTGGTACGTATTTTGACTTTGAATTTTCTTATTTGATGGAGATGATAACAATATTGAGCTGTGAAAATCCAATGCTTGACACCGGCCTCACCCACGATAGTGAGGCCCTTATTGTGGGGCTTGCCTTGATATGTGTATTCTACATCCACCTTGTCTATCCGCTTTTTAGATAATTTTAGGGATCCCGAAAATGAAAAAGATCAAATTATTAGGTGGACCATACTTTAGGAAATAGTTGTGATTGAACACCTTATTTTTAAAAATTTCTTAGAACACACCTTAACATCTCTGTAATGTTTATTTGCTATCTAATCTATTGATAAAGTCGCATAAGCCTGTGTGAAAGGGAAAAACAAACATAAGCTTGATCCAAAAGTTGTGTGGTCCATTAATGGTCAATCACCAAGGTTTCCTAGAGTACGGTTCACATGGTTATTGTATCTTCTTCATTTTTGAGATCATAGACTAAAATGATTTGAAAAAAATGGATGAACAGGGTGGATATATAATGCACACATCAAGGTGGGCCCCATAATAAGGGCGGCACTGTCTTGGGTGAGACTGGGGTCTCACCTAATCCACTCTGGAATAAGAAATGGATAAGACATTTCTATTATACTCTAAAATTTGTAATGGTTGTTGATTGAGTGCCTTTAATCCTAATGTAATTGAAGGCCTATCAATTCGATTGAATAATTTGAGTAATTGAAGATTGCTTGCTAGAGGTTTTTGGACCCTGTTGTTTCGATCAATATTATGTAGAGTCTTGTCAATTTGATTGACGGTTTGCTTAAGTTTTAAAAAAATGTGGGTTTTATTTCTTAATCTTGTGTGGGGCTATATAAGTGTGTCTCTAAGCACAATTAGAGTAGAACAAGAAGAGCCTATACAATTTTTAGGATTTTGTAAGGGAGAAAGCTAAGGTTTTCATATTCTATAAATTGTTCAGTCTTTTATAACTTTCTAGTATATTGGATTGATCGTCGTGTTGTGATTTCAAACAAGCAATAACGAAAGAAAAATTCAAGCGCGCACACGCACAAAGAACATATAAATTTTTATGTGTTCTCTGTGTGTGTTTGAATTTTTCTTTTTTTATTGCTTATTTGAATCTGTTTGAGGTTGCTTCCGCGCCCAATAATGGTTACTATTTCTTTTACCCATCTCCTATTACATCTTATCTACATCTTATCTCCATCTTGCCTCCAAATTACATGCTGAATTTTGTGTTACCAGCATGCATTGTAAAATATATTACAAAATCTATAAATTACATATCAGGGCATGGCATAGGGCATGTCATGTTTGCACAAACATTGAAAAGTCATTACACAAACATTGAAAAATCATAATGACGGTGCTTTTATGTCAATACTGTTGTAATGAGCTATTCAAACAAGCCCTGAGTGACAGTGACAAGTTTATATTACAATACCGTGGTGATGTGCCATCCAAACAGCCCCGAGTGACAAGTGCAAGGGAACATTGCTGCACGTCTGAGATCCCGAGATCCTCGGATGCTGGCCACTCATTAGGTGGGCCCCTGTGAACATGCCCTGGCACAAAGTTCACACGGGCACAGTCATCACATCAGCAACACTTTTATGAAAAACATGTTCAGCTCTAACTCAAAAGAATATCCAATTGTCTACATCCAATGTACTCTTTGTGGCCCACCTGATGAATGGATCGACCCCATTTTCAGCAAGGGCATATCTGATCATGGTGTTTTTGTTTCTGCTGCTGCTTGTGTTACAGTTATTACAGTTACTAACATTATGGTTGCAGGGCCCTTCATGAGAACGAAGTGAGGGCCAAAGGCGGACTAACGCGGACCCAGTTCTTCCTCATCGCATTCTTCTGCAGTTTTGCTTACTACGTCTTCCCTGGCTACCTCTTCCCCATGCTAACCTCCCTTTCATGGCTCTGTTGGATATTCCCACATTCCATCCTCGCCCAACAATTGGGCTCAGGACTCTATGGGTTGGGTCTTGGAGCCATGGGCCTTGATTGGTCTACCGTCTCTTCTTATCTTGGTAGCCCGCTTGCCAGCCCATGGTTTGCGACTGCCAACGTAGCGGTTGGATTCGTCATTGTCATGTACGTTGTGACGCCGACTGCGTACTGGCTTAATGTCTACAAGGCCAAGACATTCCCCATATTCTCTGATGAGCTCTTCACAGCATCCGGCCAAGAGTACAACATTTCAAGCATCATCAACTCCAACTTCCAGATCGACATTGAAGCTTACGAAAGGGAAGGGCCTCTTTATCTCAGCACCTTCTTCGCTATGACTTATGGTATTGGGTTTGCCGCGCTCACTGCGACCATCGCCCATGTTGGCCTCTTTCATGGACGGTACACTCTTATGCTTCTTGGGGGAAAACACCCCAATGCTCTAATATCATGTTTTTGATTGATTACAATTTCAGTTCACCCTTAAGGTTGCGCCTGGATGCAGTATTTGATTGAATAGTAGTGAGTATACCATGAATTGCAGTAACATTTCTTTAAAACCCCGATTGGGAACTTAGAAGTAATGTAGTTGCAATTTCGAGCATGAACACTTACTATGGATGGTAAGGAAACTTCAATGTGTTCATTTCAACTCCAATACAAATGTGCATCCAAACGCTCAATCAATATGAATTCTAATGCAATTAATTACAATTTGGCTAGTAGCTGTGTTTCGATTTGACAGTGCGTCCAAACAATCGCCCTAAAATAACATTAACATGGTTTCTAGTTACAATCTGCTGCAATGGAACTCTTATATCGAAATACAACTGCAGGGCCATGATTCCAATGAAAAGAAAACATTGAATAGATGCATTTGCAAATAATGAACAAAAATTGAAGTAAAATAAAATCCACCCATTCATGATTTTATCCTCTCAGGACTTCCAAAATTGAAAATGGCTAACCATGTGGAATTCACTCACACTGGTGCAGGGAGATATGGCAGTTGAGCAAATCGGCCTTCAAAGATAAGAAAATGGATGTCCACACTAGGCTCATGAGCAGATACAACCAAGTCCCAGAGTGGTGGTTTGCCAGCATCCTCGTCGTGAACATTGCTGTCACCCTCTTGGCATGCTGGTATTACGAGTACCAACTTCAATTGCCATGGTGGGGCGTGCTGCTAGCATGTGCCATCGCCTTTATATTCACTCTCCCCATTGGAATCATCACCGCTACCACAAACCAAGTATGTTCTATTCTCAACATAACTCTTCTTTTTATTTGTAGAGGGTGTGTTTGGTTGCACCACTGAACTGAATTGTGATTATTAGTCTAATAGAGTGAAAATAACCAAAGTGCGAATTCCTTCCCTGCTGCATTGAGGGTATGGGGTCAAATTGCAAATGCATTACTTCCAAGTAGGACTTGAAATGTATGTAATTGCACTTCGAGCACTGCTTCCTCATTATGATTTATCAACACTAGTAAATATCATCATTCTTCTGTCATTTTCTCTTGTGATTAAACTGATTGCTTGAAGTGAATTCTTGTGCATCCAAACACTTGAAGTGAATTCTTGTGCATCCAAACGGCCCATGTTCTTCTGGTTTCTGCATTGAGTCGAATGTGGAAATTCGAATAATAGTAATTTCTTTTTCTTTTTTTTCCCCTATAAAGCTTGTTACCTGATTTTGTGATTGGTACACAGACGCCGGGATTGAACGTCATCACTGAATACATAATAGGTTACATATACCCTGGGTACCCCGTTGCTAATATGTGCTTCAAGGTGTACGGATACATCAGTATGTCACAGGCCATCACATTTCTTCAAGACTTCAAGCTTGGTCATTACATGAAGATCCCTCCCAGAACAATGTTCATGGCGCAGGTCGGTTTCTCTTCTTCTCTCCTCCTCTCTAGAGCACCTTGGGATTCTGGTGTTATGCACATGCAAAACTCTTCAAGTGGGGCACACCCACCAGGCCCGTCATAGCTAGCTGCGGGCCTGTTTGGTGAGCCCCACATTGCCACAAGTGTCTAATCAGAGTGGCACCAAATGTTTCAGCACATCAACCATGTTGTGGTCCACTTGGTGCATATGGCAATTGAACAAGAATATCCCACCCATGGGCTATCTTCTTGATAGGTCATTGTCTAAAAATTGGATGGCTGGATGTTCCTAATTATTAAACCCCTATGCGACCCATATGAAATGAAAAACCGTGGAATTTAGCAGTTCTTCCACTGTTTAGTTTAGATGTTGTTTTTAAGGAAAAATGTTAAAAAGTCAATGGTCAAACAGTGATTAAATTAGAGGAATTTGTATGCTTTTCTACATTTTTCTCTCTAAGGTCTTCCATTGTTTAGTTTAGATGTTGTTTTTCAGGAAAAATGTTAAAAAGTCAATGACCAAACAGCGGTTAAATTAGAGGAATTTGTATGCTTTTCCACAATTTTCTCTCTAAGGCTGTGTTTGGATGCAGTTCCGAAGCGAACTGCAATTGGTTGGACAAAGAAATGATAATGGGTTAGTTTCAAGATGGAGTTGGAAGGGAATATACATGCATTTGAGGCCTGCTACATTGTTTCCTCTTGTGGAACGAATTATTGCAATACAATTGAATACTGCATCCAAACACAGCCTAAATAAACAAGCCCAAAAAGAAAAGAACTGCATAAGTTTATTGTGCTCCTATGCATGTACTTAAGACTCTGATGATAATGATGAATAAAATGGAACTTCGTTAAGGTGGTCGGGACTCTTATAGCAGCAGTGGTGTACTTGGGAACTGCATGGTGGCTCATGGAGAGCATTCCCAACATCTGCGAAACGGCTCTGCTTTCTTCGAACAGCCCATGGACCTGCCCAGGTGATCATGTTTTCTACGACGCTTCTGTCATATGGGGATTGATCGGGCCGCGCAGAATCTTCGGTGACCTTGGCATGTACTCAAACATCAACTGGTTCTTCCTAGGTGGGGCCGTTGCTCCTGTCCTCATCTGGATTGCCCACAAGTCCTTCCCGAACCAAGAATGGATCCGCCTGATCAACATGCCCGTCCTCCTCGGGGCCACGGGACAAATGCCACCAGCCACGGCCGTCAACTTCACTAGCTGGATCATCATTGGATTCATTTCGGGTTTTGTAGTCTATAGGTACCGGCGCGACTGGTGGCAGCGCCACAACTATGTGCTGTCCGGTGCGCTCGATGCAGGCCTGGCTTTCATGGGGGTGCTGTTGTATCTGTGTTTGGGGTTGGAGGACATCAGCCTCAATTGGTGGGGAAGTGACTTGGATGGCTGTCCTTTGGCTACTTGCCCAACTGCCAAAGGCATTGTTGTTGAAGGCTGCCCAATTTTTTGAGCAGGAAGTGTTTGGATTTACTATCAAAATGAATTGAAATTATGTCTTAAAAAGTGTAACAACCAGTCTTCAAAATTGCCATTGTGATACTTTCATAAACTGGACTTGAAAGAAATCATTGTTTTTTTTTTTATTATTCATTTCCTGTTTTGATTTGCAATTCAAATCACTTGTGCATCCAAACAGGGCCAAAAGAAGACCAATCTGGTATCTTTTGCAACTTGCTATGTAAATAAATTCTTGAATACTACATGCTGGATGTTGTTTTGGAAGAGGTTTGATAGAATGCATTCCAGTATTGCAACACCATATGTCGAGGCTTTTGCCATTGGATTTGGGTTCTTTTCAACTCAGATGCTGTGTATGTGGCAGCCACTTGAGCAAGATCTGGATCGTTCATCGGTGGGGACAACCAAGAAGAGGCTAATAGCAAAGGCATAACAGTGATTGGATGTCCTAGCTGTCTGATCAGATGGGCTTTTTCCCATTGAATCTGGAACTCTGTTCTTTTTGTTTCTGACCGTCAATTTTTATAGAGATGGCTAGGACAACCTCATCGGACCAATCATCATATGAACGGTCTAGATCCCATATATTCGCACGTGAATATAATCACTGTCCCAGGAGCCGATCATAACTGATCAGGTAGAAATGGGCCTAAGTTGTCTGATTTTTAACACGTTGGATCCTCAAACCAATCATGCATATTTCACTTTTTTTCTGCCTTTAACATCACTTTTTTTTTTCCCCCACAAATTGCTCCGCATCACAGGAGAAATGATCATCAGCACGCACGTTGCCACGGGAACATGCCACTTCTACTGAACATCAGTACCATGAAAACGGTAGGTCCACCATCAACTTTACCTGTGACAAAAATCAGTCCAGACCGGTCATCAGGTGGACCACAATGTTGGTATAAGTGACCAACATACAGGCTGTTTCAACATAAGCTGTGGCCCACCTAGTCTGCAAATTGGTCTGATTTTTCAAGAATGGTATTTTTTATGGTGGGATGTGTGGCCCACCTGGTCAGCAAATTGGGCTGATTTTCGAGAATGGTATTTGATATTGATTTCCTACCTCTTAACAGGTAGTCACTTTTAAAGAGAAGTGCTAAATTGCAAGCTGGAGTGCGAAAAAAAAAAGAAAAAAGAAAAAAGTGCAGTCTCGTCACGTCTCCCACGTGAAAAACGTGAAAGATCGGACCGCCTCCTCAGGCTAGCTTACATGGGCAATATGACAAATAGGAGGTGGGCTACATGTGTGCACTAACCATTGGTCTATTTCTATTGGCCCACCTCATGTTAACAGAGGGATGCTCTTTGGGGAAAAAAAATTTCTCTGACTAAGATGGTGGTAAAGGAATGGCATATAACGGGCGCGGATTGCCTGCGAAAGCCTTTCGCAGGCATCTCCTGCGCAAGGAATCTAGGTGGGGCCCACCGTGAGGTTTGTGAGGAATCTACGCTGTCTAACCGTTTTGTGAGGTCATTTTAGGGGTCGCGACCAAAATTGAACGGGATCCAAAACTCAAGTTTTGTGGAATCAGTGGATTTCTTATAATCTTCACCTTAAGCCTTGTAAAAATCAATATTGTTAGACATCTCTTACAATTAATTCCTTTCGTGTGACCCATCTGAATTGCATGTTAGCCTGGCTTTTTAGCCAGGGGCCTAACTTGGAATTACTCATCTAATGGTTGGAGTGGATTGCAATATACCCATCAGGGTGGGCTCTACAAAAATTGACAGTGGCTTCCCTGCCACAAGCACTTAAGAGAGATTTAACTGTGGTATATTAAAAAAAGAAAAAAAATTATGAGAGGCGCACCCGTGTCCACCTTAATGTGTTTGTGAAATTCACTCCAATTAGTTGTTTAATCTAATGTTGGGCCCAAGGCCAAAAATTCATACTAACTTGTGATTCAACCGGATGAGCCCCGTTAAAGGAAACACGATAGTTGTTAATGTTGATTTTTTTGAACAGTAACTACCTTGATGATTATAAGAAATTCACTCCAGCTAATAGATTCCACTAAACCATGTTGGAGGTGTTAGTAAACCCCTATCCTACATTGTTTTGTCGTTCCCTAACAGCTCACAGCTCGAGCTTTTAGCGCAATCGGTCAGTATCATTGTGTATACTTTTTCCAACCTTATGGTCAACTAGAACCATAGATGGGGTTGTTTTTCAATACCTATGCCTAATTAGTCATTGGATTGAATTTTCAAAAATGCAATAAGTTAGGGCTAATATAGCTTATGATGTTTTTGGCTCGTGATTACCTTCCTAACAATCCAAGTAAATCTCCCTCTGTTGAGGGTAATTTTGACCTTACATCCTTGATAAGCAGGGTCACTTCTGGTTAATATGGAGAATCAAAACATTTTATGGAAATATCATGCATGCTCTCGTGAATTTTTGGGTAAAAACCCCTTTAACCATGGTAAGGGTGGCTCACTTTAACCATGATAGGGGGAATGTGCTGGGCCATAGCATCCATTATTGGCCCTGGCCTAGCCATGGTAAGGGTGGCTCACTTTAACCATGAGAGGGCCTAGATGTCAGCCCAAGGCCCGGACACCGAGCTAATTCAGGGCCTAAACCTTGTAGCCGCTTCCTATAAAAAAAAAGGGACGCCAGGAATCTGGACGACTGTACTGTGATAGTTCTTGAGAGAGAGGAAAAAAGAAAGAGGAGAAGAGAAACGAAAAAAGACGCCTGTGCTTTGGACGACTGTACTGTGGTAGTTCTTCTTCCCTTTTTTTCGTCTCTCCCTTATTTCTGATCCTCGACCTTTTACTTTGTACATGTGGGCTTCATTGTTGGATCATCTAGACTGTTGATCTAGTGTGCTCTAACGGGGATAGATGACGACCCCAAGAGGGGTCTGTCTCTGTGTGGGAAACAAAAATGCCAGGATGGCTTTGCAGATCCTTCTCTTCCCAGTCGGTTCTGATCAAAACATAGGAAATCTGATGGTGGATTCGGGAGATCTGACCGTTACAACGGGAGATCTGGCACTAATGGGACAATGCTTACCATCTGATCCATGGACCTCTCTCCATGGCCATTTCGTTTGTCTGTTAGGCCCACTGCAATTTCTGGACGTAGGCTCCATTGCAGTAGGGCCCATCCGATGGGCGTTTTCAGATCATTCCACCATGACGCAATGTCTGCCTTTCATGGATGTTCGAGTGGTCAAGCGCGATTAACCTGAGACGAACTCAATCATTTATGAGGAGTTAGATGTTAGTGAGGCTGCGGATGATGCTTGATACGCAGGCATCCTTAAATTATCAACGTGGCATGGATTAACTCAAGTTAAACCGGCTAATTTGTGGAGCCCACGAATAACAAGTCACATTCCGATATCAGATTCGTTGAGAAATTCTAACCTTTGATTTGTGGACACTTGCTTTGTGGAAATAGGACCATTGCATATTTTCACTTTTAACTGTCTAATAAATGTTCATAAATGCAGTAGTCATAATAAAATGCTGAATTTTTTGTTCGTGATGGGAGCCATAATTTGACGATTGAATATGACCTAGCTACTTATATAAAATGTGTTCAATTTTCAAGTAATTCCTATTTCTTAAGTGCTTCATCATCCATCACACTTTGCAATAGTACTTTTTGCATCACTTAATATACGATATACAGCCTTGTTCCATTTTTCAAATATCAATGATATTATGGACGATATTCATCGGCAATATTACCAGTATTGTCAGATCAAGAACATTGAAATTTCTGAAAGTGCAACTAGAATTTTTTTCAAACATTGCTAATATTTTCTACAATATTGGCAATTCCTAGCTATATATAGAAGCAATACCTATGATATATACTTTGAAAACAATTTCTTATATGAGTTCCTTGATATCGGTGATACCATTCGTATCTTCTCAATATCAGTAATAATATCTACCATCGCATGAATTTGGACAACTGATGTGGATGGTTGAGAACAACTACGGAGCCTTTCGCCTTTTACTTCTCCTTGAATGCAAGATGTTGGAAACCCTCTTAGGTTCGTTGGACCTGTAAGAGTAAAAGAAGGTAGGTAGGGGAGAGGTGCCGCAATGCGGCTAGAACTCTCCGATGCCATATGTCAGGTTTTTTATTTAATATAATAGGGGCTTGAAGGCTAAGATATTTCGTACCTTGAAGGTGGAGATCCCTTTGAAGCTTTTGGAGAGTTAGATCCTCTTAGGATACGTCAGTATAGTCCCAGTAGGGAAAGATCTCTCTCCCAATCGTGTCAGGGAGGTCTTACAAAGAATAAAAGTAGATTCAGAATATCTAGATCCACTCGGATATCGTGGACCGACTCTGAAGGTGGTCATCAATTCTGGTCTACTTGGGATGTGGATGTTGGCGTTCGAGCTCCTCCCTTTGCGCCTTTTGCCCAGATTGTAGATCTTCCTCGGAGGGTGAGTCTTTTCATGCCAAACTCTGTGCTCTGATGGCTCAGCTCAACAACAAGCTGAACTGGTGGCCTGATCGACCTTTTCAGACAATCTCCTTTCTTAGAACGTTAGTCGTTGATCCTCAGCCCAAAGGGTAGAGCATCCGTAGATACTTGCTTGGCTCCTCTACTCATCAGAGGTCTAAGGACAAATGCACTTTGCTCTTAGCCTTGGCTTTTGTAGATGCTGTCGCTTGGCTCTCCTTAGCTCTCCTTAGCTTAAAGAGCTAGTTGGCTTATTTGCTCTTGGTACTAGGCTGCTAACGGGACTAGGCAACCCTTGTAGATGTTTCCCCTAGTCGTACTCTGCTACTAACTCCACCTCTGTTCGGTGGTTTTGGCCACTTACTTGTATTGTGTAAGTGACCTTGGGCAGGTTATTTTTCGGCAGATCTTCCTTGGGCTTGTCGTCCTGTGTGAATGACCTTGAGTAGGTCGTCCTCAGATAGGTCTTCTCGGGCAGGTTGTCCTGTGTAAATCACCTCGAGTAGGTCGTCCTCGGACAGGTCTTCGTCGGACAGATTGTCCTATGTGAAAGACCCTCTTGCTTGGGCCATTGGTCCTGTTGGATCATAGATCATCTGACCTCAGCTCATAGGATGTAGCTCTGACTTGCAACTTCTGTTCAGCTCTGCTTGGCTCTGACTTGCAGTGGTAGAGCTGATGACTTTTACTTGGGCTTTTGGCTTATGGGCTTTCTTCTCGTGTGCAGGACTAAGTTGGAATCACCCACAACAATATCCAAAGA
The DNA here is from genome assembly GCA_003013855.2 of Liriodendron chinense. Classification (NCBI taxonomy): domain Eukaryota; kingdom Viridiplantae; phylum Streptophyta; class Magnoliopsida; order Magnoliales; family Magnoliaceae; genus Liriodendron; species Liriodendron chinense. The sequence continues at coordinate 6,068,544 of ML058440.1, forward strand.
AGGGAAACATTTATAAATACGTAAAAATTGAAAAAAAAATATTCAAAAACTTAAAAGTCTATACATATGAAAATTAGTTCCTTAGGTGATTCTGATCACTCCTCAATTTTTATTGAATCAAAGATTGATTTTGGGAAGAAATCTTGACTTAAAACAAAGATGAGCTAGAACTCAAAGGTGATGAAAAATCTATTCAAAAGCTTCATAAATTTTTTTCTTCAAATGTTTGTATGAAGTACAAGGGAGATCCATGTCTATGAGTAATTCTCACCCATTGATATAGATTAGTGCTGAAAAATTAATATTTCAGTGAAAAATGGGCAAATCCTAATTTTGTTATTTTATACTAAAGCATATTTATTCTTTATTGTTAATTAATGTGAAAATTTTATATGCTAATGAGTGTTGGCCAATTTGTTGATTTGCTATGAGTTTTTATATTTATTTTATTTTGATAATACATGATTAGGCCTTTATAAAATAATTTTTTTTTATCATGCATAGTTTGTTTTTTACAATATTTTAATTACTACATGTGTAGACATGCCTATTTTAATTCTACCGTTTTTTTTTTTTTTTTTTTTTTTTTGTAATGTTTGACTTATACAATGATATTTTTTTAGTATCGGCATAATATCAGAAATACCCACATATGCTTTTGTATCCCTGATTATTGATACATGCAAAGATACCAATACAAATAATCCTGACTAGATGTTTGATACTCTTGCAATGTGATTTTCCATATGCATTACACAAAAAATTGTACATATAATGTACATTGGCCAAATTAATTGATCCCAAACTGAGCTTGGGTTATATCCTTAGGTTTGATTATTGGTTATAGCTTCAAATAATGTGGACTTTTTTGTTGATTTTGAACCATTGAAAAAATTTCCGTCTGGATATCGTCCATTTCTCTCCCCAATCACCCAGTAATTAACATCATTTGTTCTGTGGATTTTTGGTCATTTTAAACAACCTCGCCAAACCCACCTAGGGGCCTAGGTGACTCCTCCAGCCACCTAGGGATTAACACTACACCCCGAATGACACTATATACAAGGAATGTAGGTGTGGTTGGTAGGAAAAACTGTCGAGTAAAATCTCGGATTCCGGTTTTTGCTTCGTCTAGGTTTAGAATCCTCTGATATGGTATACTTTGTCAGAACTAACTTAGGAGCGGTAATTTTAGAAGTGCCCCAGTGCCTTACAAATAAATTGTAGGTTGGACAACTGTTCCAGTGTTTCTGGACCTACTTCTCTTTAGTGTTTATAGTCAACTAAGTTTCTAAAATACAGGTTACTTTTCAAAAATTACCAACTAATGGTAACAAAGGACATAGTACCAGATGAACTCTAAACCTAGACGAAGTAAAAAACATATTACCGGATTTTACTCAAAATTTTTGTCTACTTACAATACCTATATTCGTTGTATATAGTTCCACCTGGGGTCCCTAGGTGGGTGGGGCCCATCCACTTAAACCGCGCTCTTTGTTTTTCTTATGTGACCTTATCAAGATAACTAAACACTACAGAAATGTTAAGGTGCGTCCTAAGAAGGTTTTAATGTTAGGACGGTAAATCACCATTGTTTCTTCAAACCACCACATGCATATATATATATATATATATATATATATATGGTCGGCGTTACCCTCCCCAATGTTCCTCATTATTCCCTTTGGTGTGACCCACCAGAGTTATGGATTTGGCGATCTAGGTCTAACATGTGGGGGGTGTGAGACATGGATGTGTTTGATGCCACTCACACACCATGGTGGGCCCACAGGTACGTTTGAACGAATGTGACCATCCCCCTGCTTGCCCACTTGCTGGGGAGAGATGTAATGAAAATAAAAACACTAGCCTGTATACGTTGGAAAAAAAAAAAAAAACGACAATATATACAAAAAAAAATGGTGGAATCCATGTCTCAAATCACAACTCCTGTTAGCAAGACCTCTTTCTGCTTCATTTTCTTGTGTTCTCACTCACCTTCTCTTTCTCAACTACTCCTTCTCACACTTATACAGCTCAAAAGGGTGGCATCTACAACGGACCATCTTCATCAATGGCTGGGAACATCCCATTGGAAGCTCCTCCAGAGACCGAGAATTCGCCGATCGAACAGGTGGCTTTGCAATTGACAGTCCCCATCACAGATGACCCCTCTATACCCATCTTGACGTTTCGAATGTGGGTCCTCGGCACTTTGTCGTGTGTCCTCCTCTCTTTCCTAAATCAGTTCTTCTGGTACCCAACGGAGCCGCTCACTATCACTTCAATCTCTGCACAAATTGCAGTTGCGCCGTTGGGGCATCTCATGGCATCGACAATCACCAAACGGGTCTTCTTAAAGGGTAGCCGGTGGGAGTTCACACTGAATCCCGGGCCATTCAATATAAAAGAGCATGTACTGATCACCATTTTTGCGAACTCAGGTGCTGGCGTTGTTTATGCCATGCACATAGTCACGTCTGTTAAGATCTTTTATCATCAAACAATGACATTCTTCGTTGCACTCATTGTGGTACTGACCACCCAAGTAAGATCTTGCGAGAGTAACTGGAGCACGTTCTATTTATTTATTTTTTCTTTTAATTCTAAACTAATTTCTTTTATGAAAACCCTAGATTTTAGGGTTCGGGTGGGCAGGAATCTTCCGACGTTACTTGGTTGAACCTGCTGAGATGTGGTGGCCATATAATCTGGTTCAAGTCTCTCTCTTCCGGTATGTGCCATTTCTTTCTCTGGTGAGGTACGCTAGAGATTTTTGAATTTTTGACAATGGTGGTGGGCCATCTTGCCCATGTATGTATTTTCATGTTAGCCCATCGTTGATGATCTTAATCGCGTGGAGCCCATCATTAGTCGATCCTAACCACATGTACTTCCATTTAGGACCCATTTTTTGGATGATCTTAACAATGTGGCACCATCATTATATAGTAGATCATAACCATGTGTATTTCCTTGTAATTAATGACCATTGTTAGATGACCTTAACAATGTGGGGCCATTAATGTTAAATATCTTATCCATGTGTGCCCATTGTTACACTATCCTAACCATGTGCCTTTCCGTACGTGTGAGGCCCACTTGTTAGATTATCTTAATCACGTGGAGCAATCAAAGGGTAGGATCATCACTGAAGTGTGACTAAGGGGCAGTGGCTTGTTAAAGTAGTAAAGAGAATAACGGACTGTTCAAATCAGCGGACCACAGATAGTATGTTTACCCCCATAGGTGGTGAGACATGTTGGACGTACGTCTTGTTCAATTGCTGTGTGCATGTTAGTTTATTTTACTCCAACCTCAATTAACACGAGTGACAGTGAGAAGGTTGCCTTACTGCACATGTGTGAGATCCTGACCACACATCAGGTGGGTCCCTGTGAACCTGAACAGGCAAAAGAATCAAGCCGGCCCAACCATCAAATCATCAACACTAGAGCATGAAAAAACATGGTTAGCCCTAAAAGAGTGACTAGTTGTCCACACTCAATGTATACCTGTGTCCCAACTGATGAATGGACCAGCCTAGTTTTCAGCCAGGGCATATCTATGGTGGGCCTAACCTGATGGGTGGCCCTCTGATGATCAAGTTGCTGATGCCTTCTTTTTACAGTTATTACAGTTAATAATGTTATGACTGTAGAGCACTCCATGAGAAGGAAAAGAGGCCAAAAGGAGGCGTTACGCGGACCCAGTTCTTCATCATCGCAATCACCTGCAGCTTCGCTTACTACGTCCTCCCGGGCTACCTCTTCCCGATGCTAGTCTCCCTTTCCTGGCTGTGTTGGGTCTTTCCACATGCCGTCTTAGCCCAGCAACTTGGCTCTGGACTCCCAAGGGCTGGGCCTTGGTGCCGTGGGCCTCGACTAGTCCACCATCTCATCCTATCTCGGAAGCCCACTCGCCAGCCCATGGTTCGCCACTGCCAACATAGCTGTTGGCTTCCTCATTGTCATGTATGTTATGACGCTCCATCACGTACTGGCTCAATGTCTACAAGGCCAAGACATTCCCACTATTCTCTGATGACCTCTTGACGGCATCCGGCAAGAGTTGCAACATTTCACGCATCATCAACTCCAACTTCTAGCTCGACATCCCTGCCTACGAGAAGGAAGGGCGTCTCTATCTCAGCACCATCTTTGCTATGACTTACGGCATTGGGTTCGCTGCGCTCCCTGCCACACTCATCCACGTTGCCCTCTTTCATGGACGGTATGATCCTATATTGCTCATGGAAAAATCTTTAATACTCCCAATTGCAATGCAGTTACACACTTAATTAGGTTGTGTTTGGATGCATGTACTACCACATGGTCATTTCAACTTGATCATATTAGGCAATACTACATCCAAATGCACCCTCATTCCAAATGCCAAGGAAATTACAATTGGGCCACTTGCACTTTGTTAGGCAAGTAGTTGCAATTTGATTTGATAGTGCATCCAAACACACCCTAAAACAATGGTAGCGCACAGTTGCTACTTGCTATATTATGATCTGCTGCAACAGAGCTCCTATATGGGAATACAACCACAGTCTATGAATCCAGTGAAAAATACATTCAAGAATAACGAATAACATGTCCAATTACAGCAAAATTCATAGAGAACGAAAATTTAAGTGAAATGAAATCCTCTTGGTGATGGTTTTATTCTTTGAGTACTTTCAAGATTTATAAAAAGATGAAAAAGAAAAAAGAAAAAGAAAAAAAAGGCCAACCATGTGTAATTCACTTGCACCAATGCAGGGAGATATTGCATTTGAGCAAATCGATCTTCAAGGAGAAGAAAATGGATGTCCACACAAGGCTGATGAGAAAATACAAGCAAGTCCCCGAGTGGTGGTTTGTAGGCATCCTCGTCGTGAACATTGCAGTCACCCTCTTGGCGTGCTGGTACTACAAGGGCCAACTTCAACTGCCATGGTGGGGTGTGCTGTTTGCATGTGGCATCGCCTTTTTATTCACCCTCCCCATCGGAATCATCACCGCCACAACGAACCAAGTATGTTCTCTAAACATCAACTTTGATATATATATATATATATATATATATATATATATATATATATATATATATATATATATATATATATATATATATATATATATTTCAACATTATAGAGGGTGCATTTGGTTGCACTACTGAACTGAATTGCAATTGCACGAACAGAAATTCCTTAGTGCATTGACGATATGGGCCGTATTTCCAAGTTGGACTTGGAAGGCATGGAATTGTGATTTGTGTGCTGCTTCCTAAGTGTGATTTCTGAGCAGTAGTAAATATCATGATTCTTCTATCATTTTCTCTCGATTAAACTGACTGCTGGTAGTGAATTCTTGTGCAACCAAACGCAGCCATGTTCTTCTGGTTTCTCAAATCATAGTAATTTGTTCCATAATTTATCTATCAAGATTGTCACTTGATCTTGTTATTGGTACACAGACGCCGGGATTGAACATCATCACTGAATACGTAATGGGGTACATATACCCGGGCTAACCTGTTGCTAACATGTGCTTCAAGGTTTACGGATACATCAGTATGACACAGGCCATCACATTTCTTCAAGACTTCAAGCTTGGTCATTACATGAAGATCCCTCCCAGAGCAATGTTCCTGGCACAGGTCACCTTCTCCTCTCCTCTCCCCTTCTCCTTCGAGTGCCCTGCAATTCTCGTATCCTGCCCCCATGCACAATTGGGCACACACAACTGGCCCATCGTCGCGGCATGCCTGTTCAGTGGGCCCCACATTGCTGCGAGTGTCCAATCGGAGTAGCAACAAAAGTATCAGTGTATAAACCTAGTCATGTCTGGATTGGTACGCATGCCCATTGAATACTACTATCCAGCAATAGGAGTTCCTCCATGATTCGCCGTTGACTAAAAATTGGATGATTATAGCATGCTTTCGAGTGGTTACCAAAATTTTTTGGCAACGACAAAATAAATAAATAGATTAGTAAAGGAGAGAAAAATTTACACTGTACCTGCCCTGGGTTTGGGCGAACGGCAAGCGTCATGGGTTTGTGGCCCCATTCCCTCCTGTGCTTTACCCAATGCACTATGGTTTGCAGGTGATTGTGTGTGTTGGTAAGAAAAAGTCTCACCTGCAAAAGGGAAGGAAACACACTGTCATCATTAAAAAAAATAATAATAAAATTTACATTTATAAGAGGGTACAGAATCACATGATAGGTGCACTTTGGGGTTCATAGCCCATCCAAGAGGTGGCTGGTTGAATTAATGGACAGTTCTAAAGCGGTCATCTTCCCCAACTTGACGGCAGAGATGGTTTATATGCTGAATTATGGTGAGCAAAGGATCATTCCTCTTTTCATCATGATAATCAGAAAATACCAACACTGGATGTTCTTGTCTAACTTGTACCACTTGAGGACTTTCTGTTTGTGGACATCTTTAATCCAAAGAGACTAAACGCCCGCGGAAACTGTAATATCATGTTTATTCATTGAAAATGGAGTGAACATTTTAAAGAGGTGAGAGGTACGTACCCAAAGATCTATAGAAATCCTAATATGTGTGTGTTTGTGAATGCATTACATAGCTATCTATAATATGTACATCTGCAGTTACGTATCCCAAACTCTTATATACATGGAAAACCTCTACATAATCTTAATAAAAGCCGAAACTATGGAGTCTTAACTATAATTCAATTGTTTGGTTTAAAGTGTTATTTTCCATAAAAAAAAATATTAAAAAGGTCAACCACCAAACATGGTGAGCTGTCTCTCATAAGCATGAGAATCTACATTTAACAAGTTCTTTGAGAAATAATTTTACTCATTTTCTTAAGAAAAGTAAGTCAACTTTCTCATCTTTTCTTTTCTTTTATTTCTTAAACAGGAAAAACTATCGCACTAGATGAGGGAATTTTGTATTAGGGGCTCATTTGGATGCTTGTAAATGGTTTAAGTGGTAAATGATTTATAGGTGTAAAGCATTTGCAACCTGTCTTGTTTGGTTGTAAGTAGGGTTGTCAATGGGCTAGGCCTGGAGTAAGTCTCGGCCCAATTTTGAACTGTTTTGGGCCGGGCTGTCGGGCTGGCCCCATTCAAAATTCTGATTTTTCAGGCCCAAGGCTGGTCCATTGACACCCCTAGCTGTAAGCTGTAAATGATTTACAGATGTATGATTCTGAGTTTGAATAGCCTGTAAATTGCTTTAGTTCTTTAAATGGAGAGCCAATCTTTCATGGAGAGGCTTTAAATGAAATCCTAGCTTTTTGCTGTAAGTCAAATGAGGCTGAAAGCTGTTTAAGATTTACGGCCTGAAGATTATTTACAGCGATTTTTTAGCATCCAAAAACAGACAGTAAATCATTTACAGTTAGCCCCATTTACAAACATCCAAACGAATCCTTATTTTCTATATTTTTCTCTAAATAAATAGGCATGAGAAAAGATGACTGAATTGGAGCATGGTGCTCTTATATATGTATCTACATGTATCTAGTATTTCGATGATGATGATGACGAAGGTGAATAAAATGGAACTTTGTCAGGTGGTTGGAACTGTTATAGCAGGAGTAGTGTACTTGAGAACTGGATGGTGGCTCATGGAGAGCATCCCCCACTTGTGTGAAACTGAACTTCTTCCTCCGGATAGCCCATGGACCTGTGCGTATGACCGTGTCTTCTATGACGCCTCCATCATATGGGGGCTGGTTGGGCCCCGTAGAATCTTCGGCAACCTCGGTGCCTACGCAGTCTCCAATTGGTTCTTCTTAGGTGGGGCCATCGCTCCTTTCCTTGTCTGGCTCGCCCACAAGTCCTTCCCAAACCAAGAATGGATCCGTCTGATCAACATGCCCCTCATCTTGGGGGCCACAGGAATGATGCCCCCGGCCACGTCCGTCAACTTCACTAGCTGGATTGTCATTGGATTCATATCAGGATTCGTCATCTATAGGTATCGTCGCAACTGGTGGCAGCGCTACAACTACGTACTGTCTGGTGGGCTCGAGGCTGGCCTGGCTTTTATGGGTGTGCTGTTGTATCTGTGTTTGGGGTTGGAGAATATCAGCCTCAATTGGTGGGGAATGGACGGGGATGACTGCCCTTTGGCTAGCTGCCCAACTGCCAAGGGCATTGTCATTGAAGGCTGCCCAGTTTTCTGAGCAGGATGCACTGTCATTACCAATTCCTTTTATTTCCTTGATAGCATTTGCATTGAGGTAATACTTGGAAACAATCAGTATTTTGCATCCAAACACGCAACTAAGGAGGTACAGTTTGTAGATAAATCGCCCTTATATTTCTAGTGTAAATGACTTTGCAAATATTATTCATTGAAATCTAGAGTACTTCTATTAAGATCGAGACTTGTTTAAATGCAGTTTCTTTAAGCAATGAATGTTATAATCCCAATAGTTTAAAGAGCCTAGCTTATTTATTTGTTTTTAACACGCACACTCACACACACCCCATATGGCACTCTAACCCATGACCTCAGTGTTGAAACAGGCTCCATCTACCACTGAGCCATGGATGGGAGCCCCTAAGGAGCCTAGCTTTTTTTTTTTTTTTTTTTTTTTATCAAACTAGTAAGCATCATACATTCAGGCTGTTCCCCAACACAAAACCATGAGGAACAGCCTATCATGCATGAGCGAGCCTATACATCAAAACAATAATTGGATCCCTGACCTGAAGCACTACAGCGGAGCCAGAGCGGAGCTAAGCTAAGCACCAGCTCTAGTTAGCATAAGGAGCCTAGCTTGATGTATGAGCCTTTTGATGTACTGGTTAGGTTGATTTGCATTGGAGTGATTTTTGTCCACTAAGGAAAAGCTCAATGGAGTCAAGTGACGAATAGACCGGATCTCATGAGTGAACCAGGATGAGACATACAACAATTTGTAGGGTAAGCTTATCCTACAAATGTTTGTATTAGAATTCGGGCTCTTTTAACGAATGATATCAAAGCTAACACCAAGTCCTATGTTCGAGTAAAGAAAGGCCATTTTTAGGGTGGAAAGGCCCTCTTATTCAAAGATTTTTTTTCACACACACTCACTCACCCACACACTCACTCACCCCACACACACCCACACACCCACACACTCACACACCCCACACACACCACACACCCACACACTCACACCACAATGGGTGCTCGAACCCATGACCTTATGTTGAAACTCTTGTGAGTCTACCACTGCAGCCATAGGGTCGCAGGCCCTTTTATTCAATTTATTTGTAGTTGAATAAAATCCAGGATGGTTCTTACCATTTTGCACAGCTCCGATTAACTAACCCCGCAAGCATGTGTGTCTGAGGATTGCAATGCACCCTATGCTGAAGTTGGTTCTTTATTCGGGGAGAGCATCACCGTCAGATCCAGTGGCCTGGGATCCTGTAGAGACAGAAGATAGACCAATGCCTTGTCGTATATTCAGGATCTAAGAAGTAAGAACCAGCGTGGCATTTCTAAACATCATCCATAGCATTCATCAGATGGGTCCCACCCTTTCTATACCCTGCCCAAGTGGACCACCTATGATCACAGTTACCATCGCATAAGAGGAACCCACAATGATTGAAAATCTACCCAATAACACCTTGATCGGATGATAACATCTACTCATATAAGGGCCCTCAAAATGGAAGGTTACACCACTTTTACTTGTACTGTCTATTTTGCATGCTCTTGTTGATGCCTGTGATGATCTAATTTCAGTTATCTTTGGGTCACGTGAGTTCCATAGTGGGTCTCCTTTATCCAACGGTCTTTGTTGATCGTTGGTGTGATCAGTAGGGCCTCCCGCTAGATAAATCATCTGAGCTGTGAATAAAGTGAGACCCAAATGCATGTATGACCATCCAGTCAAGTATTTCTGGATTGTCACTGTCTTCTCAGACGTGTGGAGAGGTCCATGTGTGGCCAGCAAACCCACACAGACCATACGTATTCAAGGATTCTAAATCAAGCATGCATATCCCACCAACATGCTCATTGCCTGCAGTTTGGTTGTGGCCCACCAAGCCAATACATGTATCTTTGGCAAATAACCGGGCCCACTAATCCATCGCCGTTCAGTCATTCAAGATGCAAAATGACAAAATACTGGATTAAACATGGCAAACGGTACAGACCAATGAATATAATTATTTAAGTAGCATGATCTTCCCATGTGGGACAGACATGTTTGATTATGGTCAAAGAATGATTGTAGTTGGCTAGTGGATGTCCTACAATATTTAAATCATCATCATCTAAGCTTCTCCCAATTAATTGGGGTTAGCTACAAGAATCTTGTCCCACACCACACCTTGCACACGCACAAAGCTGTGGCCCGGCACCGTCCGAAGTTGCTTGAAGGGCATAATCTTGGCTTCTAATACAAACAATAAGAAAGAGATCTAATATAAAAGCTGTTTCATCCTTCTTCCTTACCATGTGGGACTAAAAAAAACTCCACTACAAGACAAGAGTAGGATAAACAACACTACAAGATAAAACAGGAAAAAAGATAAACTAGGAAAATCTGATTTTTTCCTATTTTAAATTCAAATTTTTACTAACACACTTTATCAAGGACTAGACCTTGGGCTAGGTGATCCCCAATTCTTTTCTTAATACTTTAATCCATATATTTTTTTAGCCTTCCCTTTTACCTTTTAAGGCCTTAATTAAACTTATATGAACTCACTCCTAACCTACGTACGTGGTTCTTGATCTCTACTGCATATGACTAAACCAAGTCTACTTCTCCTTATTTTATTGTCTATCAATACACTACTCTTAGGGTACTTAGAATACATTTATTTCTAGTTCTATCCTTTTCTGTCTTGCCAATCATTCATCTCAACATCCTCATTTCAATTATACTCATTCTATGAACTTATTGTTTTTTAATTGCCCAATATTTTGTCCCATAAATCATAGCTAGTCTTACAACTATCCTAAACCTTTTCTCCAAAGGCACATATTCATTTCTTCTACCTAGTTTGATTTCTATAGGCAACATCCTTTTCAAGCTCTCCACTTTCACAAACTATTGACCCAAGCCATCGAAAGTGGTCATTTTAGAAACTTTTTGGTTAACATTCTTAAATAATTCCTTATTTTCACTCCTACCATTACTAAAAATTGCACTTCATATTCTCTATTTTAGTCCAACTACTTCTAAATGTTTTAGATTATAAGAATCCCTCGACAAATCTAGCTTTTAGTTTATGGCCTTCCTTGTCATGTTAATCAAAAGCTTGTCATCCGAAAACAACATACACTATGTGTAACGACCCTCAGATTCGATCATACCTGACTTAAGTACATGGGTGTGTGTTAATAGTAGAGTCCTGGATTAGCATGAATAGATCCTTTTAGGATGCAAATAAATGCACATCATTGTGTCACATATGTGCTTAGCCCTGACCGCTACAATCCTATCATATAGGCCGACGAAATCTTATTCCCAAAATGGCCCTTAGGGTGGCTGAAATGCTCAAATTAGCTTTAGACTGTTCGTTGGTGGGCCAACGATCATGAAACTAAGGGATTTAGTTCTCCTTAGTAGGCTTGACATTCCACTTAAATCAAATGTGCAAGACCATACCCTGAACTGCACAACTTCGATCGAAACCCAAAAGGGTAAGTTGTGTGACTCACCTAACAAATGATCATATGGGCCTATAGAAGGCAAACTCATCTCAAATCCATTCAAAAGCTGGATTTTAGGGTTTTCTTAGGATTTTGACTTAGGTTTTGCTTGGATTCATCGATTAGGCCGTTGTTCCTCTCGATTGCTTGGCATCAAGCGATAACCGCAGGTAACTATACCCTCTATTGCAGGAATTAACAATTGATTTAGGTCTAGTTAATTCTAATTTCAAATTTTTTTGTTGGAATTAGGTTAGGTAGCGAGGTTCCTCTCATTTTTTTGTACTCTAGACGTTGTGGGCCTGTGATTTGTCCCACACAAGTGAGAACTATTTGCCCAAATTAGTTTTTATCAGCCCTTGATAGTGTCGGGTACTGAAATCTAGGATTTTGGGTGGAATTTATTCAAAGTTAATCATTTGAATAGTTCATAATTATGATTTATGAATTTGATTTGTTATTATTATAATATGCTTCCTAGGATATATGACATTCATGCCTATTTGAACTAATTTGTGAAATGTGTGCTTTGATATGTTTTGCATACCAAGTGTTTGATGAAATGCCAAATGTTGAATTCAATGTTTATTTATCAATTGGTGTATTATAACTTGTTTAGAACATTATAGAACTGTTATGTGTGGAGTTGGTACTGTGAAAATTGTTAAGGAAGGGACCACCTGCGTTGGGATGGGCTGCACCAGATTCGTTCGGTCGATTTAGACAGAACGCGGTTGACCAACCTTAGCTAAGTCGATCTCGTCGTCGTTCATTTGATTCCACCGGATTATTTTTGTCCCGAGGGAGATTATTATTTTGTTTGTTGCTAAACATACCCTGGATTCCAAGATACTACAATTTCCATTGCTATACAGTCACCATCATTAGGCGTCCATATTCTGGGCGACCTACTCGTTGCAGCTCATAGGCCAGGCACGATATAATGGGTAACTGTGTCTGTGCCGTCTTTGACCTATATTGATTTAGATAGTCATACAGAGAGTATTGAGCACCGATGCTAGGTGATGAGCCTATCATCCTTGATCATGGGTGATGACTCATACCTTGGATTTTTTTAGTCTTGGGCTATGCCCGTACTGTTGGATTGTCAATCATAAACTAAGGGTGACGAACCCTGACGGAAATGAGGATCCTGGGAGACGAGCCACGGAATCCTATTCATATGACTCGTGAGATAATTAAAGTATCCTGGCCTTGCTAATACCGTTGGTTGAAGATGGACTAAATAAATACCTGGTAAACATGCCTGCATCTCATAGGTGTTCAGATGTCTAGTTGCCCTCCTGGTTATACTAACCCTGACCCTTTTCACGAGCATTGGTTCGTTGCTGCTGGGTGATAGGCGTAAGAGCCTCACCATTTTATTATTCCGGAACATATCATTGGCATTGCATGGTTGCATGCATTATTTAACTAATAAAGAAATTGATTGTGAGATTATGTTTCTTTATCTGTACTTGACAGTGTTGATGATAAATGTAACTTAGGGAATGATAACACTGAGTTGCTCAAATGTAACTTAGGGAATGTTAACACTGAGTTGCTCACTCAATCCCACCTAGGAGGTTGTTTTAAAACACCAACTAGATACTCTTAGCGTAGGGACAGTAGATGCGTTGGTGATAGACAATGACTATTCTGACCCTACCTAAGTAGAGTTATTCTTCTAGTTCGTTAACAAGCATCTCTAGGCTGTCACACCTGTCTTCTCAGTTCACTCTTTTGGACCATAGTTACAAAGATATTTTGGACATGTATCTTATTCTTTTTGAACACGTATCATATTCTTTTGGACATGTATATATTGGGCCCCTAGCTTCTTTTTGGACATGTATATATTGGGCCCTCAGCTAAGTAGTCGATGGTTATTTAAGTTATGTGTATGTATGTTTTTACTTCACTTCAAAATATGCTTACACTGTTTGGTTTAATCTTGCCTTTTGCCTATGATGCTACCAAATTTAAACTGTTAAAATATGCTTCCGCAAAATATAGTCAACCTAGAAGAGTCGAGAGTCATGGACTACCCGACACTCGATTTTCATGGCGTGACACCATGGGATTCCTTTTTACAAATGCTTCATTAACTCATCCATAACTAACACAAAAGGTACGGGTTCAATGTTGACCTTGGTGTAAGCCTACGGTAACTGGAAACTCACTTGTCTCTTCAGTAGTGGTCCACACCTCGAGAGCTATTGAAAAAGCTTTTAGGTGTACCATTTATCAACATAAAAAATTATATTGACGCAATACATTCTTTTATCCACTCTCTCTATTTGACACCAAACACAACTTAACCCAGCATATACACAAGAATATGCCAATAGATATAATCATAGAGAAAGATTGAGTAGATTGGTACCTTAAGAGTGTGCCAAGTGATTATTTGTGTTTGGAGTGAGGGTGGACTAGTCTAGTCTCAGTTTAGATGTAAAGATCTTTAGTAAATTCTATAACTCTTATCTCATCTATGAGTCACCAAAGGTTGATTGTCTTTTTGTTGCTTACAGACTAAGAAGTGTTTGTTATTGCATGTATACTCGGTGTGTAATATTACCAAAGAGTTGTCATTGACATTGTCAATTTTTTTGCTGCTACACATGTTGATTGATATTAATCCTCTCTATTTATGATGCTAGTTGGCATTCCCATAGATGGAGTACCAACTAGTTATCAAGTAAGGATGGTTAGAGGATTTTTGTTTAAGCATTTGACCTCAAAATTTTTAGAAGACTTAGTCATGTCAAATTATTACCGATCCCTTATACATATCCTTAACAATGTCAATATATTTTTCTGAGAATCTTTTCTTTCCTAATTCTCATCAAATTAACTCTCCAAGGACTCCATCATATGCTTTCTCTAAGCTAATAAAAGCTATATAGAAATCCCTCATCCTCTCCTAATATTTCTCCTTTAATTGTTTATGTAGGAAAATGACTTCGGTGGTTACCTCTTTGAGATGAAACCAAATTGATTTTTTAAAATATTCTTTTCGTACCTTAGTTTTTGGTTAATCACTTTCTCCCAAAGTTTCAAAGTATAGCTCATAAGTTTAATCCAATGATGGTCGGTGTGTCTCCACATGTCTCATTTATTGTATGAATAGGTATCACAATACTTTTCCTTTATATATTTGACATTTACTTTAATCTTACAATCCTGTTGAATAACTATGTCAACTAAAATAACTCAACATCTTGCATAGACTTTCAAGCCTCAATTGGTACACCATCTACTCCAGGGGTCTTTTTGTTGTATGGAGCCTTCAATTTGTGTAAAAAATAGGGTGTTCGACCGGTCGACCGATTGAGCATGCCTAGAATAACAAAAGGTTCGGAATAATTATGGTGAAACTCATTGGACAATTTTTTATCATGTTCAACCTATCAAACATATGTCGTTGACTAGTCGACCCGATCGATCGACAGTGTGCGCAGTTTTGTGGTTTTACACATTTTGTTTCTATTTCTGATTTCATGTTATATATATGGGTGTAATCGGGATGAGGGTTTAACACTTGAGTTCTAAATGTGCTTAGAGAGTTTTTGGGAGAAGAAAAGCTAGGGTTTTCTATCCAAGTGGTTTTGTAAGTGTTCTCCATCTCTTGTATCTTTTGTTTTCATAGTGATTCGCTTTATGCTGTGGTTTTTTTTTCCCACAAAGGTTTTTCCGCATAAATTTATTTGTCTTTTGTGGTTGAATTTTATTGGTTTGATTGTGATTATTTCATTTGATTCTACTCTGAGTTGATTCCACTGTCCCAACCAGTGGTATCAGAGGTGCAACAATTGTATGGCTGAATGAGCTCTTTTTTTACCTTGGGAATCAATGACTTTCGAAGGTGTAACAATTGTATGGTTGAATTATGAAAAGAGGTGCGATCTGGATGTAGAAACAAGTGTAAATTCACTACTTCAGTGGGATGACCAACCTAGCTGAGAGTGTTGGGAAAACCGGCAGCGGAAGCGGAAGCCGAACGCGTGGAGTAATGCGAGATCAAATGAGTAAGAAAGATGTAATCAAACCACACACAAGCATTCATCACAAGAGACTCCAAATTTACATGGAAAAACCCCTCAACGGGTAAAAAACCATGGCACAAAGTGATCCACTATGATAAATAGAAGATTATAGAGATTGACAACCCACAAGCAAGGAAAACAGAGAAAACCCAAGTTCTCTCTCTCACAAACACCTCTCCTCTCTTCCTAATATGATTAGGAAACCTTGGACTCCTAAGGATTGATACTAAACACATTTACAACCCATTTAAATAGGTAAAAAACCCAAAATAGCAACTTACGCAATCCCGCGTGTTACGCAAGAAACCGCGTTGGTGCTCGACCGATCTGCCAATCGGTCGCCCAACACAAAAAACTGTCCAGGGAGAATTCCACACGACTCGTCCATGCTGCCTCGCGGCTGACCGATCGCCCGACTGGTCAAAGCCCTCTGCAGACCAGTAGGCCGACCGGTCTGGGCACTTAAAACATTATCCAGCAGCCTTGCTGCGCAATCTGTCAAACAGTCAGACCGATCGCCCGACCGGTCTTAGCACTCAACGAACACACATTTGAAGGCTCTCCAACAATCTCCACCGAGGCTTCAAACGTCGAATTAACACTATCCTCGCAACGTCATCTCATCTTCAATCATAGCTTCACCGCTTCTCGTGCCACCATCGACTCTAACCTTGCACATTCCCGCCCTTTTTCAGCTCTTCTCATGTGGCCCTTGGGCACTTGCCACATATGAGCAACCGTGGATCTTGCTACAGATCCCGCAGCTCTACCGTGAATTGTGCTCTTGATCAACTTGTAAAGATGGCTACTCCTCCGTGCCTTCATACACACGAGTGTCCCCTTCAACACTTCACAACAATGATCGCGGCCAATAAACACACACCTTTTTGCCTTGAGTGTACCAAGAGAAATCACATTCATCTTCATCTTGGAAACGTGCTTCGTATCTTCCAGGACTCGTTCGATCCTATCGAACATCCTGATGCGCACTGTACCAATATTCACCACCTTATGAGCGAATCCATCGCCTACAAACACCGATTCACCACCATACTCCCTGTATGTCGTGAATGAACTCCGGTCAGGACATACGTGACATGAAGCCCCTGAATCTAGGATCTACTCACTACCGTGAGATCCCTTACCAAATACAGTCAGAACTTCACATGGATTGTCACCTTCCTCTGCGGTATTGGCTCCCTCTCCAGAAGAATTTACATACCTCTCTTACTTCATCCTGGGATTCTAACAATCCCCTCTTATGTGGCCCTCCTGACCACAATTCCAGTACTTCACCTTAGCCTTCCCTTTGCCCTTGGCCTTAGATCCCTACTTCGAATATCTTCCATGCTCAGAACTTCTTCCCCTCATAACTAGTGCCTCTGAGGAATAACGGGAAGCCACGTCACCACTTTTCTTTCTCATCGCCTTCGACTGAAGGACTGAGATAACAGTCTCGACGCTTATGGTTTCCCTGAATTCAACAGGATGCATGCTTGATATTCATCCTTCATCGGTTTATCGATCTCCACCAATTTGCAAACCAGCCTATTGAACGTACTCAGGTGGTCCTCCACCTCAGTTCCCTCAGCCATCCTCAAGGTGAATAACTGCATCAACACATACATGCGATTCTCTAGAAACTTCTTGACATAAACCTTCTCTAGCTTCGCCATCGTTTCAGCCGCAGTCTTCTCCTTTATGACATGATAGAGAACATTATCCATAAGGTTTAACAGGATTGAGGTTCCAGCCTTCTTGTCGAGCCTCGTCCACTCATCATCTTTCATAGCATCGGGTCGCTTTCCAAGAGCTTCATCAAGTCCTTGCTGAACTAGGAATGATTCAACATTCACCTTCCATAGCTCAAAGTTATTTTTTCCGGAGAACTTCTCTAACTCGAACCTTGTGTTTAATCTCATCTTCTCGTCTCAGATCCGAATTCTACTCCATCCCAACGATATCTCTGATACCACTTGTTGGGAAAACTGACAACGGAAGCAGAAGCCGAACGCGCGAAGTAATGCGAGATCAAACGAGTAAACAAGATGCAATCAAACTATACACAAGTATTCACCATAAGAGACTTCGAATTTACATAGAAAAACCCCTCAACGAGTAAAAAACCAAGGCACAAAGCTATCCACTATGATAAATAGAAGATTACAGAGATTGATAGCCCACAAGCAAGGAAAACAGAGAAAACCCAAGTTCTCTCTCTCACAAACACATCTCCCCTCTTCCTAATATGATTAGGAAACCTTGGACTCCTTAGGATTGATGCTAAACACGTTTACAACCCACTTAAATAGGTAGAAAACCCAAAATAGCAACTTCTTACGTAATCCTGTGTGTTGTGCAAGAAATCGCGTTGGCGCTCGACCGGTCGGCCGACCGGTCGCCTAAAACAAAAAACTGTCTAGGGAGAATTCCACACGACTCCTCCACGCTGCCTCGCAGCCGATCATTCGCCTGACCGCACTTAAAACATTGTCCAGTAGCCTTGTTGTGCAATCTATCAAACAGTCAGACCGATCGCCAGACCAGTCTGAGCACTCAACGGACGCACATTTGAAGGCTCTCCAACAGAGAGTAGCAAAGTGCTTTGTGGAGATTCATGCTGATGAGCGATGTAAAAGGCAATGCTGAAAATTACAATTACAGTTGCTCCAATGTATGAGCATAGAGGGATGGTTCCTAAAGCTAAGGTTTTCTTTTAGATTCGGCACACAAGCATAGATGGAAGCGAATTACCAATACTGGATATAGTTAAGAGTCGATTTGACAGTGATTGCAAGGACAGACTCGATTAGACTACTCCTAAGTTAAGATAAGCAGCGTTGCATTGGTTGATAGATGTGTTTGTTTGTGTTGGATTCGATTGATTGATTTTTCCTGAATCTTGAATTTACCTTTGTTATTTAGAGCCTTTCAGGGAGGTGTGAGAATAATCACTTGTTCATATGGCGCCTTCGCGTGTAACCAGCTAGCTAGGGAAGAGCAGTTACCTCTTTTCAATTGTGATTTTATCTTTGTCAACTGCCCATGATGTATTGTAGTGTTGTCGATCGTCCTCCAATGGTTACTCATCCTCATCTGAAGATAGCGTAAACACAAAATCTCTTGAACATTAATGTCCCTTGTATATCTGATGAGGCATACCCTAAAGATGTCAAATATGCCACGTGACTCAATCTGCGCCACTAATTTGATTCAACCATATATATTTTGGTACACAACACCAGCGTCCACACCTAGTAAGACAGAGATTTGAAGGTTTAATATTGACAACTTGTCAAGGGATGAAGAAGTATTGGATGAAGGTGCTGATTCCCTTTTCCTTCCAACTATGAGTATGCCACATTCATCAACTTGTTGAAAAGCAAGTGCAAAGTGGGCCCCATGTTGTTTGATATGGTGGACGGTCAATTCAATATTGTCTTCTTGTGATGTGGTGCAACTAAGGTAATTATCCACAACATTAATTAGACCAGTATGGAAATTAATACGACGAAATGGATGGACAGCGTGGATGAAACACATAGTTGACTGTGTGATCCATAGAGCTTTCAAAGGGAGATGGTGACGCGCACCTACAGTCATCTTGGGAGGTGGTCAGTTCACGCCCGTGGCCCACCTAAGGGTTCATCAGCGTCTTCAGTTTCGATTTGAACCCCACCCATGATGTTTGGACCGGAGTGGATGGATGCAGATTTCCTGCCAAAGGCTTTGCAGGAAGTTCTTGCCTAGGAACTAGTTGGGGGCCACTGCGACATTTTTTAGAAATCCACCCCGTCTATCCATTTTGTGAGCTCATTTTAGCACATGAGACTAAAAATGAATCGGAGATAAGACTCAAGTGGTTCGAAAACGTGAGGATTGAACGTCCATAGTTGAAATATTCATTGGGCAATGAAAGTTTTGAATCAGGCTAATATTTGTGTTTTGAGTTCATCCTAGTAAGAATGATGTTATGAAAGGTATGGATGGCGTATAAACATCACTGTGGAGCCCGGGAGGTTTCAACTGTATGAATTTCCCTACCAACCTTTTCCTTTAGTGCAGCCCACTTCAGTCTTGGATCGATCTCATTTTTTTCTAAAATGTCCTAAAATGAGCTCACAAAACGGATGGACGGGGTGGATTTATCCCAAACATTATGGTGGTTCCCACCTAGGTTTGCAGCACAGAAGTTCCCGCTTGGATGCTAGGTGGGGCCACCGTGATGTTTATGTGAAATCCACTCCATCCATCCTTTTTGGGATCTCGTTTAATGGCCTGCAACAAAAAATGAGGTGAATTCAAAACCCAAGTGGGCCATTCGAGAGGAAACCGTGAGGATTTAGTGACCACCGTTGAAACATTCGACTGGCCACAAAATTTTCGTATCAGGCTAATTTCTTTGTGATTTCACCTCATCCCAACGGAAATGACATTATAAACAGTTTGGATGGAATGTAAACATCAAAGTGGAGCTAGGAAGGTTTCAATGGCAGAAAACTCTCTCCAGTTTTTCCTTTAGTATGACCTACTTAAGTTTTGGAATCACCTCATTTTTTGTTATATGCCCTCAAATGAGATCCCAAAATGGATAGACATAGTGAATTTCACACAAACATCATGGTGGCCCCGCCTAGCATCCCAATGCAGGATCTTCTTGCGAAAGCCTTTTGCAAAAAATTTGCATCCCGTTCAAGTAGAGCTCAGTTAGGTATTATCAGAGCTTGAGACAAACTAGTATGTGTCACACATGCATGTATTGGTGAAGAGTAGACGTGTCAGGCTTGCTGACATCTCAAATCTCATCCTACTCTCTACCAATTTGTGGGTGACTAGTACTAGACTACTAGCCTATGCGGAACTCACCAGGGTAGTACCTAATCCGAGCTCATTCAAGTAGGAAGCGGATTATATGCTAACGGAGTTACTCAGGACGCTTAGCGTATTGAGTAAACTCTGTGGCGCCTACCATGATTTATGTATTTTGTCCACTCCGTCCATCCATTTTGACATATAATTTTAGGGCTTAGACAAAAAGTTAAACATATCCAAAGCCCAAGCGGCCCACGCCACAAGAAACAGTGTGAATTGAACTTATACGCTTGAAAATTCTTTTGGAGGTCACAAAAGTTTTGGATCAAGCTGATATTTGTTTTTTTCCCTGTATCCATCTCTTTGTGATCTTATGAGCAGGTTAGATGACAAATAAACATCACTGTGGGCCTTATGAAGCTTTCAACGGTGGAAATCATTATTCCCACTGTTTCCTATGGTATGATCCACTTGAGATTTGGATATGCTTCAAGTTTGGGCTCAACCGCTAATATGAGCTGGAAAAACGGATGGACGGTGTAGATAAGACACATACATTCACAGTGGGCCCAACTGAGTTTACTCAGTGAGTAACTCTGTTCGCAATCCGATTTCGTTCAAGTAGAGGTTTCTCTATTGTTTCGATGTGACGGTTACTGCCCCTCATCAATAGTTATAAAAAGACCACCATTACTTATTTAAAGAAACAAACAAATGTTTTATAAGTCGAATTGACCTGATATTTACAGACGACTTCGTCAAATTCATCATTACCAAGTTATCTGCATTTATACCTCTCACCCACTAAACAAACATCACCGGACCGGCATCACTGAATTCTAATAATTATTATTTTTAAGTGGGTGATAACCCTTCCTCCTTGAGAAGGACCACTTGGATTTGTGTGGTCCATACGAATTGTGGATCTGACTAATTTCTTGCCTCAAAGCTTATCATTAATGAATAAACATGATACACTGAATAGATTTCAAGTTTACAACATGGTGGCCCCAAAGGGCTTGAGTGTTTCAAGGTTTGCTAACTTATTGCAATACAACAAGTCAGGACTTCTTATACACTGGATCTGGGTCATCTTTATATAATGAATTACACTTTGCACAGGGAAAAATAAATTAAATAAGCTTGATCCAAAATTCACTTAGATCACATGTGGAATAGTATAGAGAAGAAAACACTACATTGCTTAAATACCCTTTGAAATATTTTGTACAATACTGCATATATTGGGGAAAATGGGAATTGAAAATGGGTTCAAACTTCCTATTTTTATAGTAGTATAGATGAGAGGTTATCCTAATCTTTCATTTAATTTTTTTTTTGTTTTTTTTTTTTTTTTGTTTTTTAGGATTTTCCATGTAGCCGCCGCCACCGACTTATATTCACCCAATTTTAAAATATTTAAATTAACAAGTTTATGCTTTGCACAGCTAGTCATCATGACGCTTGGTGTCCAATGTCGTTAGTTTTTTACATAGCTTAAAATTTGTATTTTCAAAAATGACAAAAGTTCCCTCCAAGTAAGTCAACCAGCTAAAAATCATGTAGATCCAAAACTCACTTGGGCTACACCAACAAAACAGTGGGAACAACAACATCCACTGTTGAACCTTCCTTGAGCACCATGATGTTTACATATCATCCAAACTGTTCATAGGATTATTACCACTCAGATAAACTATATGAACAAATATCACACTGATACAATACTTCTGTCACAGATAAGCATTCAATCCCCACTATTCTGTGTGGTATGGCCCACATGAGTTTTGGATTTTCCTGATTTTTAAAATCCTGTCCTATTTTGGTCTTTCAAAACAGATGGATAGTGAATTTGTCACAGACATCTGTAAGGCCTTACACGGTCCTGAGCATAGAGATATTTCTATGCCCATGTTCACGGGCAATCCGCTCCCATTAAAGGCACACAGAAATTCAGTGCCACCACTTCTCATTGGTCTCTGTCATGGCAGATGACACTAGCTCCCAAAATGCATCTATTTTCTCTCCACATACTACACAACACAATTTTTAAGGTGTGGAACTCCTTTGGCCCCACCATGACTTATGTGTTAGATCCACACCGTCCATCAATTTGTCCGGATCACTCTAGAGGATGAGCAAAAAATGAGGCACATCCAAAGCTCAAATAGATCACACCACAGAAAGCAGTGCGTATTGAACAACTACCGTGGAAACCTTCCTAAGGTCCACCATAAGGTTCATTTTCCATCTAACTTTTTCATAAGGTCACATAGACCTGGATGAAAGGAAAATACAAATATCAGCTTGACAATAGCCTCCCATGGCCCCAAAAGGTTTTTAACAGTAGGCATCCAATTCTCACTATTTCCTGTAGTGGGGCCCACTTGAGACTGGGATCCACTTCATTTTGGCCTCTTGCCCTAAAATGATATGGAAAAATAGATGGATGGTGTTGATCTGATGCATGAATCATGATAGGGCCACGTAAGTTCGATGTGCCAACAATTTCAGTTCTCTTCTCTCTTACCCGAATGTGTTGCACAACAAGCAATGTAATCTCTTTATGTGTGAAATTTACATGGCCCACCATAATGTATTTCTTAGGTCACATTGTCCATCCATTTTTTAAGATCACTTTAGGATATGAGCCCAAAAGCAAGGCAAATTTATATATCAAGTAGACCCCACCACAGGAAACAAACCATAGAAATTGGATCCTACTATTGAAAACTTCTTGGGGCCACATAAGGCTCTTAACAAGCTATATTTGTGTTTTACCTTAATCCAGGTCCATGTGTGTGACCTAATAAACATGTTAGATGGCAAATAAACCTCACAGTTGGCCCCTATGAAGGTTTCAACGGCAATTTGTTCAATCCCCACTGCTTTTAGTGGCACGGTCCAATTGAGCTTTGGATTTGTCTCATCTTTGGACTCATGCTCTAGAATGATTGAAAAATTTGATGGACGGTATGGATCTAATACATAAATTATGATGGGGCCTAGACAAGCTTCTCATGGTAAAAGTTATGTTGTATAGTAAGCAATCTATTAGAGAGAGAGAGAGAGAGAGAGAGAGAGAGTTGGCGTGTTTTGTGACCTCTTATCATCGGCAATGGCGTGTACCGATTTGAAGGTTAGGACCCGGATTTCTTGCCAAATTAAGGTTTTGGCATAAAGCTCTTGTACTAGGATGTTAGGTGGGGCTCACCGTGATGTTTGTGAGAAATCCACCCTACCCCTCCATTTTGCAAGCTCATTTTAGGATACACGACCATAAATGAGGCGGATCTAAAACTCAAGTGGGCCAGACGAGAGGAAACAATGATCATTAAACACGCATCATTAAAAACTTCCTAGGGCCCACAGTGAAGTTTATTTGTCATCCAATCTGTTAATCAGATCACACAAACATGAATGAAGGGAAAACACAAATATGAGATTGATCCGAAACTTCTATTGCCCCCAAGAGTTTTTCAACTATAGATGTTCAATTTACACTGTTTCCTGTTATGTGGTTTACCTAGGCTTTTGATATGCTTCATTTTGGGGGTTCAAGCCTTAAAATTATCTAGCAAGATGAATGGACGGAGTGGATAAAATACATAAATCACAGTGGACCCCACAGTTTACTTCGTATGCAATCTGCTTCCCTCGATAATTAATAAGGGTTTTACCAAGCGCACCCGCGTGTACAATAAAGCTCACCTGCACTCCACACTTGTGCCATCATGGCAAGATAGATCTGAGATCTTATCCATCCGTTAAAAAGGCACTCTATGAGTTCAATGCCCCTAACCCAAGAATCAGGTTAATCCACTGGCCAGGTAGGAATAATTTGCAAAACAAATGTACTGTTCCGAAAAAACTCGGCTAAAATTATATCACCCTTATCTATTCCCAATATTAAGCCGCACATGTTGAGCAGACCATATTTATTTTTGAAAAAATATGTATATCGATTCCCAAATGGAGGTGGCTAACATTGTGGTGTGGTGTGACTAACAGTGGGAGTGGGTGCACTAAGAGATATGAATTGAATGATCCGCGTCTAATAGATGCGTCTTCTTACACAATGTACTATGGCCATACCAATCCGACCACTAGCTGCATGTGGGATTCAGGTGGGTCACATGGGTGGAAATGTTCGTGAATTTGCATCGTCTGTTCGTCTTTAACAGGGCTTTCCTGTTTCCGGCCGACCTCATTGGTCCAGCTCATGTCTGTTAAAAAGGAGCAGACGATCCGGATTCAATGTTTGGAGGGTGAGCATAACTGTGTACACTGTTTTCAATTGTATGGTCTACTTGAACCACTGATGGAGTTGGTTTTTGACAGGTACGCTTAAATTTAGGTCACCCAACTGGTGGTAGGATTAGATTATCGAAAACCCAATAAGTTAGGGCAAACATAGCTTTTAGTTTTTTGGAGCGTGATTTCTTGGCACCGTGCGGAAAGATGGGGATGTAACCTTTCGTCCTAACTCAAGAAACACTCCAACCTAAAGTCAGAGTAACGTTTTTAGTAAATATGGAGAGCCAAAGCTTGTTATCCAAAATATCATTTATTATCTCATGAATTTTTAGGGTAAAAATCCCTTTAACCATTGTAACAGTGGCTTACTTAGGGCCGGTTTGGATCGTAAGTTGCTTAAGATAAGTTATTTATGCCATAGGTAGCTTATCTTAATTTCTACTTATTAAGAAAATAAGTATGTTTGGTAAACATCATACTTATCTGCTTTTCCTCTCTTCCATCTCTCCAAAAAAGTTAAAAAGTTAAAAAAATTAACTTATCTACTGCTGTAAGTAGAAAAAGTAACTTATTTGGTAGTATCCAAACGGGCCCTTAGTGATTTGATAGGCCAATTTGCTGGGCCATACCATCCATTATTGTCCATGGAGTAGCCCCCCGCTCAAGCATCGGGCCTAGATGTCAGTCCAAGGCCCGGGGACCGCGCGCTCCAGTTTGGGGTCCTAAGACTTTAGCCGCTACCTATAAAAAAAAAAGGGACGCCTGGAAATTGTACTGTGGTAGTTCTGGAGAGAGACGAATCAAGGAGGAGACGAAGAGAGACGAAAAAAGACGCCTGGACTGTGGACGACTGTACCGTGGTAGTTCTTCTTCTTCTTCTTCTTCTTTTTTCATCTCTCTCTCCCTTATTTCTCTATTCTATGATCCTCGCTTCATTACTGGATTATCTAGACCGTTGATCTAGTGTGCTCGAACGGAGATAGACGACGCCCCCAAAATCTCCAGTATGGCAAACTAGCTCACGCGCATCCAGTTTGCCTCCGTTGTATTTCCTTTTTAACCGTCTATTTGCATACCACTGACGGAAGGGATAGGATTGTCCAATGAGGTGATTATTTTTGGAGAATTCTCCATCCATACTACGAATCTTAGATCGACGGTCTGGATCACGAGCCATGGAGCCTATTTTCCGAGAGCGGATTAGCTGTTACCCCGGGAATAGCTTAGTGGGTGTTACCCTAACCGTGTGGGGCCCAACTTGATGTATTTTTTGTACATCCACGCCGTCCATCTATTTTTCCATCTCATTTTAGGACGTTATCGCTAATCCTAAGAAGATCCAAATCTCAGGTGGACCATACCACTAGAAACAGTGATGAATAACCATTAGAAACTTCTTGTGGGCCACAAAAGTTTTGGATCAAGATGATCTTTATATTTTCCCTTCATCCAGATCTTCCTGATATTATCAACAGCTTGGATTGCAAATAAAAATTACTAAAATCTTATGATGGGCTCTTTGGAATTTTTAATGGTGGGGCACTCAATCACCACTGTTTATAATGATATGGTCCACCTGAGATTTGGGTCTGCATAAGTTTTGGAACCCCCTCCTCAAATGGGCTGGAGAAACGGATCGACGGCGTGGATGTACAAAATATCATCCATGTGGGCCACACAGTAGGGGTAACACCTACTAAGCTGTTTCCCTGGTAACACCCAATCCTCTCCCCTATTTTCCAGAGTGGTCTGTCTCTTTGTGGTATACAAAAATGTCAGGACGGCTTTGCAGATCCTTTTCTTTCCAGTCGTTCTGATCCAAACATTGGAAATCTGACGGTGGATTCGGGCGATCTGACCGTTACAACGTGAGATGTCGCGGTAATGGAACAATGCTTACCATCTGATCCATGGACCTCTCTCCATAGCCATTTTATTTCTGTTAGGTCCACTGCAATTTCTGGACGTACGCTCCGTTACAGTAGGGCCCATCCGATGGGCATTTTCAGATCATTCCACCACGACACCATGTGGATGGGGTGAGTGGTATGTGAAACTCAAACTTAATGCGGAATAATTGGATCGTCTATGCATCAACAATGGAGATTCCAAACTATAATCTGAAAGCCATACCTGATTGGAAAGGCAATCCTGATACCGTCGTGTTGCCGATAAAAACTCTTGGTCTTCCGCACCTTATACTTTTAGGACAATCTCTCAATGAGGACTAGGGTTTTCTCTTGTGTGTTGATGAGGGGACCAAGACATATATTTATAGGAAAGAGGGCCAGAGAAGCTTACCCATCACACTTCTCTCCTCTAGGGTCTCCACACCGTAGGTTTCTATATCTGGCTTAATAACCGCGAATAGGGACCACGGTTCAAGCGTCCCGCCCCAAACTTATTTGCAATTATCACAACTATAGTGGGGCCCACTAAATCACTCAATCTGAATAATCCAACGGTCACGATCTAAACCGATGATCATGTGTGGCCCACCTAATGGAGTCTTACATTCTCCCACTTGGGCTACACTGATCTCTGAAAGAAAATAAAATATTTTATTTTATTTTGTTATTTTGTGAAAAATAATTTTATAAAACGCATTTGTTTCAAAAGTTCCTAATGGGCGCTCTACTGATTTCAAAACAATACCATTGGATAATTATGAGCAACGCTTGTCAGATCCGGTCCATCAAGACCACTGATATTGAATCGTGGTAGTCAACACAACATTTAATATTTTCGAAGTGTGACGAATCACAATCACAGATATCAATAACCTTAACGACATGGATTAATGATATGGGGTGTAGTATGAAGATTACACGTCTTATGTGATCATACGTGTTTATCTTCAAGTGGTCCAACTGAGCGTGTCTCCAAGACACAAACCAAAGTCTTGCTTACTCAAAACTAAATGTGCACACTGAACGAGAAGCAAGATATAAACTGAAAAACAGAATCACCAATGCATAAAAGATATCTCTAAAAAATGTCTGGACATAATCGGATCATATATGAAAACTCCCACTATTGAAATACATCCTTGGGATCAACAACTCCCATAGACGTCACATGCTCCTTAAAGAGCGTGATATGAAGGCCTTTAGTGAGAGGATCCGCTATCATCAGCCTTGTGCTGATGAGTTCCATAGACACTTGACGATTCTGAACTCTCTCCTTCACAACAAGGTATTTGATGTCAATGTGCTTTGACCTCGATGGATGCTTGTTGTTGTTGGAGAAGTTAACTGCAGCTGAACTATCACAATAGATCTTCAATAGTTTCGAGATCATCTGCACAACCCGTAAACCAGAGAAAAAACTCTGAAGCCAGACCGCCTGATTCGTGACTTCATGACAAGCTACATACTCTGCTTCCATGGTAGATGATGCCGTAATCGACTGTTTCACGTTCTTCCATAATACAGCTCCACCAACCATCATGAATACATAGCCCGAGGTGAACTTCTTGCTATCGAGACAACCAGCAAAATCTGCATCTGTATATCCTAGCAACTCCAAATGGTCGGATCTCCTGAATATGAGTTCGAAGTCCTTTGTCCTTTGCAGGTAGCGCAACACTTTCTTTACAGCTATCCAATGATTCATTCTTGGATTGCTAAGGTACCTGCCCAACATTCCAACCACAAAAGCAATATTTGGATGCGTACAGACCTGAGCATACATGATGCTCCCTACTGCTGACGCGTACGGAATAGCTTTCATCTTGTCCTTTTCTAGGTCATTTTTAGGACACTGAAATTGACCTAAACTTGTCACATTTTACAATAGGTGCTTGGCCAGGAGCACAACCTTGCATGCCAAACCTTTCGAGAACCCTATCAATATAGGCCCTCTGCGACAGGCCAAGTAATCCACATGTTCTGTCTCGGCTAATTTGAATGCCGATGACAAAGGAAACATCACCAAGATCTTTCATCTCAAAATTTTGAGATAGAAATTTATTAGTCTCACGCAACAAACCAATATCACTACTGGCTAATAAAATGTCGTCAACATACAAGACCAAAATAATAAACTTACTCCCACTGATTTTCACATATATGCACTCATCCGCAGTGTTTTCAATGAAACCATATGAGGAAACGACTTCATGGAACTTTAGGTACCACTATCGTGATGCCTGTTTTAACCCATAAATGGACTTCTTAAGTTTACAGACCAGATGTTCTGAGCCTTTAGCTTTAAAACCTTCTGGCTGCAACATATATACGTTCTCCACTAGATCTCCATTGAGAAACGCAGTTTTCACGTCCATTTGATGTAGCTTCAGATCTATATGAGCCACAAGAGCCATAATGATCCTAAATGAGTCTTTCTTAGATATAGGTGAGAAAGTCTCCTTAAAGTCAATGCCCTCACGCTGAGTGAAACACTTTACAACTAGTCTGGCTTTATACCTTTCGATTTTGCCCTGAGAGTCCCGTTTGGTTTTAAATACCTATTTGCAACCAATCGGCCTAATCCCTTCAAGCAATTCAACGAGGTCCCAGACTTTGTTGTCCTTCATGGATTTCAATTCATCCTTCATGGCATCAAACCAATGAGAAGAATTCGCACTTTGTTCGACTTGTGAAAGGGATACATGATCCTTTTCAACCCCAATGTCAAACTCATGCTCATGCAAATAGATGATGTAATCGTCTGGTATTGCAGATCTTCTCTCTCTATGTGACCGTCTTAATGGCTCATTATTTTGAATTGGGTTTTCCATTTCCTCGTCAGTGGGTTGTATTTGAGGTTGTACATTGTCGTCCATAGGGATCTTAGGGTCCACTGCTGGACGAACAACCATGCTACTCTGAATGATTGTGGTGGGAATCACAATCCGCTCTTCGTCAAATACAATATCTCTTAAACTTGTGATCCCACTATCTTCAGTGTTCTCAATAAACCTAGCATTTCCAGTCTCAATGACTCTCATGGAATATGATGGACAATAAAATCTAAATCCTTTTGATCTTTCCGGGTATCCAATAAAGAAGCAACTAACAGTTTTATGGTCAAGTTTTCTTTCATACGGGTTATATGGTTTGGCTTCTGCAGGATAACCTCATACATGAAAATATCGTAGACTAGGCCTTCGCCCTGTCCACAATTCATATGGAGTTTTCATTATAGCCTTACTTGGGACCCTATTAAGGATATGCACAGCCGTTTTCAACGCATCACCCCACAAAGATTCTGGCAACGTACAATTACTAATCATAGATCGCACCATGTCTTTTAGGGTGCGATTACGCCTTTCCGCTACACCATTTTGCTCTGGAGTACCAGGCATGGTGTACTGGGTGACGATGCCACAATCTTGCATGCATCTAGCGAATGGACCCGGATTACGCCCAGACTCGTCATACCTTCCGAAGTACTCACCACCACGGTCGGATCTAATGACTTTGATATTCCTGTCGAGTTGATTCTCGACTTCAGCCTTATAGATCTTAAATGAATCCAGGGCGTATGATTTTTCGTTAATAAGGTATAAGTACCCATAACGAGAATAGTCATCTATGAAAGTGATAAAATACTTCTGCCCATTCGAGGATGCTATAGGGAACGGTCAACAGATGTCTGTATGAATCACTTCTAAGAGTCCTACGCTCCTAGTGGCACCCTTTTTCCTTATTCTAGTTTGTTTACCTTTAATGCAATCAATACAAACCCTAAAGTCTGAGAAGTCCTAGGGAGTGAAGAATTCCTTCACGCACAAGCCTTTCCAATCTCTCACGAGAGATGTGGCCTAATCACCTGTGCCATAGCATGGAGAAATTCTCACAATCTAAATTTCGTTTGATGCCTTTAGTGTTTCCATGTGAGGAGTTAATACTGTATACATGTGAAACATCCAAATCTAGCTGATAAATGTTATTAACTGAAGTGCCAGAACCAATGTAACGCCCCGGATTTTCACAACCCGAATTCTAGACCCGTGTTTGAAGACCCGGGCGTTAGCCTATGAAGAAAACCCACATTTCAGTCCATTTTTAACTGTCATTCCAAGAAGGGTATTCACTGCGGAAGAAACAAACCATGCATATAGGAAAGATACAACAAATATTG
Source organism: Liriodendron chinense (assembly GCA_003013855.2). Lineage (NCBI taxonomy): Eukaryota > Viridiplantae > Streptophyta > Magnoliopsida > Magnoliales > Magnoliaceae > Liriodendron > Liriodendron chinense. The sequence continues at coordinate 6,099,404 of ML058440.1, forward strand.
CAGAGTGGTGCCCATAAGGCTTATACAAACCGAATATCTCAAATTTAATTCAGAAGACACTAATAAACAATTACAATTATATACAAAATTTAAAGCAGCAACCATGAAACACGGCTCTTCGATCCATGACATCAGTATAACCTGAGCATCCTGCTCCATTCCAGTATAACCTGTACATTATTCAAATCACCTGCACCAACTGTACGGTTGAAATTTAACAGCATGAGTGGCCAGCTCAGTGTGAGGTCCCCTCAAGATTACACACTAACACATTAATCAAGAATAAAAAATGTACAAAACATCCATGATGCATTCTTTCTTAAATGCATGAATGCATGCACATGTCCCTCAGCCTGGGGATGCACATCCAGCTGGAAAATGTGGTCTGGAAGTCCCTAAGGACACGCATCAGCCCCACAATGCAAATCCATCAATTGGTGATCCGGAAGTCACTAAGGACACACATCGGCCTCACCCAGTGGTCTGAAAGTCACTAAGGACACACATCAGCCCCACAATATCACGAGTGGTCATCACCAGCGAAAATACCAAAGGTACGTGCTTTCAGTGAATGACACACTCTATGGTGGTCTAGAGCCAGCGAAAATACCTCGAGGGTACGTGCTCTCAGCAACCAGACCACCCGACGGTAATATAGCTCGTCACCACATGTCCCGTCTGTGCCATGATATGCATGATTAAACCAACCATTATTATTCCAATTTACAACCAAACCAATTATGACATTCCCTTACAACTAGTGGCCTTTCATCACAATAATTCTCCAAAATATTTCCACACGAGTCCAACTAGGGACATAATCAATAATTTATCTCACAGGACCATTAGTCCATCAAGTCCATCGGGAATCCCAACCACTCATCTCAATAAGACATTCAACCCAACAAGTCCATATAAGGACGCCATCAAAAATTATTTCCTTACTAGTTCAGCTGGGGGCATGATCAAAATCTCATCTCATTTAACATTTAGCCCAACACTTCCATCCAAGGACACCATCAGGAATCTTTCCAATAAATCGCTTCCAAAGGCCACCAGTTTAAGGTCCCATCAAATATAGGTGATCGCAACCATTCAAATTCATATTCCACTTTCATATTCCAAACATGAAGAATGAAAATGACAATTTCAAAATTCGTAAATAATTCACAGTTATAAAGAAATTCACGTATAGTAAGGTTAAACATATGATTTATGGCAAAATAAAACAGTAGAGGTAATCATGAGACAGAGTAACATTTTCAGTCATATATGAGTAAAACTATTACTTAATTAACATGAAGGTGGAAAGCTCAAGGGGAGGAATCATCACCTTAAGAATCGAAGCGTCTTCTAAAGTTGCTTGAAACATGTACACGCTCGCTAGAATACGACCCTACCATGTTTTAGACCATTTATGCGGTTAGATTGTCATATCCATAATTTATATGGTTAAGATCAACCCTATGGTGGTGGATCTAAAATTTCAAGTTTTAGGGTTTAAATGACCTATTTAATACTTTAGGAAAGTGATGGATTCCATGGATGTGACCCCACGTAGATTTTTAATTAAACGGACTTTACATACATAAATGGTTTTGGGCTAAGTTTGGGTCCAATTTGTGATCACAAGGGGCCATCTTTTAGAGAAATAAAATGACCACTGCATAGACCAATGTATGGTCTATAAAACTCATAAAACAGATCTCTTTGTTTGCATGTGTGCAATTTTTAACAAAGGCCCAAACATGGGTACTTGGAGTTGTGCGGAAATGGTAGTGCAGAAATGATTTTGGCCCAACTTTGGACACGTCCCACCATCAAACGGAATCACCTTTTGGCGTGTTGTCAAGTCCCCCTGGTAGACCCATGCATGGTCTCTAAAACCCATAAGGTAGGGCCTGCTGGATATGTATAAATATTTTTTGGTGCGGGGCCAAACATGAGCACTTGGAATTTCTGCACAGAAATTCCTGCACAACTTTGCCCGACCCCATTTTGGAATTTAATTTCTGATCATGTGGGGGCCGCTTTGGCCCAAGTAAAATGTCATTGTTGTAGTCACACATACAGTATTCAAGGTCCAAATAGTGGTTTCTACATTGCTCTCACGTGGGGCCCACCAAGGACAGCCAAACATGGCCTAAAACACTAAAATCCAACGTAGATTTTCGAAATGAAAATGGGAATGTGCATGAAACATAGATTAGAGGTGGGTCCCATCTAGTTGGGCCACATTATCAAGAACTATTAACCCTACAATGAGGTGCCAAAATAGGTGAACCACGTAGATAAACTATATACATCAAGGTGGACCATATAAGCTAGGCCCTATGAATGTTTCAATGGTGGACATCACTATCCCCACTGTTTTCTGTGGTGTGGCCCACCTAAGACTTGGATATGCCTCATACTTGGGCCCATGTCCTAAAATGATCTGGCAAAGCAGATGAACGGTTTGGATAAAAACCGATAGATCATGATGGGGTCCCGGAGTGGGGCCCGCTCAAAGGGGCTTCCGCCCACACGTAGCTGGGCAGCAGCGTCCTCTGGACGCTGACTGTCCAGTTACCCTTTTTTTTTTCTTTTCTTTTCTTCTTTTTTTTGTGTTCCCTTACACGGTGGTGTCCACATGGGAAATCCAATTCGTCCATCTGATGGTCTAGATTAGTGTGGGCCTAACAAGCCCTGATTTGGGTATGTTTTGTTATTCAGAAACATGATAGTGGGCCTTGGAAAGGTTTCAACGGTCTATATTGTTTCTTCCGGCACGGCCCACTAGAGATCTGGATCTTCTTCATTTTTCAGCCCTTTGCCTAAAATGATGTGGAGAGACAGATGGACGGCGTGGATATAACATAGTGGTTCCCACACGTGGGGCCATTTTCAAGCCCAAAAACCGCCTTTAACGCACGCTGGAAGCAAACTTCCCGTCCTTTCTTTCCTTCTTTTTCTTTTATATATATTTTTTTTAATAAACAGGGGAGTGGGGTCCATGCGATAAATCCAGACCATCCACCGGGTTAGTCATCTTATAGTGGGCCCAGTGAGTACAAATTTGGACAGGTTTCATAGCATACACACATCACAGTGGCCTCAGAAGGTTTCAACTGTCGCCATTATTTTCTTTAGTATGGCCCACTTGAGATTTAGATCTTAATCATTTTTGTGGCCAGGGCCTAAAATGTCCTGGGAAAACAGATGGATGGCATGGATTAGTCACATACATCAAGGTGGGGCTCACAAGTGGGGCCCCCAAACGGACAGCGTCCGGACGGACGATGTTTCCAGCGTCTCTCTCTCTTTCTCTCTCTTTCTCCATCCATGCCATTAAATGACAAGGAGTTCTAGATGCCATACGTTTCCTCAAAGCGGGGCCCACATCTATGGTTCACCTTGATTCATCACCAATAAAGAAAATGAAGAAATCAAAGGGAATGAAAGGTGGAGGGGTGTACCTACTTCGATCTCCTCGCTCAATGGTTGATATTGATGGTTGAAGTGAATGAATGGTTGAGATGGAGGGGAGGTTGATGAAGATGGCCCACTCCTCTCTCTCTCACACACACACACTTAGGAAGGGCATGGATGGCACATAAATGAAGAAGAAATGAAGGATGAAGGGGGAGTGATCGTTCCACCCATTCCACCCATCTCTCTTATAATCTCTTTTTCTTTTTCTTTTTTTTTATATTATTATTATTATTATTATTTTAAGTGAAGGGATGGTAGAGGACGTGGGGGGCATGGGAGAGGAATGGGGTGTCATCATGACACTCCATCGTTACACTTTTTTTTTTTATTATTTATTTTATTAATTTGTTTTATTTATTTATTTCTTTTCATTATTATTATATATTATTACTTTTTATTTATTTATTTATTTATTTGTAATTATTACAATGAGATGATTGCCTAGGAGACCGTGTAGTGGGCCCCACATTGGGTGGCCCCACACGAGTGTGCACAACCACATTTTTTTTGGGTGTTTTGATTAAATGTCCATATCTTTGCGCTCGGGTATCAGATCGACGCACTGTTTTCGCCGTTGCAATCACGAGGACAGCGCGGTCAATATGACAGAGGTTTCGGGATCTTAGGACTTCGGTCATTTGGGTGCAAACTACGTACTGCCAGTTCGGGACACCAGGAGTCGCGCACAGATTGACGAAAGAGTCACGGAAGGGCATTACACATACACATATACTTTGAATTCTCATGGTAACACCCGAGTACAGAAAAGTACGGGGTGTTACAACCAATCACAACCGAATCATAGCAAATACTTAATTTTCCATTTGCAAATTTAAACTCATAACCAAATTTGTCCAAACGAGAAATGGAAACCAAATTGCGCCTTATAGAAGGCACATAAACAGTATCTACTAGATCAAGAAAGTGTCCTGACGATAACCTAAGCCTACAGACTCCAATAGCTTCCACGTTTACTCTAATGCTGTTCCCCATATAGACTGATCTCTTTGCATCAGTTGGCATTTGACTTTGGAGCATATCCTGCATGGAATTACAAATGTGAATAGTTGCACCAGAATCCATCCACTAGGAGTCTGCGGACATATCAGCTAAATTCGATTCAAAACAGATTAAAATATGGTTTTTACCCTTAGAAACGAGCCATGCTTTAAATCCTTCACAATCCTTCTTCTGATGACCAGGCTTATTGCAGAAGAAGCAGCCATCATTAGGACCCTTCTTTTTCTTCTTAAATATTTTTCCAGACTTAGGCTGATTGTCACCTGCAGGACCCGTAGAACTTTTCCCTGAAGTGTGCTTTCTTTTCTTATTTCCTTTTCGTCCTTGACCAGATATCACTAGGTGCGCACTTTGTGTCTTGCTCGACCTTCTGAGTCTCTCTTCCTCCTAAACGTACTGAGATATCAGTTCGTTCAATGTCTACTTTTCCTTTTGAGTATTATAGCTGATTTGGAATTGACTGAACTGTGGAGGGAGGGAGTTCAGAACCAAGAAAATCAGGAGTTCATCCTCAATCTTAAGGTCTAATGCGCGAATTTTAGCCACCACATCAGACAATCCACCAATGTACTCCCTGATATTTCCTTGACCGTTATAGGTGGCTTGAGTCAGCTTATGTAAAAGTGAACTCAGCTCAGCTTTATCTGATTTCTGAAATCGTTTTCCTATTTTAGTTAAGAAATCTTTAGCTTTCTCAGTATCGGGCATGACACCCTGCATGGTCTCAGAAATCGGGTTCTTTATGATCTTGAGACACATCTTATTTGACTTGGTCTAGGCCTTGAAGTGAGCCTTTGTTGATTCCGTACTAGAGTCAGTTGGAATGGGAGGCTCTACTTCCTCCAGGGCCATGTCCAAGTCCATACAACCTAGGACTATTTCAACGGACGACTTCCATTTGGAATAATTAGACCCAGTGAGCAAAGGTATGGAATTGAATTGGGTTGGAATATTGGAAACAGTCATAGCTGGACATTCAAAGCATAAAACTCACATTAATAAGCAAGTCCCATATAACAATGCATAAACATAAACCACAAATATCATGCATGTATGTTCATTCGATTGATTTGAGCCTTCAATCAAATGACCCAGAATGATGATGGGCCATAATCATCAAAGTCTAGCAAGAGCCCAGCGTATCATCACAATTCCTCCCTTGGGCGAAATTGTAACATATAGGAGGCTCTTCTGAACATGAAGCTGACCAATGTTGGTAAAATAAATCTAAGACGCCCATCACCTTTGGGTGAAATGAATCTCTCAGACCTATATCACCATCACCAACCACTTCATCCCGCTCACATCCAGCCAAACGATGATACTTCTTTGTTCTGACCACCGCTACCTGGCTATGAATGCAACTGAATGCAATCCTATAATGGAAGGTCACTGAATTCCAAGTACAGAAGTTTAGAAGTAGAAATCTTTGCCAATTGAGGTCACTTTGGTGGCTAACACAATAAGCTCCAATCCCCACTTCCAGACCCAAGGATTGCTACATAGTTCTGCCCACAACGAACCATACTGCAGAAATTCTGATTCGGCCTAAAATACGGCTGATGTTGACCGCTCATATGCACAAACATATTCTAAAGTGATAGTTGGATTAAATTCTTAATGGCCAACAACTAAATATCAGCCTTAAACAAATGGGTAATGGCCCTATTTTAGGCCAAATTAGGGCTCAAATAGCATATATATCTTTATGGTCCAAATTTTTATCTTAAATGGGCTTAAAAGGATTAAATTTGTCCAAAAAAAAGAAGACCAAATCATGTTTAAACAGGCTAATGGGCCGAACTGATTGGGCTTAGGCTGGGTCCGGTGGATCGGGCCTGACCACTAGTCCCGGCCCACCCGACCCGGCCCGGACTGAAATGGGCTGAACTTAGGCTATTGACGGGCCTGGGCCTCTGGATTATGGCCCCACTAGATCAGGCCCAGTCGCGATTTGGGTCGGAGCCCAGATGAGTCCCAGTATGTAGACCACCGACTTTCCCTTTTATTGTAATTATTTAAATAAAAAAATTCAAAAAAAAAAAAACGATCTCCCAAAACAGGAAACCACCGGAATTGGAAATGGCTTGCAATGGCCTTTCCCAAAATCTGAGATCTTCATGGCAGCTGTTCCTTTCCTAAATGGGTTGACGAAACCCTAGCGTCCTCAACCACCGCTGTCCGCTGTAGAATCCGACAACTTCGCCAGCCCCACCATTTCCAAGACTGAAAACCTTGGCTGCCGCAATCACCATCTCCGGCGACTGAAACCCTAACCCCTTCATGCCCTCACCATAGCCAGACGTCATCCTGGCTGCCGCTGATCAGATCTGATCCGGCACGCCAGTCACACAACAACAGTTCTGATGAGGTGGGTTCCATTAGTGATGGTTGCCGATGCAGATAGGGATGGCACACCAGTCGCACAACGACTCTGATGAGGTGGGTTCCACCAGTGATGGCACGCCAGTCGCACAACGACACGACGGTTGCCGGTCTCCCCTTCAGATCCGATCGCAACCATCTCACACGACTCTGAAAATTGTAGCCGCACGTGCTGATGGAGAAGGATTCCTCCATTAATGGCGGTCAGCAAGGAGCACAATAGAGAAGAAAGAAGAGAAGGCTGACTGTGGATCGATGCTGGATTCCGACGGCTGCACGACCTCACAACAGTGGCGACAGTGGTCGATGGGCAAAATAGAGGTTTTATTTATTTATTTATTTTACTGTTCATTGCAAGGATCTCTGAACAGCGATGATGCACTAATCAGATTCGGTCACCCGATCTGTCCTAATTGAGAGATGGATCCCGGTTCTATAAATTAACAATGCCAGAGGGAAAATCCCTTTTCATCTCGGCTGGGATTGACGGGAGATCCGATCCTGGCCTTGAATATCTTAATCGGGTTACAAACAATCTACCATGATCGATACATAGCCGGCTTTGATACCAACTGTGAAACTCAAACTTAATGCGAAATAATCGGATCGTCTATGCATCAACAATGGAGATTCCAAACTATAATCTTAAAGCCATACCTGATTGGGAAGGCATTCTTGATGCCGTCGTGTTACCGATAAGAACTCTTGATCTTCCGCACCTTACACCTTTAGGAGAACCTCTCAATGGGGACTAGGGTTTTCTCTTGTGTTTTGGTGAGGGGACTAAGACATATATTTATAGCAAAGAGGACCTAGAGAAGCTTACCCATCACACTTCTCTCCTCTAGGGTCTCCACACTATAGGTTTCCATATCTGGCTTAATAATCGCGAATAGGGACCACGGTTCAAGCATCCCGCCCCAAACCTATTTGCAATGATCACAACTATAGTGGGGCCCGACTGAATCGCTCAATTTGAATAATCCAACGGTCATGATCTAAACCGATGATCATGTGTGGCCCACCTAATGGAGTCTTACATGGTCAAGCGCGATTGACTTGAGACGAATCAATTATTTCAGAGTATATATGTCAATGAGGCGGCGTGTGAGGCTTTTTCCTTTTCTTTTCTTTTTTATTTTATTTACACTCACACCCACACACCACAATGGGTAGTTGGGAATGCCAAGTCACATTCCTGAGATCAGATTGGGTGAGAAATTCTAACCTTTGATTTATGTGTACTTGTTTCGTGGAAATAAGACCGTTGGATATTATCACATTTAACTGTCTAATAAAAGTCCACAAATGCAGTAGTCATAATAAAATGCTGAATTTTTTGTCAAGGATAGGAGCCATAATTGGATGGTTGAATATGGCCTATTTGCATAACATGCGAGTTGAAGAAAACATGATCGGCCTGCAACGGAAGAAGCGAGAGATCAAATGAGATAATCACCAACAACACGTACCAAGTAACAATCGACAAGTACATAAAAAGGTAATCCGATTTTAACGTGGAAAACCCCTCATGGGTAAAAAACAACGGCACAAAGTGAATCCACTATGAAATACGAAATTACAAGAGAATGAATAAACAAAACCCCGGATCTAAGCCCACAAGAGAAATTCAAAGCTCTCCAAGCTCTTTCTCTCAGCATAGAACCCTATCAATCCCTCTTTACGCATCTAGGATATTCTAATTCTGGTTTACACTCATTTATATAACAATAAATTTAAAATTAGAAACATATTTTAGCAATACCACGCAAGATCGGGCAAACTGTATAACACAACCGACTTACAGTCGGTCGCCTGATCGGGTGCCCAAGCCCAACGTCGGTCACCCGACGCCACGGGTTCAGTTGCCCGAACCCCAGCAAAAATGTCCAGAGAGTTCGTTGTGTAAATCCGTCAATGGTCGGTCGCCCGACCATCCTGTTGGTTGACCGACGGCCCTGTCTAACATAGATTTGAGTCACCCGATCCCAACAATTTTCATTGTGATGAAAATCTTCATGTTGTACCTCGCCATACTTGACCATCCATCCTTCATCTCTACTTCGTCTCTATCATAGCTCCACCGCTTCTCGTGCCTCTACCGACTTATTCATGCACCTTCATTTTCCTTGTTGCTCTTCTTATGTGGCCCTTTCGTACTTGCCACATACAAGCAACCGTGGATTTCGCTGCCGATCTACAGCTCCATCACGAGAAGTGCTCCCAATCAACTTATAAAGATTGTCGTACCTTCGTGCCTTCATCATCACGAGTGCCTCCTTTGTCACTTTACAGTACCGATCGCAGCCGATGAACCTACACCATATAGCTTCGAGTGCACCAAGAGAGATCACATTCTTTTTCAACCTAGGGACATGCCTCGCATCTTTCAAGACGCGTTCAATCCCATCAAACATCCTAATGTGCACCGTACCAATACCCACCACCTTGCGAGCATAGCCATCGCCCACAAACACTGATCCTCCATCATACTTCCTGTATATCATGAATGAACTCTGGTCAGGACATACGTGACATGATGCACCTGAATCCAAGAGTCACTATTCACTGAGAGACCCCTTATCGGATACAATCAATACATCAAAAACATCACACTCGTCCTCCATAAATTTCGCGATATTAGCCCCATCTCCAGAACACTCATCCTCCATGATATCACAAATATTATCTAAATTTCTAGATTAAGAATATTAAATTTTTTAAAAGTGCAAATTTTTTCAAATAGTACCAATATTTTTCTATAATATTATTAAACCCTAGCGATATTAGTGTTACCTATGATACTTGGAAAAGAATTTCTTCTAAAAGTTTCTTCTTATTGTTGATACCATTGATATATTCCCTGTATCAGATATAGTCCCTATATTAGTAATAATATCTTCAATTGCACTTTTATCAGATTCTCTATATCAATAATAATATCTTCAATAGCAAGTGAGCATTTTTTTTTTTTTTAAAGTTAGATGCTATATTATACAAGGAAGCATTTGTAAATAGGCAAAAATTAAAAAAAATAAAAATCAAAAACTTAAAAACTCTTCAATTTTAGAGGTTTTTTTTTTTTTTTTAATTTGATCTTTTAGGTGATTTCAATCTCTTTAAATTTTTATTAAATCAAAGTTTGATTTTGAAAAGAAATCCGATTTAAAACGATTTTTTTTTTCATATGTTAGCATGAATTACAGGGAGATCCATGTCTATGCATGATTCTTATCCATTGATATAGATTAGTGGTGAAAAGTTAATATTTAAGAGAAAAATGAAAAAATTCTAATTTTTTTCATTTTTATATTAGAACATGTTTATTGTTCATTGTTAATTAATGTGAAAGTTTTATATACTAATGAGTGTAGGCCAATTTGTTGATTTGTTGCAAATGTTTATACTTATTTTATACTGATTATTTCGAGAATACATGGTTAGGCCCTTATAAAATAAATTTTTATTATGTATAGTTGTTTTTTCCAATATTTTGATTACTATATGTGGAAATGCTTCTAAAGTTCTGTAGAGAAATTCTAACTTGTTTCTCCAATTTTGTCTTATACAAAAATATTTTTTTAGTATAGTGATAATAATGGAGGTACCCACATGTTTCTGTATTCCTAATTTTTGTTACATGCAACAATTCCAATACTATGAAAATGGGTCCTGACTAAATCTTTGATAACCTTGCAATATGATTTTTCCGTGGACGTTAACATGAAAATTGTATATGTGATGCGTTTATGCCCCATGTAATTATATATATATATATATATATATATATATATATATATATATATATATATATATATATATATATGGAAATGGTATGAGGTCGACCTCATGGGAACTTTCCATGAGGTCGATCTGTGGGGCCCACTGTGATGTGGATTGGACGTCAATATATATGGAAATGGTATGAGGTCGACCTCATGGGAACTTTCCATGAGGTCGATCTGTGTGATGTGGATTGGACGTCAACACCACGCATTTGATAGTTCCCCTTTAGGACATGGGATATCTCAAAAATCAGCCGTATAGGGAACTCTGGTGGGCCATACCATCTAAAACCATGTGAAGGGATGTCTAAAACATCTAAAAACACTTGGTGGGGCCCACCCGAGTTTTGGATGTAGCTGAAACTTGGTCCAACCCCTCATCCAAGTGGCACACATACAATGGATGGGCTGGATTTGTGAACCACATCTTAGTAGGCCCAATACATGAAGGTTTTAACGGGCGGATAAACCCTCTCAACTGTTATATGTGGTGTGGCCCACCTAAGTCATGGATTGACCTGATATTCAAGCCCATGGCCCATCATGGAATGGTGCATCTAACTGATGGGGTTGATGTTCGATCCACATCACGGTGGGGCCCACATAGCTCGACCTCATGGGAAGTTCCATGAAGTCAGACCTCATAGTACTATATATATATATATATATATATATATATATATATATATATATATATATATATATATATATATATATATATATATCCTACGGTGTGGCCCACCTTGATAATATCTTATGTATCCATGTTGTCCATTCGTTTTCTCAACTCATTTTAGGATGTGTTCCAAAAAATTAATCAGATCCAAATCTCAAGCGGACCACACCATAGGAAACAGTGTTGATTGAGCCCTCACCATTAAAAATGTCCTAGGCCCACTTGAAGAAAATCTACAATATATATTTGCCATCCAACCCGTTGATAAGGTCAAACAGACCTAAATGAAGGGAAGAGTCATATTTCACTGGAAGAGTCATATTTCACTCTCAACTTGATCCAAAACTTTTGTACCCTATAATTATAAAATGTTTTAATGTTCATTCACTAGTTTTTACATTGGTGTGGTCCACCATAGATTTGAATCTTCTTAATTTTTTGAACATTGTCATAAAATTATCTTATAAAAAGAATGGGCGGCATGGATACATAGAAACTTCATCAAGGTGGGGCCCACATGGTAAGAGTATCACCCACTAAGCTAACACCCCCCCCCCCCCCCCCCCCCCCCCCCCCACACACACACACACACAAATCCTGAGCCCTAGCCTATTGGGCTGAGGCCCAAACTGATAAAACCGAACCAACTAGAATTTATATGGTTCGGTTCAATTAGTGAGGCTTCATCGGTTCCGCTCGATTGTTAAATATTCAAAACCGACTGAATCATCAAAATTGAACCAACTAAACCATACATAGCCCTTCTCAAGAAGTTTTTAAAGGTGGGTATTCAATCAACACTATGTGGCCCACTTAAGATTTGTATCTACCTCTTTTTTAGATCCATACCATAAAATGATCTAGAAAAATGGATAGACGACATGTATGAAATACCTACATCATCATGGTGGGGCCCACAGAGCACCGATCACTAGCCAATCTGTTTCCATAACTTTTGCCCAAATCTATTAGGCCCTTAAACATGCGCCTCTTATGTCATAAATGCCAGACCGCTGAAGCTAAAGCTGGCCCTTCTGCCCCTAACCTGGGCCAGCCTAAACTCGGCCCATTGCCACCCCTAGTTTTAAGAGTAATTTACATTTTCCGAGTGGCCAGGTGCATGGGGGTTCTTTATCAAGCAAATCTAATTTTGTGTGTGCATTTCAAATAAGGATTCTCATTAGATTAATGGAGTGGATTTACATGTAGAACATGCTAGGTCCACAAAGCTTGGGAGTTGTAGAGGATTCTGGTCCAACAAAATTGTATTTTGCTAGGCCATACCACAGTATGGTGTTCGGTGCGTTTCACAAAACCTTAGGATCTCGCCTCCCAAACTACTTGAATTATGGGATATGATAAAGCAATGAACTAAATCAAATCATAAACCACCCAACATGAGAGATTTTTACGTGGAAAACCCTTGAAGAGGTAAAAATCATGGGACCTAGTCCAGATCAACAATCTACTATGAAAGAGAATTGTTACAACCGATCATAAGCACAAACTGCTTTGATCAAACCTTCTTCACCCACGTAGGGATAGATAAACAATAAGAGAATATAGAAAACGGTGGGATCTCACCGATCACGAGGACGTAGAAGCGCTAAGACGTAGACTGCGCAGTAGATCATCTCTACAAGTAGAATCCTCCCTTCCACAAGCTTCCTCTCTCTCTCTCTCTCTCTCTCTCTCTCTCTCTCTCTCTCGGACGTGAAAACTTTCAATTAGGATACCCTAATCTCGTTTTGGAACCTCTTAAATAGAGCAACCGAAGAAGCAGAGTCAAAACAGGAAACTGCGTTTAAGCAGTCTGCGCATGGTCGGGTGCCCGGTTAGTGGACCATCGGGCGCCTGGCCAACCATAAATATGTCCAGAGAGTTTTGAGATAAACTGCCGAATTTCGGACGCCCACCCCAACATGGTCGGGCGCCTGACCTAGGCACCGGGCGCCCGGTTATCAGACCATCGGTCACTCGACTGTCTGTAAAATAGTCTAGTGACTTAACTGTCATCCTGGGTGAATTTCGGTCGCCCGACGAGAACCAGCCAGGTGCCTGATCACACCCAGACTGCACCATCTTCTCCTCTATACATGAGGAAAACCCCATCAAATCTTCCCCTTTCCAACTCAGGAGGAATCCACCTTCTTGAAGCCAGCCAGGTTTCTACAAACCTCAAACTTGCCCTTGAACTAAAGCCTTGGTTATCATGTCTAACCCGTTATCAGTCCGTATGGACCTTCTCAAGCTGTAACACCTTCTGTTCTAAAGTATCCATGATCCAGTGATACCGAATCTCTATGTGCTTCGACTTAAAATGCTGACTTGGATTCTTGCTCAAGTATATCGCACTCTGGCTATCACAATAGACCACGTGCTGCTCCTACTTTAGGCTAAGTTCGTATAGGAACCTCTTCATCCAAAGTATCTATTTGCATGCTTCTATGACCGCAATGTACTCGGCCTTTGTCGTCGACAATGATACGACCTTCTGTAGCTTGCTCTGCAAAGAGACCAGCTCCCCCTGCAAACGTGAACATGAACCCCCGATGTAGACTTCCTAGAGTCTATGTCACCTGCCATATCTGCATCTGTGTAGCATTCTAACATAGGTTTTTCATCATCATAGCACTAGATGAGCCCCTCAGATACTGTAGTATCCACTTCACCACTGCCCAATATTCTTTGCTAAGATACCGGCTGACAACACCAATTGCATATGCTATATCTGGGCGCGTACACACCATAACATACATCAAACTTCCTACTATCGAAGTGTAGGGTATCTTTTACATCTCATCCACCTCTGCCTTTGTCTTGGGACACTGCTTGTCACTTAATTTGAAATGACCATTTAGTGGAGTACTGACCGGCTTCGCTGTATACATATTGAACCGCTCTAGGACTTTCTCAATATACATCTCTTATGACAATCAAAGCTTTATACTGCTTCTATCACAGGTTATCTCCATTCCTAAGATCTGTCTAGCTGGGCCCAAGTCTTTCATCGTAAACGACCTGCCTAACTCCTGTTTTAGCCTGTCGATCTTTTTGATGGCTTTTCCCATGATGAGCATGTGATCAACGTATAATAACAGAACTAAGAAATCATCATCTGAGAACCTACACATGAACACACAGTGATCCGACTCCGTTCTGTCATATCCATGATTTAAAATGAACGAGTTGAACTTCTTATATCATTACCTCGGAGCTTGTTTTAGCCCATACAAGCTCTTCCTAAGCTTACACACTATATGCTCTTTGCCCTTGACTTCGAACCCCTCTGGTTGGTGCATGTAGATCTCTTCTTCCAAGTCACTGTGGAGGAAGGCAGTTTTAACATCTAACTGCTCTATCTCCAGATCTATGCTAGTCGCCAACCTAAGCAACATCCGTATCGATGTCATCTTCACCACTGGTGAGAATATTTTCTCGAAGTTTATACCTTTCCTCTTACCAAAATCTTTGACTACAAGTTTGGCCTTGAACCTCGTTTATAAATTCTTCTGCTCAATCTTCTTTTTGAACATCTACTTATTGCTCAGAGCTTTCTTGCCCTTGAGCAATTTCACCATATCATAGGTGTGGTTCTTATGTAAGGATTCCATTTCCTCTTGCATAGATTTCAACCACTCCCTCTTATGCTCGTCGGCTAGGGCCTCAGAATAATCTCTAGCTCTCCCCATTAGTAAGCATAATGTAGTCATGTGGTAAGTACTTCTTGGACAGGTGTCTGTCCCTTGATGTCCTCCTCACCTGTGGCTCAACAAGTGGATCAAGTGGGGGCTGCTCCCTTAGTCCATCTTCTGTAGGAACTCACACGTCCTCTACATCTTATTGTACTCCTGTGTCATCAGGCACTGCGGGAGGAGTAACCGGATCCATGTCTTCCAGCTTACCTGAACTGGATTGAGTCTTCTCTGGCTTTCCAATGTCTTCTATACACTAATCTTCAATGAAAACCACATCTCTGCTCCTGACAAGTTTCTTCTCGGTCGGATCCCACAATCTGTAACCAAACTTTTCATCATCGTACCCCAAGAACACACTTTCTAATCTTCGTATCGAGCTTGGACCTCTCTTCCTTTGGTACGTGAACAGATGCCCTGTATCCAAACACCCTGAGATGATTGTACGAAGGATCACTTCCAGTCCATACCTTCTCAGGTACTTCTCCATTCAACGGGGCTGATGGAGACCTGTTTATCAAATACACTGTCGTGTGCATTGCTTTTCCCCATAACATCTTAGGCAATTTCGCATGGGATAACATGCATCTAATCATCTCTACAATGGTGCAATTCATTCGTTCAGATACACCATTATGCTGGGGGTCTTGGGCACCGTCTGTTCATGCCGTATACCTAGTGACTTACAATACTCATGAAAAGCCCCAATGTATTCACCACCATTGTCAATGCGGATGCACTTCAATGATCTACCTATCTCTCTCTTGACCATGGCATGAAATATTTTAAACATATCAAAGACCTCGTCCTTAGATGTCAAAGCATAAGCCTAAACCCTCCTAGATGCATCATCTATAAACGTGACAAAATACAATGCCCCACCCAAGGATTTTGTCCTCATAGGATCACAAACATCAGAATAAATCAAATCTAATGCATGCTCTTTCTTAATATGAGAAGCAGTTTTTACAAATAAAACTCTATGCTGTTTCCCTGATAAATAATCAATACATGTTTTGAGAGGTATACTTGTCAACTCTGGAAGGAGGTGCTTCTTTGCTAGTAGCTGAAGTCCTTTCTCACTCATGGGGCCAAGCCGTCTGTGCCACATGTCTATCACTGAATCTTCCGTTGCATTCAACGTACCCTTGCATATGCTAACACATGTCTTATATAGGGTATAACACATCTTTCCTCTTGCTGCGATTATTGAACCCTTGATGAGCTTCCAGTGCCCACCAACAAACCGACTCTCATAGCCGGCTACATCTAACCTTCCCGTCGACATCAAGTTGAGGCGAAAGTCGGGAATATGTCTCACATATTTTAGAACCAATGTACAGCCAACATCGGTTTTCACACAAATATCACCAACTCCCACAATCTGGGATACTACAGAGTTCCCCATCTTCACTATACCGTAGCTGCCTTGCTTGTAGCTTGTGAAGAAATTCCTTTATGGAATTGCATGAAACGATGTTCCTGAATCGATCACCGAGTCGGTGTCCTGATTCGCAGCCGTGAGACAAATATCGTGATCTGTTGAGAGAATGACCACAACGTCACCATCGGAGGCGACCGCAGTAGAGTCTGATTCATCACTTTTTTCCTTCCATTTTCCTTTCTGATCCTTTTTCTTATGACATTCACTTTTATAATGGCCATCCTTGCCACAGTTCTAACATTCAACATCTCTCCTAATATTAGACTTCCATCTAGATTTATCTCGAACTTTCTCGTCCTTTCTATTCTTTCCTCTCCTCCGATCTTGTGCCACAAGGGCCTCTTGTTGAGCAGACCCCTGAAACTTCCTCATTATCTCCTCATTGAAGAGACAACTCGTTACCTACTCCATGGACATCTTTTCATCTGGTGCAAAGTTACTCAGAGATACCACCAATGTCTCCCAACTATTAGGCAATGAGCTAAGCAATAACAAAGCCTGTAGTTCATCAGTCCAGAACCATCTTCATAGTGAAAAGCTGGTTCATAATATTGCTGACTTCATTCATGTGCTCAACCACCGAACCATTATCCTTGAACTTGAGATTTACAAGTCTTCTAATCAGGAAGATCTTATTGCTGGCTGTCTTCCTCTCATACAGCCCTTGCAATTTCTGTCATAGGTTAGCGGCTGAGGTCTCCGTAGACAAATGGTGGAATACAGAATCGTCCAACCATTGTCTAATAAACCACGCCACCTTCCAGTCCAACTTCTTCCAATTATCATCTGGCATATCTTTTATCTTCGCTAATATGCCTAAGATTGGAGCATACAAGTCCTTGCAATAAAGCAAGTCCTCTATCTTAGCCTTCCATATGGTCCAGTTAGACCCATTGAGGCTAATCATCCTTGATGAGCCACCTTCTATAATTCAGAATTGATCACACTTCCGTTCAACCAACCTGAACGCTCTGATACCACTTTTATTGGGTGCGTTTCACAAAACCTTAGGATCTCGCCCCCCCCCCAAACTATTTGAATTATGGGATATGATAAAGCAATGAACTAAATCAAATCATAAACCACATGACACAAGATTTTTATGTGGATAACCCTCGAAGAGGTAAAAACCGCAGGACCTGGTCCAGATCAACAGTCCACTATGAAAGAGAACTGTTACAACCAATCACAAGCACAAATCGCTTTGATCAAACCTTCTTCACCCACGCATGGATGGATAAACAATAAGAGAATATAGAAAATGGAGGGATCTCACTAATCACGAGGACGTAGAAGCGCCGAGACATAGACTGTGCAGTAGATCACCTCTAGAAGCAGAATCCTCCCTTCCACAAGCTCTCTCTCTCTCTCTCTCTCTCTCTCTCTCTCTCTCTCTCTCTCTCTCTCTCCTTGGACGTGAAAACCTCCTATTAGGATACCCTAATCTCGTTTTGGAACCTCTTAAATAGAGCAACCGAAGAAACAGAGCCAAAACAGGAAACTGCGTTTAAGCAGTCCGCGCATGGTCAGGCGCCCGGTCAGTGGACCAACGGGCGCTCGGCCAACCATAAATCTGTCCAGAGAGTTTTGAGATAAACTACCGAATTTCAGTCGCCTGCCCTAACATGGTCAGGCGCCCGACTGTCTGTAAAACAGTCCAGTGACTTAACTGTCATCCGAGGTGAATTTCGATCGCCCGACCAGAACCGACCGGGCACCTGACCTCACCCAAGCTGCACCATCTTCTCCTCTATACCTGAGGAGGATACCCCATCATATGGTACTGTCGCTGGCTACCACCACGTGCACAAGTCTATATGGTCGGCGGTACCCTCCCCAATGTCTCCCATTATTCCCTTTGGTGTGACCCACCAGAGCTATGGATTAGGATGAATTTGGCGATCTAGGTCTAACATGTGGGGGGTGTGACACGTGGATGGGTTTGATGCCACTCACACATTATGGTGTGCCCACAGGTACGTTTGAACGAATGTGACCATCCCCCTGCTTGCCCACTTGCTGGGAGAGATGTAATGAAAATGAAATAAGTATACGTAAAAAAAAAAAAATGGTGGAATCCATGTCTCAAATCACAACTCCTGTTAGCAAGACCTCTTCTTGCTTCATTTTCTTGTGTTCTAACTCACCTTCTCTTTCTCAACTACACCTTCTCACACGTATACAGCTCAAAAGGGTGGCATCTACAACGGACCATCTTCATCAATGGCTGGGAACATCACATTGGAAGCTCCGCCAGAGACCGAGAATTCGCCGATCGAGCAGGTGGCTTTGACAGTCCCCATCACAGATGACCCCTCTCTACCCATCTTGACGTTTCGAATGTGGGTCCTCGGCACTTTGTCGTGTGTCCTCCTCTCTTTCCTAAATCAGTTCTTCTGGTACCGAACGGAGCCTCTTACCATCACTGCCATCCCTGCGCAAATTGCAGTTGTGCCGTTGGGGCATCTCATGGCATCAACAATCACAAAGCGGGTCTTCTTAAAGGGTAGCCGGTGGGAGTTTACGTTGAATCCCGGGCCATTCAACATAAAAGAGCATGTCCTGATCACCATCTTTGCGAATTCAGGAGCTGGCACTGTCTATGCCATGCACATAGTCACGTCTGTTAAGATCTTTTATCATCGAACAATCACATTCTTCGTTGCACTTATTGTGGTACTAACCACTCAAGTAAGATCTTGTGAGCGTAACTGGAGCACGTTCTATTTTATTTTTTTATTTTTTATTTTAATTTAATTTCTTTTATGAAAATTCTAGATTTTAGGATATGGGTGGGCAGGAATCTTCCGACGTTACTTGGTTGAACCTGCTGAGATGTGGTGGCCCTATAATCTGGTTCAAGTTTCTCTCTTCAGGTATGTGCCATTTGCTTGGTGAGTTACACTCTGAGATTTTGAATTTTTGACAATGATGGTGGACAATGGGTCCTTGTGATATTTCGTTAAATCGTCCCTTTTGTCTTTTTTGTGTGTGAGTGTGTGTGAATTGGACCTTTGAGCGGTGGCTCATCTGAAAATTTGGTGCATTTTTATTAATCTATTGAACTAGTTGTCGTGAATCGATCAAATTGAAAAGTGAAGATTGTTTTACTGCATGTGGAAATAAAATTTCCTTTTTTTTTTTTTTTTATACACACGGAGCCCATACTCAGGCTGTAGTGGGACTTGAACCCCAGAACTCATGTTAAAACTCTACGGAAACTACCACTGAGGCAAGGATAAGACCTCAGCCTAAAACATAATTTCCTCAATTTAGAGGAAAAATCATTTTCATTTCTCCTCCTTCCTCATGCAATGGGCCAAGTTCGAGTCGCATATAGAAACACCTGCACCCACACCTGCTAGTGGAGCTGGTCATATCCATACCCATGATGGGCTTGAAATATGCATCTATGTCCATACTCATTAGGGTGCCGGGCTCCCAGGGATTGAATATTAATTTATGATTTGAAATTTGAAAAAAAAAAATCTAATAATTAATTTAAATGCTCAAATTTTATAGTAGAGATTAGAAAATTCTTTTCTTTTCTTAAAAACATTTATAAAATAAAATATATAAAAAAAAAAAAAAACAGTTTTACATGCTATTACAATTTTTTTAAAAAAATTCCCTGGCCAAGAACAACATATGTTCATAATGGGATGTCCCATTTTCATGATGGACCTATCTTGTTGGAGTAGCTAACTTGTATTTCCATAAATGGTCCATGGTGATCTTAGCGATGTGGTGCCCATCTTACCCATGTGTATTTTCATGTTGACCCATCGTTGATGATCTCAATTGTGTGGAGCCCATCATTAGTTGATCCTAACTACATGTATTTCCATTTAGGGCCCATTTTTTGGATGATCTTAACAATGTGGGGTCATCATTAGTAGATCATAACCATGTGTATTTTCTTGTAATGACCAATATTGTTAGATGACCTTAACAATGAGGGGCCATTGTTAAATATCTTATCCCCATGTGTGCCCATTGTTAGTCTACCCTACCCATGCACCTTTCCTTATGGAGTCCATTTATTAGATGATCTTAATCATGTGGAACCATCAAAGGTTATGATCATCATCACTGAAGTGTGACTTGTTGCACAGCACGCCAACAACGCCGGTGAATTGAGATCCAATCTATGGTCTCACCCACAAACGATAAACAGAAAGAAATAATAACTAGAAGTAGAATTCACACAAACCAACAATCCACAAGACAGAATTTATGTAAAAAAAACTCCAACAAGGGTAAAAAACACGGGTGCAAACTTTCACTATGAAGAAAACGAAGTTACAAGTAATACACTTACCTCCTTCGATGCTCCCATGCACAGAAATGGCCCTTTTTGCTAACCTTTCGCCTTTTTCTCACCTTGGACGTATAGAAACCTTAATCCCGTAGCCTAATCCCGGTTTACACCCCTTTATATGGTAAAATCCAAAATTACAACTCAAAATAGGAAACCCCGCACTTTAGTTCGCGGCCGATCGGGCGCCCCGTCAGATTTGGTCGAGCGCCCGCCCAATGCAACATATGTCCAGCGAGTAACAGCAAAAAATTACCTGAATATCGGGCGCCTGGTCCACTTAACCATCGGGTGCCCGACTGTTTCCAGAACAATCCAAAGACTTATGTCTTAGTGTACATGAATATCAGGCGCTTGGTCCACTGACCGTCCGGGCACCTGACTAGTGTGATTGGCTCAACACCTCAACATGACTATGGGGCAGCGGCTTGTTGCGGTAGTAAAGAGAATTAGGGACTGTTCAAATCAGCGGACCACTTAAGCATGTTTGCCCCTGGGTGGTGAGACATGTTGGACGTCTTGTTCAATTGCTGTGTGCCTGTTAGTTTATTTTACTCCAACCTCAATTAACACGAGTGACAGTGAGAAGGGAGCCTTACTGCACATTTACATGTGTGAGATCCTGACCACACATCAGGTGGGTCCATGTGAACATGCCCAGGCAAAAGAATCAGGCCGGCCCAACCATCAAATCATGAACACTTTGGCATGAAAAAACATGGTCAGCCCTAAAAGAATGACCAGTCTCACTTGACGAATGGACACCAGCCTAGTTTTCAGCCAGTGTACATCTATGGTGGGCCTAACCTGATGGGTGGCCCTCCGATGAAGTTGCTGCGGCCTTCTTTTACAGTTATTACAGTTACTAATGTTGTGACTGTAGAGCCCTCCATGAGAAGGAAGAGAGGCCGAAAGGCGGCGTTACACGGACCCAGTTCTTCATCATCGCAATCACCTGCAGCTTTGCTTACTACGTCCTCCCCGGCTACCTTTTCCCAATGCTAACCTCCCTTTCCTGGCTATGTTGGGTCTCTCCACATTCCGTCTTAGCCCAACAACTGGGTTCAGGACTCCACGGGCTAGGCCTTGGTGCTGTGGGTCTCGACTGGTCCACCGTCTCATCCTATCTCGGATCCCCGCTGGCCAGCCCATGGTTCGCCACTGCGAACATAGCTGTTGGCTTCGTCATTGTCATGTATGTCATGACGCCCATCACGTACTGGCTCAACGTCTACAAGGCCAAGACATTCCCAATATTCTCCAACAACCTCTTCAGGGCATCCGGCAAGAATTATGACATTTTGAGCATCGTCAACTCCAACTTCCAGCTCGACATCCCAGCCTATGAGAAGGAAGGGCGTCTCTATCTCAGCACCTTCTTTGCTATGACTTACGGCATTGGGTTCGCAGCTCTCCCTGCCACGCTCATCCACGTTGCCCTCTTTCATGGACGGTATGATCCTATACTGCTCATGGAAAAATCTTTAATGCTCTGATATCATGTGTTTGTTCCAAAACATATATACTTCTTTACTGAAAATGTTTGCATATGAATGGTAAGGAAACTACCACATGGTCATTTTAAGTACTTGATCAGATTAGGTATACTGCATCCAAATGCACCCTCATTGCGAATACCAAGGATATTACAATTGGGCCACTTGCACTTTGTTAGGCAAGTAGGCAATTCAATTTGATAGTGCATCCAAACACACGCTAAGAGAATGTTAGCACAGTTGCTATGTTACAATCTGCTGCAGCAGATCTCCTAAATGGAACTACAACCACAGTCCATGAATCCAGTGAAAAATAAAGAAAAATACATTCAAGAATAACAAAGAACGTGTCCAATTACAGAGAAACTAATAGAGAGAACGAAAATTTAAGTGAAATGAAATCCTCCTGGTGATGATTTTATTCTTCAAGTACTTCCAAGATTTAAAAAAAGAACATGTGGAATTCACTTGCACCGATGCAGGGAGATATTGCGTTTGAGCAAATTGATCTTCAAAGAGAAGAAAATGGATGTCCACACAAGGCTGATGAGCAAATACAAGCAAGTTCCTGAGTGGTGGTTCGTAGGCATCCTTGCCATGAACATTTCTGTCACCCTCTTGGCGTGCTGGTACTACAAGGGCCAACTTCAGCTGCCATGGTGGGGCGTGTTGTTTGCATGTGGCATCGCCTTTTTATTCACCCTCCCCATTGGAATCATCACCGCCACAACAAACCAAGTATGTTCTCTACACATCAACTTTGATTTTTTTTTCAACATTATAGAGGGCGCATTTGGTTGCACTACTGAACTGAATTGCAATTACACGAACACAAATTCCTTAGTGCATTGACGATATGGGCCATATTTCCAAGTTGGACTTGGAAGGCATGGAATTGTGACTTGTGTGCTGCTTCCTCAGTGTGATTTCTGAGCAGTAGTAAATATCATGACTCTTCTGTCATTTTCTCTCAATTAAACTGACTGCTGGTAGTGAATTCTTGTGCATCCAAATGCAGCCATGTTCTTCTGGTTTCTCAAATCATAATAATTTGTTCCATAATTTATCTATCAAAAGTGTCACCTGATCTTGTTATTGGTACACAGACGCCGGGATTGAACATCATCACTGAATACATAATAGGTTACATATACCCCGGTTACCCCGTTGCTAATATGTGCTTCAAGGTGTATGGATACATCAGTATGACACAGGCTATCACATTTCTTCAAGACTTCAAGCTTGGTCATTACATGAAGATCCCTCCCAGAACAATGTTCCTGGCACAGGTCACCTTCTCTCCTCCTCTTTCGAGTGCCCTGCAATTCTGGTATCCTGCCCCTAAAAAACTCTCTTGAAGTGGGGCACACCCAACAAGCCCATCATAGCTGCCGGCCTGTTTGGTGGGCCCCACATTGCTGCAAGTATCCAATCAGAGTATCAACAAAAGTGTCACTATATAAACCGAGTTATGGTCAGATTGGTACGCATGCCTATTGAGCAGTAATATCCAACCAATGGACTACATCCTTGATTGGTCATTGAATAAAAATTGGATGATTTAGATGTTCCTAATCGTCCAATCGATAGTATGCTTTTAAGCGGTTACCAGAATTTTTGGGCAACGAAAAAAAAAAAAACAAGGGAAAAAAGTTATATTTATCAGAATTACTTGATAGGTGCATTTTTGGGACCATAGCCCATCCAAGAGGTGGCTGGTTGAATGGACGTACGGTTCTAAATCCGTCATCTTCGTCAATTTGACGGCAGAGATGATTTATATGCTGAATTATGGTGAGAAGAGGATCATTCCTCTTTGCATCATGATAATCTCAAGATACCAACAGTGCATGTATATCTCACTTGTTCCACTTGAGGACTTTTTCTGTTTGTGGACATTCTCTTCTTATTAATCCAAAAGAAACCACACCGGCGGAAACTGTAGTGCGTGTGTGAATGTGATGATGGTGAATAAAATGAAACTTTGGCAGGTGGTTGGAACTGTTATAGCAGGAGTGGTGTACTTGGGAACTGGATGGTGGCTCATGGAGAGCATCCCCCACTTGTGTGAAACTGATCTTCTTCCTCCGGATAGCCCATGGACATGCCCATATGACCGTGTCTTCTACGACGCCTCCATCATATGGGGGCTGGTCGGGCCCCGCAGAATCTTCGGCAACCTCGGTGCCTACGCAGTCTCCAATTGGTTCTTCTTAGGTGGGGCCATTGCTCCATTCCTTGTCTGGCTCGCCTGCAAGTCCTTCCCAAACCAAGAATGGATCCGTCTGATCAACATGCCCCTCATCTTGGGGGCCACAGGAATGATGCCTCCGGCCACGTCCGTCAACTTCACTAGCTGGATCCTCATTGGATTCATCTCAGGATTCGTCATCTATAGGTACCGGCGCAACTGGTGGAAGCGCTACAACTACATACTCTCTGGTGGGCTTGAGGCGGGCCTGGCTTTTATGGGTGTGTTGTTGTATCTGTGTCTGGGGTTGGAGAACATCAGCCTCGAATGGTGGGGAAGTGGCGTGGATAGCTGCCATTTGGCTAGCTGTCCAACTGCCAAGGGCGTTGTCTCTAAAGGCTGCCCAGTCTACTGAGAAGGATGCGTTTGAATGCACTGTCGAAATCAAGAAGCGTTTGCATTGAGGTAATACTTTGAAACAATCAGTATTTTGCATCCAAACACACAAGGAGTTACTGTTTGTACGTAAATCTCAGTTTTATCTGAAATGGTTATATAAATTATCCAAGTGGAAAAGAACTAGTGGAAAGGATTACCTAGGGAAAAGTAGGACGCCAAACAGATTGCAGTGAAGCCCTTGTTCTGGCGTACATCCAAACAGTCACATATATGAAATGTTTATACAACTTTGCCTTGGAAAGAAATGAATACAACTCTTTACCATCGGATCCAGTGACCTGGTAGACTGTAGAGACAGAAAACCAATACCAAGTCGTCTATTCAGGATCTATGAAGTAAGAACCGGTGTGGCGTTTCTGAACAATATCTGAAGCATTCATCAGATGGGGCCCACCTTTTCTATACCCTGCCCAAGTGGGCCACCTATGATCACAATGACAATAGCATAGGAGGCACCCACGATGATTGAAAATCTACCCAATAACACCTTGATCGGATGATAACAGCTACTCATATAAGAGCCTTCAAAATGGAAGGTTACACCACTTTTACTTCTACCATTTATTTTGCATTCTCTTGTTGATGCCTGTGATGATCTAATTTCGATTATCTTTGGGTCACATGAGTTCCATAGTGGTTCTCCTCTATCCAACGGTCTTTGTTGATCGATGGTGTGATCAGTTGGGCCGCCGGCTGGATTAATCATCGGAGCTAGGAATAAAGTGGGACCCAAATGTATGACCATCCAGTCAAGTTTTTCTAGATTGTCACTGTTTTTTCAGACTTTTGAGAGCTGCATGTGGAGCTCGCAAACCACACGCCAATTGTGGCCCACCAATCCAACATACATCTCTGGCAAGTAACCGGGCCCAGAGTCCGAAAAAGCCTTACCAATTAGCTGATTTTTTTTTATTTTTTTTTAAAGGTTAGTGCACACATCCCACTATTAAGTACACACCCACACTGTTAGTCACACTGCAATGTTAACCACAACCACCCTATGTTGGGAATGGATACCAAGACCTCTGTGTTGAAATGAGGTTATCATCCCTCAGTCTACCACTGTCCCAAAGATGTGGGTGTACCAATCCACTGATCATAGCAATCGGGTAGTGCAATTTTCCCATTGGTTGGGAACCGTTTATTTCTATTTTAACCATCCGCTGCAGGCCACTAATCAAATGCCAACGATCATCCAAAATGCAAAATGACAGAATATTTAATTAAATATGGAAACGGTGGCACCAAGCAATGAATATAATTATTTATGTAGCATGATCTTCCCAAGGCCGGCCGACATGTTTAATCATGGCCTAAGAGTGATCGTAGTTGCTAGTGGATGGCCTACAATATAAAATACATTATCATCTTTGTCCTTACCCCAGTTAATTAGGTCTGCTACATGAATGTTGTCTTAGTCCCTACTCAATTAATTGGGGTTGGCTACATGAATCTTGTCCCACACAACATTATAGTGCATGCCTTGCCCTTGACAGCGGCTCAGCCCAACACACTTCAAGTTGCTCACAGGTCATGATTTTGGTTTTCAATACAAACAATAAGAAAGGAAATCTAATGTAAAGGTTTTCTCATATTTTTTTTCTATTGGATGTGCAACTAAGACCATACTACAAGACAAAGCAGAGTACGCAGCACCACAAAACAAAGCAGGAAAAAAGCTAAAACAAGCAATATTATTTTTCTTCTTTTAAATTCATTTCTTTTACTAATACACTCTATTAAGGGCCAGACCTTTAGTTAGACCATAGGTCATGTACTCTTTTCTTAATACCTCAATTGTCTTTTGGGGCCTTCCCCTTCACCTTTTTATTTTATTTTATTTTATTTTAAAGCCTTTAACTTGTACGAACTCACTCTTCCTAACCATAGTTTTTTGCCTTTGTATAGGGCTAAACCAAGTTTATTTTTCCTTATCTTATTACCCATCAGTACTACTCAATTGCCTCCAATACATTTTTTTTCTACTTCCACCCCTCGTCTTCCCATTCAATCATCTCAATATCCTAGTTTCAACTATGCTTGTCCTAAGAACTTGTTTTCTCTTCTTCTTCTTTTTTTTTTTTTTTTTTTTAATTGCCCAATATTCTGGCCCCATAAAGCATATATAATTGGCCTTAAACCATCCTATAATATTTTCCTTTCTCTAAAGGCACATCTCAATTTCTTCTACCTAGTTTGAATTCTATAGTCAACATCTTTTTCAATCTCTCCACTTTCATGACCTATAGACCCAAGGTATTAGAAGCAGTCGTTTTGGAAACTTCTTGGTTAATAGTCTTAACTAATTCCTTATTTTTACTCCTATCATTCTTAAAAATTGCACTACATCTACGTTGTTTTAGTCCAACTAATTTTAAATGTTTAGATTATAAAAAATCCCTCGATAAATCTAGCTTTTAGTTTATGCTCTCCCATGTTATGCCAATTAAAAGTATATCATCTGCAAATAGCATATACCATGGGATCCCTTTCTGCAGATGCCTTGTTAACTCATTCATAACTAATGCAAAAAAAAAAAAAGTATGGGTTTAATGTTGACCCTTAGTGTAAGCCTATAGTAATTGAGAACTCACTTGTCTCTTCAGTAATGGTCCTCACTCTAAGAGCGCTTAAAAAAGCCTTTAGGTGCACCATTTATCGACTGATGGTGGGTATTTGAGGAATTGGTCAATTTAGGTCATCAACCATGTATTGCAGCAAGAAAGCCAATGAGAGAAATTAAGAAGTCTCTTCATTTCCAGCAATAACAATGTCTTAGAAACTTAAAAGTACTTTAGGAACTTGTTTTCTTTCCTTGAAAAAGTGTTATGACATTTAAGTGTCTAGTTAATGGGTGAGCAATTTAATATTAGCTCTTTAGTGTTTTGATTATAACTATGGAGAAGCAAATGTATGAGGGGAACTAAAAAGTTTTGAATGAAATATCTCTTAGTAGAGAGAACTCTTATCCCTCTCTTACTAAAGCTTTGGCCTTGACAAATCCTTGATTTTTGGATGAGTTATAAGCCTATATCTTGGAGTTTCCTTCTCATTTAGCTGTACATATCTCTATGCCCATGTTTTCCTTATCATTTAGAAGGCAGGCCACATCAAGTGGTATCAGAGCAAGGCTCATTCGTTGGGGTTTTGAATCGCAAAATCCAGTGGCGCGCAATCGTGGCAAGGGTGGTCGTGTTGATCTCCCTCCACAAATGCATGATGCTCGAGATGTTAAAGTTGAAGACTTGAGAAGGCAAATGCAGTAGCTAATGGAACATTTAGAGTGTTTCAAAACTCAAACCAGTGTAGATGATGGTCTCACCTCTGAGGAAGATGTCAACCCTTTCAATTTTCGTGCTCCACGTGAAGAGCCGAATGATGTGGCAAAAGGTGTTTGTACGGCTCAATTTCAATGTAGAATTCATGACATCAATTTGAAGGTGGATATCTTAGAGTTCAAAGGAAAGAGTAAGCCCGATGAATTCATCAATTGGTTTAATACCATCGATTAGGTTTTTTATTACAAAGAGGTACCAGACCATCACAAAGTTAAGATTGTTGCCTATCAAGCTAACGAAGTATGTGTCAGCTTGGTGGGAATAATTGAAGGATAGAGGGAAAGAATGGGCAAAGCTAGAATCACCACATGACAAAAAATTAGCATTCTCCCAAAACCATGTCCCACATGAATGTTCCCATATCATCAGCTTTCTTTTCCTACATAGATCATTTAAGTTTCCTACTACAATATTTTCTTTCCGTTTGAAATTCTTTGCATTAGTCCATCCATATTCTGTCAAAATTGTCTTTTAATTCTATCATCTAGCCTTACTTATATCGCATATGCACTAATAACATATCCATCCATATTCTACCAAAATTGTCTTTTGATTCTATCATCTAACTTTATTAATATCTCATATGCACCAATAACATTAATTATCTTATCTCCTAACATAAAGCTTTACTAATAAAATTCTATCACCTACTCTCCTAACGTCTACAACTTTATCATTTAAATTATTATCTACCACTATCCTGCTCCCTTTTTTATATACCAAAGTTTGTATCCATCAATTTATCTAGTTTTATCCCATTTTCACTTATCTCTTGAATGGAAGCTATTTTAACTCTCTTTCATTTCATTATATCTACTAACTCTATACTCTTGCTTTCTAATATCACTACATTTGATGTGGCAAGACAAATCATATTCTTTTGAACTAGCTTCTTTACATGCACACATCTAGAATGGCGTGGGAATCATTGTGGACTTCTCACAACATGCAAGCATTGTTGCGGTGCTTGTTGCTTCTGGGGGATGCCCTATAGCTTACCCCATTTCTCACTCCACCCAATTCCAATACAATGGGTTGCTTACAGAGAACGGCCCAGCATGAGTTTGGAATGCCATGTTGTTCAGATTCATGATGGAAGTAATGGCACAAGTTTGAGGACAAGTGCCAACCTTAGACAACCCCCCCCCCCCCCCCCCCTCTTATTCCGGCGAATAGCAATGAAAGCACAAAACTCTCATGGGCTCAATGTAACAGACTATTAAATAAGTTGATTACAATCAAGCGCTGTCCAATAGTCTAGCAGATAGGTTGATTACAATCAATAAGTTGGTCCACCATATTTATACATATATAATAAATAAATAAATAAATTGGCATGCACTTGATTCACTGAAAAAGGTTGTTGTGGATGTCAATTAATTCCACCATGGATATCCTACCCAACTGATATCTAGGGTACATCCAAACAATCCCGTACATCATGATTCGGGCAGCTTAAGAAACTTGAATGTGTTCTAGGGCTAGGGAATGATCCAAATATAGTCAATGGTAGCACATGTACCAGGATGGTTAGTTTATGCTTTTGAAGAGGGTTCCGCTAGCTGCTTGCAAGTGATGGAGCATATGGGACCCATAGCAATGCGATATGGAGGGCACACTGTCCATCACCATCCGATGATAGTCGTCAAGTACCCAATCCAGCTTTCTTCAATACATCAGCATGTGTACAGTAATTGAACTGCACAAGCAGAAACAAACCACACACTAACAATGCCATCATCTTAAACATGGGTAAACGAAAACAGATGAAGAAAATGACATTCTAAGAAAAAACAAACTGCAGAAAGGAGATTCTGTAGCAGACATGTTAGTTCCTTAGAGATGAAGAGAACTGAAAGGCAAATGGCCCATCTACCTCAATGGGGGTGTGATTCAAACAAGCTACAAACCAAAGCAAACCACGACACTCAAGATAACCTCAAAACCTGTCAAAGAACAAGGTTGCAGTGTTAGGAAATAAAACATTCTAACACATTGAGGCAATTATCCTTAGTTCCTTTCTAAAGAAAAAAGAAGAAAAAAAGGGCATCACAAGCAATGAAGGATGATACAAGAGTGATATTGATTCGGCTCGTCTAACTACCAATTGACTGGAAAGAGATGAGCCGGACCAACATCACGCCTTGTCTTCCTCTTCAATTGGCAATCCAACTTCGCCAATACTCAATCTTCTATGTCGAAGTGAATGCTAACTCATCAATATAAATAGCAAGAAGTAGAAGATGGAACAAAAAGAAAGAGATAGTGGGGAATCCTATACAAATATAGGAATCAAGCATATTTTGAATTTCTTCTACTCAAAAAAGAAAGAGTGGTCAATGACTATTACCATAGATGGCTCTGAGTAGCAAGATCTGAAAGACAAGGCGTGACATTATTATTGCTGAGCATATGGAATAAAAATTCTGATCAGAAGTTTGGAATCCCACTTTCGAACCTCTTATCGCTTATTAAAGTGCTTGGTGGGGGATCTGTTAATTGTCATCTGACATGGACTGCGGACTTGCCCATGTCATTAGGCAGCCATAGGCACGATTATGTAATGCACTCGGTGCCACTCTACTAGTATGAACGCAGTGTAGATGTATCACTCCATGGCACGATTGATTTTCTTGATCATATATGGAGTCACCGTTTTTGCTAGCAACATTTAAGGGTATGTTTGGATGTTCAATTGAGTTGAATTGCAATGGCTAAATACAATGAAGAGCCAAGTGAAGGACTAGCCCTCAAATGTCAATTACTATTGCTTCAAGTCAATCTGAAAAATACACCTGGATCCATAGCTCAAGTGGCAGACTGAGTGAAGATAGCCTCGTTTCCAAACTGAGGTCATGGTATCAATTCCCAAAAGTGGGGGTGGCTAACATAGCAGTGTGACTAACAGGGGGTGGGTATATTAACAATGGGGTGTATGTACTAACCCAAAAAAGAAAAAAGAAAAAAGTCCAATCTGAAATACATGAAACGACAGTCAAGGTTCATTTTGTCCCTCAACTAAAATGTTGCTGGCCCCCCTCCTTTGTTGTTCATTTCAAGTGAGCATCCAAACACAGCATAAACTAAGCTAGTTTCTTGGCATTTTGACTGTGGTTGCAGTGTTTTGCCTATATATAGAAGCCTATAACTGAAAGAAATTTCATGTGTGAGTTGGGTTATTCTATAGAGATTTCTGTGTGATTGGGAAGCTAGAAGGATGTTAATGGCTCCCCCACTTTTCTTTTATTTTAAAAATCAGGTGGAGAGCTGCCTTAAAGGAGGGAAATAAAGCAAAGATGATAAGAATCATGTTTGTTTAGTGTAATGCTAGATTTCCCACGTGATGTAAGGGCTCTTTGTTTTATCATGGGGCCCACCCTTTTCTAGGCTGCCTGAGGATTAAACAATCATAGACATTGTTTAAAAATGACCGACCTTTCTCTGGCTTTGCACCCACCGCCCATTGCCATCTTTCCCCTATTTCTTTTTAGAAAGATATACAGGCCCTGACTCAGCAACCGTACGGTCTATGATGCTTTCAATTCACAGTGGTGGGCTCAGGATATACAGTACCAAACGCAGCCTCAACTACGCCAGAGGGGTTTTGCAGTGCGACTCTCCATTGACTGAGTGAATTGGGTGAAGATGGTCCATGAGTTCATCAGCGAACTCAGGAGGAAGAGAATGTGAGTGTTCTCAGTTCTGATTGGACAGCCTTAGGAAGCATGATGCATATTTGATTCATGGTACAAGATCTTTTTCTCTGCATATGGATGTATGAGCACTGAACGATATTTTCAGTTACAACAGCCGAAATCGTCCCAGTTCTTGAATCATGGATGGCAGATCTACATCTATATCTTGTCCAAAATAAAGGATCATGCAGGTAGACTAATGGTCCAAAGGTTTAACTCAGAAGTTCCATCAGATTTAGTTGGTAATGACTCAGACCCAAAATCCAATTCGACCCAAAATTAAAAACTGAAGAACAACAATCATTTTAAAGTATACAAAAAATTTATTATAAAGTGCAAATTAGTAAACTTATGAAAAGTCAATGGAAAAAAGAGAAAACCCAGAAAAAAAAAAATTAGACTCAAGGAAAAGAGAGTAGAAGAAAAGATAAAATCGCCGAAAGTGAGGTTCCCATCCATGAGATTTTAGCCTACAGGTAGAATGGCAAAATCTCATCCTCAATCATCTGGTGGCAGGAGCTAATAGTCCAGTGCAAGCAGGCAAGCAACTCAGTCCACCTCACTATTGCAAAAAGAGGCGGAGATTGGTATGCTCTAAGACTTGTAAAATGCCTTGTACACTTTTCCAGACTCGGACCAAGATATCGTAGACACTAGATAAACAAATCCAGCTACAGTGCTCGAGAGTGCCACAAGCAGCTTTAAAATGTCCGCTTGTTACTGTGGATG
Organism: Liriodendron chinense; assembly: GCA_003013855.2. Classification (NCBI taxonomy): domain Eukaryota; kingdom Viridiplantae; phylum Streptophyta; class Magnoliopsida; order Magnoliales; family Magnoliaceae; genus Liriodendron; species Liriodendron chinense. The sequence continues at coordinate 6,132,109 of ML058440.1, forward strand.
TGAATGCGTTCAAGTGTTGATTAAAAGTTGATGTACATGATAAGGGCACAAACTGATAGCCAATTGATGCTTCAGGTCAGGGTAGTGGGCCATAGCTTGGCGTCTGCTCAGCACATCATGAGAGGATTGAATTGAACTGCCTAAACAATGCAATGACGACAAGGACTACCTCTACACTAAGAATCAGACAACCATGAAGATAACTGGCTCACAAGTGCTTCAGTCTTTTCTATCTGAGTTCACAATGAAAATCAAAGATACCAATGAATGCACTTGTATAAATAAAAATGATCGTAGCAAGCCGACCCAAAGCCACCAAAAATATTAGTGAGTGGCATCCTTCTCTTTCTTTCTAAGTTCTTTGCCTCAGTTTCTAAAGAACCAAAATCCTAAAATTACATCAAATAACCAAAAGAATGTTTACTTCAAACGAGAATTTGTAGTTCCAGAATTACAAGTACAAAACACCTCAAGGGGATGTCAATTGCAGTTTGAAATGAATGTTCATAGATGGTGTGGAAAGCTGCTGACTATTGCATGATATTCTGGACATTTTCCATATCAAAATGGAGGAATTATGAAATGAAGTTAACATGAAAAATGAAGAGTATATTTTCCGTCATCAATGGTAAACACGAGAAATAGAGCCAGGCTGAATACCTAGAATGAGAGCAAGAAAAAAAGAAAAGAAGGAAAGCAACAAATGATACATTGAAGATGATTCACATGCCATATGCTATTTGGTCCAACCAGGCAAATCTATTGGAGGGGCTTTATAGAAGGCCATGTCAACTCCACCAAATATCCATTCAAAATAACAAGGCTTGCTGGGGAAGAAAAAGGTAAAGGGTGTCAGCAGGTCTGGCCTGCATGTCATGGGTTGAGCTTGGAGCTAGATTCCTAGGCCTGTTGAATCAGGCCATGCCTAAAAGTCAGGCCCAATTGGCAGGATAAGTCGGAAGATTAGTCGTTGGAGTTGGGGGGTCCTTATCCATGACCAAAATTGTCTACACAAGAAGATTAAATATTGGTGGGGGATACCCAAAATGACAAGTGTCACACTGAAGTCTTACGATTTTATCATTTTAAAGTCATGGAGGCCATCCAAATTTAAAGGAAAAGAATCAAATGATCAAAAGAGATAAAAATGTCTTGATCTTCTTCTTCTTCTTTCTTTTCTTTTCTTTTCTTTTCTTTTTTATTTTTATTTTTATTTTGTATCTACCCCATGAAAAGTGAGACCTGTCATATAAACAGTTTGGATCATTAGAGGATAACCCCAGATCTGAAGGCTGAAGAGTCGATGTGTTATATAGCAATACATCTGGATGTATTCTAGCAAGCCTCCTTTTGGCATTGTATTTGTGGTGGCTGCACACAATTTGAGTGTGCAGACTATTACATCAACATTTTAAAATGATAAAATGCCCATATGAAGCTGGTAAAAGGAAATGATAAAATGCCCATATGAAGTTGGTAAAAGGTACATCATTAAGTGCATAAAATCTGAATCATAGGTTGCTGGGCAACTAAACACAGATGAATTACCTAAATGCCATTGCCTTTGGTTTGAATTCCTTCCCATGTCCTTTGAAAATTCAGAGTTTAGGACTCCCAGAAAATAATTGCATGGAAAAAATTGCCAGAGATTACATACTAAAAATATGCATGCATGAATGGCATAACAGGCCAGGCTTAGGCTTCACGACCTTTTAACTGGATCAGGCTTGGGCCTTCTGTTCTTCCATCTGCCTCAGCTGACCCTGACCTGGCCAGTTGACATCCCTAGGAACAGGTCAGGCCTTCTAAACACTTATTGAATTGCATAAATGCAGCCAGCCGGTGTCATAGTGTTGTGGTCTGACAGGAATTAGAAGCAGTGGCAAAAAGACACAACAGAGAAATATAAAGTAGCTTCCAGACACCTTCTCAAGACAAAGGAATGCTGCAGCAAGAGACCATGCCAGTGCCAGCAAATGGAGATATTTGACCACATTAAGAATCATGCATTGCAATATAACCACCATTGAAGGAGTATTCTTTTCCAATCAGTAACCATTGAAACAGTAATTATAATTAAAGAATCCAAAACAATAACTCATTGTTCTTATTATAATTTACAACATCCATTTTAAAGAGTTAACTAAAGTTAAACACCACTGCTTCCATTTTGTTGCGCAAGTATTTCACAACCACGCCTTATTCAAATGGCTTACATTATTATTCACATACCAAATCTTACTCATAGGAGTATGTTAGCTCAGTTGAATCCATGCAGAATCCCCGTTTGCTTGGGAAACCTTCACCTCTAGTAATTAACCAACCTGCATCTGCATTTCCCACTTCCCAACCTTGGGAGATTGTTCCATTGACAAGGGTAAAGGGTAGCCCTGATTCCTACAGGTCTTCATTTGAACTCCTTGCTTTGGCCTCTCATCCCTAAGGCTTGCTTGCTCTATACGAAGTGCCCTGTAGGTTCCTGTAGTCACTGTTGAAGCTTTAGCCTACAGTTGATACCACCAGGTGAAATGAGTTATGGAGTTCTTGAATAGCAACCTGCAGGTACTAAATGCAAAGACCAGCCTTCCTTGTTCTGCTTACAAATGTTCAGTTCAGATCCACTAAAAGCATGCCAATTCACCAACAATCTTTGAACTGATGATAGACCAATTAGCCTCTTAATTCACTAGGTGTGCATAAAAAACAAATCCCAAAGCACAACATGATTCGTTTTCACAAATAGGGTCCTTTTTTCATGACCGAGAAGCAGGGCATAAGTGAATAAACAACCTTGCAAGTCACAGACCTGCTGCCAAAGACAAGGGAGCTTAATATCGTGATAGTGTGTTAAAATCCAATAGCGTCACTTATTTTCTGAACACAATTGATAACAAAACCACTCCAACTCACTCTAACCAGCATCCTCCAATATCCTGTCAAGTTCAAGCCTCCAGCTATCTAAATCAGTGGCAACCTTCATTACAAACACAGCCCAAGAATCAGCATCAAGCAAAACCCCTCCAGTGAGCATAGCTATAGAAAGAACCTTCACAACCTCCTCTTCCATTCCCGCCCCATAAAGCCCATCAACCAACATCGAGTATGTAAACTTATTCGGCATGCACCCTTTTTCTAACATCTCCTCCAAAACCTTAACACCCTCCCCAGCCTTCCCCAACTTACAAAACCCTTTGATCAACAAGTTATATGTAAACGCGTTTGGCACACATCCCTTGTCCACCATGTCATCCCACAACCGCCCGGCCTCCTGCAACTCCCCGTGCTCACACATCCCTGATATAAGAGTGTTGTACGTCAAAGCGCTTGGTATAGATCCTTTCTCAAACTCATCAAACAGCTTCCTCGCATCCCAAACTTTCCCTTTCTTACAAAGCCAATATATGAGTGTGCTCGAGATTGCATTATCTGGAGTGCAATTCTTCTTCAAGAGCTTCTTCCATATTTCACATGCATCTTCAACCTTGCTGTCCTCACAAAGAACATCTATTAGTCTACAAGCAAGTGCCGAGCTTGGTATATACTTCTCCTCAAGCATATCATTGAGTAAATTCAAAGCTTCTCCTGCTTTCTTTTCTTTACAATACGCCTCGATCAAAACACTATAGGTAACATCATTTGGAGAGACACCATTCTCTTCCATCTCATCCATGACCTTAACACCATCAATCAATCTTCCTTGGCTACAATACCCATCGATCAAGATCGTGTACGTCATTGCATCTGGGATCCATCCTCTATCAAGAATCTCATCAAAAACCTTCCGGGCACCGGTGAGATCGCCTCCAGCACAGAGGCCCCCAAGAATAGTCGTGTAGGTCACAACATTTGGGACCATCCCCATGCCAGGCATTTCATCGAGCACCTGGAAGGCAGCTCCAATATCGTTCTTCTTACAGAGCCCTTTAATCAAAATATTGCAGGTGAAGACATTCGGAATGATGCCGAATCTCTTCTTACAGCTCTTGAAAAGTGCATACACTGTATCGAAGCGCTTGTTCTGTATCATGGCATTGAGGAGGGTATTGAAAGAACGTACCGACGTCTCGACACCGAATTCCCTGATACGAAGGAAAGTCTTCAGTGCCGATTTCGGGCGGCCATGCGAGGCCGTAGTTTCGGATGACCGCGACGAAGACGTTCTCACCGCAGCGGATGCGGGAGCGCTGGAGGTCGGAGAGGAGAGTCTCCATGGGGGTGAATGCGCGGGAGCGGGCGAGCTTCTCGATCATGGTGTGGTAGGTGTCGTAATTATGGGAGAAGTTAGGGTGGAATTTGCCAGCGTGTTCGAAGATTTGGAGGGCGAGGTCGAGGTTCTGCTGGCGGGTGAGCATGGTGACGAGGCGTTTTGGGTGGAGGCGGGTGGGCCAGGGCTTGATGGGTGGGGTGACGGTGTATGATTTGAGGAGCTCTGATTTGGAATTGATGGTGGAGAGAGGGGGGTGGGGTGGGGACAGGGAGGGATCGACGGTGGGGGTGAGATGGTGGGAGGAGCGGGCCAGGGAATGGAGGGATGGGATGGGCCCTTTTTTGAGGTGGCAACGGTGGAGCATGCTTCTTTTCTTTTTTTTCTTTTTTTTTAATAGGTTTTGAGCATTCAACGGAGGAGGAAGAGCAAAGGGACAAATGTACAAGTCGGAAATCAGAAATCTCCGGGAGGAAGTATGGGGATGAATATCCCGCACGGGTGCACATTACGCACCAGGTTCATTTGGGTTTTCGCGAATTGAGTTCGGTGGTGAGTTGACTTGGAAAAGTTTTGTGGGCCCACTATGATGTATGTATTATATCCACACCGTCCATCAATTCTGCCAGATCATTTTATGGCATGATCCCAAATTACGCAGAGCCAAACCTCAAGTGAACCACACCACAAAAAGCAGGTTGATTGAACGGCTGCCATTGAAAACTTATTGGGGGCACAAAAGTTTTGTATCAAATGGATGGCTATGGTAGCCATAGGGAGGTTTCAGTGGTGGTGCTTTCTGTAGTGTGGTCCACTTGAGATTGGATCTGCCTCATTTTTTCTGTCAAATGGATGGATATGGTGGATATAACACATGCCTCGTGGTGGGCCCACATAACTTTGCCACGTGTGGTGTGTGGCACACCACGCAATCCGCTTCCGTTCGTTTTGAGTCTGTCGTGCCACCGTGTGGCCACCTACTCGGGCCCACATGCTAATGCTCCGAATGAGCCGTCCATAGTCTAGTTATTACCGTAAGTCAGCTATGATCCTATAATCAAGCTTAAATGATAATTATAAGCTTTGATTTCTAGAGTTGAATGCGAGCCATTGAATTTTTATTCTTTGTTATTATAAATCCATCTACGGACTCTGATGGTTTCCATCATCTGTTAATCTTACTTTCTTGTATAACATATGATAACGGACGGTGCCGATCAGCATACCATCAGCATGTGAGCGATGAGAGCGGACATGTAATCATTTATTTCATTGGCTTGCTGTCTCACGCGGTTTGGCTGGTGACCCCAACACCATCCAGCCAGCCAGCTGGTGTCAAAGCTCGGTGGGCCCATCATGATGTATGTGTTTTATCCACACCGTCCATCCATTTTTCCAGCTTATTTTAACGACATAAGCCTAAAAATTAAGCAGATCCAAAGCTCAATTGAACCACACCACAGAAAAATCAGTGGAGATTAAATGCTTACCAGTGAAAACTTCTTGACAGCCATGTAAGTTTTCCATCCAGTTGATATTTTAGTTTTCCGTTCATCCAAGGTCTGTGTGACCTTATGAACAGGTTGGATGGCAAATAAACTTCATGGTGGAGCCTAGGAAGGTTTCAACGGTAGGCAGTTTTATCCCCCATTATTTCATGTGGCGTGGTCTACTAGGGATTTGGATCGGTCTCATTTTGGAGCCTCTACGCTAAAATGAGCTGAAAAAATGGACAGACGGCATTGGATAAAACACGTGCGTCATGGTGGGGCCATGTAGGCTGTAGCTTTGACACCAACTAGCTGGCTGGTGTTGGGATCACCAGCAAACTGCGTCCAGCAGATTAGTGGGCGCGATCGATCCCTAACTGTGGGGCCCACCATGATGTATTTGACTTACATCCATGGTGTTCATCTGTTTTGAAAGCCCATGTAGCTTCGACACCAACTAGCTGGCTGGTTTTGGGATCACTAGCAAACTGCGTCCAGCCGTAGTGGGTGCGATCTCCTAATAGGATCCCTAACTGCGGGGCCCACCATAATGTATGTAACTTACATCCATGGTGTTCATTTGTTTTGAAAGCTCGTTTTAAGGACATGATCCTAAAATTGAAGCAAGTCTAAATCTCAAGAGTTCCATGGTACACGAAACCAGAGCTGGAATGGAGTGAACCTAGTCAGGCATGGCAGAGCTTGGCTTAGGTGCCGTTGGATAAACTGAAAATTAATTTTAGTACAAAAGGCTTAAAAGAGGTTACTTTTAGTAATTATAAGTACTGGAAAATCTGTTTAGTAATTTATGTAAAAAAAAAAGTCTTAATGCTTGTAAATAAGCAATTTTTTTTGCAAAAACTCGTTTAGTAAAAGTTAATCACAAACATCTGAAATTTGAGAATTTATTATGTTTATCCATGTTGCCCTAATTCCTACTTTTTGTTGAATATGAATGGTAACCTATTATTATCATTCCTCCAAATTTACTACGTCAACACTACATACATGTGTGCTATGTTATAGACTGGCTTATATTCGTAGTGACAGCCTGCACCCACTTTGATACTAGTCGTGCAAGAAAAGATGTGGCATGTGATGCATGTGTTTTATCTAGTCCGCCCATCCATTTTCCGAACTAATATTAGGGTATGAGCTAAAAAATGAGGCAGATCCAAATCTCATGACCACACCACAGGATGTTGATGGAATGCCTCCATTAAAAACTTCTTAGGACTCTCGTAGTGTTTATTTTCTATGCAACCTATTGATTAGGTAATGTAAGCCTGAGCAAAGAGAAAACACAAATATCTGCTTCATCCAAACTTTCATGGCCCTAAAAAAGTTTTTAATGGTGGGCATTCAATCACTATTGGATCCTATGGTATGGTCCACCTGAAATTTGGATCTAAGTTCATTTTAGGGACCATACCTTAGAATGATTCAGAAAAATTGATGGATGACTTAGATATGCAATACATAGATCAAGGTGGGCCTACAATGAGGGCAACACCCACTAACATATTACCTTGCAACTACTGCTGCCCCTTTTTACTCGAAATGCACACTGTACCTAGTTGGTATCATATTTACAAGGCAAAGTTTTGTGGACTAACCATGATGTATGTGCTATATCTATGCTGTCCATCCATTTTTTAGGCCATTTTAGGGCGTGAATCCAAAAATAAAGTAGCTTCAAATTTCAAGTGGACCACACCACAGGAAACAATGGTGATTGAATACCCACCATTAAAAGCTTAGTAGGGTCCTATGTAATGTTTATTTGTCATCCAACCTTATGTAATATTTATTTGTCATCCAACTTGTTGATTAGGTCACACGGACTCCGATGAAGGGAAAACACAAATATTAACTTCATCGAAAACTTTTATGGCCCTTAACAAGTTTTTTATGGTGGATGATTAATCACCATTGTTTCCTATGGTGTGGTCCACTTGAGATTTGGATTTGCTTCATTTTTGGGATCATGTCCTAAAATGATCTAGAAACACTAATGGGCGGGTTGGATATATATCACATACATCTAAGTGGGCTCTCACAGTTGGGGCAACACGTCTAACAAGGGATTATGTTACGTAAAACACGGCACATCTATCATACCTTACTTGGCAGAATTCTATGGGCCCCACCATGATGTATGTGTGATATCTGCATCATCTATCCATTTTGTCAGGTTATTTTAGGGTATGAAACTAAAAATGATGCAGATCCTAAGTTCAAATGGTCCACACCACAAAAAACAGTGGCAATGGAACATCTACCATTTAAAACCTCTTGGGCCCACAAAAGTTTTGGATCAAACTGATATTTGTGTTTTTCCTTTTTCTAGGTCCATGTGACCTTGTGAAGAGGTTGGATGTAAAAAAAACATCACGGTGGGCCCTAAGAAGGTTTTACAATGGGTGTCATTGTCCCCATTATTTTTTGGTGTGGCCTACTTGATTTTTAGACCTGCCTCATTTTTTGGCTCATGCCCTAGAGTGATCTAAAAAAATGGATGAAGAGTGTGGATATAATGCATATATCATGGTAGGGCTTATAGAACTTTCCTACATTACGTTGCAATACGCTTTAGAAGTGAAAGGATAATAACATCTTTTCAAAATATTGACAAGGATAATTTTGTTCGCCATCCTTAAAAACTTTAAAGTAAAATCACTTACTGCATTCAACGATAAGTGATAAGCCAAAAGCCTATGGCTAAAAAAGATTCACCGATTTTAACTGATTTTTAACATTAAGTGCTTAAGCTTTTGTTTTTACTAAACTGCCTAAATTCTCAAAATTATTGAATTTTCTCATTTTCAGTGATAAGTGGTGTAATTGAGTTTTACCAAACAGCACCTTAGTTTGGCCAGCAGCTTATTCCAGCTCGAGTCTGGCTCAACTAAGTCCTGAAGCCTAATCGACCAGCTCAGTTTCGTTCAATCAGGAACTCATGCCAAAAAAAAATGTTGACATGGTCACACAAACCTTAGTAAAAGAAAGAAAACAAAGATAGGAATGATCCAAAACTTTTATTACCCTTAATCATCACTATTTCTTTTGTGAACTTGAGATTTGATTTACTTCATTTTTAGGCTCATTCTTTATAATGAGCTGACAAAATAGATAAATGGGGTGGATGTACAATACATACATCAAAGAAAACCCTGTGGTTAAGGTTGCCCTACGTTGGGAATAGATTTTATGGTGCCTTGCCGTGGCACTTACCTTAGTATACTCTCCATGTCTATACTGGTCATCTGTTTCTCCTACTCATTTTGGAGCAAGAGTCAAAAAGTAAAGCAGATCCAACCCTCAAGTGGAGGATGCCATAGAAAAGACTGGTGATTGAATGCTGCAAATAAAAAGCCTTGAGTCCCATCATAATGCACATGAGTTTTTGCTTGCCGTCTAACTTGTTGATAAGGTTATAGATCTTGAAGGAAAAAATTAAATATCAGCTTTATCCAAAACTTTTGTAGCCAAAAAGAAGTTTTCAGCAGTTAATCACCATTGTTTCTTATGGTAAGGTCAGCTTGAGATTTGGATATGCATTCTATTCAACTTATGCCCTAAAATCAACGAAAAAAAAAAAAAAAAAAAAAAAAAAAAAAAAAAAAAAAAAAAAAAAAAAAAGAAGAAGAAGAAGAAGAAGAAGACAACGTCAATGTACATCACATGCATCATAATGGCCCCCATGTTTAGGGCTGCACCTAATCCGCTCCCACTATGATGGGTGAGGCCAGGATGACCCTAATCAGCTCCTTCCTGACAGTCATATGGCTGATTTTTATTTTTTTAATTTTTCACATAGCCATATCTTTATGCTGTCACACATTCTGAATATCCAATCCATGTAAAAGGTGGGCTGCAACATTATAGTCATTTGGCACAAAAGTCATGACTGTCCATTAATTTTGACACAATGCCCTGGTTCATGGACGCTAGTTGCATGCTAGGTGATCATCTTTGTGTGGTCCACCTTTTGCACAAGTCCAATAACCGGCTGGCAGGAAAGAATTGTATATAGGTGAGGATGTGAAAAGCCATTGTATATAAATCTTTTGTGGTTATTAAAACTCGACTCAATGAATGGGTTTGTGGATCCGATGATTTATGTGATTTATGGACTTTCACAAAAAAGCAAAGATGAATGGTGGTTGTTCAGAAGGTCCTAATCACTATGAGAGTAAAAAATGTCTTATTACTCTTCTGATTCTACTACTTAGGATGGCTTTTATATTATGATCAATGGGTTAAATCATCTATAAGGTGGGCCAAATAGATGATAAATGTGTTTTTTTTTTCTTCTTATTTTTCATAGAAGTTTTATCATTTAAATGGCTTGTGGGAGGGATCACTCATCTCATCCACTTGTGCGACGGATCACTCATCTCATCCTATCTTATCATCTTTCTACTTGAGTTTAAATTTCCCATCTCATCGTCTATTCATTTGAATTTGAATTTCATTATTTACTTGAATTTGAATCTCGAATTCGAATCTTTAGGATTATGAAAGATGGGCTGGAGCGGGAAAAAACGCGTTGACTCGCCCATTAGTGGGCGTGAATTAGGTGTTACCGTAGGTAACAGCTTAGTTGGGTGTTACCCCTACTGTATGGCCCACATGAATAATATTTTGTATATCCACGCCGTCCATCCTTTTCTACAGCCCATTTTAGAATGAGGTTCCGAAAATTATGCAGATCTAAATCTCAAGTGGACCATACTACTAGAAACAGTGTGATTGAGTGCTCCACCATTAACAATTCGAAAGAGCTCATTGTAAGGTTTTGGTAATTTTTATTTTCAATCCAAGCTCTTGATAATGTAAATAAGGTCTTGATGAAGGTAAAATATAAATAATAGATTGATCCAAAATTTTTGTGGCCCATGAAACATTTTTAATGGTTATTCATCATTGTTTCTAGTGGTATAGTCCACGTGAGATTTTGATCTTCTAAGGGTTTTGTATCACATTCTAAAATGAAATGAAACACGGTGTGGGGTTTTGTATCACATTCTAAAATGAAATGAAACACGGTGTGCTGGTGCTGTAAGCAGCGGGAATTTCTCCCTCGAAGCCAGCAGTGGTCTACTTGCAATAGGGATGGTCCAAATTAGATCGATGGTCCACACTCAACTAGCAAAAGGCAAAACAAATAGATGGCAACTGATCTGGTTTGAAGGACCTGCCTGAGAAGTGAACATTTTTTCTTTTTAATTTTCATTGAATTTGGACTGTTGACTGTTTTAATCTTAACTGTCTATTCCTACTCCACCAGCCGGATGGTTGTACTTTAATTTAATTTAATTTTAAGGTTATGTTTCATATAAAGTGATCCATATTTTTTACGGTTTCGATGAAAAATGTCGCGTCTAAGTGTCACAAATCTTTGTGCCGTAGTATGGATGGTCATGGTACGCCAGACTATCAAAAGCTTTTTCTAGAAAATGAATTCCCGGCTTGCGTACGGGACGAGCCATTTTACAACGAAAATTCAACTTTCGCGGGGGAGATAATTCGGTAGAGATAGTAGAACCGAAATCGGGTAGACCTATCTCTACTATAGCCACGTGGCGGAGAGAATCATCATCTTAGACCGTCCATCTAATTAAAATATTGTGGAAGAGACGTAATGCATTAGTCCATATAATCAGTGGCCTCTTCATCAATGGTAGAAAACAGAATTTTTACCGTTGATATCTAGTGGGGAAATCTGAAGGAAACTAGTGTCTGGAATTATCGGATAGTTTTGATTTTTGGAACATCCTCGATCCGTTATATTCTTAACTTAAAGGACGATCGTGATTGACAGTTAACTTTTCCACGTGTACCGTGGAGAGATGGTTGTACAATCTCTACCATATCAGATCACCGTTCGGTATCATGGCCGCGACACGTGAGAGACACGTGTCACGTCTGCTGCATCTCATCTGGACAAAACGACTCCGATCAGTGAGGACTGAAGGCAAAACGAAAGGCCGTCCCTCTCCCTCTCTCTCTCTTGAATAGTAGATCTTCTATTTGAATGGAGAAATTGCCTGCAGATATCTCTTTCAAGATTTTCTGTTTGTTAGATCACCAGAATCTTGCAAAAGCCCAACAAGGTTTGAATAAGATCTATTTCTTCTTTGATCTTTTCTTCCTCTTTTCTTTCTTTGTTTTTTTTTTTTTTCCTGTAATTGTGTTCTCTTTTAGTTCCTAGAATTTGATTGTTGAATTCTCGGTCTTGATCTTGGATTTTCGGAATGTGGGTCTTCTCATATCAATGGAAATTGAAATTGGGTTTTCGGGATTTGCCTTGAAATTGTTAGCATCTCACTAATTTAGTAATTTTTATGCTGATTATTCCCTTTTTTAATTTTAAATTATTTTTCTGTGGTCTAGTTGTTGAATTCTCAAGCTTGATCTTGATTCGTGGATCTTTGATGATTGGATCTTTTCCATTGCACTGAAAGTTGAATTGGGTTTTCTGAATTTCTATCGAATTGTAAACGTTAATGTAATTTCTGTAATGTTCCTGCTGATGCGTTTGTTCTTCATCCTTTTTTGCTTTCTTTCTTTCTTCTTCTTTTTTTTCCCTAAATGATTCTTCTTTCTTTGTGGGGTTTGGTTGTTGAAAATTCGATCTAGACCTTTGATTGTTCGTGCCACTAATGCATGCCAACATAGTGTGAGTGGTCCCTACAGTCAATTTTACTTTGCCCAATCCTGATTGGTAAGTTTATCAGGCAGGCCACACACATATGAAGAAATGGCCGCTAGAGCAGTGGTGATGAGTGGTCCACATTAAATGCCGTGATGAGTAGGTCAGCCTTATTTTTAGGATGGAACGCATGCACAAAGGGAACCGACTGATGAACATCTTGGATCCTGTACATGTATGCAACATTGGCAAATGTGGTACCTTTGTGTTTGGTGCTTGAAGATAAGGTGTTTGGAAGTAGTAGTCCTCTTGTTGTTTTTGGTTTTCTATGGGTTGCTTGAATCATGTTAGCTAAAGAGCTCATGGTTATGTTATATGATCCTTTGACTGTGGCCAATTATAGTATTCTTGGGAATTGAGGAGGGTGGGACCCATGGTTTGGTGATCCTGTGTTTAATGGGTCTGCCATATGAGTCGAACATACCACAAAATTTTCCCTGCTTGGAAGATCCTATCTATCCAATCTTCAGAATATGAATCCTTACTGTATTCTCTCTTAACCATCCATCTGCATTCATGGTCTAAGTTTGTCCTGTCAGGGCGAACTTTGGTGATTTTCCATCCATGGTGGGGTCCATTAGATTGATTGCCTGGATCACTGAATCATGGGTCCCAATTGTAAATGATCAAGGCCTGAGGGACGCAATACATATCTAGGAGCAAGGATCATATAATTACTCTCAACTCCTCAACTCTAACACCAAAAATATAGAAAGTAAGAATTCCTAGATTCTTTTACCTATCATATTGCTTGCTTTTAAAACGACTCTTCCATTGAAATGATTGCATTTCCATGGTGTTTCCACTGTGTATATTATAATAGTAGCTGTGTGGAAATCGATTGTCATTGTTATGCTTTTTCTCAGAAAACAATGAATTGAGGTCTTTTTTGAACCTAATCCATGGGAATTTCCTTTCTTTGTTGGGGACACCAACCAACTGTTCAGGGCTCTTTTTGGTTTTCCACACTAAAAAGAACTGCTATCCAAACAATGGCCAAGGAAAAACAATTTGATTTCCATGGAAAATTTAGATGCATAAGTACTGTGGATTCTTTTCCGCAATTTTGATGTTAATAATTTCCATATTGACATTTTGGATTCTTCTTATCCAAAAAGCCATAGCGGATGAAAATAGGATAAGAAAAACAGGGGGGGAAATGGATTTGTAGTTATTCCCCTTTTTCATTACTTTACCTTTTTATTGTGGGTAAATTGCAATGGAAAATTGAACCCATGACCTCAATGTTGTGAATCTTACATCATTAGTTCTAGATTACTATCGCATTTGTGAGTCGTTTTACTATGCACAATCAAATCAGGGGTTGCATTGGAAACTAGTTTGCAGGAAGTGGAAGGACTTGGCGTCTGACAACATTCTATGGTGCAACCTGTTTAGAGACAGATGGGGTGGAGACCATGCTGCATTCTTTGCTCCCCTCCACACCAAATCCTGGAAGGATGTCTACGAAGTCCAAGATCGGTGCGACCGAGTCGGATTGTAGTCAAAACCTTCAATCAATATAGCAATCCATTTCTTATACCTCTCTCTCTCTCTCTCTCTCTCTCTCTCTCTCTTCTCTCTCTCCTCTCTATTCCTTCTCTCTCTCTCTCTCTCTATCTCTCTCTCTCTCTCTATCTCTCTCTCTCTCTCTCTCTTCTCTTCTTTTATTGTGTTTGTTGTTTTCATTAGGGTTCCTTTGATTTGTTTACTTTTGTTGTTAGTTTCACTTCCCTTGGTCAATAATGATTGTTGTTTTCAATTGAGTTGAATTGCTTTTCTGACTTCACAAAAATGTCATGAAACCCATTATAGCAGTGTAATGCATGTTAGACAGTCATCATGGTGGACCACACATAGCTTTTGTTGGATGGCCTCGTTGTGTGGGCTACATGCGAAATGCAAAGAGAGGAGGGAGCGGGCTAGTCGCACATGAAAAAGTAGGGAGGAACATGTAAAATCGAAGCTGTCTGTTTCTAAGCACGCAGATTTTCGAAATTCCAGAAATACCTCTGATCTATTTGAAATTTTCATTTAATGTCCTGTATTATTTTAAAGGCCATGACTTTTCTAAAACTAATTGCATAGGCAAAAATGTCTTTGACTCACATTATATATATAGTGTTACCTGAATTAATACTGTTAAGAATGCCTGTTAAATAACAGCCATTATTCTTGAAATGGCTGTTCTTTTTGCAATAAAGGCTGTTACATTATGGAGAAATGGCTGATATTTGCATAAGACATCTTTTGAAATATAATGCTGTTACATTGTGGAATGTAACATTGTTTTCCAATAAAAACAGCTGGTATTTGCCCGTCAGCTGGACCTTCTATTGATGGTTGCTTGCTCCACGGAAGATTACATTCCTGAGTCTAGTTAATTCCAATCCCAAGGAGCAAGCCAATGGTCCTTCTATTCATGGTTGCTTGCTCCAACAGAAGATTACATTCGTGAGTCTAGTGAACTCCAATCCCAAGGAGCAAGCCAATTGACGCAGGATAATGGGCCTATTAATATAATGCAGAATGAAACTAAAATAGAGATGTATAACAATGAATAATTAAATTAAATCTACTCAAATCATATGTGCGGAAAACCAAATAAGTAATAGACCATGCACTACAACCATAAACTACAAGCAAATAGTAAATGAACTATAAAACCTATGGAAGGTAGAACTTCTATGTCCAAGCATAGGATTAATTCTAAAATCCAAGGATGGTGCTCTAGGGTTCCTAGGGTATGGCTGAAATTAAGGATTGATGAGAATTAGGGTTTGGGTAATTTGGGAATTGGGGATTTGGGGATTTAGGGATATGGGAAGATTGAAATTCGGATTAGGATGAAAGGGGATGTCCGAATTTGAAAGTGGTGTGGGATTAGACCAGGGTTGAATGATTCGGATGTGGAAAAGTTGAGGTTTTGGGAAAAAATGAATTTTTAGGTCTCGTGAGCGTATGCCGAACGAAAAAAAAAAAAAGGGTTAAAGGATTGAGGGTTTTGGTTTTGGATTCAAGAAAAATAAAAAGATTTATCAATTGGATGAAAATAAACAATCAAAATACTTGGATTTGTAGAGACGAAGAAGAGAAGAAGGATAGAAGAAATATATCGGCATCACGCTGTTGGCATTATACCAAAAAGGGCTCCAATCACCATAAGGTTCATGCTCATCTCAGGCTATGAAAAAGTTTGCTCTCAATATTCAACATAACATATCATAATAGACAATATGGTTTCTAACAAAGCTTATATAATCCATGTCTAGAAAAAGTGCATGAAAGTACCTAAACGAAAGAAAAATAGCAAAATGACGTTCAAAATAAAACAGTGCGCTAAAGTGTTTAATCAAAAGAAAAATAACAAAATGACGCTTAAAATAAAACAGTTTGCTACTCTCTCATGCTCCTCAAATGTCATCAAACCACAATGAGATGAGCGTGGCACGTCTCCTACGCTGGTACACTCGAGAAAAGGAATGTGATGGCCTGATGTCCACATCACCAATGATTTATGAAGTTCATTCTCTATGATTTTCTTTTTCCCATAGATTTAGCTGAGATATCCCCAAGCAAACATGCTTCATTCCTGTGGAAGATCTGAGATTTATCAGACATCATTCTCTTGACATCGCAGCTAGGTTGTAACCAAGAGGTATCCAGGGTTTCTTTTAGAGAAATGTAGGTGCTTGGATATGTAGAAAGATTCTGAAACAGCTATTCAAAACATCAAAATCTTGCACTTTCTCCATCCATCTTCTCTTTCTTTCATCACCATTTGAATACCTTGTTCTCATCTGCCAATTGTCATCATCCTTTGCTCCTGCTAGTATGGTTTTTATACACCGCTCTGTTAATTGTTATTTGTGTTGTTGTTGCGGTTCTTTAGCATGAAAATTGATCTGCTCCGGTCTTCTCCCACTGTGATTTACAATGTCGATCGATTGACCAATCATATCTAATGCAATTGTTGAGTATCCATGCAATATATGTGCGGAATCTAGATTGTGGTGGATTAAATGCATGCTCCATACACATGCACACATTGTGGTGCATATACAACCATGCATTCATATTAGATGCATTTTCTTAAAAGGAATCTAGATGCATGCATGAGCCACCCACATGTCCATGAACACAGATATCATCATCATCATCATCATCATCATCTAGGCTTTTTCCAAACTAATTGGGGTCAGTTACACGAATCCTGTTCCACCATTCCACTCTATCAAGGGCCGTAAGTTCAGACACCAAAGCATAAGTATGATGTCGTATTATCAAGATTCATAATGAAAGTCATGGCAAAAGTTCCACGCCTTCTGGGAATGAGAGCACAAAACTCCCAAGTGCTATGTAGTAGTCTATTGCATAGGTTAATTGAAGTCAATGAACTATGCATGCAGGTGCATGTTGCATTGGGTGACAAATGGGTGCATGCAGGATTCACGGCATTCGACATGGGTCTTAAAGTTCCAAATTGTTTTCTTCAATTCGACCTAGTTTTATTAGAAATCTTGTTGTGGGTGTGTTTGTGCTGCAGGGGATTAAAGATTATTAGAGAAGCCAACGAGTATTATCTTGTTCACCAAGGTGTAATCCAGCGCTGCTTGGGTTCAAGGAATGGTGGAAAGGGAATGAATGGCCATTGCAGTGTAAAGAGAGGATTAGCAGGGGAAGGATCTCTGGAGGTAGAGGAACCATGTCTTGGGATTTTGGATAAGATACTTTTCTTCATTGGGGACTTGGAAGTTGCCGCAAGAGATGCCAAACGGAGCCGGATATCGTGAATTGCAGCAAGAGATGCCAGGCGGAGCCCGATCTTTGTGATTTGCCATGCAAAAGCTTACATTTCGAAAATTTGGGCCATGAAGATGGTGTTGTATGTATGTTTTGTATTTAGATGGGATATGATATTTGATTTATTATTCTAATGGCAGGAAGCTTCTACTAATGGTGTTGTTTGTTTTGGAGTTGGTGGGGCATTTTGTGAAGAAATGGCATAAATGGGAATTTTAGATTCTGCAATCTAATGTAAGGTTGTACATCTGCAATAAAATTTTAGTTGTGAATTGGGGTTGGGTTTATATATTTGCAATGGGATGGAGAATGGCATCTCGGAGATCAATGGTTTAAAAGGTATTTGTATTTTAGGGGTTCTCCTAGAATTCGCCTTATGAGGATTTGACCCTTTTTAATCTGGGGTTCATCTTCTAATGATCCAAACCGTTTATCTGTATTCTGTCGGTTCACAGCTGGAGGGCATCTTGGGAAGTAATTAGTAAAGTTTAGACGAGGTAGGAGAATGCGCCGAGGGATGGCACGCACCATAGTTCATCGGGATGCGAATCAGGTGTTGTTTCGATGTGTTGGGCGCTTCAGGGCTGAAAGTTGGGCGGGTTCAACCCGACCGACCCGACATTGGGTTGGGCTTGGGCAAGAAGTATCGTACCCGATCTCGGGCTTGGGCTATGAAAACATCAACCCAATGAAGTTTGGGTCGGGCTTGGGTTGAGGTCTCGGGTTGCCCGACCCAACCCGAACTCGATCCATGTACAAGTTAGTTATACTTCTATTATACTTTAGTGAAGTAAACTTATAATGTTTACTTGTATTTTAACTTATTTGTTTAGGAAAAGTGAAGTTCTTTATGTAAATAAATACATATATAATTAATAAAGTCATAGGTATAAAAAATAAGGCATGTATTGAAACATAATAGACTAATATAATAACGAAATATTAGCATGTATCAACTTGACCAACCCGACCGAGCCTACTTGGGTTGGGCTTGGGTTGAGAATTCCCAACCTAAGGTTGGGTTGGGTTGGTTTGGGTTAGGGTTGAGGTATAGGAACCTTGGGTTGGGTTAGGGTTCAGCACCAAGCCGACCCGACCCGCCCCGCCCGAATTTCAACCCTAGCTTCGGCACCCAACATGATGCATTTATTTTATATCCACGCTGTCCATCCCTTTTGCCTCTCATTTTAGGGCATCAACCCAAAAATAAGCAGATCCTACCTCAAGTGGACCACACCACCGGAAACAGTGGTGATTGAACGCCCACCATTAAAAACTTCCTGGAGGCCACAAATTTTAGATCAGGCTGATATATTTTTTTTTCTTTTCTTCATTCTTTCTTTCTTGGGGGCCATTCCAACCTTATCAACAGCTTGGAATGGCAAATAGATATTACGGTGGGCCCTAGAAAGGTTTCAACGGTGGGTGTCATTATCCTCACTGTTTCATGTGGTGCGGTCCACATTTTTTTATTCATGCCTGAAGGCAAACGGATGGACACCGTGGATATGCTGGAGGTGCCTGATACGCGTCCAGTGTATCATGTAAGCAGTGGGTCCCTAACGACCCGTTTGGATACCACTAAATAAGTTCTTTCCTACTACTTACAGCAGTAGAAAAATATAAGTAAGTTTGGTTTATGATTAAATGTAAGTAACTTTTTTACTTTAGAAAGTACATAATCATTTCAGGTGTTTTTTTTCTTCTTTCTAAGTAATGGAAGTTTGGAATCAAGAGAGGAGAGAGAGGAGAAGCTGATAAGCTCTCTCATAGTTCATGTCACACAGTCCATATTAAAGGAGGCCCTACATGATGGACCATCTCATCAAAGGTGGGGCTCACGCAGTGGATGGTCCACATCAAATATGGGCCTCACATGATGGATGACCCCATATTAATGTGGGTCCACGTCACTGCATTGGTCCATAATTATAGAACTTCGTGGGGCCCACCATCTTGGATTATTTTCCATCAAGCCCATTGATGAGGTCACGATTGACCTATATAGAACCCAACCCACACAAATATCATCTTGATCCAAAGCTCTTGTGGGTCCCACCTCTCCCAACAATGGGAGCACCCACAACTTAAAACTCTCTGGATGTGTGACCCTCTCACACCGTCGTAAGATCTCCAAATGAAGGGGATTCAAATTTCAGAGTGGACCCCACATCTCTGAACAGTACCGTTGTAACCCTTTTCTTGGGCCCACCTGATGCACATGGAGTACCCACTAGGGTTGAAAGTTGGGCGAGTTCAACTTGACTGACCTGTGACCGACTCGACATTGGGTTGGGCTTAGGTAGGAAGTATTGAACCCGATCTCGAGCTTGGGCTATGAAAACACCAACCCGATGAAGTTTGGGTCAGGCTTGGGTTGAGGTCTCGGGTTACCCAATCCAACCCGAACCCGATCTATATACAAGTTACTTATAATTTGGTTATACTTTAGCTAAGTAAACTTATTAGTTTACATAACTTTAGTAAGTAAACTTATAATGTTTGAAATTTGATATGCTTGAATGTTAAAGTAGTAGTTATCCTATAACTTATTTGTTTAGAAAAAGTAAAGTTCTTTACAATAAATAACTGCATATATAGTTAATAAAGCCAAAGTACAAAAAAAATGTGTATTGAAACATAATAAACTAATGTAGTAATGAAAATATTAGCATGTATCAACCCGATCAACCCGACCGAGCCCGGTTGGGTTGGGTTGGGTTTGGTTGGGTTAGGGTTGAGGCATAGGAGCCTTGGATTGGGTTAGGGTTGAGCACCAACCCAACCTAGCCCAGCCCAGCCCTGCCCAGCCCAACCCACCCTACTTTCAGCCCTAGTACCCATGTTGTCCAGTTTTTGAATTGGACATTGGGCGGGTGCTCCTGTTTTACCCATGTTGACCATCCAGCTTGTTGGGGCCCACTGCGATGCATTTGATCCACGTCGTCCATCTGGCATTGACGTGAGTGGGGCTAGCATGTGAGGCATATCTAAACCTCTGGTGGACTGCACACTAGGAAGCAGCCTTAGCCCAGCGTGATGTGTTTAATTTACTCATGCCATTCATCTGTTTTTCCAATAGTTTTGGGTGGCCCACTGGGTAGTGGGGCCACATGCTGTGTACATGAAATCCACACCGTCCAACCTTGTTGGTCCGAGCCCAAAAATGAAACAGAATCCAATCTCAGATAGACTGCACTCAAGAAACAATAGTCATTGACACCCACCATTGGTCGGCCCTAATGATGAGTGGCCCATATCCAAGGTGGGCCCTGCATGATGGATGGTTCACATTAGAGGTGGGCCCCACATTTGGGACGGTCTACATTAAAGGTGGCTCTACATGTTGGGTAGTGGATATTGATGGTGCACTTGATTGATGACCAACATCAAAGGTTGGGCCATAATGATGAATGGTCCACATCCAAGGTGGGCCCCACATAATGGACTGCCCACATCAAAGGCAGGACCCACACAATGAACAATCCACACCAAAGGTTGGCCGAAAATGATGAATGGTGGATGCGCAGGGACAAACAAACTTGAGGGATAATTACTTATGATGTTGGAAACAAACATGCATTTCTAATTTTTAGTTGATAATTAAGCATGTTGTTTACCAAACATACTTATTTGCTGACTACGTAGAAACCAAGATAAGTTACTTATCTGATAAGTAGCTGATCTTAAATAGCTTACAATAGTAGCTTCTCTTAAGTAGCATACAATCCAAACGGGCCCAAGCAAGAGAGAATCAGTATTAGGCTAGGCTGAAATCTGGGGTGACATTTCAAAGGAAAGGTTCAAGGCTGAGTGTCCAGATGTTGATCTAGACCATTCATGCAGTCCAGCTCACTCTTCATGAGCCGAAATGCAGATTGGAGGGATGATCCTAAGCGTCTGATGAGAAGGCTGTGAGATGAATTTCATGTTATCTAAATATTAGAGGCCTAATTAGGTCCTGACGGGTGGATGCCCGGATTAAATGGATGCTCCGGATTGATTGGTGGGTTTCCATTTATAACGGACATAACTAATTGCACTCGGTCCATTTATTATGGAAATGGCCGAATATGTGCGCACGTAAAATCATCCAAGCAAAGAGACTTGTAAAAACTAGATCAGCCTCCCAGCATTCTTTTGAGGAATGCTATTATGCAGCATGAGTGGCATAAATTCCGCATGCCTCGTTCAAACATTTGGTGATCAGGATTGAATAATCTGGTGGGCCACCGAATGGACATGACATACCTGCAAAAGCAAGGGCATTGGATCATGCATCCAACAAACAGATAATGGGAACCATCGTATTGGAAATTATAGATGGAATATGATGAACAGTTGGCTCAAGACATCAAAGGCTTCACAAACACCCAAACAAACTCTTAACAGCTGCCCCCCATCAGATCAACGATCAGGATCTTATCTGGATGAAGCTTCGGAATGGCATTTTTATTTTTGGTGGTCTTAGGTCAAGATAGTTGACGAGGTGTATATATGATTCTTTGTCCTGGATGAACATACCATACTAGATTTCCAGCTTTTAAACCAGTGGGGCTTATGAAATTCAGGGATCCAGCAAGTTGATTCCATAGATGAACCATGTCCCAAAGCCTCTACCTTGGAACTACTGGACATTTGGATTGCGGCTGTATTATTTTCTTTTCTAGACTTGTTAGTACACCCATCAGTGAAAAAGGCCGATGATTGCGGAGATATTTTGGCATTTGGTCTATCCAAGGTAGGGCATACCAGGCCGAAAATGTGGACCATCCAAACTAAACCATGGACCTCACCTATACAAAATGCCAAGGATACTATGCATATGCTACACTCGACCCAACAAGCGTTTCTAGGGATCGTTTGGAAATAAGGTTTCCTAAGAAAACTTTTGGAAATAAGGTTTCCTAAGAAAACTATGTTTCTTCAGTATCTGGAAATAACGTTTCCACAGAAACCCTTTCCTTTCCCACGAGAAGATGATTCACAAACAAAAGAAAGTTTCATGGGGAATGGTGTTTCCTTTCTTCCCATGAATCCAAATGGGACAATATAGCTACAGGAACTATGGGTGTGCTTAGGCAGACATCTCAAACTGCATGTGGGCTATCCAAAAATGGCTACCATAGGCTAACTGGCGCATGCTTTTTCTTCTAAAATGATTAGTTACATGGTTGTCGATGAAGGACGATGCTCAACTACCCTACATCCAATAACCTGCCTTCGGTTTCCCATATCAAATGGAAAACAAACACAGCCATGCACGTTAAGACACATCTATAAGTAGAACTTTAGTCCTCGTGAGAATTCAAGAGAAATGGCATTCATTATGGATTTGAAGACAGAAAATTACAGCACATTAGAACTGTCAGACAACCCCTTTTTCCCTATCTCCCTAAGAACAAAATATGCGGTGCCACAAGGCCACATGCTATAAAATCACAGCCAGTAAAAAGGAAAAAAGAAAGAATTTTTTTTTTTCTTTTCTTTAAGCTGCACAACGACCTTCAATGCAATGGGAAAAGATGCAGCAGCCAAGAACACGAACCGGAACTTGTAAGTTCTGTATCATTGACTAAGAAGATATACTTGCACTTTAGCACAAGTTTCTCAACGAATAACTCCAAAAATATGGCTCAAAAAGCTTAAGGTGGAATGCAATTTCTGTGCCGTGAGGTCTTCACCAAATGTCCACTTTTGAAACCCATTCTTCCTCCTTTATTCACGGCAAGAGGTGGTAATAATCGAAATCTCTGAAATTCAGTTATTTTATCATCTTGACCATCAAATGTTTAGTGGCTCCACCTCTGAGTCCCTCTCTTTCATCGTCGTCCAATCTTGTGGTCCTACAAAGAAACACATCCCATCAGATGTGGAAAAAATCTAAGAAAACATGACTGGAAGGGGAAGATATGGAAGAGAGAAGTTCATAGCAATTATGGTTTTCATGAGAGTAGCATTCGTGTAAAAAACTTACTTGGCTTGTGGCTCTCTGCGACCACCATCAGTCGCCTCTGCAAGACTGATGCCATGAAGAGGAAAATCGAGCACATGCCAAACATGATACTGATAGGGAATGCATTAACCTTCAAGAAAACACCAGAATCAGTTGTGAGGAAAAAGGAGTATTACTGATGCCGCACAGAAAAACCTCGCCTCGCCTCGCCCCGCTAAATGCATTAATAATAATGAAATTGCACGGACTTTAGGGGCATTTTGGTCATTTTCTCCTCAGAAGCTCTCTAGTAGAAAATGTAATAAGTAGAGAGGGAAAATAAAAAACAAAAACAAAAAAAGAGCAGATATAGCACTGTGCCAAGATACCGATATGGATACAAATACAGATAGGGAGAACGCATATACATCTCCAAATCCCAAAATCTAGGACATGGATTCAGATATGCAGTATCCCAAATACTCAGATACCATGAAAATATAAGACTTCAGAAAACAACAATCCTAATACAGTAGGATCCTTGTCTAAATTGTATCTTACCAGGTTTTTTTTCTTTTCTTAAATTGTATCTTACAAAGTAACCATTCAGTAATGTGATACTGGCAGTCTAAGCAAATCAAACTATATCTGGGTAAAAGAACCAAGAAATCAGCACTTAGTTTACCGCAACCTCATGTAAAAACAACTGCATGGTATAGAAGTTGCACTTACTGAAGTATGAAAAGTTCCCAAATATTAAAAAACCCAATACTTGCTAGTAAATCTAATATTTTCATTTGATGTAATAAAAATGATCCTATCTATCTTTTCCAGGGCATTAAACATAGAAAGGACATCAAACAGTAGAAATGGTGTCCTACTTACATTGTAGAGCACAATGCACACAAAAAGGTTCAGTGGTATACGGAAGAAGTTCATGATTGTGCTTCTGGCCTCCTCGGGAATGTACTGGGATCTCATCTTCATGATTGATGGCCAAAATATTCCCACGCATGCCTCAAAGATACAAAACCCAAGAAACTGGATATAACCTCTGATTGACACGCTTCCAGCTTTCTCGGTTGAGGGTGCTATGAAGAACTGTTTCATGGTAGTGTACAAGTTATACAGCTGGATTTAGTAATATAATGGATACAAATACAGTTAAAGGAAATGTAAGCGAAATAGATACTGGACATACATTTGTGATAATGGGGAGCAAGAGAGTGAAGGAAGAAACTACAAAAACAATCTGCATATACATTTCAACTTTCAGGGATGGGCGGGCCATCAGCCGAGACGCAATGGAGCTTCCCATCATGGAAGACAACATGAATGTAGCAAAAATGAAACCATGAGGAATTTCCTCATCATTCGGGCTTAAAGCGGGAGTCCAGAGGAATACAAACGTGTACATGGAACCTTCAAACAGGGACTGTATTGCACCCAGCAAAGCAATTTTTTCATCTGATTGCAGAAGTTGACCATATCAGATAGAATGACAATAATACAAAAAAGGTTTTCTACGAAATAGCTGGGAGGTCAAAACAAGCTAAAATGAGATAAGATCCTCACCAGAAGCAATGGCTATTGCAGCACCCTTGAACTGGCCAAGCAAGTCCTTGCTCTCAGAAGGATCTCCAAAGTTCTCAGTCCATGATGATAAGATAATTGCCATGCCAATAGCGAGACAGCATGCGGCGGCATCAAAGGGGGCAACAGGACCAAAGTGCAAAGTATCAGCCAGTAAGTTTGCGATAAGCCCAGCAACAATGGCAATAAGACCATTGCCCAGAAATATTGCCTTGGAGAACGTTAGGGACAGCCACTGTTGGTCGAAACCCCTCTGCACATAGCAAGAAGGAGTAAGAACAAAACGAATGATACAAGGGAATCAATGTACTTAAATTTTCAGAATGAATCATCCAAGTTGCACCGATATCAATGATATAACCGAACTATGCTGGTGTGACCCAAGACAGGCACTGAATTTTTTTTTTTTTTTTTTTTTTTTTTGAGCGAATAATGAAAATGTCATGTTTCAATACTTAATATATGTGTTTGATGAATAGAACACAAATGTCACTTGGATTTGTAAGACCAATGGATCGCCTGCTTCAAGACTTCCTCTGACCGAGATACTTACATCATGCAATCAAGAATGCAAAGTTACTTTACATTTCCCAATGGTTCGAGGAAGAGTCAAGCATTTAGATGCTCAGCTAGATTTTAGATGCTACGAAGGCAATCAGGTTCTCAGACATTTGTACTGAGCAAAAAACACTAATCAGCAAAATTCTATCAGCAACTATAATCTGACACTGAGACTCAGACATGGATCTTTGAAACAGACTACGGGGAAAAGGCTGCCCTCACTAAAAGAATTGCTGTCCCAAAATCAAAACGCTTGCGATGTGGCTAAGGAGATTTGGGCCTTTTTTTCTCACAAAATTCGATAAACATTGGGTTTTCAATGCATATATTGGAGAAATGTTGCTTGAATGGTTCAAAGGGCCCTTTAAAGGTCACAAGAAGAGTATTTGGACTCGTGTTTTTTGGGGTCCTATGGGGGGCTTTAAAAAGGAAAATCATGTCTATGATTATTAACTGGGCACTTGCATGGATTTCAGTGGCTTCTCATTTTCAGCTTTTTAAAAGGTCAGAGTAGAGATTTCGGTGATCCTAGCCAGTCTTGCCTAGATTTTGGCAATTTGATCACTTGCATCTCTATTTCCCTTTTGATGTTTTTGTCTTTGGTTTCAATAAGAGGGTCATCTCTGTTTTGCGTGTGTGCGTGTGGCTTCAAAACAAGGATGCCTAGATGTCCAAATCATGGTGGGACAACCAAATTCCATTGCTTCTCGAAATGATTCACAATGCTGATAAAGAACTGAGACCCCTCACCTTATTGTGCTCTGCAACAAGCCATGACTCGAAGGCTGAAAACAAGAGGGACGTAGCGATGCCTCCCAATATACGGCCCAACATCAAAACTTTATAATGAGGAGAATGCTTGGTGATGCAACTTAGAATGTAAGATATGCAGTAGGTCACACAAGCCCTCTTCCGGCCCCTGCATTTACATTCATTGACATTGTAAATAAACCAGAAAACTCAAACAATTCGATCACTAAAAATTGATTGTAAAAGCATGTTCCACAAGACATCTCACTGTTTGTCGGCCAAAGATCCAACGATTGTCCCAAACAACATAGAAGATCCGAAGCCAGCAATGAACAGCCGCCCAATGTCACCCTTTCCGTAGCCATAAGAGCTGTAGAGGAAGTAAACGTATGGACCTTGCAACCAATCCCCGGCTATTGCCAGATAAACAGTAATTAGATCATTCAAACCTTGCTTCAAGAATTACAGATAGTAGATTTCTACCATTTTTAGACAACTCAATCTCCAATTTACCGTAATTTTACATTTAGGTAATATTATTTCTAATTTATCAGAAACAGACATCACAGATTTTTTTGAAAGATAGAAACAAACATCACAGATTGATTAATCCAATTCATAATCGGTACTTAAAAAAACATCGAGAATCAGAAATAATCAAAACACATTGATGGAAAAGGCTCTAAAAACTAACCACATCAAACCCATATTACAAACTAACAACGCAACCATGGGAATGAGTGAGTGCAAATGCCCGACACCCAACAACATATAACTCTAAAAATCATTTAAAAAATGCCAAAATTTCCGGACCATTTCAGAAAAAACCATCAAAATTCAGATCCAAAACATACCCAAATGAGATAAAAATCTCAAAAACAACAACTTGGGCAGATTCAAACAACAGGATCAAAGAAAAAGAAAAACATCAATGCCATCAAATCAAGCCCCATAAAAAAGAAGCGGAAAAAACGCATTTCGGATAAAATACCAAGATCCGACCCAGATGAGTAAACACCACAAATGCGAAAATTTCTCTAATTTTGGGGAAAAATAAAAAGAAGCAATAAAGGGATTTCGGACGAAAAGATCAGATCTTACGCACCCATCATAAGAGAGTAGACGAAGAGGTAGTTGTTCTTGAAGGAATTGAAGGCGGAAGAGGTGATGAGGCGGTCTTTGTTGGTCTTGCTGAACTCCAGCACTGCAACGACGGCAGAGAAAGCTCCAAAAACAAGGAAGTAGAAAATCTCCATTGCTACAGAAGAAGATGAAGAAGATCTGAGATCTCTGATCTAATGAGAAGAAAGAGGAGAACTGTTTTCTCTCTCGTTTCCTCGCTCTTTTTCTGATATAGATAGAAGGGCCTTTTATGCTGTTCAGGAACTATCTGCCCTCGGACCCGAGTCTGTGCGTACTCGGGTTTTTATTTTCTGCAAGCGGGGCCCACCGTTCCGTAAAACTGACAAGTGGGTTGTTAGGACCCGTCGGGCGCGGATGGGGTATTACCCCCACCTGGACCTAGGTAGAGACGGACGGGCATGTCAGGGTCTCTGTGGGGCCCACCGTGATGTATATGTTTTATCCAGGCCGTCCATCTATTTTTAAATACTATTTTAGGACATGATTCGGAAAATAAAACAGACCTAAGTCTCAAGTGGACCACACAACAGGAGACAATGGGGATTGCAATCGTACCGCTGAAAACTTCTTGGGAGCTACAGAGGTTTTGGATCAGTCTGATATTTATATTTTAGTTTGATACAGGTATAAGAGACCTTATGATTAGGTTAGATGGAAAATAAACATGACGGTGGACCACAGGAAGTTTTCAATGGTAGGAGCTCAATCCCCACTTCCTCCTGTGGTGTGGTCTACTTGAGATTTAGATCTGCCTTAATTTTGTGCTCATGCCTTAAAATGGTATTTCAAAATAGATGGATGGCTTGGATAAAATATATACATCAAGGTGGGCTCACAAAGACCCTGACATGCCTGTCCATCTCTAGCTAGGCCTTCGTGGGGTAGTACCGAATCCGCGTGGCTGGATATGGGGTCTCACGGATCGGGTACTAACCCCACCAGCTAGAGATAGACGGTCATGTCAGGGCTCTATGGGGCCCACCATGAAGTATATGTTCAGTCCACGCTGTCCATTCATTTTGATGGATCATTTTAGGGCATGTGTTATAAAAGGAGATGGGTCGAAAGGTTCCAGAGGACCACACCACAAAAAGCTGCGAGGACTGAAAGCCAGCTGTTGAAAATTTTTTGGGGGCACATAAGTTTTGTATCAAGCTGATATTTATATTTTTCCTTTCGTCAGGGTGTATGTGACCTTATGAATACGTTAGATGGCAAATAAATATTACAGTGAGCCATGGAAAGTTTTCAACAGTCAAATGGTTCCTGTGATGCGGTCCACTTGAGCCTTCAATCGGCCCTGAACATGGCTAATCTCCCTGCATGTGTTGTATAACCACGCCGTGCATTAGTTTTGCCTGCTATTTTAGGACCTGGTTCCAAAAGATGAAGCAGTTACAAATCTCAGGTGGATCACTGCAGGGATTGTACGTATTGCCACCGTTAAAAACTTCCACGGGCACGAAAGTTTTCGATCAGTCTAATGTCTGTGTTTCCTGCAGTTGTGTGTGACCTTCTTAACATTCGTTGGCAAATAAACAATGCAGGGAATCTAAGGAATTTCTTTTTTCTTTTCTTTTCTTTTCTTGTTTTTATTTTTTTTTATTTTTAACAAGGTGGGCGTTCATGACCACTATTTCCTGTTGCGCCAAAACGTACCAGTAAACGCTGTGGGGTCTACAGTGATGTGTGTGTCTTGTACACTCGGTTCATCCATTTTGCAGGACCATTTTAGGGCATGATCCCAAGATGAAGCTGGTCAAATTCTCATATAGACCATCCCATAGGAAAAAGTGGTTATTGAGGGCCTGTTTGGAGCGTGGATTTGGAATCCCCTTGGATTTGAAACCCCCTGGTTGTGTGTTGGCACCCTAAATTTGGAATCCCCTTATACAAAAGTATAATATTTACAGGGGTTTGATTTTAATTACTAAATCAACTTTAATATTCCTAATTATTGTACTACGTAATGTTCAACACAATGGTTATAATAAGCCCATTGAAATATATACTTTGTCCGTAAATGATGCAATTCCAAGTCTCAGATGAACCACGAGCAAAGGATCACATCTAAGCAACTAACTTATAAATTTTAATCGTTGATTTACATGGACAATGTTTGGACGGTGCAAATCATCCTACTAAAGTAACTTTAGTGATACAATTGATAATTCGATTGTTTTAGGATATCATCAGTGGGCCATGTGCCCAATAGATCAATAGCCTAGTGACACACATGTTACATATGTGACTCTTGGAAGGATTTTAGATGTAATCTAAGCTTCTACCTTGAATTTCAAACCCCCTCATCGAGGGGATTAGAAACCCCCTGTTACTTTATGTGCCAACCACACAAGAGGGTTTGAAACCCCCTCAAATCCCCCCAAATCCATGGTGCCTAATGGGCCCTTAATGGGCCAAATAAGTTTTGGATCAACATGATATCTACTCTTTCCCCATATCCAGGTTGTACCTGTGATCTTATGAACAGGCTGGATGACATATACAAGTAAACATATTTATGGGCCCTAGGAAGGTGTCAATAGTGGACTTCACTATTTCCATTGTTTTCTGTGGTGTGGTCCACCTAAGCTCTAGATATCAACTTTGAGCTCATACCCTAAAATGAGGTAGAAAAATGGATGAATGGACGGGGATAAGACACATCTATGGAGGGGCCTATAGAATTTACTCAGTAAGTTTTCGCATATTGAGTTGCTCAGTATGCAATCGACTTACTAAGATTTGCATCTACGGCAAGGTGGGCCCCACGGTCAAGGCTGCGCCCACCAGGCTCGATCCAGAGTTGCACCTATTCGTTCCTTTGTGGAGGCGGAAGGAAGTGGTTTAAGTGGTGTTGCCAATGCCACCTCAGGCTGTGGAGCCAATGTGATGTTTGTGTTTTGTATCCTAATGGTTTATCCGTTTTTATAACTCATTTTATGGCATGAATTAAAAAAATTAGGTAGATCTAAAGCTCAAGTGGACCACACCACAGTAGGGATAATGACACCCACCGTTGAAACCTTTATAGAGCCCACCATAATGTTTCTTTGTCATCCTTGATAAGGTAAGGTTTATTTGTAATCTAACCCGTTGATAAAGTTATTCAAACCTGGATGAAGGGAAAATGCAAATGTCATCTTATCCAAAACTTTTGTGGCCTCTAGAAGTTTTTAATAATGGGCATTCAGTTAGGATAGTCTCCTGTGGTGTGATCCACTTGAGCTTTGGATATACTTCATTTTAGGTTCATGCTCTAAAAAAGAGGGAGCAAAATGGATGGACGGTGTGGATATAAAACTTATACATCATGTTGGTTCCAAAGTACTTAACACATCGACACACCATGACTTAGATAAGCCCTTTAAGATATGTGATGACGTATCTAAACTAATTAAAATAATTCAACCAAAGATGGTAGGCTAATTCTTTAATTCTCGCTCTTAATTGTCTTGTATAAGCTCTTCAACTCTATCACTAACTCTATGTCATTTATTTGTTAACCTTCACATGTGCTTATATACGTGATCATTCACTAAATCAACCGTAGAGATACTTAATTAGACATCCACGTCATCATCGGATCATCTCATCATAGTGAACTTGCCCTAAGACCATCAAAGTCATACGTACTCTCATCCATTTATGAATCTAAACCATCCACGTTATTCTTTACCCTTGCAAAATCATATCTGACCTTTGAATTTCAATTACAATAGTGTACTTGTTCCTACCTTACACCACTCTCTAGAAAATCTATTTGTAAGAGTTCATTCGTAATAAAAATTTAACCAATGTTTATTTAATTCAGTTGAACTATCTATCTTTAATGTCGATACCTAGTTCACAAAATCAACTGTCCATCAAGATTCTTATCTTATTTGCTAGACAACTTGTCTAATAACTTATAAAGTGTCTACAATGTATAAAATAGGTATTCACAACGCATAGAGCTCAGGGCAATAAGTCCCGCAAAAACTACGAAATCATATAAAAGATGATTTTTTAGGGTGCTAGGAGAGCATCAATGCATGCACGCACTAGGTGGATTAGATGTCTTCCACCTATCACAGCGGCCCCAAATGCAAGATGGAAAATTTTAATGGTGGTTGCCTTGTCCTTTCCTCTCATGTGGTCCCTTTAATGATCAATCACATTATTTTTAGGGGGCATTGGAGGACATTAATGGAAGCATGTGATGAACAAATTAGATGTATTGTACATATTATGGTAGGCCCCACACATCATTAGTGTGTATCAACTGTTGTGTTTTATTAAATGTTTTTTAGTTGTAAAGACGTTACCTGTAATTTAAAATATATTTTTTTTTCCAAGTTTCAGATTACAACTAAAAGTCACAATGTTTTCATAGCCTATAAAGCTTTTATAGGTAAATGAAGGTGTCCAAGCAACCCTTGCAATGATTTTACTTGTAATTCCTTTACAAGTAAATGATCTACAAGCATCCAAATGACCCCTTAGGACCTATTTGATTTTCACAAATACATTGTAAATACCTACATTAGGCCCATCATTATTTCTTAATTACATGTGTTCGGTTGAGGGAAGAATTGTTCCGTCATAAATTGTGTGAATCCTCTTCCTTTTATAGTGAATTCTACAGGTTTCTAGTCACGCAAAAAATTGCGGGTCTCACCATGATACTTGCCAATGTTAGCTTAGGGGTCGCTGCAGTAAATACATTGTAAGTAATGATGACTCATTTACAATGTAAATACATTATAATTTGAAAAACAAATAGACTCTTAGGGGCCATGCTTCACATTGCCCAATCCAATCCCAAAATCCTCTAGGTTAGTCCAAGCCGGGCAGCTGTCCAAAAGAAAATCCAAAGTGTTATCCACGCCTAAGGCATTTGACATTTTATGTGCCCATGGCCAGCCTATATTATGCCAAATGTGAAAATTAAACGAAAAAAAAAAATACAATGGTAATTCAAAACAAATCAGTAAATCATGTGGTGTGGACATAAGCTTTATTGCATACACGTGCACTTAAGCTCTAATACTATATATATATATATATATATATATATATATATATATATATATATGGGCATGGGAAAGCAAGAAAAATCAAGTTCTCAATTGAATTAATATTTCAACCCTTCAATAATATCACCATTTTTTTACTATAAACGATCATCATAAACTTTGTATAAGAAAGGGTTGAAATATTCAACTCAAGAGTTATTTTTGGTGCATTTAAAACAATCCGAGATGTGTTCAGCAATCTTCATAGATATGATCATATAATATTACGAGTTGGTGGGCGAGTCATGGCCAGGCAAATGGAGAGACGAGAGAAGCGCGTTGAAATTTCTGCTTCTACTGAAGCTGCAGGCCCTGAGTAATTTCTTTATGTTATTATATGGGGGGTGGAGGAATCGCACGTAAAACCAGGCACATGTGTGATATCCGAGCCGCTCATCAGGCGATTCCCCCAGTATGTAATTGCCATGTCTGAAAAACAGGCCATTGCATCATCCGGTGGCCCACAAGCGTACAAACCAAATGTAGGCCTAACATGAATTGAAGAAGCAATCCAATTGATGCACCCGTGAGGCCCAGTTGATGACTAGGCCACCCTAATTTTGCTTCAGACGTCGGTTCTAAATAACAAGGAATTGCTAGATCAGCTTCTCAAATATAAAGCATGTGTGCGTTTGTTTTTACACGCTTGATGGCCCATTTACCTTTTTTAGTGTGATCAACAATATGGATCGTCCATTCCCATATTCATTGATTGGATGGTTATGATCATACTATCAAAGTTCTTTAAAAAGGGTAAAGGTGGATCCCACACGATGGACAGTCCATCCATATTTATAGTACCCCTTCTAGCATACACAATATGGAGCATCAATTTTCCAACCAGCACTAATGATCCAATGGTTAGGCCATCCCTGACTTGAGAGGGATGGCAGTCCAAGGTGGGCCCCACATGATGGACAGTACGTGTGTTGTGTGGTCGACGAAGTCAATGAAAACTTGTTACTTCCCCACTAATTAATCCGTTTTTAAAGAAAAAGGTTGGTCGTTTTCCTTCTACTGATAATGGAGACACTGGAACCACCGAACCCTCACTTCAATCAGTGGCTACTCGCCAAAGTGCTTGGACAGTATACACAGGCTTTCATTTCTAACTAGTGGGGCCCATGGCTTTTTAATCCGTATCATTGGTCTATTGCATTCCACAGAGAATGGTTCAGTGCCACAAAACTATCTTTAGATAGAAGATCCTGACCACAAATCTTGGACCTTTTTCAGCTGAACGTGGCTAGAATTCTCTCCATTTTCAACCATACAATTGCAGGCCACAAATGGAAAGGCTAGCTGATCCAGACCGTCCATTAATTGGTCGCTGCTGTTGCATTGAAAATATGACTCCAACCCAGCAACGCTGCCTAGTGACTCGACGACTTTTGAGATTATGCATAGGTGGTTACAGAAAGACTTTAACGCTCAAAGCCTTCCAATTGGTGGCTATGATTTTCTAAACAGTGTGAACTTTGGCACATGGCTCAGTAAATTGAAAGGTCAAGAAAAAAATATAAAAGAACGGTCAAGATCATACCTAAATGCATGGCAAATACATACATAAGAATGAATTGACAACTAAGATAACAGTGTTTTGTGCTGGGTCGAAGGACTTGGTATATGTAAAGCTTGCTTGAAGGGAGGCTCGCGAGCCATGAAGCTTCACTTGTTTTCAGCATTTCCAA
Organism: Liriodendron chinense; assembly: GCA_003013855.2. NCBI lineage: Eukaryota > Viridiplantae > Streptophyta > Magnoliopsida > Magnoliales > Magnoliaceae > Liriodendron > Liriodendron chinense. Next base: position 6,166,054 of record ML058440.1, read on the forward strand.
TGAATCATTGATGCGGAGCCGAATGACCAGCCACAGCTTTCCACAAGCTAATGCAAACGGTGGACCTTTTGACTTGTTTTGTAATGGACTGCAGAATACGGCCCCCACTTTTCCTATAAATATTAAGTATAGACCCTTAGTTGTGTATCATTAGCGCCCATGGGTGTGGCTTTTGCCTTTATATATAAATAAACTACTCGTAGTTTACTAGAAAGACAAAAGTCTATTCACCCTAATATGTGAAAATAAAAAGGCCAACAGGTTGCACCACTGACCATTTAAAAAAAAAAAAAACAAGAGCTTAACCGACGTTTGGAGCCCGGTTTAACCCATAGTTTATAAAATCCCCAAAGCAATCTTCTCGAAGACTGAGTTGACATGTGTGCCCAATGGAAGATGGTACACAATATTACTATGATTCCATCTTGAGGTTGACTCAACGACCCATATACCAGATCCACTGTACGGTGGGTCAATGGGTTGGCCGCTTCAATGGCCTTCGGCGCAGAGTTGGGCCCAGCAGCCACGTTAACAAAACATAATGCAGAGAGCTTTCTAATTCTTCATTCCATGATTTTTTTAAGTGTTAACAAACAGTCCTTAAGAGTTCACAGTTTCAGAATAAGCCTGGATCAGCTTTTTTAGGTTTCATTTACATTTTTTAAGGGCTGTTTGAGTTTGTGTGGGAGCAAATGGACCTGCTGCTTCAGTGGGCTCCACCATGATGTTATGTAAAATCCATCCTGACCACTAGGCGCATCACCTTATGTTAGACTAAGGTCCTGAAAATCAGCTCAATCTGATTCATATGGTCCACATGATTGGAAACAGTACACATGGCAATAATCAACCTCCAAACTGTTTCCCTTGGTCTGTCTCACCTGAATCTCAAATGGGCCTACATTTTAGGCCACAGGCCCAAATATTTATGTGGCATCTAATATGGTTGGAGTGGATTTCATATAATAATCATTACTGTGGGCCTTGTAAAAATCAAGAGTGGATGTATCTCTTAATTGTTTTCTTTGGTGTGGCCCACCTAAATCACAAGTCATCATATTTTTTGGATCTTAGTCTAAAAGAGGATTACACATCTAATGTTGGAATAGATGTTACATAAGCATCATGATGACCGACTGTCATGTGCATTCCTCTGTACAGTTACAATTACAGAGAGTATTAAGAAAACATTGACTTGCATAGGCTGCCGCTATTGATCTTGACAGGGCCCACTGTAATGTTTGTGTAAGATCCACTTCAACCAATAGATATTTACCACCATATAATGCCCAAGAGGCTAGAAGTCAGGCTGATTGATCATTCCGGTGGGCCACAACAAAAGAAATAATTAGGAGACAGATGCTCACCCTTAATTTTCACAGGGTCCACCATGATAATCATATAAAATCCACTCCAATCATTAGATTTTACACCAACATATATATATAGGCCGTGTCCAAAAACTCATACCCATATGTGATTCACACAAATGGCAATAATTTGGAGGGTGAGCGTTGGAATGTACACTGTTTCTAATCATATGGTCCACATGCATCACATATGGAACTAATTTTTAGGCTTTTTGCCTGACACGCGGTGGTAGGGAGATTTTACACGAACATCACAGATGGGGCCCACCTAAGCCGCCACCCATTTGCTCTCACCACCGCCATTACAAGCAGCAGTGGAATAATAATTATATTAATTAATGAGGTAGCTTTCTTAAAATCATTTTAAAAAAGGTACCGAAATATAAATTCTAAATTAATTTGGACTGTTGGACTTCCTTTCTAACAACCTGTTTTTCTTGTATAAGTTGGATCAGCTGGGTCAATAGGCCATTAATCGTTGTTTTTGGTCCATGGCATGTGGGAAATGTACCCTACCACGTTTGTTGTCCACTCGAATCTTTAACACGTGCTCTGTCACCTCACATGAGGCACCCTTTGTTGAATCACCACTATTTCAGGGATCAATATTTATAGGATATCCAAACCATTTTTTCTAGCCATTGATTGAATGGTTAAAATAATCCAATCAAATGATTCTTGAGATCTATGGTTAATCACGAGTAAAGGCTACCGGATAGATGACGGTCCAGATCAATGGTCACACCTCTTTCAAATCAATATTGACATTCATTTTTATAGTCGTTGATTTGATCTAAGTGTCTTGAGAGTTAGGGTTATTCAAAGGGTGGGGCCTACATGACAGGCAGTTTAAGCTAATAGTCAAAGCTTTTTAAGTATTATTAATCCAAACCATCCATTTTTAAGCCACTTATTAAATAGTTAAATGTATCCAATAATTGTCCAATCAAAATGATATTTTGAGAGGCACCATCAACCAAATGTGGGGCCCAATGATTTATGATCTAGAATGATGGCTAGGTCTTTGAATTTCCAAGAGTTTTAAGGCATGATCCAACCACCATATGGCCCACGAGGATTATTGAACCGTGGCCACACTTTTATGGACTGAAAACACGAGTAGAGAATACACACTTCAATGTACTTTTGAAAATTTTGGATACATGTGTACCATGGAACATTAGCAAGTGTATTTTCTTCAAGCGAGCCACATAGCAAGTGAATTGATCTTTCATCAAATTTGTTAATCCAAGTGCAACTGGTGAAGATAAAGATACAAAAATTAACCTAATGTAAAGCTCAAGCGAGCCACATAGCAACTTAAATATTTTATGAGGAACTTTATATCTTTCTACTTAGAGTTTTGGAGCTACAACGGAAAAAAAAAAAAAAAAAAAAAAAAAAAAAAAAAAAAAAAACGTTCAAAAATCCAACTTAATAGAATACATACTAAAAATCATTGTTTAAATATCATTAAGTTTCTATGTCGAAAAATAAAACATTCAAAAATCCAAATTAATAGATTATGCACTAAGAATCATTGTTATATATCATTAAGTACAGTTAATTAAAAAAAATATATTTTAGATCTAGTCATATATTTTGATCGTTATTGTCAAATATCGTTTGATTGTTGATACCTTTAAAGTAGAAAGTTTCTCTCTTACATCTATCCAAGACAAGGAGAGGAACGTATATGGGCACATCTACGGCATAAAGATTTATCTCAAATATGTGGTTTACTTGTCAATGAAGGGGCTTCCTCAAAACATGGATATCATTTAGTTAGAGAAAGGCTTTATGGAGTTTTGGAAGAAGTACGTGCTCTAGAAATAGATCCAGATGCTAAAAATATAAGAAAATTGATGAAAAATACAACTAGACAAAATCAAGTGAATATTAAAGATCCAAATAAAGCTAAGACAAAGGGAAGTGGAAAGAAATTGATCTCAAAAAGGGAGGAGGAAATTAAAAAAAAAAAGGATCAAAGAAGATGTAATGGTTGTGGGAAGCGTGGTCTTAAGCATGACTTACGTAATTGTCCAAGTAGATTCAACCGCGATAATGTTATTGAAGAATCTGCCTCTGATGAGTAGGAAGGTATGATGATTATTTTTATAATTCATATATGTATATTCGTATTGCAAAAGGTTACATTATTTTATTGTTATAGCTAATCTCTTTCATTAATATGACTATGTTGGAGCTTAGTCAACAAGTTCGAGTTGTCAAAGTTCTTTATCTTTTGCTACATACTGGAGATGTCCATACTATTTTGAATTTTTTTATTTTTTAATTGTAATCATAATTTGGGTTCCTTTTATCTTCAATATTTCAACTATTTAAACATTAAATGCATTTTTTCAGTTTTAATCAATTGTGATTGCTTCGTATTCATGAGTTGAAATAATTTAAATAATGTTTCTCTGTAATATATGTGTAGGAAATAAAAAGAAAAGATGATGGTAAATTAAGAGAAAAAGGCAAGGTGTGATGATCTCACAAAGTAATTGAAGAAAGAGGAACTTGCAAAGCTTTAGTTAGATATCATTTTTATTTGTCGTTTGAACCAAGGTTAGGTAATAACTGTCATGAGCAATTGTCATTGACATTTTATTAAGTAAATTATTTCTATATCAATGTTCATTTCTTTATTTTCTTTTATTTTATTATTTAATTTTTTTCCTTTTTAGTGTTGGTGGGTAGAGATAAAAGATTTGGAGTATATTTCAAATAGAAAGTTTAGATTGTCTTATCGAAGGATTTTTTTTTTTTCCTGCATACTTCATCTAAGGCCATTAGATGAGACAGTCCAATGGTGTGGATTACCGAACCATTGGCTCAAGTTGCCAAAACTGATCACCATAGTACTGTGCAAAGACAAGGATGGTAGATCATATAACTCCAGTTTTAGTACACCTATTTCCTTATACTGGTTTGGTAGAGCACAAGGGATTAATTACTTGAAAACTAATAATTGGTATCTCCGCCTCACATGACCGACTGACACCATTGAAGTAGTGGATTAGGTGTTACCTCGGATAACTAGTTAGCGGCTATTTCCCTAAATGTGGGGTGCACCTTGATGTATATGTTGTATATTCACCCTGTCCATCAGTTTTTCTAGATCATTTTTTATACTTGCCTGATCTAAAACTTCTATGAACCTACGGATGTTTCAACAGTGTATGCTTTCTGTTGCATACAGTTTTGCATAGAGTTTTGAGTTTGGTAACATGATCACCCAAAGACCAGGTGAATTTCTCGCTAGCATCAAGGTGGGCCCCACACCCCCACCTAGCTTTCGTCCAAGGTACGTAATCCGTATCCGACTTCGGAGATACGGTTTAGCTATAAACCCCACCGTGACGAACGTGTTTTATCCACACCATTCATCTGTTTTGACAGATCATTTAGGACTTTAACAAAAAAAAATTAGGAAGATGTAAATCTAAGGTGGACCACAACACTGGAAAACAGTATTAATTAAATGTTCATCATTAAAAATCTCCTATGGTCCATTGTTATGTTTATTTGGCATCCAACCTGTTGATGAGGTCATACAGACCCAAGTGAAGGAAAAACACAAATATCAGCTTCATCAAAAACTTTTGTGGCCCTCAAAAAGTTTTCAATGGTAAGTGTTCAATCACCATTGTTTATAGAGAAATAGCCCACATCTTAATTTTTGGGCTCATGATCTAAAATAATCTGAAAAAAAATAGATGAATAGCGTAGATAAAACATATACATTATGGTGGGGCCCACTTAAACAGCATGAGTAGGGACGCAGATTGCCTGACAGGCATCTCCTGCGCTTGGAATCTAGGTGGGGCCCACTGTGATGTTTGTGAGAAACCTACGCCGTCCAACTTGTTTTGTGAGATCATTTTAGGTGTTGTGACAAAAAATGAATGGGATCGAAGATTCAAGTGGGCCAAAAACGTGACGATTGAACTTCCACAGTTGAAATATTCATGGGGCCACAGAAGTTTCGAATCAGGATTATATTTGTGTTTTCAGTTCATCTCAGTAGGAATGACATTATGAACGGTATGGGTGGCATATAAACATCACTGTGGACCCCATAGAGGTTTTAACGGTAGGAATTTCCCTACCCACCTTTTCTTTAGGGCGGCCTTCTTGAGTCTTGTATTCCGTTCATTTTTTGTCTCAACGCCTAAAATGATTTCATAAAACGGTTGGACGGCGTAGATTTCTTACAAGCATCACGGTGGGCTCCACCCAGATTCCTAGCCCAGGAGATGCCTACTAAACTTTTGACAGGCAATCCGTGTAGATTTCTTTCGACGGACAATCTGCGTCACGTATCCTCATCAAGAAAGAGATTGAGATTGAGTGGCTAGCGAAAGACCACTGGTCGTGTGTTGATGTTACTAGGTTCTGTGGCCCCAACCATGGTGCATGTGTTCCATCTACACCGTCTGTCCATTTTGTGAGATCATTTTACGGCATAGGCCCAAAAATAAGGTAGATCTAAATCTAAGTGGACCACACTTCATAAAGTAGTAAAGACAATGTCACTCACCATAGAAACCTTTCTAGGGTCCATCATGATTTTTATTTGCCATCCAACCTATTGATAAGGTTACATAGACTTGGATGAAGGGAAGTCACAATTATTAGCTTGATCCAAAACTTTTTTGGCCCTAAGAAATTTTCAATGGTAGATGTTTAACCCCACTTCTTTTTCATGGTGTGGTCTACTTGAGCTTTGGATCGGTCCAATTTTTGAGCCCATCCCATTAAATGATCTCAAAAAATGAATGAACGATGTGGATTTAACACATCTATTATGGTGGGGCCTACTGAACTTGATAATGTCAACACACCATGGAGTCCTGACACAAGACACAATCCTTTTTGGAGAGAGATTTTCTCGCAATCCCTCAAGCGAGTCTCTCAATCGAGGGCTCTCTTGCACGAGCGAAAGGGGCACGCGGATTAGGTACTTCCCCGCCTATCCCGAGCTCAAGACAGGTTAAGGCTCTAAGGGCCACCATGGTGTATGGATTTTATCCACACCGTCCATGCATTTTTCCATGTCATTTTAAGACATTGTCCCAAAAATGAGGAAGATCTAAGGTTTAAGTGGGCCACACCACAGGAAGCAACGGTGTTAATGATCATTATCATAGAAACCTTCCCAGGGCCCACCGTGATGTTTATTTGCCATCCAATCTGTTCATAAGATCATAGAGACATGGATGAAGGGAAAACAGAAATATCAAGCTTCATCTAAAACTTATTGTGGCACCCAAGTAGTTTTCAACGGTCAGCCTTTAATCCCCATTTCATGGTCCAATTGAGCTTAGATCTGCCTCATTTTTGGGCTCATGAGCTGACATGACATACAAAAATGAATGGCCAGTGTGGATAAAATCCATATCTCACAGGTAGGCCTTAGAGTCCTAGCCTGTCTTGAGCTCGGGACAGGCGGGGACGTACCTAATCCGCACTCGAGTAAAAGACCTGATTAGGAGGTTTCATTCACAGTGCGCAAAAGGCTATATACGCTCTGGAGCGCAGTGGATCATCTCTCTCTCTCTCTCTCTCTCTCTCTCTCTCTCTCATATATATATATATATATATATATTAGTGGTGATACCCTAAGGGTCTAGAGAGATATCAATTATAGTGCTCAACTAGCTTGCAGACTTTGGTAATGCTCCACTATATCTAAAGTTCGTAAATCCTACCTAATTAACTCAAATTTCTCTACTGAACATGGTCATCTATCCTCAATCCAAATCTTACTCAAATAAAGTGATAGATGACAAAATCTCAACCAAATTGCCATTAAGTGCTATGAAAATATTTTAAGCATGAAAATAAAAAATTGATGATAAAAAATACTCATATAGGTACCTAGTCCATTTGGTTGTTTCTCAATGTAGAGCCTATCAAGGATCGAAGATGGGACAGATCTAATTCTTGTTCACATTACCTAAAGTGGGTGAATGGGCTGAGCTCGTGTCTCCAACATGGGCTTGGGCTTGGCCTGGGGCTACCTATATTCATCTCGGGCCAGCATAGGCCTGTCATGGGATCGGTCCAAGGCATTACTTGCTGAGCAAGGCTCAAGATAGCCATCCCTTGACAAATCTAATATCAGATTGATAATCACCGCAGAATCTCATGTTCCGCTGGCCACCTGCGGACGTTTCTTTTGTTGGTCTGTTCATATCCAAGGTAAGGTCCACATATCAACAGTGGAGCGATGGAACCAAGGGGCCCCACCTGTACAAACTGAAGGGCCAAATACTAGAGAGCCTCGTTTAATCTCTCTTTTCTTGGACCAGGACCATTGCTCCAAGCTAATTTGACCATCCAAAAAAATTGGGTTGACACGATTTTCTTGGCTGGGGCTCATCATCCAGGTGGACCAATAATCAGGTGGCCTACATCTGTTGGCATGTCACTCGATTCAACATCCTCAGGGCAATACCATTTCCTAACTGAGGTACACTGCTGGCCCCCAGATGGTGGGAGTTCTCATTGATGCCAGTATTTTCGATAAGTGGACCACATGCTTCATTTATGTAGACTGATCATGATTGAGCTCCCCCGTTTATGGACTATGGACCAAAAATCTATGCTTTCGAACAATCACGACCATCAGATATGAGGATTTCATTGTTGTGTATGAACTGTCTCCTAAATTTTATTTTTAATGGATAATTTGAAGGTATATCAATGGACAGCTTGATTTGTCTGACAAGGGAGGCTTCTTCAGCATTCCCCATCTTCGATTGGGTCCATAAGATAAACAGTGTTATCACCAGAAGATGGACGTGTGCTGATCCAGGCGTTTGCTTATGTGAAGCAAGCAGCTCTGGATCATCACCCCGGTGCTCACATAGGTAAGGGTTGCAATGGGTCTCATGGCCCAGTCCGGCCCTATTGGGCTTGGACCCCTAAACCTGGCCCAAAGGATTGGCCCAAGCCCAAAATCTAGGACTGATGCTCAAGCTAGGCTAGGCCAGGGCCACTGATGAATGGCCCCGCCTGGCCCTACCAAATAACTAAGTGGGCGACCATGGTATTGATTTAAGGGGTTCTTACCTGAAAATTTCTCGAACCATATGATATGGCTGTGACATACTTTGGCTCTTCATATTAACGAAAACATTCATTTGATTGTGATGGAGGATGAAAAGTCAAAACTATACTTAATGGAGAGATTTTTTAATGGCTTATGAAATTAGGCTCCGAAAAAAAGAAGTTATGTTGGCCGTAAATTATTGTGTTTTCGAAAATCTAATCCAACACTATTTACATGGCCTAATTTTAAGTGTAGGTAAAAAGGAGCCTTATCCATGATTTAGGTGGACCATACAATTGGAAACAGTATACACAGTAACCCTTACCTTCCAAATTATTTTCTTGTGCAAACCACCTAAATCATGAATTGTCCCATCTTCATGGACGTTAGGCCTAAATATTTTTGTGGAGTCTAATGGTTGGAATGGCTTTTTTTTTTTTTTTTTTTTTCACTGGTGAGTCCAATAAAAAATCAACGATGGACATCTCTCCTAGCTAGTTTCTTTTGGTGACCCACAAGTGACTCCTAGCAAGAGTTAGTAAAACTCGTTTAGCATGTGAACTAAGAGAAAAGAAATCTATGAACACCTTAGCTAGGAAAATACAATCAATTCATTAACTAATTGGGAAAATTTAAGGTTACAACTACTTATAGAGTTTTGTTGGTTTTCAATATAATTTGAATAGTGAAATAAATTGATTAGTTTATGCATCAATAATGAAGATTCTACACTCTAATATTAAACACGTACCTTATAGGAAAGTCACTTCTTATGATCTCACCGAGTAGAGATCTTGGTCTTCTGCACCTTACACCATTAGGAGAATCTCTTAATGGAACTAGAGTTTTCTTATATGTGGATAAGGGGATTAAGACATATATTTATAAGAAAAAGGGTCAGAGAAGCTTATCCATCAAACTTTTCTCCTCTAAAGTTTCCACACCAGTAGATTTTCATATCTGACCTAATAACCATATAGTGAGGTTATTGAATTGTTCAATCTGAATAATTAAATAGTAAGATCTAAACTGATGATCATATGTAACCCACCTAATGGAGTCTTACATGGAGTTCAAAATCCTAACCTAAGTCAAATTCTTACTTAGATAATCCTAGTTTTATTATTCTCATTCCAACTTAAGCTAACACCTATCCAATTAAGATAAGAATCCACTAATTAAATAAGACTAAACCTAATCACATGTGGTCCACAATAGGGACAAGTGGATCTACTTTCTCAAACACCTGATTGAGTTGTAGGGATGAGATGAATGCAGATTTCAACTATTAATGATGATGTTTGGTTTGAAGCACTTTTTCTTTTTTTTTTTGGTGAGAATGTCTAAAGGTCAATGAACAAACCGTTGGAATGTCTCTCATATTCTTGAAATCTACATTGAATAACCTGACATTTGGAACGAGAGAATTCAAAGCAGGACATAGGATACTCTTGACAAGATTCAAAGGACAGAAAGTTCCCCTTGAGAGATAATTGTGGTTTTTTACCAGACGAATGTTAATACGTTACTAAAATTCTGTGATCACATCTGTGTGGTCATCCCTTCCCTACCCATGCAGGCACAGGTACCGATGTGAAAATCATACATAAGATCTGACCTTACTATTGCATGGGTAAAAGATTTGGATAGTTTAGCCTAAAAAATGAAACCATCACATGCCTTAAGTGGACCACAACATATAAAGCAAGCCATTGGCTAAAAATGATTGGATCAGCTTAGATAAAATAGGGAATAATTATTTTCAACCTTATAGAAAGCTCAGATCTGACACATATGCTACATATAGGCACATGCGTTGCATGGTACTCACTCCTCATGGTGAAAAGAATTAAAGCCTGTGATCTATTGTCATCACTTGCACAGGCATGAGGAAGGCCTGTGACCATCGCTAGGTGAGTGCTACCTGGGAAGACCATGCACCAAATTCAATCCATCCATCAGCTGAACCACCACATTCTCACTATAGATCCCAAACATAAGTAATCTAAAACATTTATAGGTGGCCCCACTATAAAGAACACTGTAAAATCATGCCTAAAACCTTCGAATTCGTGTGTGGCCTACTTGAGTCTTGGAATGCCCTTATTCACTGGGTGTCCCTTCATCCTGATGGGCCTGCATAAGTTGAATATATTGGATGACATATATATGCTGGTGGACTCCATGCATAATTTGAATGATTTTAACAATAGCCTTACCATTTCAACCGTTGCATGCCTATGGTGTGCCCAAATTAGTTTTGGATTGCCCTGATTCCTAGGACCTGCTCTAAACACAGGGTGGGACACCTGATGAACAAGGTCGATGACATCTACATTAAGTCCTGCCATCCAAGTCAGCCGAAGTCCGGCCTTCCTGTTCGAATGAAAATTGCCAAACATTCTTGTTATTGAATCTCTTTAATTTGCTGAAATACATCGTGAGGATTGTGATGAATTGCGACTTTAGCCATTGTATTTGACTGTTTTTTTTTTTTAATTATCCTACCGCTTGAAATTTGGCTCTTTTACTCGGAAAGTGAAGGATCACCTAAACCTTTGTAGAATCAAAGGGTCAAAGTATTCAATGTGAGAGACTTTTGGGTAATCCCATCCATGGATGGCCATGTTACATAAATAGTTTAGGTCTTTAGAAAGAACTCAATTTCCATGGCTGAAAATCCATAAACCCTAAACCCGTAAACCTTGAGCCATAATGTTTGCGATGTATACCCTTTCTAAGTGCATGAGGATGAAGTGCAGTCAGAGTATCTCCTGTTCATTTTTAGGTGAGGTTTACTCAAATACATCGTGACCAATTAAATTGTGGATAGCACTCTCGCTAGGTTATACTCTAAAAATAAACTCGATTGCAGAATCCTAACCTTTGATTAGTGGATATTTCTTTGTTGAAGAACGACTGTGGGATATTCTCATTTCTAATCATTAGACAATGAAGTTTAGTTCTTACTCCATGGTACATTTAAATTATTACACAATTTGGCAGCTTGTATTTGTATGAATCGGAATCCAAATCAGAATTACCTTAGAATCCACATAAATAAATAATAATAAAAAAAAATTGTCATTTGGCACGTGGAGTGCAACCATGTCATTTTCAAAGCATGCATGAGATGATTCTACCAATTTACATGTGTAATCCACTCTGATGTTTATGTGAAATCTACTTGGATCACCAAGTGTGGAACTCCAATTTAGTTCCAGTTTGTGATTTAGGTGGACCACACAATTGGAACCAATATATGACACAATGCTAACCCTCTAAACTATTTTCCTCCATGTTGCCTACTTGGTTTATGGATGGGCCTGATTTTGTTCCTCAGGCCTAAATTTTGGCTTAACATCGAACAGTTGCATTAGATTTCATATAATCATCACGGTGGGCCTTGAAGAAAAAATTTAAGGATGGGCATCCCTCTCCCAACTATTTTTCTTCGTATTACCCACCCTAGCTAATTTTAGGTCTTATGGTGAAAATGGGGTAACAAACATGGTGATCAGGTATATTTCAAGCTTAAACCTCTCATGCGGCGTATTAATTCTAGAAATCAAATTCCTTAACATTGTTGATGGTATTTGGTGTTGAAATCATGTATCCTCCCAATAATTTTAAAACAAATGAACCGGTAATAAATGAAATTCATTTACCACATCCGTGCACCTTGTCAAGCGTGATCACTATTACCCTAAATCCCTTCTAACAAAGAACCCCTTAGATTATTTAATTTAAATCACTTGCCACATACAAATTCTAAGTGTCTGCATATCATCCCACTCTACCGGGGTATGAAAGATTTCTTCAAAAAGACACCCAAAGGGAATTGTTGGTGCCCTCGTTGCTAGAAGTTCTGGAACCCATCGTGATGTCCAGGAGAAATTCACTTTGTTTATCAGTTGCTTCATCTTATTCCAAGTATATGAGCTCAAAAACTCGTGTGACATGCCTTGAGAAACAATGGGGATTGAATTCCCATCATTGAAAGCTACGTGGGGACACAAAGTTTCTGGATGAAGCCCATATTAGTTTTTTAGTTATTTTCAATGAAAATAGCCTTATAAACAGCTTAGATGTCATATAAACATTATGGTGGGTGTTTCCATCCTTAATATTTTGTGTAGCCAACCAGAGTTTTGGATTTACCTCGTTTTTTAAGGTTGTGACCTAAGTGAGCTAAAAGAACTGATGAACTCAGTTAATTTCTAACAACATCGGGTAGCCCCAAATAGCTTCTACCTACTATGCGGCCTCTTTATATTCTTCAGTGGTTAAATGTGCTTCTTTATTTATTTTTTCTCTCGCTCTTTTTTTTTTTTGGTTAAAAAAAAAAAACCACACACTTAACCCATGCACACCACATGGGTACTTATCCCATGATTTCAGTGTTGAAACAGAGACTGTCTACCAATGACCAACTGTCTACCGCTGACCAATGGAGCCGAACCCAAACAGTCCCTTTAATAGCACCTCTATCATTTTCCACTTTAAAGGCTATTGACCCCTGTGAAGAGCCATTTTAATAAAACAGTAATAAAGAAAGAGGGGATGAAGGAGTAATTATCTAAGTGCATGCATTTCATCACTTTTCCCCCCATTTTTTAATCAGCGAAGATAGATATCCAGGACATGTGCGACTAGTGTGGAGAAAGGAGGGGTATCCTTGATAGTTTTATGCAACACCATGTCTTCTTTCGTAAACCTTCTCCTTTTAATGATCTTCTTTGACCAACATTCATTATCATGTCTGGAGAATTTTATCACCATAAAAACTTCCCAGTCTGATGGATGCTATACAGACGCTTACAAATTGAATATATAGCATAGAATTAATTACAATCAAACTGTCCAAATTTTGGATGTAGCTCGAATGTAACACGAACCAAAAATTAGGCTTATTTCATTACCTGACACTATCACATTAGTGGACACTCAATGGACGGTTAAGAATGATTTTTTTTTTTTCAGTGGTTGTATTTGGGCAATCGAGTATCTACCAATTAGAAGTTAATGCTCTTAAAAAATCCGATTTGCATACTGTAGCTTATGGACCCTTAATTCCACATTTTAGTCTCTACAATTTTGGTTAATACGCATGCATTTCTAAGTGCATGTCTATCAAGCCTCTACCCAGCCAGAGTATTCTGTAACTCCCCATCTAGCAAAGAAACCACTGTTCGTTGAGTTCGTCTTACCTATGTCACCACTCAGGTTTCCGCTCAGGTCCCATCAGGGTCCACATGCTGGGATGTTCGATAATTTCAACCCAGCTGAAACCCTGGCGTACCTCTCCTGCGTGCATAAAAACGGGTAACCTTCTCTGATGTGGAAAATGCTTCAACGTGCATGGAATCAAATCCATGTATCAGGTAAGCCACCCCTTGTTCGGCCTTGATCCCAAAAATCAGAGTGCTTCAACCATCAGAAAAGAAAACACCCCTAAAAGTTACCATGCCCACCTGGGTATCAAGATTATGTGATCTTTGAGTATCATCTCAACGAGGCACATATAATCCTTGAATTTGATTACATATAAAACACCATAGCCACCCTACGCAAGACTACCTGTGGATGGATTTCCCATTACTACCGTTGATTTCTATGGTGTGGCCTACAGTTGCCCGATCATCATGATTTTTCAGGTTCCAAGGTGAAGGTGACGCAGTGTACACCTTTTTTTTTTTTTTTTGGTTAGTCATGGAACACACCCATTGGTGTTGTCAGGAGCGTGGATATTTCACCACTAATGGATTTCAAGACCAAGTCCTCTTGTTGAAACTCCGTAGAGTTAACCAACAAGGCAAGGATCCGAACCCCTTGTGGATAGGTGAATATTTGATAGAATTGACTCCTGCCCTCCTATACTATATTTTGTACAAGCATGATATGATTATTTGTGCAATTCAATCAAACAAGAGGCCATATGTATTAATGAAGGCCGTATTTGGTTAAGTATGTGCAGTTAGGATAGTACGGGGCAGCCAGAGTTATACTCGATTTGAGTTCGATTGAACGTCGGTGCTCCTACGCTGAGGTAAACTGATTAAGACTGCATCCGAGAGATTGGCTGCTTTCTCAACTAGTGATGATTAATATAGCGATCAAACAATTTTAAAATGGTAGGAATTAGTCCTTTAGAATGGATTTCTTTTATCTTGTGTTAAAGGCTTTTTTTTCAACGATCATAATATACTTTCTATTTCTCAATAGAACAATGATGAAAAATTTTAAAACCTAAAGTTAAAAGTGCTAATTTTATTAATATGTATTTGAAGCTCAATATAACTAATAAATAAACAAATAAGCAAAAAAAAAAAAAAAAAAAAAGAAATATAAATACCTGCGATCACTTATGTGGACAAATAATCAAGGCGAGTGATCAGCGAGATGTGACTAGGGTGTGATCTTCCATATACGGATATGGTAGACGGGGAATTGAGGATGGTAGGTTATGGATATTTATACTAATAGCTAAGTGTATTACAATGATGGCATTGAAAGTATCAATCTAAGCTAACCTAAATTCCATATGTTCTGCAACGTGGTTGGACAGAAGTGGAGGAACTAGAAATAAATTATAAACAATATTACGCCATGTAAAATGATTGTGTTTGACATGGGCCTCAAGCTTTTTATTATGTTTGGTTTTTATAGATTTAAGGAAGCGGTGGCCATGTTATAATATTTTTGTCTTAGATAGTTGGATGTGCCAATCTTTTTAATTTTTCACAAGAGTATTGCCTATCATGTACAATCCACACGTAAGGAAGAAGATTCCATAAACCTTTTATTATTCTTTTGCACAATTATTTTTTGGTAAGGCTTTAGTATTTAACACTCCTAAATATGTCTCTAACCCCTCTTATTGAAATTGATATACACAACATGTAGCACAGCTGCTACGTGACATTTTTTTAGCCGTTTGATCGGGCCACGCCAAGCCAAGCCACGCGAAAGTGTAAATTGAACGGCTGCTGTTATGCAGAGTCATCACCTGCTTGCCATTGAATCGAATCTTACCACAATAGATTGGGCTCCATGACTCAAGTCGTAGAATGACTCTGTTTAAACATTGGGATCTTGGGATCAAGTGTTCATGTGGTATGGCGTGGGTGTGTGAAAAAACAAAAATCATCTCGCCACATCATGCCAAACAATACCTAATTCCGCAATCTGGGGTACGTAGTGCTCAATCTGCCTCCATGTATCTCGTGAAAGTTTCATCCACGTGTCACTCGATTTATGCTAAGTACCCATGAAGGACGACACTTGTGCGGTTCTTTAAAACGCCTTTTCTCGTTCACGTTACAAAAGAAGCGACAACGTATGATAATGCTTTGGAGGTTATCTTAACTTTCGATTTTTTTTTTTTTATGTTGAATCTGGCCAGCGAAAACCTTCAATTTAACGTTCTAAATTCAATTCATGCATTTCAATGTAATAAATATCCAACGATGGCTCTATATTCATAGGCTTCAGAGCATGGACCATCTAGGCATGTGAGCCCCAATCCGGTGACACATGCTGAAATCCTGAGTCGCAGCAGGGGAAAGACCCAACTCCCGTGCCATTCGAGTCCCACATAGTGCAGTATTGCAATCCTGGAGTTTCCCCATCAGCATGTCCTACTCGTCAGTGTGCCCCATCCAGACGGCTCAAAAACAGGTTCCACCGTTAGATTCCCTGGATCAAGGCCATTCTCCTTAGTGGGCCACGCAAGTAATTTGGATGCCCATCATCGGTCATTTTTCCCGGCCGAAAGTAGGCACATGCGTGAAAGTTGGCACGTGCTATAACGAATTGTAATCGCGCATGCGCGCAAATCCCGCAAATGGCTCCGATCCCAAGCAGCCAGCAAATCGACAATCATGGCAGCAACACCGCTTGCCCAAAATCCCCGCTCGCGACATTTTTCCTTTTAAATCAAAACCGCCAGTGGTTTCCAGAAACCCGCTTTTCAAAACCACCATCTGACGCCCCTCCTTAACTAACAACACACTGCACAACTGTTTCCCAGCCCTCATTAAAGCAGAATCCAAAGAAGAAAGGAGAAAAGAGGGAAAATGCAGGAAGAAACAGAAAACCTCGGCGATCCTGAGAAAATCGACTACGTTTTCAAGATCGTAGTGATCGGCGATTCGGCAGTGGGGAAGACTCAACTCCTCGGTCGGTTCACCAAGGACGATTTCTGCTTCGACTCCAAGTCTACGATTGGAGTTGAGTTCCAGACTCGGACGCTGACTATCAACAACAAGGTCATCAAGGCCCAGATCTGGGACACTGCAGGGCAGGAAAGGTAAATATCTCAATCTTTGAGGGTTTAAATAGAAGACGAGGCTATGCAAGTGTCTGCCTTGTTCTCTCGTGCCGATCGGCGGTGATGTGTATTGTATATAAAGAAAAAAAAAAATGGGGTTCCCATAGTGTGCGTTTGCCTTCAATTGCTGAGTTTTTGAAACTCATCCACCGTACACGTGGCATGAAACCCACATCAATGCCGAGTTTACAAAATTTGGCCCAGTTATGAAGATCTTAACTAAATGGATAGATACAAATAAAGTGATCAATGGTCTAGATTCAACCGGCATAATCAAGTGTTTAAGTCGTTTTGTCAGTTAGATTTTCAGTCGAAGTTCCATATAGAATGGGATAGAATGGAGCACGTGCCTTGTACGGTCTGAATTGTGACGAATGCAACATCCGTAGGTAACTTTCGAGACCTGCTTCACGTGCTCTCCCACCAATAAATGACAACGTGTCTAGTTCACACGAAATCGGACCGTCCAAAAGAAGAGCGACGTGATGCACGGAAATTCAGGCCGATCCACTGATCAGATCTGCGACATTCCATAAGACGAAGGACGGTTGGAAATGCCTCGCTCACTTGATGGGCGGATCGGATTGATTTTTGGGTCAAGTGATATGCATGTTGGCACCAATCTTTTTGGACGGGTTGGATGACTTAGGCACATATATCAGGATTTAGTTATGTATTTAAATGTATCATTTATGTATGGCTTGCATTCTCCGTGACAAGGAAGCAGTACATGAGCCACTGAAAAGGTAGGCCACCCCTTGAAGATGATGGGAGTTCCAGCGCTCAGGAGCCAGGTGGGGCCCACCATGATGTTTATGAGAAATCCACCCCGTCCATCCATTTTGCCAGCTCATCATGTGGGAACACGAGCCTAGAAAAAGTGTGGAAGGAAATGCCTACTGTTGAAACCTTCCCGGGGCCAGCATGATATTTATATGCCATCCAAATTGTTCATATGGTCATTCCTTCCTGGATGAACTGAAAACAGAAAAATATTAGCCCGATCCAAAATTTCTGTTGCCCCACCGAGGTTTCAACACAGGCACTCAATCTCCACTATTTCCAATCGTATGGCCACTTGAGTTTTGCATCTTCCTCAGTTTTGGATTCATGTCCTAGCATGAGCTGGAAAAACGGATGGATGGAGTGGATTTCTTGCAAACATCATGGTGGGCCTCAGCTAGCTTTCGACCTCACGAACTTCCTGCGGTAGGGGTCGTAGGCAATCCCCGTCCGTGTAGAGCAATGGACGGGGTTACCTTAATGAGTCATACGTACAAACAGGGTGGTTGTCTATCTAACCGGACTAAAACTGCGGATAACTAGAAGTTCCACCCGGATGGAAAGGTCGCCGTACTACTTAACCATACCGGGTCGAAAAGTCACCGAGCGTAGGTCGAGTTATATACGCCATGGTATATCGTGTTGAACAGACAAAGACATGGTAGTAAGGGTGGTTGCTCTATGATTATGTTACCGGGGTGGTGTTGCTAGTGGGAAGAGTATTTAGTCCGTCTAACACAGCAATTCACCCTGTGTGATCATACAACTTAGTCTGGCAACCAACAGGTAACTAGGTTGTGACGCCGGGTGCACTGTTCGTCTGGCCGGACTAAAAACACGGTCTATTGAAGTGGCACCCTGCATGTATAACCAAAGGATGTGTGTTCACTGTACCACAGACCTTTCTACCATAAAGTGGTGTTCAACACCAGGGAACGGGCATCCACTAGTCAAAGAAATGCAATATCCCTATAGCTACGATAGTCAATCTAGTTACCGATCCTGAAGCCCAATTAGAATCCGGGCCTAAAACTGGGTAAACCCGACCTAACAGCCCTTCTCCAGCTAAGTTTTAAAACGTAAAATCCGGGTAATTGTCGGGGGTCGATTCCACAATCTTCCATTGCATCGGCTTTACAGATAACACCGTTTTAAGTACACATTCCTAAGTCAACCAAGTCGGTGGGCAGGACACAGAGCCAGAGTCGGGTAATGCCCAACCCAAACTCGGAATGAGGATTAGGGTAACCCAACCACGATTCGACTTTGAGGTGTCCTTCTCAGGTTACAAGTCAAGGGTAATAATGAGTCCGGCTCTAGAGTTCAGTTCCAGTAACCAAACAACTATTGTTTTTATATACAACTATCATCTATAGTAATCATATGTACATCTTTAACGAATTGTTCGTTCATGTCACTACCCAAAACGTTTGAAAATTAAAACCAACTGGAACCCGCATTTACCGAGTCGCCATCTCCAGTTGGGTTGGGCTTGGGCCTAAAGATCT
Organism: Liriodendron chinense; assembly: GCA_003013855.2. Lineage (NCBI taxonomy): Eukaryota > Viridiplantae > Streptophyta > Magnoliopsida > Magnoliales > Magnoliaceae > Liriodendron > Liriodendron chinense. The sequence continues at coordinate 6,185,113 of ML058440.1, forward strand.
TGGCTCGTCTCCAGTCACATTGGGGTTGGGTTGCTGGCTGTAGATCATCTCATCATATAGATTTCGAGCTATGAATGATTCAAGTGAATCGACCCATGGGTGCACTGTCAGATCAAGTGGTAGGATAAGAATTCAATTGTTACATGTTTCAAATGACTTCCCATCATATAGATTGTGAGCTATGAATGATTCAAGTGAGACCCATGATTGCACAGTCAGGTCAAATGGTAGGATAAGAGTTCAATTGTTATAGGATGATTTGATGGCCAAGATGACTTCATGGACGATCAGGCTTGAAATAAATAGAGCCCAAAGGCTTGAATTGCTGCAAAAATAGCTTTAACGCGCACTAAAGCTTCTTACAGCCGTAATCGTTTCACTTGGAAAGCTACTGATGAGCTCCACAACCAGGGAAACAACCCAAGGTTCTTAGTTCCAAAATAGTTTCATAAAATTCATTCATTCTAGGAATTAAATTAGGATTTTAAGTTAATATTTACTATTTCTAGTTCTTTTGTTTTCTATTTTTAGGGCTTTAAGTGTCCAATTGTGATCTAAAATCTTTATTGTAGTCATCTAAGGTTTACAAGTTTTGATAGAATAAACATCTTTTTACTGTTCTTATAATTTTTACTGTTTCAAGAAAATGTCCCATTTCAAATTAAATTAGGATCCAAGGTTGATTTTTCTTATAGAAGTACAGGAGATGTGTTATAAGCAAAAATACTTTTATCAATAATATCAATTTTATTTCTCATTTTTTTTAAATTTCTCTCCCCTTGGGATTCAATGGCTATTAATAAGAAGGTGGTAATCCCTTCTCTTTTAGGGAGCGTTTGGATTGTAAGTTACTTGAGATAGCTACTTATACCTCAAGTAGCTTATCTTGATTTCTACTTATTAAACTGAAGTAATCAAGTAACTTGAAATAAAAAAAAAAAAAAAGTTACTAATAAGTGATAATAAACCAAGCTTACTTATCTCAAATAAGTTACTTATCTACTACTGTAAATAGAAAAAGTAACTTATTTGGTAGTATCCAAACGGGCCCTTGCTGACGCCTGTTGCTTATTTGGTATGAAAACTATCACATTATACTGGAAGCTGGCAAAAAAGTTATCCGTGGTGAAAATCAGGCCAATCTACAAATTATATAGACTACACTTATATGTTGAATCAGAGTACCAGTGTGGCCACCTGATGAATGGGCAAGCCCAACTTTCACCCAGGTGATCATTATGGTGTGGCCAACCTTTTGCACGGCCAGGATGTAACCTGTACATTTCCATCTCATTAACTGCGTGATATGTAGCATGGGTTGATCTGTTTTTTTTTATTGTAGGTACAGAGCCGTTACAAGTGCCTACTACAGAGGAGCGCTTGGTGCAATGCTGGTCTACGACATCACCAAACGCCAATCGTTTGATCATGTCGCAAGGTGGGTTGACGAGCTGCGGGCCCATGCCGACAACTCCATCGTCATCATGTTGATAGGCAACAAGGCCGATCTGACGGATCTGAGGGTTGTCCCAACAGAGGATGCAGTAGAGTTCGCCGAGGAACAAGGACTTTTCTTCTCGGAGACGTCGGCCCTCAATGGTGAAAACGTGGAGAAGGCCTTCTTTAGGCTGTTAGAGGAGATCCATGGGGTGATCTCCAAGAAGACCATGGAATGTGTTGAAGGAAAGAATGATGGGAATGATGTGGTGATTCTTAAGGGGACCAAGATTGTGGTGGGCCAACAAGGGTCTGAATTGGAGATGAGTGAGATGAGGAAGATTCCTTCTTGCTCTTGTTGAGAGGAAAAGGTGGTTTTGGTGTTGTTTTCAACTTGGGTCTGGAGTGTTTGGTTTGTTCTTTCTATGGCTCATTGCTTTTTCTTGAATGTGAAGGAAATATGAAAAATGACTAAGAGAGTGAAGTATCGAGTATTAGAAAACTTTTGAAACCTAGATAATGAAGTCTGTTTTGGTAGCATTTTTATTAGAAGAAATATTGCATTCATCTTTTAACATTTTCTATTTCATGTTAATCTTCTGAGAATTTTGTAAAAAGGTATCTAGGGTTTGGCATTTCTTTTAACATTGTTCAAAATATCAGAACCATTACATGCTATACCAAACACTTTAACCAGAATGTAAGCCTTCCATCGCCGAATTATTCTTGACTATTTTATGGAAAGTTTATAGCCTTCTGAAGGAAAAATAAATTTAAAAAAAGAGGCCATTCTTGTTTGCAAATGAATGGAATTATAATAGTTCTATTTATTTTCATTTATTTATGATGTAGAATCTGGTATAGATACATTTCTGACTTGACCAAAAGAAAACCAAATGGAAACAGAAGTAATTTGTCAAATTAAGGCTCAGTTCTATGTAGGGCATAATGTAAATCGGCCCTAGGAGTGTTTGATTCGAAGATATTCAATTCAATTAGAGAGAAATTGCCGTTCGAAACGTGAACCGTAAATTGATCATAATTTTTTTTTAGTTAGGTATCGTTACGAGATGCATGCCTTATCAATCTTTATTGTAATGGGCTATTCGGGATCAACAAACCGATATAGTGGGTCGTGTCCATCCGTTTTACGAGAAAAAGCAATCTTCTAATTCAAAAATAAAATTTTAGAAAAAAATTATCATTTTTGGTAATTCTAAGTTATATCATATTTCCAAATTTTAGATTTCGATCTTTTTTAGAGGAAGAATTCCTGGTAGAGTTAATTTAGGACTCTATTGTTATAAAAAGTGAATATTTTTTGTAAGTTTTATTTTAGTTGAATTAGAACTTTTATTTAACTTAAAATTTTGTTATTTTTGATAATTATGAATTTGTTATTTTTTAGTCTTCTTTCTTATTATTTCTTGGGGATTCAAGGTTTTTAATCATCAAGGAAGACGATGACCTTCTTTTTCACTTTTCCATGCTCTTCTCTATGTCAATTTATTATTATTATTTTTTAAAGACCCGAGCCATCAAGGCATTTAATAACAATAACAGTGATCATAACGGCCAGCCTTATGGCTGTTAAGATGTGGGCCATTACGGCCTTGTAGTGGCCGAATTGTTTTCCATGGAAAAAATAAAAAAAATATACCGGCCGTTATTGCAATTACAAGCTTTTTCTTTTTTCTTTTCTTTTTTTTCTTTTATCAAAGCACCAGCATTAAAGCTTGTATAGCATAATAGTTCCTGCCGGTGCCTTTACATAACCATTTTTTAATACCATGTTGGCCATGCCTTCAGAGAACAGATACATATCAACTCATCTATAAACCTAATTGTAATGAGAGAGAAGAAAAAAGAAGAAGCAGAAGATGAAGAAGAAGGTATTTTGGACACTGATCATGAGTAGCCAACAATATAAATTTTAAAGAGACAGGAGGAGAGCTTCTAAATGTGTTTAAACTATTATTGTTGTGATTTGGAAAAGTGATCAGCAGTACTCATTGTGATTGCTAAAAGCACTCTTCTTTTAACTATTGGTTATACACTAAGCATAATTCGTATCCTGATGTAGGGAGGGCGTGATTAAGTCAATCATCGTTTGTCCTAATCGGATAAGTACCTTGAGTCCACGAGGCCTTCAGAAATCCTCTACTAGATTTTCTCGAATCCACGAGAAAAAGTAAGAGAAAACAGGAAATAAATCTAAAAAAATTTGTAATAATTGATTGAATGAAATTTAACATGACTACAATTATTTAAATAAGAAACTAAATTCAAGGTAGAAGTTTCAGACTTCAACTCAAACTAAAACACCTAAAAAACACAACTTACTATAAATAACAGTACTATTTACAGAAGTCTCTCAATCCGGCTATCCATGTTGTTCTACTAATTATTCTAAATCCCTTTTTATGTTGGGCATAAACTCTAAAACCCTACGGATCAAAAGTTATGATCGAAATAAAATTTACTATAAATAGTAAAATTAAATTAAACTAGCCTAATAACCAGTCAATCTAGGTCGAATCTCGCAACCTGACATAGCGAGGTTGGATAGCTAAAGTAGCTTGAGCTACCCCCAAAATCATATATTATACACCCTGAAAATCATCCCAGGTCGTGAGATACAACCGTTTTACGATCCTGACAGTTCTGATCGCTTCTAACCCCGACTGGTCTTCTTTTGGTCCATCTAAGCCATGTAATAGTCAGTGACCCAATCTACATCACATCCGTTGATCAAGATACTGTGTCCGCTTACAAGCGTAACGTGTGTTTACCATTTTCTTCACTAAAACGAGATAAATAGGTCATTTGTTAATCCTATCATCCATAATCTCAGCCAACTCAACCTATTAAAAGCCATAGTTGATGGGCCAAATTGACGGCCAAGTAGCGTCAGATCAATGGGCCATATGGTAATCAAGGAGCAATAAATGAAAATAAATAAATAAAGAAGTGCACGTGGGACTGCAATTTTTTTTCTGCGTATTAAAATCATGGTGCATGACCATATCCACAAGAGTAGATAATCAGAGAATATGCAGCAAAAGTACAAAGTAGAATAGAAACCATCTCCACAGGGTTTTATATTCACTTAACCTACTCCCACTCGAACCATGTTGCACATTCACTTAACCGAATCATACTCAACCCAGTTCACATATTTCTATGTTGAAGGTGGACCTCAAAGATTCCAGTGAATGTATAGAGACCATAAGACACAAGTAATTTTAGTACTCTCAATGGGCTGGGCTCAGGCCCTGCAAAATCAAAATGTGAATAGGCCCAGCCCAAATGGTTCAAAATCTAGCCTCAAGACAGCCACACAACCTTCCAAATTGCATATCTGGGCCGGTTCATTAGGCCCTGTCTGCTCTTCCTAGGATCACTTGAAAAAAAATGAATCATCCTAATCAGATAATCCAAATCGTCCATTTGGTGGCATCACAAATATATGGACAATATCAATTGATGTGGATGAGTTCAAATTCGGATGTTTAGGACCATGCTGTGATTTTTACGTTGCAGGAGTAAGAAGATTGACTTGATTTAATGGACGGTCCAGATGGGTTATGTAAATGCTAATGAGTCCAGCTGCAACTATTTGCATGGGAAAGTTTCCATGCACTATCCAACTAGACCATACATCTTTTAGGCTTACCATGATGTCATCGTAATACATCAGAAGACCAAAAATGATAGGTTGCTTAGGTTGATATGCATTATCTTTTATCTTCTATAGAGGTCCGATCTGATCTGGTGGGCCTTGATCGACAACGCCATTAGTCTCACAGTAGGTAATGAATGGCACGTAAGGCAGTGAATCCAGACAGCCAGTCCAGTGGGCCCACCGGTGGATCGGACATGCTTGAAAACCACAATCAAAATGGACCATTCTAGCCATGGGATCTTCTCACTGAATGCTGACCACTAACCACTTTCATTTATTTATTTATTTCAGCTGTCATTCAACAATTCTTTCAGGATGGCTGGGATAGTGGGTTCGGTGTGATTTCGATTGAGGACCATCAACGCATGGGACCCACTAGATGGACGTTCTGGATCCAACACTTCATCATCAAGGGATAAGTTATTCTGCGATGAACTGAAGGCGAAATCTCCTCATTTAATTGAGGAGGCTGCTTAGTGCTAATCTAATGGCTAATCTACGTTAGAGCCAACTAACAGCATTTTCCTAGTAGTATTGTGTTTTTACGTATTGTATTGTTTATGTAGTTGCTTGACACGTACTTTACATCAATTGATCTTACCTTTTTATGGTACACTTCCAAGTCTTCTTACCTTATTATGGTGTATGTTTCAATACCAGGCCCAGGTGGCCCCACCTATGATCAGATCAGGACCATTAGATAGTAGGTTTGAACGAGGATGTGTCATGGAAGGTATCAGGTGGACCACACGTATCTGTCCATGAGCTCTGTTGGTCATTTTCTAAATATCCATATTATTGTGTACATTTTCACCTGATGCCCGTAAGGGCCTCATTTTTGTGGCCAGAACACATGCATGTGAGGGTCCACCAGATGAATGGCCTGGATCTTGCAGACTTGTTCTACATTGGTACGGTGGGGAAGATAGGAGCGTCGGCATGACTCTTTTGAACCTAAACTAAGAGCCACTTTTCATATTTTAGTTGTTAGTAGCCTTCCTGATGAGCTTGTTTTGTTTTTTTTTTTTTTGGTTAGTCATGCAACGCACTTACCCAGTTAATCACGGTACACAGCCAGCCAGTCAGTCATATGTAGCACCCACTAGTGCGGTTACCAGCGGGAGTTTCACCCTATGGGTTTCGATACTGTTGAAACTCCTTAAGAGTCCTCCTGATGAGCTTGTTGGACTCATGTTGGCGCGCTATGTTTGTTAAATGCTGGGCCCACCTGATGAACAGTCCGGATGTTGCTGGCAATTGCCGTTATTGTCCGTGAAAATACCCTACTACAACTAACCTCCACATGTCTCGGATATTAATTCTGACTTTTACACCGTCCATCCATTTTCCAGCTCATTTTAGGGCATGAGACAAAAAAAATGAGACAAATCCAAATCTCAGGTGGACTACACCGCAGGAATCATGGTGATTGAACACCCACCATTAAAAAAACTCGTAGGGCTCGCTGCAATGTTTATTTGCCATCCAACCTGTTGATTCGGTCACATAGACCTAGATGAAAGGAAAGTAAAAATATTAGCTTGATCCAAAACTCTATAGCCACACTTAAGATTTGGATACGCCTCGTTTTGAAAGAATGCCCTAAAATGAGTTGTCAAAATGGATGGATGGCATAGATAAAACACATGCATCATTGTGAGGCCCACAGAACCGACCCAGTACCGGATGGGTAACTGCTGAATCCTAGTCCACATATGCGGCCTCATTGGTTCCACGCGCTGAGATGTTTACATGACTTGAACCGTCCATGTTGTTGGTCATAAATAAGCTATGGTCCAACAGTGACGCTTCAGTGATGATCTTGACCTTTGATTTTGGGGGTTGAACGTGACCGTTGAAAATTCTCCAACCCATGTTCTCAACTCATAAGCACGGTTGACCGTTCAGCATGGCATACAAAACACGACGGTGTGAGCGGATTAGCTGTTACCCGGGTAACAGCTTAGTGGGTGTTACCCTAACCGTGTGGGGCCCACATTGATGTATTTTCGATATATCCATACCGTCCATCTGTTTTCCTATCTCATTTTAGAGCACGGTCCCAAACTCTAAGAAGATCTAAATTCAGGTGGACCATACCACTAGAAATAATGATGAATGACCATTAAAAAAAAATTATAAGCCACAAAACTTTTGTATCAATCTGATCTTTGTATTGTACTTTAATCCAGATCTTATTGACATTAATTATTAACTGGTATAGGATGGAAAATAAACATTACAAAAATCATACCATGGGCCCTTTGGAATTTTTAATGATGAGGCACTCAATCCCCACTGTTTCCTGTGGTGTGGTCCACTTTAGATTTGGATCTGCTTAATTTTTGGAAAGCCGTCCTAAAATGGGTTGGAGAAACGGATGGACGGTGTTGATATACAACACATCATCAAGGTGGGCCCACGGTAAGGGTAAACACTTACTAAGCTGTTACCGGACCTAGTCCGATCCCGACCACAGTGGCCGGTACAGCATAAACATCCGCAACACGATGGTTCCGGCCATCCGACCACATCAGCAAGTGAGTACACATGAGGCGCCGGCGATCTAAGCGACGACAGCGGTAGCGTCATCTCTTATTTTAAAATCTTTGCCATTTATGGAGTGAGCACGTGTAAGCACATCTGAAAGGTGTACAGCTTGACCAATGCCCAGTCAACTTGAGCGGCTGCATTTGTTTTTGGCACTCTCTTCGCACATGCTAATGTGCTAATGTGGGTCACGCGTGCTAGATCCAAACCGCTCGTCATAAAATTGGACTTTCTATACAGATGCCTTCTTCAAAAAAGTGGGGCAACATGTCTGTGTAGTATTTCCAAAATGATTTTCCTCTTGGATTATTTTATCAAATTGACGAAATGCTTTTTCAAATTAATAATAATAATAATAATAATAATAATAATAAATGGGTTGCTTCTCACGGATGGGGATCGTACTACCCCTGCCTAGACTTACTCGGTACGAACGGGTTATGTGGGGCCACAATGACGTATGTGTTTTATCCATGCTACCTATCCATTTTAACAAAACATTTTAAGGCATGAGCCCAAAAGGAGGCAGATCCAAGGCGCAAGTGAGCCACACCATAGGAAGCACTACGCCACCGTTGAAATAATTTTAGATCCCACCGTAATGTAAAACTTCAATGACCCTCAAAAAAGTTTTCAACAGCATTCAATTCCGTTTAATTCTCAACGGTAGGCGTTCGTTCCATCTTCACTTTTTCTTTTCACTTTTTTCTTTTTTACGTGGTGCCTTGGACTTTTTTCTTTTTGGGGGTCATGCTTTAAAATAAAATGTTAAAATAAACCGACATCATAGATAGAACACATAGATCATGACGAGCTGGTCCTTCCAAGCAACGTTAGGAACACCATCTGCATCCATATTTTACAAAAGAAGGAAATGGCTTGAGGACGTCGGCTGGACAGTAACACACAGTAAACAGTTGTAAGAGATGGTAAATGGAAGCACATGTGGAAAAAGGCTGATCAGTTGATGGTAAACACTGGTAATTAGAATCTATCTAAAATGTAATGCCGCAAAATCAAGTGAATCAAATTCCCTCAAAAGGCTGAGAATTGGATGCAAATGCCAAAAAAAAAAAAAGATGGATTTTCAAAAGTGAGCCCACTTTTGTGGCCAACTTGAGTATCTCATATTCAATTTTGACCATCAAATGAGTGTCCTATCCAACCTCCAGACCATGCTAAGAGGTTGGTATGGTGCGTCCAAGGGGCTTGAGTTTTATAAGGGTCCAATTAGGTGAAATGTGAAATATGTTAATGAAGGGGCTTGAGTTGTATAAGGGTCCAATTAGGTGAAATGTGAAATATGTTAATAAGCGATGGCATAACTACAAATGATAACAACTCTTGAAAAGGTCACCATACCAACCAATCTAGGCCTATATAAACCTGAATAATGAATGATTCCAAAATCAGTGCAACCCAACCTCTCCAGGTCTCTACTCAATTCTCTAAGAACCCAAGATTTCTCTTTCACTAAGCATCCAAAATGACGTTCTTGCATTTTTTTTTTATTTTTCTAATTCCGGAAACAAAATGTGTCGTTTTCATCTAGTCTGGACAAATCTGAATGTTGTTGTATTTAATGAGCACCAACTGTGCTCTTTTAAGACAAGATACAGGAGGTCGGCTTGTAGACCGATTTAGTCCCCATTTAGGGCAGCTTCAGCAAAAGGGTTTTCCATGAAAGAAAGCATGCATAGACTTTTTAAAAGATCTAACTCAATTTTCTAGCGAGTGGGCTTTTAATTTCTTTATTCTAAGGAGTGGGGAATCAAATAAGGTTTTTTAAGTTAAACTGGGTCTAGGTGGGGAATCAAATGAGGTTTTTTAAGTTAAACTGCGTCTAGGTATCTCTCCTGCTAGCTCAGCTGGAAGACCCCTAAGAGTTTCAACAGCAGGTCTCAGGTTTGTAGGAGACGCACTAACCCCACTAGTAAGTGGGTGGGTGTGTTGCACTAAGTGCTAAAAAAAAAGCCAAACAACTTCGTCACCGGTGGGGCCCACCATTTTTAAAATCCTAGCTGTCAAACTTAAATGTATTCAAACTAGCGTTTGTACGCTAAAAATAGCATCACATGTGAGTCCGGATCCTCGGTGCTACCATTTTGAAAATCCTAGATGTCAAACTTAAATATATCCAAACTGGCATTTGTACATAAAAAAACGCGTCACATATGAGTCCGGATCCTATGTTGGCTTCCAAGCAGGAAATCCTTGCTTGGAGCCGTTTCATTGGTCCACCTCATCACATAGATATACAACCCCATCACATCCTCAATACAACCTGGTCACACCTCAGTGCAACCTGGTCACATGACATCATGCAGGTATGATGGATTAATGAAAACGCTCCAAGCAGTAAATGGAAGCAAACAGAGGATCATACTCGTCACATGCCCATGTCAACGGACGTGGATTGCCTGGGAAAGCCTTTCGCACGCATCTCCTGTCCTCAGAATCTAGGTGGGCCCATTGTGATGTTTTCGAGAAATCTACACCATCCAACCATTTTGTGAGATCATTTTAGGCGTAGGGATAAAAAATGAACCGGATAAAAAATGAACCGGATCCAAGACTCAAGTGGGCCTCACTAAAGCAAAAGTTGGGTAGGGAAATTCCTACCGTTTAAACCTCTATGGGATCCACGGTGATGTTTATATGCCATCCATACCGTTCATAATGTCATTCCTACTGAGATGAACTGAAAAAACAAATATTATACTGATTGTAAACTTCTGTGGCCCCACGAATACTTCAACTGTGGAAGTTCAATTGTCATGTTTTCGGCTCACTTGAGTCCTGGATTTGTTCTTTTTTTTTTGTCGCAACACCTAAAATGAGCTCACAAAACGGTTGGACGGCGTAGATTTCTCACAAACATCACGGTGGGCCCCACCTAGATTCCGAGTGCAGGAGATGCCTGCGAAAGCCAGCAATCCGCGTCCCGTGTCAGCATTTCGAGTTTAAGATGCGGGTACCACCAGGTACTACCCTGTGTTTCCAAAGACTGGGCCAAAGCATGAGGCCGTGATCGCCCTCGAAGCTTAGGTCTCTATACTCCCATTTTCAGTAACAAAGTTCTCTCGGTTCAAGCAACCCACCCATGTGACAAACGTGCCAATGTGGCATTTATATGTCGGATCTAAGCCATCCATTGGGTGGGACAACACCGTTAACATGCCTCTACCCCAATTTCGAGCTTGCCCTCTTATCTAGTGGCCAACATGAGCACAAGAAAAACGGATGGTTAGAAAGAAGTGACCAACAGTCTATATTCACTTACTTGCATGACCCACCTTAAGGCTAGACCGGCCTGATATTGGAGCCATGCAACATCTATGGTGAAACGTACCTGATGAATGGCTCAGATCTGCCACACGCTTGCCAAATTAGCATGTGTGTCCCGTGTATCACCTCTTCAGCCACTAACCATTTTCTCAGGGCCGGTGCAGAAGTCCTGCAATCGTCCAAAGCTAATCAATGCTCGCAGGACATTCACATCGGTCGGGCGACATCTGGCCATTCAAAAGTGCTGCATGATTAATGCTTCATGTCCGATTTGTAGACAGTCCAAATGGGCCCCGTACGATCACCGGACGGCTCTGTGGGCCCCACATCGATCAAACAGTAGATCTCTCTGTTCGCTAGTTGTCTTGAGATACACCATTTATTGTAATTACAGATAACTTATAGCAGCCATCGACCTCTTGCTGTCGTATGTCTGAAAGCAATGATCTATTGGATTTGATCTGGACCGTCCATTAGAGCAGACACTTTTTGAATAGGCCAACACCCGAAGCTGGAATCACGAGCTGATCCTAGCTGTCCAAAAGGAAGGCCTACAGTGTCCATTGACTGGACGGTAAAAAGAGAGTTCGGATTATAGCCAAAATTGTTCTGTCGTGGCGGGGCCCACCGGATGTGCCTTCAGATCTCTCGCACATAAAGTGCCCCTATGGAAAGTCGGATGAGTTTGTATGTGACTTTATTCAGGAAAAGGAAAAAGATACATAGGGGGGTTTCCCGCCGGTTCCAGCATATCCACCAACAGTTCACAAAGGCACGGGACCACTGATCTGGTGGGCCGACGAATAGATGGTCATGCCCCGACAATGATGGTGATTTGACAATCAAGTTCATCTGACCGTTGCTACTTTCGCCCTTCGGATGTGGACCATTGCGTTTCTTCTTTTTTTCCATCTACTTTCTCGTAACTTCACTTTCACAAGCTGCTAATTTGGTGGCTAAGATGGTCATTTCACTCTCATCTTTTACCTATGGTGCCTTCTCATGGGGACCCATCAGATCAATGGTTCCGATTGCCCAGAAGTTTGCGAGCATTGTAACATGTCCAGTGCATGAGTGATAAAAACTACCTAGATATAAAATTTACATTCCGTGACTTTAAAAAAAAACGAAGGAAGGAATTATCAATAGAGGAACTCCCATTCGATTTCTTAACGACAACTTGGAAGGAGAAAGAGTTATGCTACTCTTATGAGGATTGGGGAGCCAGTATAATAAAAGATTTGAACCTTTTCAACGAAGGTCTCTTAGGTAAATGGATTTAGAGATTTGGCCGTGAGGAATCCTCACTTTTGCACCAAATCATTGCAGCTAAATACGGTATTTCATATACCATGCAACATGCATCCTTCATTTGGAAAGGAATTACCAAATCTTTTGATTTTATGTTTGATAAGATCTCTTCCAATATAGGCAAAGGCTCTAAGATTAGATTTTGGATGGACATCTGGATATACTATTGCTCCTTAGTTGATCGCATTCCTACTCTCTTTGCGACTACTTTTGATTTTAATGTTCTAATTAAGGATGGTTTTAGCCAAGATGGTGGTATTGGGGTTTGGTCTCATTCCTTTTCTTGAAGTTTATTCGATTTCGAACTCAATGAATTAATTAATCTTAGATCTTTTTTATAGAATGCCCTTGTCCCTGCTCCTTCAAATGCAAAAGACTCCCTAAATTGGATGTCATCAAAGAATGGAGCCTTTTCAGTTAGAGCCTTTTACCAATCCTTGGCTGCTCTCTCCAACTGCACTCCCTTGCACACTGGCCCTGTGCAGTCTAATGGAGTGACTCCAAAGATTGCGGCTTCAGTTGGCTGGCTAATAGGAAGAGAATCTTAACAATCGACAATCTCAAAAGAAGAGGGGTATGCAGCTGTCGAATGTTTGCCTCATCTGCCTTCAAGGAAAAGAGATGGTAGATCATCTTTTGTTACATTGTCCTCTTTCTTGAAACATTTGATGAAGTATTTTCAAATTAGCAGGCGTCCATTGGATCATGCCTTAATCAATCGATAGCCTATTCAGTTGTTGGCAGGTTGATACCGGAGGAGCCATAGGGAAGAAGAAATGGCATGTTCTTCTCCTGGCTGTTATCTAGGTTATCTAGACCGAGCGAAACAACCGTTGTTTTCATAATTGTTCTTCGTCAGTGGTGGGTGTCTTCTTTAGAGTGTTGGTATTTTTCAAAGATTGAGTTCTTAGGGTTGGCCTATCTGGGTTGGTTCTTTTCAGGGTGTTGCTTTGTCTTTTGTAGTGTTCCTTTTTTCTTTCTCAATAAATTTATCATCTTCAAAAAAAAAAAAAAAAAAAAAAAAAACTTAGGAGGAGCGTGTGGGTGAAGGGGTGGACCGCTTAGATGGGTACAATGGTTAGTCCCAGTTCCCAAAATTCAAGTCCATCCGTGATTCATGTCAACCACGTAATTGGAAATAATATATAGAAAAACACTTACCCTCCAAGTTGTTTCTCTTAGTATGGTCCACTTGAATTAAGGATGGGCCTTTTACTTTTTGACCTTTGGTGTGACATTTAATGGTTGCAATGGATTTCATATGATAGCTTATTAGCTTAAACTTACATATGATAAGTTAATATTTCTTTTTTACTTTTTACTCTTTTACTGTGTCTCTCCTTCTCTCTCCTCTTCCACCAAATGGAAGGTCCGTTTAAAGGTGGCTGCCCATGATGGATGGCCCACATTGAAGGTGGGCCCACACCTTAGACAACATATAAGAAAGGTGGGCTCTACATGATGCACATTAGACTTAAAGGTGGGCCACACATGATTGAGAACTAACATTAATGGTGAGTCCCATATGATAGATGACTCACCTTAAGGTGGGTATGACATAATGGATAGCCAACATCAAAGGTCAACCCCTAACAATGTAGGGCCCATATTCAAGGTGGGCCCACATTATGGATGATCCACTCTGAAGGTGGGCGCCACATGATGTACGATCTGTTAGCGTACTTTTTTGTGACATAATACTAGTGCACCTTATTTGCTAATCACGTGTATCCATATTGTGTTGTAACGTCGGTCGAGCCTTGGCAAGCTGAAGACTGAAGATTCAAGTAGACAAGAAACATCAAGTAAAAAGAACTAGTAAAAGAGATGCCTTTGTGACCCTAACCCTTAGAACCAAAACAATCATAACTTCTAGATGACGTGCATCTCATTGCAAAACCTCTAGTCATCTTCATTAGCCTTAGAACACTTAGAAAAACATGATAAGTTAGGCTAATAAGAAGTACAAGCTGTTGTAAACAAATCTGCCCAAATAATAGTTTTCGAGTGGACTTCAATCCCATCGAAGTTTAGTTCAATAAGTCTTCAATGCCATCAAAGATCGGTTTGATCCCATCAAACATATGTCCATCAACATTTCTGAACTCTCTGGACAATTTTTTTAATCTCATCAAACAACACTTCGATCCATCAAAGTTGGTTTTTCGATGCCATCAATCTGGAATTCCAGTAATTTCAAAAGCTCTTAGGATTTCGACATCATCGAAGGTGAGTTCGATGCCATCGAAGAGACTGTTATTTGCTCATTTTCTGATCGTTGGAGATTTATCTTTAAAAGAAATGAGCGCAGTTTTTTAGATTAAGAAAGGGATTTTAGTGAATTAGAAGCCATCATCGTAGCCAACATTATTAAGTTCTAATCCTAACCTTATCAAGTCATCTTCCTTGTAATTCATCATAAAAATGGAGCATTCAATGTTTATTCAAAAGATGAACTTATCCCTCTTGATCTTAAGAGTTTAGAACTTCTTCAATACAGTTAAATCCTGTATAAACTCTATAGAGAGACTTTATAGGTGAAATTTTCTAGGCAACCACTTCCTATTAGGTGTAGAGATTTCAAACCTACCTCCCATCACCTTGGACATCTTAAGAAGATCAAATGTAAGGATATTGATCGTTGGAGCTGAGGCATTGACAACGCAGCGGCAACAAGATTGGGAGAGCAAAAGGGAGCTGATTAAAGTATGGGAGAAAGGAGATTAAGCAACAGAAGCGGCGCATCAACAAGGCTCAAATCCGACAAGTAAGGTTGTCAATTTGTAAAGTCCAGCCACTCTCTTCTCATGGGAAATTGAGTATAGAGTTTGAATTACCAAAATTGATAAGTTTCGTTATAGGGCTACACAAAGTCTCTGTGGGGAGCCTCGACCAAGAGAGTACCCTAAGTTCGATGGTAAGATCTTTGTTAGGTTGTAGGGCATAAATGTAGGTTCAGTTGTAGGACATTGGCTCTTAAGTAAAGCTTAAATTGTCAAGTTTCCAAGGGGAGCCACGGACACAAGTGTGTAAGTGGTCCACCAACACGGATGTATACATATAGGTTCTTATGTATGACCCTGTCCTTATGTAGGATTGTAATGTTTGGAGGAACCTATTTAAAACATCTGGGTTATGAGGCGAACCTGATTTAAAACCCTCATAGTGAAATCTGATGTTCTTATGGATTGGGAACGACAACTGGAAGTGGCAAAAATAAGTAGTCGAGCCACTATATATCGTTGTGTTTGTGATTGTATTTAACCACATTTATATTCATGCAATGTTATTTAATTTGATAAATTATATGAATGATAAATGGAATATATGCTAGGAACTAGATAGGCATATTCACACACAACATGTATTTTCACTAGTTGTGTAGACTTGAGCTTATATGATTGTATCCCATATAGTGTACATAAGTTGCATAGATTAGTTACTAAATTATTTAAATCATTTATTAATATATGTGTTTAAACTAGGAGCTTAATTGCTTATTCATTTGCTAGTCTATGTGATTGGACCCACTAAGGCTTGGAAGCTAAAATGTTCTTGCTTACTTACCTTAAATTGTTAGATTTATTTAATTAGGCGAAAAGAAATTTAAAAAGGTCATCCCCCCTTGGGACTTAGCTATTATTCTAGTAGCTCCCCAAGCTTCCGCAAACGCATAGCGTGTTAAAGTGCCGTGTTATACTACCTCACATAATTTCATGATCCACATCAAAGTGAGCTCCACATGATGGCATTAGACATTAATGGTGGGGCCAACATGATAGACAATTAACAATGATGGTAAGCACAACATTATGGATGACCCACATCAAGGTAACCCAACATAAGAGATAGTTCACAACAAAGGTCAACCCCAAATGATGAATGACTCGCATCTAAGGCAATCTCTGCATGATGGGTGGCCTACTTCAAACTTAGGACTGCACATGATGGATGGCCCAATTCGAAGTTAGGGCCACATGATGAAAGGTCTACATTAAAGGTAGACCTGTATGATGAACAATTCACATCCAATGTTCGACATGATGGATGACCCAGATCTAAGGTGACCCTAGATGATGGTAGCCCAAATAGAAGCTGGGCCTTGCAAGGTGGTAATTCACATTGAAGGTAGGGCCAACAAAATGGGTACTTTACATTTAAAACAAGGCCAAGGTAAGACTAACACAATGAACAATCCACAACATAGGTTGGCCATGCTTCACATTGAAGATAAGGCCCATAGTGGGAACAACACAATGAGCAATCCACATCATAGGTTAGCCCCACATGATGAATAGTGGATAGTAAAGGTGGACCCTACATGAATAAAAATAAAACTAGGAAGAATTTTTAATGAGAGATATTTAAAAGAAATGAAAGAGGAGAGAGAGCAGAAAGAGAGATCAATGAAAGAGATTTACTTATAAGATGTTGAAAACTAAGCATACTTTGTAGTATGTTGTTTGCCAAAGGTACTTATTTGCTAAATAAATGGAAACTAAGATAAGCTACTAGAAGCATAAATAACTTAAGAAAAATGATTTGTCATTTAGAGCGAAAAAAAAAGGAAGCTAACCTATGATTCAGATGGAGCACATTAAAGGAAATATTAGGATGAGAGACCTGGACCCTTAATTTGTATAAGGCACATCATAGTGATTAGATAAAATCCACTCATACCATTAGATGTTACAGCAAAATTTAGTCCCAGGCCGAAAAAGAAAAAGAAGAAGAAAAGGCCTATCCATTACTCAATTGGAACATACCAAGGTAAACAATTTGGAGGGTGAGTGTTGCCCTGCACATTGTTTCCAATTGTGTGGTCCATTTTGACTCATAGATGCGGCTGATATTTTGGCCCCAGCCTAGCATTGGGTTATTGACATGGTGGTTGGGATGGATTTTACATAAACATCATAATGGGGCCCACTCTAACCATCTACCGCTTTGTTAGCGGGCCAACACCAACTGCCGTTTTAAAAACCTTTTGAAAACATCATATTGAAAGCCTTTTTGTAAAAGGTATAGAATGTAAATTCTATATTAAGTAGGTATTTTTTTGTCAAATTTCTTAAAAATATAGGATTTTAATCATAAAATGCCTATGTGATTTGGATATAATCGTAAAATGCCTTCATGATTTGGATTTTACCAAATAGTGCCTAAAATGCCAACCACAACTCCAGCATACTCTTAACTACTAAGATTAAATGAGGTAGCTTATTATTGATAACCTTTTTGAAAATGGTACATAATATAAATTTTATATTAAATATGTACTTTTTATTAAAATTTCTTAAAATATAGGGATTTTAATAATAAAATGCGTTTGTGATTCAAAATTTACAAAATAGAGCCTAGGAGAGCCCTTATTCTCATAAAGTGCTTTATGAAAGGAAAAATTCCATTACCTACATCTTATTTTATTTATTTATTATTTTTTTTAAGTTTCTTTACAAAGAGAAGAATCTACAATTACTGTGGGGATCCAATCACTACGTCGACCAAATCATAAAAAAATAATATACACCACTCAAAACATCTAATTTAAGTGTAGCCCATCTGATGTGAATCAACCTTTTTCTTTGTTCGCATGATCACCATAGTGGGTGCATATATTGGATGGCTTGGATGCTATACAAATATACCACATGGGACCCACAACTCTTAACTTTCACTAATATTTAAAGAAAATTTTTGAGTAAGGACATTTTTATAATTCCATTCTCAAAAAGTACATTCCTTAAAAAAAAATAGTCATACAACGTACCCTTTAAAACGTAAAGCCATTTCTGGAGGATATTTACTCTTAAAATCTCAAAATATATCCTAGTTATTTGACTCGAGTGTCATAAGATCTGAGGCGGATTCCCTGGAGACAAGGTCATTAATGTTGATGTATTTGTTTTATCTACACCGTCCATTTATTTTGCTGGCTCATTTCAGTGAATGGACCTAAAAATAAAGCAGATCCGAACCGGTGGACTATACTACAGAAAATAGAGGGGATTGAGTACTCACTGTTGGAAACTTCTAATGGGCCACAGAAGTTTTTATATCAAGCTGATACTTGTGTTTTACCTTCATCCAGGTCCATGTGACCTTATGAAGAGGTCCGATGGCAAATAAACATTATGGTGCCCCTGGGAAGTTTCAAGAGTGAGCGTCATTGTCCCAGTTGTTTCCTGCAGTGTGGTCCACTTGAGCTTTGGATCTATCCACATTTTTGCCTCATTCATTGCAGTGTGGTCCACTTGAGCTTTGGATCTAATCTACAGACGCACATTGCCTCTGACCCTAGTCGGACGTTTAAGCGTCCGACCAGATCTGTGTGGGGACCCACTGTGATGGATCTGTTTATCCACGCAGGACGCGGATTGCCGGCGAAAGCCTTTCGCTGGCATCTCCTGCCCTTGGAAATCTAAGTGGGGTCCCACATGATGTTTGTGAGAAATCTATACCATCCAACCATTCTGTGAGGTCATTTTAGGCGTTGAAACAAAAATGAACGGGATCCAAGAGTCAAGTGGGCCTAAATAAAGCAAAAGGTGGGTAGGGAAATTCATATTGTTGAAACCTATGGGGTCCACAGTGATGTTTATATGCCATCCATACCGTTCATAATGTCATTCCTACTGAGATGAACTGAAAACACAAATATTATCCCGATTAGAAACTTTAGTGGCCCCACGAATATTTCAACTGTGAAGTTCAATCGTCACGTTTTCAGCACACTTGAGTCTTGGATCCCGTTCATTTTTTGTCACAACGCCTAAAATGATCTCACAAAATGATTGGACAGCGTAGATTTCTCACAAACATCATGGTGGGCCCCACCTAGATTCCAAGAGCAGGAGATGTATGCGAAAGGCTTTCGCGTATCAGGTAAATCCAACTCTTGGTAACATTAAATGCAAGTTGCGCTGAATGCAAGAGTCATCTTTGGTTTGGTTTGGTACACTGGAGTGTTGGATCCACCTAATCTTTGGGCCCATACATTAACTTTATCTTAGAAAAGGAATGGACGGAATGGATAAATAGATCCATCATGGCGGGCCCCACAAAAATCTGGTCAGACGCTTAAAGGTCCGTCCAAGCAATCCGTGTCCCTAATCTACCACAGTTTTGGGCTCATACATTAGCCCAAAAGAGTCGAGTCAACATAGGTATCCCTGGTCGCAATGTAATCCGCAGCCCATAGGACGGACATTAATTAGGTTGCCTGTCGCACCCGGCACAGATAACACACCACAAAAGACGGCGTTGAACTTCCTTGGGCCCACCGTTATGTTTTTGTTTTCATCCTACCTGTTCATAAGGTTACACCCATGGATGAAACAAATATAAGCTTACTCCAAAACTTCCGTGGACCCGGAAAGTTTTCAGCCTTAGGCATTCAATCCCACTTCCATTGTGTGGTCCACTTGAGCTTTGGATCTGCATCATCATTTTTGGGCATGAGCTGGAAAAACACATGGATAGCGAGGAAATACATACATCACAGTGAGCCCCACTGAGTTGAGATATTCCTGTGACGGGTGCCGAAGGGATATTCCAATCTGGTTCCATCAGTTGGACAGTTAGGAGGCTGATGTACGCCAGTGTATGGTGGCCCGGTCTCATTTAGAGAGTCGGTCGTACTACTGCTAGCATCCAAGTAACTGACGAAAAAGTCCTAAGCGTTGCATGCAGATGGGTCGGATTCCGCCACTGGCCCACTCACTCTCTAGTCTCTACTGCTGACGTGGAATCATGACAATGGGAAAAAGTATTACCCTTTGATTCAAAGTTCAAATCCCAAAGCAAAGTTGGCGTTAGGAGACGGTTGTTCTTCAAAGGACCCGACCCGGTCTTAGGTCCACCTATCTAAATACGAATACGACCGCAGCCACGAGTTTGATGATTTTCTTAGCACTATACGTGGCATCGAAGCAAAAATGTGAAGGATCCGTGCCACTCATTACATGGGGCCCATCACAAACATTCCATAAACCGAAAATCAGGCTACCCACTCATCAGGTCACATTTAAATTGGAAATGAACCGTTGTTTATATTATATCCAACTGTCCAGCCGCCCATTTTTATTATGCTTTGTTTAGCCCACCAGATGACTTGACCAGCCTGGATTGTAGGCCAGGCACATCCCTTCTTGATGAATTGCCAGTATCCCGCACGCACAGGGCACATTGGCATGTGCGGGGAAGTGGGATTGGGATGGTAATCCCTAGAGTGGCCATTACACACAGGCGCCCGTCTTGAAATATATTAAGAAATGAATTTGATATATAATCATACATATTAAAGATAAAAAAAAAAAAAAGTGGAGCCCACATGAGCAAGCGTCTCGTGTCTATTCTCAGTGTTTCGGCTAGAATGTAATGGATGACGTCAAAGAAGAGCCGCCCATCTTTACTATCAACTTCCCTCATTCCCACGCCTACGGCATTTTAAAAAGGTTTCAGAAGGACGTACACGTCTGTCTATAAACTACAAAAATCACCTAATTTTTATTGGATGATCTATGATACTCAGCACACGTATCTTATTGAATGTTCCGAACCGTCCGATTGAACATTGATGGACCCACACAATAAATTTGCAAATAATAATAATTACTGTGATCATTTTATACAGTGATCGGAGCAAGTAAAACGGTGGACCCCACCGTGGATGATCACCGTACATGTGAATGTTACTTACGTGTACCCAATCTCTCCTCTTAATAAAATGCTATTTAAAAGGGGTTGTTATTTGATACTCCGCTGTCCATGATGCTTATACGCAGGCGTAGACTAGCTCACATTCAGAGATTGAGATTGGTTGAACAATCCGGACCTCTGATTGGTAGAAACTTATTGGATGAAAGAGAACCATGGGGGCACTAACAACTACTAACCGTCTCTTAAATGCCCACCGGTCCAACAATTTTTCATGGTATAGTTTATAATTTCTAAAGTGCTCATTTAGTAGCTGCGTATCATCCGTCACACTCCACCAGAGTATCAAAGCTTTTCTCATTTAAAAGAGGCAGCGGCTCTACGGAATGCCACGTGGATGGATGTATCTCCTTGCAAAAAAAAAAAAATCACAAGATTCTTTCCAGGCTCTCCACATATTATTTTGGATCGATCTTCCATCATAAATCTAAATAAATAAAAAAATAAATAAAAACTAAACTGTTTAACCATTTTAGCCCCCAAAATGTTAAATAAACACTCCAAACAGATACTTTGTAATCCCAAGAAGATTGTATCTGAAATTAGAGATGCAACTCCAATGTTAGCTTTGCACCGTTTAAAAATGTCAGTGGCATATCCTCCTCACACGTGGCACTGAAACTATCCACACCGTCCAATTTGTGGGTGATGAAGCCTATATATAAAAAAACCATACTGATCAAGCAATCACAACAGTCCAATTAATGGTGGGAAAGCAAGTGACACTGCTTCGTGCTTGCCAAGAATTCCTTTTTTAAATGGTGCGTAACTAACATGGGATTCTATCTTCTGAAAATGCATACCCTACCTAATTTGTTGGGTTTTGATACGTGGGGAAATCAGGGCCGTTCACTTGCATTCAAATTACAACCTGTACAAGCGAGATACATATGACATGAGCTAAAACGTCCACATCGTGGGCGCCGTTGTAGATGGGCCGTATCCTCAAAGGTCAAATGGATTCTGCAATTCTACCTTATGATGATGAGTATTTATTTGTTGAAATTTGGATTTGGAATTTTGGACAGATAAGCGGTTATAATTATCCTTTTGAAGTAATTTTTGAGGTTGTCCCATCTACAGATCCTGTGTGCTTGCCCGTGTATGGTTGATCATACTCTGCTAGAGCATTAAAGTTTTACGCTGTTTGGAAATTGACGGTCAGATATTTTTGGCAGCTGGCCATTTATTCTATTCGTCCACTCATTGAAGGATAGATAAGGATGCAGCTAGACCGGGCCAGAGCCAAAGAGCCAAACTAATGATACACAACCCAGCCTGCAAATAACGGGCCGGGCCCAAACTATGTCCATTCAAGGGTGCAACTTGGGGTGGTTGGGTCAACCCATGACTTAGTCAGAGCCCAACCCAAATTACAACCCAAGGTTCCCAACACGAACCCAGCATAAATTCCTCTATATTCAACCTTAAACTGATCCAATTCAACCCAAATGTATGTAATTATTCCCAACTTAACCCGACTTTCGTCAACCCGAACCCGACTGGTTTCAAATTGAGTTGAATTTTTCCAACTCTAACCCAAACTCACAACTCTGATAACCAACCCCGGTTTGGTCAGTGGGGTTTGGGTTGACTCGAACCCGAGCTGCAGTTCTCGTCAAATTCAAGCAAATCAATCATGAGGCCTGGAAACTAGGCACGAGCCCAACACACAAGTCTCTAGGCTCATCCACAGGCTCGGACAGGGCGGACCAGCCGAACCCAGCCCAGTTGCAACGTGGAGTAGAGAGTTCATATACCGAGTTTTGGTGTATACTAATTTGCAAAGATTCCGTCAATATTCCCCGCCAACCCAACCCAACGCAACACGCTTCTCACACTGTATTCAGCCAGTTGCATAAAGAAACCCACCCTAATAAAATAAGACCGAAAGCTAGAGCTGAGACCCACGCGTGTCAAAGGTATACAATCTACGCACGACTACATGTGACAGCCGGTTCAACAGGTGAAATATCCAAGCCGTGCATCAGTTGTGTACAAAAATCAGATTGGTATACTCAGTAGGTAGGTTAGAATGTAAGAAATGAATGAGCGGCTTATAAATCCTTGACCAAGTCTTTTTTTATTGGTTTCATAAACCGTGGCTCACATAATTGATGATCCACACCTGATCCTTAGGCCAGGATATAAACATAGTGGGACCTCCATGATGGATGGATTGGATCTTAGGACATATGTGCTGTAATTGCACAAAAGGAGTCGTGTGAGTGGGCTGCCAAATACATGCGTGTGGACTCAGCCAAGCTCATGATAAGGAATTGGAGGGATTCTATCATTTATTCAAAACATGTCATCTTCCTTCCTAATCTTACCATACCATTACCATACCGAGACCCGTTCCTGTACAATTCCTTGCACATTAAGCTTATTCTTAAAGCGTGGGGGCCACATGGGTGTTTTTATGAAATCCAACTCGTTCATCAAGTTTTCCTCGCCACGAAATCTAGACGCTTCAAAAATCAATTGGATCCTACCATCATGTGGGCCACTTCAAGAATTCGGATGTTTCTGGATGGCTGTCCATTGCATTCCTGGGTGGGCTCCACCGCATTGTACATATGCCATCCAACCCATGCACTACATGAGCGCCTACATGAAGATGGTATGCTCCAAATTTCTGGCCTATAAAATCATTAGGTAGGGCAACAAATAAAAAATAATGGACAACCATTAAAAAGCCTACAAATTCATGAGGTGGCCCAACTGATGGTTGGATACCGTAAAAACGCCCAGGTGGGACCCACTCTCAGCAACCGTAGATTAAGATTATTTCACAAGCACTCCTAGAAGAACCGTTCTCTACAATACGAGAGTTAGTAAACAACAAACTCCACAATGTTTCTCTTGTTAGAAAACCTTAGGCAAACCAAATACGTATTTCCAGGAATACCAGCAAACATGTGAACGTTGGCATCCGCAGAAATTGGAGACGCGGTAGGTGGGCCATGCCCTAAAAATATTAGCTGGTTGAGAAATCTCGATAGTAAGAGCCGTGAACTGCAATTTTACAGTAAAAGATGGTGTACTGCGTGTACGGTGTATACTCTGCCTTGGGACGTGGATTCTTGGGCATTGAGCCTCTACAGGGAAGGCCCATGGTTTGACAATCTGGACCGTTTGGACCCTACCGTGGACTGATTGCGTTAATAATCTGCCAAGTGGGATTAGCTTAACCCTTTGTTCGTGGGCCTGCAAATCGATGTTTAAGATAGAAATTATAGCGGAGCTTGCTATGTGGGAGATGTTTGGGCCGGGAGCTGATTAGGTGCGGCTCTTACCATCGGCCCACCTTGATGTATTTATTCTATATCCATGCTGTTCATCCCTTTTGAAGATTATATATATATATATATATATATATATATGACCTTAACAACAATTTGATGGCAAATAAACATTGCTAAAACATTACAGTAGGCCTTAGGAAGTTTTTAATGGTGGGGCATTCAATTGCCACCGTTTCTTATTGTATGGTCCACTAGAGATTTGGATATGCTTCATTTGCACAGTGGCAAAATGGATGGACGGCATGGATATATAATATATACATCAAGGTGGAGCCCATGTGACATAGGAAGGACATGGTAAGTTGAACATCAAATTTTGATTGAATAATTAAAATCTTAATTACAATGCTTTTTAATTAATAAACTAAATCCTAATTTGTATTTATTAAAAATAATAAGTTTTTTAATAAAAAATTACTAAAAATAATAAAATATAGTTAAAGTATACTACTAAGCAAACTCTTTTTAAAATTAATTCTTTTTAAAATTAATTGCTTAGCAAAATAGCAACTTCTAAATAAACAAAAAAAATCTAGGGAAAAAAAAAAAGAAATAAACTAAAATTTAAAATTAATAAAAATAATAACTTTTTTAAAAGTAGGATCCAACACAAAACAGGAACAGAATAGGAATGTGCTTGACCCCACTCTCTGGGTTCTTGTCCCACATCACCATGGTAAGGGACCCAACGTCTTGGGTGAGGCCAGGGGACGCACCTAATCCGCGCCCGGCCCATGCACGTTGGCGGTTATCATATGCCAAAATCATGGGGCCCACTAGCATACTTCAGTGGACCGTAATCCACGATTGACTCGTGCCATTTTTTTATTGGGCATCCAGTGGGCTCCACCGTAATACGGATCACGCCAATCAGATCCTGACTATCCAACCGGAGAGCTTTTATCTTGTTTCAAGCATCCACTTTCAGCAATCAACTCACCTAAATCAGACGGTTGACATTATCCGGCCTGGATGATTTTGTGCCAATGGTCAATACACAGTAGGCCACGTGAATGCACGATCTTGCGACGTTAGTGCCACTGATAGCGAAAAAGTAATGTCTGTTTCACAAGGCATACTTTTCCAAACAACAGAACCGGAAACGGTCTACGGTCTGAATCGCCCCCTTTGAAAGATTTTCACAGTAGGGCCTACCAGATGAACGGCTGGAATCGTGCACGAGTTATATCTCCCAGTTTCTAAAGACCTGAGTAAATTCGTCCTTTAGAACTTATGCTTTTTCCAAAGCCCCGAAAGCGCAACCCGCGCTTGCCAATTTGGCACACGTGTGCAAGATCCGGTCCTTCATTAGATGAAGACCACAGCTGATGGACCACCTTGATTGCTTGCTAATTTACAAACAGGTCAGTGAGCTAATCAGGTGGGCCAATGTTTTTCAAGAAAAAATGAACGGCTAAAAAAACAGGAGTAGCTTTCGAAATTCAACCTATACTTCTTTGTAGACAATACTAAATACTGCGTCAGGGCATGATGAGAGTAAGCCCCACCTGATTAATGGCCAAGATTCCTCACGTGCGTGGCATGTTGTCACGTGTGAATCGAGTCATATTCTCCACGTCACTCGCGCGGGTCCCCCATCGTAGCTGCAATTCCGCGTATTGTCCTGATAAAAAGCTTTCCAACCAAAGGAAGCCCAGTAAATCCGTCGATTAGAAAAGAACGAAACTTCGCATTGCCTGCAACCAGAAGCCTCTTCAGAATCCATACCCCCCCCTCTCTCTCTCCATAGCGAATGGGATTTCGGACCGAAACTATAGGGATTTCATCTCGAAACAGCTTTCCGACATGAATCCGACCTGTATTCCTTGATTCCTCTCCCCAAACGCATTTTTCTTCTAAATCCTCTCTGATTTTGACGATTTCCATATATCTGTATCTTCTGAAAACCTTCGAAATTTCCGTCCTAAAACAGGCGATTCCCAACGATTTCCGTCATGATCACCACAAATCCGCTGCATTTCCTCAGTTGCGGCCGGCTCCATCTTCGTTATTTTCAAACTAATCGTCTCTGCGAGGTTTCTACTATCGTTGCTGTTGCGATGGTGGAGATCATTAGAAGATCGGATTCATGTTCATCAGTTCTACAAGATTCCGGAATTCAACGAAAGCTTTCGGGAAAACCAGCTATACAGGCAGATTGCGGTGTACGTCAGCTCATTGGCCTCTCTTGAAGATTCGGATTTCGCGAATCTTTTCTCCGGGAGGAAACCGAACGAGTTCTTCCTGCAGCTCGACTCGGACCAGAGCGTCCACGACTCGTTCCTCGGCGCGAGGATCTCGTGGAAGAACGAGTCGAAGGGTGAGTCGGATCGCTGCAGGACGTTTGTTTTGAAGATCCGCAGGGAGGACAAGCGTAGGATTCTCCGTCCGTATCTCCAGCACATACAGACGGTCGCCGAGGAGATCGAGCAGAAGAGGAGAGAGATCAAGCTCTTCACGAACGCGGAAACTAGCGGGATCGGGCGGTGGAGATCCGTCCCGTTTACGCATCCGTCAACGATCGAGACCGTCGCCATGGATTCTGATCTGAAGAACAAGGTCCAGTCCGACCTGGAGACATTCGTCAAAGGAAAACAGTACTACCACCGGCTGGGCCGGGTCTGGAAGCGGAGCTACCTCCTCTACGGGCCGGCCGGCACGGGCAAAACGAGTTTTGTCGCCGCGATGGCGAAATTCCTCTGCTTCGACGTCTACGACTTCGACCTCTCCCAAGTCGCGAACGATTTCGAACTCAAATCGCTCCTACTCCAGACAAGCGGCAAATCGGTCATCGTCATCGAAGATCTCGACCGATTCCTCGCCGAGAAATCGGAGAAGGTGAGCTTGTCGGGGATTTTGAATTTCATGGACGGCATTTTCTCGTGCTGCGGAGAAGAGCGGGTGATGGTATTTACGATGAACAGCAAGGAAAACATCGATCCCGCGATATTGCGGCCCGGGCGATTAGACGTTACATATCTATTTCCCATTGTGCGATTTCTCAGCCTTTAAAACTCTCGCGACTAGTTATCTCGGCGTGAAAGATCATAAGCTCTTCCCGCACGTGGAAGAGGTTTTCCAGACCGGGGCGAGTTTGAGTCCGGCCGAGATCGGCGAAATCCTGATGGTGAACCGGAGCTCCCCGAGCCGGGCCCTGAAATCGGTCATCAGCGCTTTGCAATCCAACGGCGTAGGGAGGGGTGCGGGTAAGATGGGTATGCGGCTGAGCGAAAGCGGTTCGCGGAACGGGCGGTCCGAGGAGTCGAGTGAGTCAGCCAGGCACCGTGCTGTGCAGAGAGAGCGTGCATACGGTGCGGGAGTTTCGGAAGTTGTACGGTTTGCTGAAGTTGAAGAGCAGTGGGAGTAGGAAAGGGGGATCCTTCGAGTTGGATGAGAAGGAAGCGTCATGAACCCGGCTGAGTCGAATCGTTACGAGTTGGCAGTTCCGTGCTGGTTTGGGTCGTTGACGAATCGTTCCGGTGCAGGCACGCTACCTAAAGCTGGTAGGTTTCTTTTGGTGCAATCTTGCGGCTTCCTCGCGGGCACACCCGTACGAGATCCTAGTCATGGACCATGTGTGTGGCCTACCTTATTAGTGGATTGGGCCATAACATTCCACACGATGATTGGTCAGGATCTTTGTACACGTGTGCCATATGCGGTGATCCATCGTACAAATTCCTTCTTTTTATTTTGGTTTTTTCCTATTTTTTGAGCGGGTCTCCTGAATTGAAAAGGTCGTGTAAATGACAACATTACCCTTTAAGAATTCTACAAAGCCAATGAATTCCTAGTTAAATTTTCTTTTGTTGGAAGGTTGTTTCTGTCATTATGTTCGTGTATGCACGTTGCCGTGTCCTCGGGCCTGACGAACCATCCAGGCCCACGTGTTCTTGAGAAAGGACCAAAGATTGGATAGCCAGGTGTAGCCAGGTGCACGCTCCATCGATGGTGGGAACCAGCAAATCACGTCAACTGCCTAGATTTGAAAATGGATTGAAGAGAGAAGGGTCCTGATGCGTTAGAACAACATGAGTGATGTTTCTGATGCGCTAGTTTGTACATGTAGGGCAAGCTTGGGAGATCCCGACCCTTGATCCGAGGGAATATACAATGGATGGTGATTTCTGAAAAAGAGATTCGCTTGTATGCATCCCTATCGAGGATTATCAATGGCGCAACAGAAAACAGTCAAGATGACGGTCTGTATTTAAAATATTCCAAATTAGATTTTTATTATTGATAGTCTCCAATCCACATTAAGACCCATCTAGTAGACCGTTTGGTTACCGAACTTAACATCAGATCCAACGAATGGATTTATTGCAGCAAACCTTTAAAAGAAAGAAAGAAAAAAATCTCCCTTAATAGTGGATACAGTCGTACAATCTCCTTTTTTTTTTTTTTTTACATACTCCATCAACAGAGGGATTCACATTAACCATCTGCATCCTGAAGCATGGCCCCACATAAATCTCGAATTCCAAACCGTGGGCCCCAATCACTTAACATCAATCTAATTGTACGGTTATAGCTTTGTTGAGTCTCAGTACCGAACAATGAATTCTTACTAGTGAAAGCGTGTCCCTTTACAGACACCACAAGCATGCAATCAATGAGAGTTGGATATTTGGTAAATGCCCAACTAATAACCTACTACTGGTTTTATGACCACACCACTGTGCCCTTGTAAATATGTCATTTTCAAAAGGGCAAAATTGGAAACTAAAATTATGTAGGATGAGAAATGAGTTCTAGCTTGCAACACTTTATTAGTGGACAGTCTTGAAGGGTAAATAGTCCAATCGAAAGGTAGGCCAGCGTCCTCTGAACTTTTATTGTAAATAAACTTTTGTTGGATGCTTCTCTTTGTAGCGATGTTTTTAAGTTTCGTTAGTAGAATATGTTGTTGGACCAAAAAAAAAGAAAGAAAGAAAGAATGGCCAGCTAGCAGTACGGCTGTAAGCTTTTTTATCATCGTCGATCCTGATCGGATCTGATTGTTAGGTTTCCAACTAGGGTCCATTTTAGAACAGGTACACTGGACCATGGAATGTGTCACCAATCAATGTACGGAGAGAGAACTTGAAGCCTTGGAATAAGGCTCGACTTAGTCAGTAGTTGAAGGATGGGATTTGAGTGGGAATAAAATGAGATTGAAGTTGAGGGAGATTCTAAAATCCCCCATCTGGTCTGGTGGGGAATTTCTAAGACTTATTCTCCAGGTCAGATGTGCAATGTAACTATGCTTGGCACTGTTTTAACGGAAGCCGGGCCCTTTTTTCGTTTCTTCTTCTTCTTGGTTTTTTTTTTTAAATAAAAAGTTATCCTTTGACAAGGCCTCTAGCCGTACCTCATTGTTGAGCCGAAGGGACGTGAATTCCATGTGTACCTGACCACAGGAGTTTCCAGTGGACGGAAGCTATGTGGGGTCGACCGAGATGACCGTGATTAATCCACTGGGCCCATCAGTTTCTCAATATCACGGTAGGACATGAATCCAAAATAGGCAGCTTCAAAACTAAGGTGGCACCCGCCACATGAAACGGTGAAAACCAAAACTTCCACCATTGACACCTATAATATCATCCTGATATAAAAATTTGTGGACCCCACAAGGTTTCCAATGGTGGGTGTTCGATCACTGCTGTTTCGTATAGTGTGGCTGTAGACACCCCTTTAAAATGAGATTAAGGGCCTGTTTGATTGTAAAATCCAGATTTTAGAGAAAATTCAAATTCCTAGTTGAGATCAAAATTGCATAAACTGAATTGGAAACTAGACTCTATCTATAACTTGTTTGGTTAAAAATTGTGTACTTCCATATTACGTTTGGTTGAAAACTATGTAATCCAACCTTTGCTTGCGGCATGGCTCGCTTTAGATCCGCTTGGGAACTTGACCCTAGAGTCCCACGAGACAAATGGCAGGGTTGGATGGCAAATAAACATTATAGTGGGCCGTAGGAAGTTTTTAATGGTGGATGTTCAATCAACACTCTTTTTTGTGGTGTGGTCCACTTGAGATTTAGACATGCCTCATTTTTTGTCTAATGCCCTTAATTGAGCCCTCAAAATAGATGGACCGTGTGGAGATAAAATGCATACATCGAGGTGGGCACCGCTCTATGAGTATTATCGTTAATATTGGATTACGCATAGAAACGGTCCCCAACACCATTTCCACTCATTCCAATTCCATCCAATTTAGGTTTCTAAATGGAATCCTGTTTGGATGGAATTTGCCGCTAAACACGCTAGTTAAAATTGAATTTCGCTGTTCAGATGCCAACCAAACATGCCATCAACTACTTTTTAGACTTCAATCAAGCTTCAATAAAATCATCCCTATACAATTCAAGAACTATTGAAAATCTAATCGATCAAATGAGTGGAACTCTTGACACGTCGTGGGACCAATCGACGAAGCTAATCAACAGATTCGAAACCTAATAAATTATATATTGGTTTATCATCCAAATACTCTGAAAACCATGATTAACACTCTAGAATTGTCTCTATCCAACCCTGAAGTTTCACAAATCTAAATGAATTATATACTAAGAGTCCTCAACATCTCCCGAAAGTAACCAATAGACCCGATTGACGAAATAAAAAGTAAACTCGTGGCAAGCTACTTCTGTTTTTCGAACTAATAAATGTCAAAGAGTCTATTTTGACAAACAAAATAGTGCCAAGTGGACCGTTAGCCTGCAGTAAGCTGACGGCCACCTAACATACTTTTTACCTAACAACAATCTATATTCAGGTATCGCAAACGCTAAAATCATGAAATAGGAACAAGTGTCCATCATTTGCTCACCACGAGCTGACGGTCTTCCTCAATACACATAACGCACAATAACCATTTCGAGGATGGAGTAACATAGAGAAGGGTAAAGAGAGACAGAGAGTGAGAGATTTAGGTAGGTCCTCTTCTCTAAAGACTTTGAAGATCTTTAACTAACACTAATGCCCTACCCAACTCTAGAGGTTAGTCCTCAAAAGGAATTTTACTAAAGAAGTTAACAAAGTAAAAAACTAGTGTTAGAATTGGGGATATTCGACCATGTCTTTTGAATAAAAATGGTGTATGACATCCCATTTCTTTCTCACATCTCAATCAAGCTCATATCACATTCCACTCCACACATTTCTAATGTATCTGCACCATCAAGCTCGTATTTTTATTTTTTTCTTTTGTATATCTTTTTCTTTACTACATTCGCCTACCCGTAGTCATTTAACTGTATAAAATAAGGCTAGGATCTTTATTTTTGCCTACCCTAGCTCTTTGTGGATTATGCAAAGCATGGTTAGATTATACATGCCAAAATTATTCGAAATTTCTCTAAAAGTAATAAAATTCCATAGAGCAAAGGGTGTCGAACCCCTTCATCTTCTATCACTGAGATCCTTAGAATCAACGATCGTAGATCAATCGTAACAGTCACTTGAGTCAGAAAATTCCACGATTCCCTAACCTATAAGCGATTCTATAGTTTATAATTAGTTGTAGATTCAAACCTTCATTTGGCTAGTGGTGACTCAAAAAAATCAAATACATCTTTACATTTTAATTTGAATTAATTTCATACCCCATTTGCCCAATTGATAAGCAGAAGTGAAAGATATCACGGCTATGCAGGCGACGTGTGGCCCATTTGAGCTTTGGATCTACGGGAATTTTGGATTTCTTAATTGATAAACGAAGTGGTTCGTCAGAGGCATCTCTTTGGACCTCATAGCTTCTGACCATAGGAACTTGTGGCGAGGGGCATTGTCAATTGACAACCAAGCAGAAGAGGAAGTTGATTGCCTGGTGACCTGGTCACTAGTCATATCTCGGGTGACCAAACTCTGTTGGGCCCACCCAGATTTATGTGTTTCATCTATGTCGTTCATTTGCTTTGCTAGCTCATTCTAGTGCATGAGACAAAAAATGAAGTATATCCAAAGCTCAAGTAGACCACCACAAGAAACAATGGGGCTTAAATGCCCACTATTAAAAACTTCTTCTCGGCAACAGAATATTGGATCAAGCTAATATTTGTGTTTTCTATTCATCCAACTATCTTATAAACTAGTTGAATGACAAAGAAAACATCATGGTGGGGCCTAAGAGTTTCAAGAGCATCATTATCTCCACTGTTTCCTATAGTGTAGTGGGCTTGATCTTTGGATTTGCTTTATTTTTGTAATGGTGCCTTAAAATGAGCTCGCCAAATGGATGGACGATGTGGATGAAACACATACAATATGGTGGGTCTCACAAAGTTTGGTCACTAGGGATATGGCTGGTGACCAGGTCACTAGGCAATACACTTCCAGTTGAAGAGTGCACAACATGGAGCGACCACCTAGGACTAGAGTTGTACATAAACCGAGCCAGCTCGAAAAGCTCGCTCGGCTCAGCTCGAAAAAGCTCGGTTTGGCTTGATTCATAGGGTGGATCAAGCCAAGCCAAGCCTATTTTATAGGCTCGTTGAAAATTTGAGCCTCAATTCGGCTCAATTTGTTTTTTTTAAATATATAATATAATATTATATATAATAAAAATTTTCATAGAACCAAGTGCCCTTGCCCTAAATTGAATCCTTTTTATTCGAGCCCCCCCAAACCCTAGTCGCCGACTTGTCCTGACCAGTGACCCCCTTAGGTCGTCCGACTCTCTCTCTCTCTCTCTCTCATCTCTGATCTCTCCCCTCGTCGCCCGGCCTGACCTGCTCAAATCTCTCTCATCCCCCTTGACCAGACCAGTAGAGCCGCCCCCTCAACCGTTCATGTTCGAAAGCTTGAATTTATGCTTGAAAGCTTGTCCAAACCAAGTCAAGCTGCCCAATTGGGCTCAATGACCAAGCCGAGTCGAGCTCAAGCCCGGCCACTTTGCTGGTCGAGCTGAGCCAAGCTTGGCAAAGCTTGATTCGATTTGGCTCTTGTACACCTCTACCCAGGTCCGACCCACCAACATCAGCAAGCTAATGGTGGGATTTAGGCTAAATGACCTCTCGATATTTAACACTGCAGGTGAGTGCAAAATCTA
This sequence comes from Liriodendron chinense, assembly GCA_003013855.2. Classification (NCBI taxonomy): domain Eukaryota; kingdom Viridiplantae; phylum Streptophyta; class Magnoliopsida; order Magnoliales; family Magnoliaceae; genus Liriodendron; species Liriodendron chinense. The sequence goes on from ML058440.1 coordinate 6,218,452, forward strand.
TTAATAATGAGTCTGAGTCTTTAGTTAGCTGCAAACAGGAAATACCTGTTTGCAGCTTTTTTATTGGTCCATGTCATCACATAAGTTTGCAACCTCATCACATCCTTGTTGGAACCTCATCACATTCAAGCTGCGAACAGAGAATCCGAACTCATTAATGATACGACATAACCTATGAAAGCAGATTGGGTGGTGACGCCAACACTACCCAGCTAGCGGATGCTGGTACTGGGGGGCCCACCAGGATGTATGTGTTTTATATCCACTCTATCCATACCGTTTGACAGCTCATTATATGAGCCCAAAGATGAAGCAGATCCAAAGCTCAAGTGGGCCACACCACAGGAAACAATGAGGATAATGACACCCACTGTTGAAAACTTCCTAAGGCCCTACCTAAATGTTTATTTGCCTATTCAACCTGTTGAAAAGGTAACACAGACCTTGATGAAAGGAAACCATATGTATCCAGCTTGATACAAAACTTTTATGTCCTCAAGAAGTTTTTAATGGTGGGCAGCTCAATCAGCAGTATTTCTTATGGTGTGGTCCACTTAAGCTTTTGATCTACTTCGAAATGGATAAATGACATGGATAAAACATCATACATCGTGGTGGGTCCATAGCACTCGAGGTCACCACTCAACCTGCTACCCTTGTCTATCCTTAGAAAAATAGAGGATTGCTAAGTTCCACATGCTTGTAGAGCTTTGCATCAATGATAGCCTTATCCTAATAAAGTGGGGTTAATAATCTGAATCACATTCATTAGGTCTTTCTAACGACCTCCACCCCCTTTGGGCTTCGATTACACCTTTTAATTTAAGCCAATGCAATCCTTCTAACCAGTGCAGTTATGGGCCTAAGCCTATGTTGCCCGGAGCCAACTGTCTTACTCTACCTTCCTTCGCCATTATTACCTATTGGCATGTTGTGCCACACTTGGGGTTTGCAATGATTTTACTTTTAGGTCCAATGAGTAGCTCACCCAATGGAAGCTCAAGTCTCACGCATGTAACTGCTTGTAACATATGTTTTTAATAAATAAAAAATTTTAAAAAGTAAAATATTTTATTTTTAGAAAGTAAATGAATATGGTGTGTGTATGTGTGATTCTCATATTAATTAGTGGTAAGAGGATGGGTTGTTGCTATAGAAAACCTAGGTTCAAAATCTCCATGGCACCAAATCTCCATGCACCGTGCCCAATGTGGGTTATAGGATACTAGGGCATTTTATTATTCGCACTTGGCACTTGGTTTGAACTCATCTAATCCTTCCACTTGGCATAAACTCTAGGGTTTTAGCAAGAGTGCTCGTGGAGTACCTAACACATGAATGTACACATGATACCAGTGATACTTGTCATACATGTGATGAAAGTTGGGTTGATTAGGATTTAAGTGGTACTTGCATACGCAGTCATATGACAAAAAAAATTATAAGAAAGATTCCATGTCTCTAGGAATTCTATATATCATAGACATGTAGTCCAAAACACACAATGAATATTCTCAGATCAAGTCATTCATAGCCATGTACTCACATCTTTGCCTTCTTACAAATAACATTTATGTGAGACATCAATGTTAACACTTGGAAATTTGTTTAACATTAATAAGTGTAAATTTTTGTTTTGAACCTACGTATCTTTTCTATGAGACATCAATGTTAACACTTAGAAATTTGTTTAACACTTAAAAGTGTAAATTTTTGTGTTAACTACATATCTATAAGTTTATTGTATCCAAAGAAAGTTGACAATTTTCCTTTTAGATGTTGATTATTCAATGCGCTCGTCAGTTTAAAGTACTATGAAGTGGTGAAAGTTCAGGTCTCGATGCATGAAAAATGATGTGATGTACTGTACCAACTCGAGTTTTTCAGCTATAAATAGCCCAGTTCACTATTCACAAAGCGACAAAGAGAGAGAGAGAGAGAGAGAGAGAGAGAGTTGGGACGGGAGAGAGAGAGAGAGAGAGAGAGAGGAGAAATCCTTCGAATCATTACCTATTGTGCAACTAAAATACCTTGCTGGAATCCTAAGTTCATCGTCAAAATCCCAAAATCTGAAAAACAGAGCTCGATTTCCTGATCATCGGAAGGTGAACTTTACCTCTGATGCGTTAGAATCTTATAAGTGAAAACACAACTAAGTTGGCGTAATCTAGAAAGTGAAGAAAAATTTAAAGGAAGAAAGAAGAATGGCTAAGGGGTCCGGCGCGTCAAGTGGATCAGCTGGCGTGTCAGCCTAACGCCTGATTAAGAAGAAGTAAAAGAAAGAAAGAGAAGAAAAAATGGCTAAGGGGGCTTGGCGCGTCAGGTCGTTCCTTGGCGCGTCAATACACGTGCCCTAGCATTAGCTTTGAGCCTGACACGTAAGTTCTGCAGCTGGCGCACCAAGCCTATCCCCCCCCTCTTTTTTGTCATTTTCACCCCATTTTTAGGGATTTTAGAGCCCATCTAGACTACACGGTCTCCCCAAGACTGTCCCGAACAATAATAGAGGTATCGAAGATCGAAATAACCAATGGTTTGCTTAAAAAACATGCCCCTGAGGCGTCCCCAAAATCTCAGCATTGGCTCATGTGCTCGCCTCAATACTCGTGTGATGATCCAGTGACTTGTAATCTCGATGTAGCAGTCGAACCGGTGTCAGAAATCCATTTTCGCACTCCAACTTTTGACAATGGGGTGTGTTTTGGCCCTTCAACAAGTGGCACTTCTGTCATTTCAACTCTTCCAAGGCAATAGTCAGCTCCCATGTTCCTCCCCCTTTATGTTTAGCCCACAAGGATGCCAAAGGTTGTGCAATAAAAGGTTCTACAAAGCCTACTTAGAATGTCATCAGCCCACAGGTATGCCATCCACTTATAGCATTGGCTCATTTTAGAATGTCATCTAACAAATTAAACAAAATCTCAAACTTTTAAGTGGGTCACATAAACGGATGGGTTGCCTATATGGTCGAATCCGAATTGGGCGCTCCTCTCTCTTTCCTTGTGGCTGCACTCTTTTCCTTCTTTCTCTATTCCTAATTCACCACGTGCGTCGGGTATCATATCCCTGGTTTAAATATACAGGGCCAGCCCGCCGGCCCCTAAGACCATTTCTCCCGTTGATTTCTCCAACTCTGCTAACCTGCGCCAGTTGAATCCTGCTCTTGAACGCGAACGGACGACGCTGTTGACTTCTCTTGGATTGACCGTTAGCCTTTGGAAGTTAGTGAGGAAGAGGCTCTCTCTTAGGGTGCTGGGAAGCACGAACCCCCCGCTCATTGCTAGGGTTTTGATAATCGATCCATTGGAGAAAACTCCAAAACCTGAGTTTGGAACCATGTGTGCAGTGCGCACCCTCACCTCCAAAAAAAACCAATCACGAGTTAAGTCGATCACGGATCGTTGAGTTAAGGAGAGAGAGAGAGAGAGAGAGAGATACATATGGCAGGCCATGGGAGATGACAACGAGATAATGTTGGATTTTTGTTAGGGGAAGGGGTCCGACTCTGAAAAAGCTGGGTCTTCTTTTGCAGTGGGCTGTGTTTGTTTTGTTTTTGTTTGCTTACGCTTAAAGTGTCTTGGGTGGGCCCCACTTCCTGGTCCCTTGTATCATCATTGCTGGTCATCGCTTTTGAATTATTGGACGATTGGATGTTTGCCTTTCTTCAATTCATGTTTTCGATTTTCAAGAGTGAGATTACAGCCCAAGGGTACAGCAATTAATGGTACCTTACCCCTTTTTTCACCGTACGCTGGACATCCACACCATCAAAAGGGTGGGCCCCACCATGAACATCAGCCTTCTAAAATATCAGTCTGATCTGCTTTGCTGGCTGGGTCAGATCTGTATGTTGAATCAGACCATCGGTTGTGTATTGATTCCACAGGTGTGGCTCACTTGATGATTATTTTTGTGGAAGGCTATCTTCATGGTGGGGTCCACCGTTTTTAACGACTGCTGATGTCTTACACAAGAGGGCACTTTGGGTGGAAAGATGATATACTACCACACGTTGGGTGCCTTGCTTGTGGGTGATCGGTTCTCCTTCAAGAAAGAGATGGTTGAGGTTTTCTTCTGTTTCGTACATGGCCATTTATGTGACAGTGCATTATTCCTTATAAAACGTGGGGCCCATGATGCAGTGAGGTGTTTTGGGTTGGCCATCTAGAGTAGAGCCAACGTCGTAGATTTTTCCTATGGCTGAACCTCTGGGCCCACTTGTAGGGGTTCAGTTTGTGATAGGGTCCCAGAGTACCCGTGCTAGTCTAATTGGGTTTGAGTTTTGTCACGCATGGGTCTTGCTTATAGGACCCGGGCCTGAATATGACAGGTTTGTGCAGCGATCAGGTATTATTTGGACAGAGATTTTGAGTTGGATTCAGGTAAGTCCAAGTACGATGAGGGCATCTATGGTTAGACCCACCTGATGGATGAATTAGATCAAATGCATGTGCTACTTTAAGCCATGCATGTTATGTTTCTATTCAGAGTCAGCAGAAAGGCATAGGGCAAAATTACATAGATGGTTGAAAATGTAAATCAGGTAATTCAAATGTAAATCATTCTAATCTTTATTGAATATTTTTCACCTTTTACATAATTTTATAAATGGGTAGTAATTATCAATATTTATTGAAAAAAATTAATAAACTTTTTAAAAAATTTCTCCCCATTTGATATGAGACTAATCTTTTGAAACTCAGGTTGGTTAGTAATTCCGCCACTACCAATTGAAGCGATGTGAATCCTACCATGGTATATGTGTTTTATATGCATTGCCATCAATTTTGAAACCTCGTTTTAGGGCATATCCCAAAAAAGAGGCAGATCCCCATTGCCTCCTGTGTGGCCCACTTGAGCTTTAATACAGTTTTTTAGCCCATGGAACTTTTCCAATACATACCGTAGCCAAGGGTTTTTTTTTTTTTTTTTTTCTGTTTTTTTGTTCACACCCACCCAATTGTTAATACACCCACCCACCCTGTTAGTCACATCAGAATGTTAGCCACACCCACTATGGGAATCTATACCATGACCACAGTGTTGCAACGAGGCTATCTATAGACATGGGTGTTTGCTGGTTCACTACTACTTTAAAAAAGAAAAAGTCACTTAGTTTTTATTTCCTTTTTCATTCATTTATTTTTAGAAATATCCAATACATGATTGCATTACCAGAATAACCAATGAATACAAATGTAATAATTTTGCTATTCAAACCAACGTACGGAACCAGGTAGACCCACTTTTTACTGGTCCAAAGAAAAGCTAAGACTCCAGCCTGACCTGTCTTGACCCGATCTTTAAGTAGGTCCAAAAACTGTACTAAAATGGATCGGGGCCACCAGTACTCTGATGACCGGAGACTGTACAAGACCGCTGCCCTACCACCATGATGAATCCATCGTGAAGCGTGAGCTGATGATGATGGGTTGTCGTGGTCATGCCAGAGGTATTTTCCCTGGTCATCTATGATGGGGCCGCGAGCTGCATGGTGAGATGATCCCCACCTCACATTCAGGTGGTCCCTGCAGTGAATGTATGATTGTAAAGAAGTACACCATGGGGAACAATCCTAACCACCCTGATTTTCCAGCTGAACATGGACCAATGATTCCAATGACGCAGATAAGATTCTTGGTCAATATGATGCTCGCAGAGTTGATGATACTCTTAATGACCCATCAGATGGACGACGAGGATTTTCTGTCCATTCAGCCAAATGGGCCCTTATAGATGAGCCGTGTGGCATTACTCAAGCGCAACCGATCAGAGTGCAGCCCCACTTTTGTACAGCTCCTACTACGGCCACTGCGGATTGCCGGCGAAGCTAGGTGGTGACCACATGACGTTTGTGAGAAATTCACCTGTCCATCCACTCTGCCAGCAGCACATGTCAAAACTGGGAGCCGATTATGTGCGGCCCAGCCTCACCCAAGACGTTGCTGCCTCTACTGTGGAGCCCACCGTGATGTATGTATTCTATATCCACACCGTTCATCCGTTTTGCCAAATCATTTTAGAGCTTGAGCCGAGAAATGAAGCAGATACAATTCACCAGTGGACCATCGCATAGGAAACAGTGGTGATTGACCAATAAGGAGCCACAAAAGTTTTGGATCAAGCTGATGTTTGTGGTTTTTTTTTTTTTCCCTTCGTCCAAGTTTATATAACCTCACGAAGAAGCTGGATGGCAAATAAAAATTACAAAAACAGTTATGGTGGGTGTTCCCGCTAGAAATTGGTCAGCAGGTAATGTCTTCAATGACCCCTTCGGATGAATTGTGATGAGGGAAAAGTAGAGATCTGTTCCCTCCTAATCCTGCCAAATAGAAAGGAAAGAGGGTGGCTGGAATCCAACCATTAGCCCTCTTGTTAGCGTCTGGGTCTACAGAAAGGGGCTTTTAAGGATGAAAATTGACTTACCCCCTTTAGAGGAGATCAATCCTATTATTTGTACTTTGTTCAAAGGGGTGGAGATCCTTGAATCCTAGGCGGAGTATCCGTTGTGGGCGTGATCTTTGGATCCTCAGTCTTACTTCCTAAAGCCTTATCCCTTGATCCTTGCTGGTAAGTTCGTTTATGGCACTCTAGGATGAAGTCGATCGGTCCAAGTCAGTTGTATGCTGATGTTAACCTACATGTGCCGACCAAGAGGACGGGTCGGACAAACGTCTTGGTCCAGGTCGCTCTACAAAAGTTGTGTTTTCGATTATTGAGAGTATGTGGGCTTCGACTTGAACTTCATGGTAAGCTCAAATCTACCACAACAGTAGGCCTTAGGAAGTTTTTAATAGTGGAGTATTAACAGTCACTATTTCATATAAAATGGTTCACTTGAGACTAGGATCTTATTTATTTTTGTTTGGTGCCCTAAAATGATTTTGGAAAACAAATGGTGATATAGCTATAGAATAAATACATCAAGGCGGGTCCCATGGTAGGGGTGGCACAATCTTGGTGAGGCCAGGGCTACACCTAATCCCTAAAAAATTAGGTAGATCTAAAACTCAAGTGGGCCACACGACATGAAAAGTGGAGATTGAATGCTCTCCATGAAGTGTTATACTAATTTTAGTGGAAATGACCTTACAAACAGTTTGAATGGCATACGAACATAACGGTGGACCTGAGATGGTTTCAATGGTAGGCATTTCCCTCCCACCTTTTTCCCTCCTCATGTGACCCACTTAAGTCTTGGCCACAAGTGCGGATGCGTGCAGGCCATTTCTCAGGTTGCCTAAAAGTATTCACCAGCCGGCGACCTAATTTTTGACAATGCCCTCATATAGTAGGGCCCACCAAATAAAATCCTGGATCTTGCACAACCGTCCAATTCACGTCATTAGCCACCAAGAAATGCTGAGGCTTGCCCCTTGGAACGAATATCTCATTAGTTCAGGAATAGTGTTGTAATATGGTCCTGTTGTGGGACCTTTTTTTAGATGAACGAGCTGGATCATCACATGCTGGGGCACGAGTTATGAGTCTCTCATCCTAATGGACACATACTCCTTGTCTTTCTACTTCCTGTTCATCAACGTCTGTACACCGAGTCTTTATGGACATCCGGACTGCTGGGCCAACATGTGATATAAGTTGGAAGTTGCATCTATCGTACATCTCTGACCATCAAGATGTTGTGAGTTTTGATGGTGGAACATGGACCACTGCTCTGACATTTCCTGAATTTTTCAGGCCGCCTTTCTTTCTGTCATATTGAATATTCATGTAATGGCCCACAATGACAAGAGTACCGATTATCAAACGTGTCTGCAACGTGCTATGAAACGGTGCTATAGGTTAGAAAGAGACAGATTGCAGGGCCTTTTTATCCAATCCGAACCGCGGAAAGAGTGGGACCCATTGATTGTAACCCGAAAGTACTAGAATTAACCAAGCGGGCGGATTATTGGACATCTTATGGGCAAGCGTAGTAGACGGTCCAAGTCCAATAAACAAATGTCCATTAGCCACCACGCTAAAGATGGCCTAATCAATCCGATTCTTTCAGGCAGAATATGTAGGGGTTCAAGTTTACATTTTGCCAGTTGCGGAAAGTGGGGCCCTCATTTAATTTGTTCTAATAATTGATAATGTGGGTCCCACTGTGATGGTCCAGCCACCAAGTCTTCAAGATTGGGGAATCCTAACAATTCAATAGGTTTTAAAGAGAGATCATACCGCAATGGTTCACATTCAAAAAAGACTAAATATTATAAATATAGGACCTTCCATTATGGAGTAATTTTGTTGGACAGGTCATTCATGGCTGGCCCCATCATAACAACGGTCTGGATTACTTAACCATATCCACCTGTAGAAACTGAAAACTGCCAAAGATAAGATTAAGGGCCAACATCTCGACCGAGCATGGACCGAATCGTATACGAGACGGTCGCGGATTGCCAGCGACCCCGACCGAAGAAGGAAGCTAGGTGAGGCCCACATGATGTTTGTGAGAAATCCACCCCATCCATCCATCTTCCCAGCTCATGTTAGGACTTTGAGACAAATAATCAGACGGATCCAAACTCAAGAGGGCCACACGACAGCAAAACGGTGGGAACTGAACACCCACCATTGAACCATTGTGCAGCCACAAAAGTTTTACTGATATTTTTATATTTTCTGTTCATCCCACTGAGAATGATCTTATGAAGGATATGGATGGCAGGTAAACATCAAGGTCGACCTAGGAAGGGCATTTCCTCCTTAATTTTTGCCATGTCCAAAAAAACGAGCTGTCAAAATGGATGGATGGGGTAGATTTCTCAGCAAATGGCACGGCTGGTGCCACCTATGGTTTTGACCAGACGTGGTCCGAGATGGCCCCACCCAAAGGGAAGTGGATTCTCTTGTAACCCTGTGGTAGGTGCTGTGTGGCCCACTGTATGTGATCGTATGTGTTTTATATAGTACTATATGTACATTTATTTTGCAAGCTCATTGCATGTCATGAGCTAAAAAATGATGCAGATCCAAAGCGCAAGTGGACCACACCACATTAAATAGTGGGGACAGCTACACTCACCGTGAACCCCCCGTGGAGGTGGAGTCCACTGTAAAGTTTACCTGCCACCCAACCTCTTATGAAGGTCACACAAGTGTAAATGAAAGGAAAACACACAAATTAAATGTAAGTTTGATACAAAGTTTTTGAGACCCTATGAAGCTTTTAATGATGGACAGTGAATCATCACTGCTTCCTGTGGTGTAGTTGACTTGAGCGTTTTTGTATCATGTCCTAAGTCACAGCGAGCCCCACAGCGTACCATGTGACAAGGGGAAGTGGATTGCCTATTGAGTAAACTTTGTAGGACCTACCATGGTTGTATTTCTTATCCATGTTGTCCATTGTTTTTCAAGATTGTTTCATGGCATGACTTAAAACGTATCCAAAGCTCAAGTGAACCACACCGTAGGAAATAATAAGGATAATGATGCCCAAACCTTTCTAAGGCCCATGGTGATGTTTATTTATCATCCAACTTATTTATAAGGTCACATAGACATAGATGAAGGGAAAACAAAAATATTAACTTGATGCAAGTACTTCATGGTCCTCGGAAAGTTTTCAAAGGATATACATCTTATTCTTACTATGTCCTATGGTGTAGTCTACTTGAGCTTTGGATATGCTTTAATTTTAGGCTCATGCCTTAGAAATGAGTTAGTAGAAATGATAAACACATGGATAACACGTGCATTCATCACCATGGGGCTCACAGAGTTTACTGAGTATGCTATAGCCACTATAGTGTATCGAGTAACTCAACATGCAATTGGCTTCTCTGCCAGGGTAACCAGGCAATCAACACGCAATTGGCTTCTCTGCCAGGGTAACCAGGCAACTCCACCGTGTAACCAAGCAATCTGCTTCCTCACAACATCTATTTGTCACCAAAAAGTAAACTGTTTCTCTGCAACGCCTGCTTTACATGCTGAGAAAAACGGTAGCAGATTGCATGGTGACTCTGCTACCATGGATGTCCGTAGTAGCCCGACTTAGCAGGTAGTTTTATTGGGGCATGACCCTGAAATAGGGATCGCCTGATGACACTGTCAGTAACTTATTGGAAAGTGTTGTGGACCCTCTGATGTATGTGTTTTATGTTGGAAATCCAGTTAACAGAAGCACCGAAGAAGATCAAACAATTATAAGCAATCACACAAGCACACGACGCAAAAATATATGAATTTTACGTGGAAAACCTTTGCTAGAAAAAACCACAGTACAAAGCGACACCTCCACCATGAATCTCAGATGATTACAGAGCTAAAACTATCCGAGTAGATCCCAAAAATGAACAAGGTTCTCAAAACTCTCAATCATTTCTCCCAATAACCTAATCCCGTTTTGATCACCTAAGTATTACTTAGAATAACTTTAAATACGATTAGGAAACCTATTTATAAAAGGAAATCCGAAATTAGAAACAAGTAGCATGAAAACCGCACAACGCTATTAAATCTCGCAGACCGCAAACCAGTCGAGTGACTGGTCGCAAACAGTCCAGAGAGTTTGCATGCCCACTGCCTCAACTCAGACCTGTCCCCAGACCGGTCTGAGCACTCAGCGACCGGTGGGGCAATTAATCTAAGCTACCAGCAACCGATATCAAAATACCAAAAAACGTCCAGTGAGTTTCATTGCAAACTGAGCCATACTGTCCACTGGCCGACCGGTCGGTAGATACTGTCAATGCACAATTTTGATGACTTCACAATATTTTATCCACGCTGCCATTTATTTTCTCCTATTTTAGGGCATGAGCTAATAAAGTAGATGGTATAGAGTATACTTGGTGTGGGATTCTTTATCACCAATAAATCACAGGTGTTATTTTATTTTATTTTTTTGAAAGGTCCGCATATTTTAATGTCGTCCGGGATCTTTCAAAAGTAACCACCAACAAATTAGTGGTGTGAAAAGAACATTACACCAATTAAACTCTAAACCTAGACTGACGAAAAATCCCAGTACGGGATTTTACTAAAATTTTAATCCAACTACTTTGCTAACTTTGTGTATATAGTACCACCCCGAGTAATAATAGTCCATTAGCCAATAGACAATCAGGTCGCTTTCCACCCTGCTTTAGGTGGCCCCATATGTGGCAGCGGTGAGTAGCCCAATCAAATCTTACTATCGAGTGGCCAAGGATGTCCGTAGTGGTAAGGTCACTGCACAATCCACGTCTGATCGTGACTGATGCAATTTCCCATCAGCTACACCAACGGGAACAGCAGAAAAATCGCTCCTAAAACTTATATATCGCCTGTGGTCGTTCTGAGTTATGGATGATGCTGATTTTTTCCAATTCACTTCACCCGTGTAAGGGGTTTGATGAAAGAAAAACACCATAGTGCCCCATATATACAAACCTACGGTAGTCCACCTGAGTTGTGGATGATCTGGCTGATATTTTTTGCAGTGCGTAGGATCGTGGATAGAACGTGAATTGACGGACTGGATATTACATATACAACATGGTGGGCCCCATACAGTTTGTGGGTTTTGTGCATGTGCTGATGGTGTGTTGATGTGTTAGACGTTGTGGGCCCAATGTAACGTGATGTATGTGATTTATATGCATGCCGTCCATCCGTATTGCCCTCTCGTTTTAGGGCACGGACCAAAAATGAATCAAATCCGAAGCTCGACTCAACTACACTACAGAAGAACTGATGATTCACGGCCCACCGGTTAAAAACTTACAGGGTCTCAAAAGATTTGGGTCAAATCGATACTCGTGTTTCCCTTCATCCAGGTTTGAGGGGCCTTATCCAGCGCTCGGTGATAAATAAACAAGTTCGGATTAGGTACTATCCTCACCTGGACGCAGCGAGAGACAGACAGGTACATAGTAGGTCATGGTGGAGAGCAGGAGCCCGCACCGGCTGCGACTTGGTGGGGTAGTACCTAATCCGGGCTCTAAATAAACATAACAGTGGACCCTAGAAAGGTTTCGACTGTATATGGGTGTCATTATTTCTACTGTTTCCTGCGGTGTGGTCCACTTGTGCTTTCGATTGCCTTCATTTTTAGATTGATGCCCTAAAATGAGGGGTAAAAGCGGATGGACGGCGTGGATATAAAGCGCATACATTACGCTGGGCCACGCAGTGCCCAAGACACCACCGCTGGCGCGGGTTTGGCAACACTACCTAATCCGCGTCCGCAAGGCCTGAAACAGGTGTTGGACAGGATTTCGGTCCGGAGTTGTACTCTAGAAGAGTATGATGGTGATACAAATGCACTAAGAAATTATGTATGTGGCGCAAAACTAAATCAATTTAGACCGTCCGAACAGCTTTCCGCATTTTAGATGAACAACAAAATAAAATTTACACTAGTTTAATTTATTAATTAGTAGATTAGATGATATTTACTGAACGGCTGAGATGAAAAACACCCAATGGGCTCAAATTCAGCAAACAAGTGTTCCAGAAACATAGACTAGATTGTTGAGACAATCTGATTTATTAGAAGCTTCCCACAAATTAGGCAATTCATTTAAGTTAATTTATGCCACGAAAAGTTTAAACCATTCACGAGCGCCTGCGTATCAACTACCACACCCTGCAAGAGTAGGAAATGGTAATACTCTTTTATTGTCAATGCTGGTACAGTTGCTTCCAATCATTTCAAGAAGTGGGAAAAAGTTAATATCATGATTGCTGACTGGTGGATAGGAAGCCTACCATCATTCCTACCATCCAATTCCTCTTTTTAAGAAATTTAAGATAGACTTTGATACTCTGGAGTGTGTGAATATCTATACACTCGAACATAGAAATTATGCACGTGTTGTATTTTTATCAAAATCATACCGACCAGATCATGGATCTCACTATAGAGGGGTCGTGAAAGCAGAAATCCAATGCAAAAGAGATTACAAATCACAGAATTGAGGAAGTTTACCATCCGTTCAAACTGAGAAAACAAGTTAAATGGTCCAAATGCAACAAAGATCCACTCTAGTCTGGAATCAGAACCGTAAGAATAATCTAATTATGTGTCTACGATTCTTAATCAGTGGGACCCACTGTTTGCGCTGTTTGGTTTGACTTCAGAGTATGCACGTGTAGGTAGCCGTTCTCCGTTTTCTTCTTCTTCTTCTTTATATATATAGAGAGAGAGAGTCACTCTCAAATTCAACTGGTTGGACCACAGTTTGCAGTTCATCCAGTGAATTGCTTCCAACCTGTTAATTCCTTGTGACATCCAATGCTCTTAGTAGGTTGGCCCCACCATGAGGATCACCTGGTGCAAAAATTAGCCCTATCCAATCATAAAGTGAGCTACAATATAGAAAACAATATATAACCATTAATTAATAGCAAAATACAAGTGTAGTACATTGGGTTTGTGGATGCTGCTGATTTTTGCACTAGGTGATCCTCACAGTGGGACCAAACTAGCATGAGGATTGGATATTAGAAGCACAATAAGTTGGAAACAATCCCCTTGGTGGACTTGCAAATTACGGTCCATCTAGATGGACTTAACAGTGCCGTGTCTATATATAGAGAGAGAGAGAGAGTTGATCCAACTATTAGGTGGGGCACACAGTAGGAAACCATGAAACAACACCTGTAAACTCTACATTCGCATGGAGCGTTACATTTTCGTGGTTGGATCGTCCTGACTTTTTTAACGTCTATTTTTATAGTGAGACAAATTTCCTATGTGGACCAAATATCATACAAACACCATAGTGCCCCCACATGCCAACTAGTTGGACACACAACTAGTTGTGTGTGAGCATTCCTTATATATATATATATAGGGGAAATAGGACATGTGTTCGACCTCATGGGAACTTTTCATTAGGTTGAGCTATGAGGACCCGACCATGATATGGGTCGAACATCTACCCCATCGGCCAAATGCATCATTGAATGGTGGGTCAATATCTTAAAAATAAGGCCAATCCATGACTTAGGTAAGCTACACCACATTCAATTGTTGAGAGGGCTTACCCGCCCATCAAAACCTTCATGATCATTTATTGGGACCATTGAGATGTGGCTCACAAACCCAGACCATCCCTTGTGTTTCCCACTTGGATAGGGTGCATACCAAGTTTCATACGCATTCAAAATTCCCATGTGGATGAGGGTGCATACCAAGTTTAAGACGCATTCAAAACTCACATGGGGCCCACCAAGTGATTTTAGATGTTTTAGGCATGTCTTCACATGATTTTAGATGGTATAGCCCACCTGAGTTCAGTATACGATTGATTTTTGGGATACCTCATAAACTAAAGGGGGACCCATCAAATGCACGGTGTTGACGTCAAATCCACATCAAGTTGGGGCCCATACAGCTTGACCTCATGGGAAGTTCCCATGAGGTCGACCTTATAGTACTATTTTCCTATATATAACCTCATCAGAGCTTACCATCAGGTTAAGTCGTGTGGGCCCCACTGTATATATATCAGACATGTACTCAATCAATCATATGCAACATTTCATAGTGAGCCATGGGCCTAAAATTCAGGCCAATCCATGACTTAGGTGGGCCACACCACATATAACAATTGAGAGTGTCTACTCACTCATTGAAATTGAGCTACTCAAATAATATAGGAGAGCTATAGGTTAAACGATAGCGGACCTCAAGGAGATAAACTCTTCGGTATGTACTCACCATATTCACCTCGAAGAGAACGCGAAAATAACTAGACAACCTCAAAGAAGGTTAAATTCAAATATGACGGAGGTTGTGAAAACTGAGGTGTTAAAGCTACTAGATGTGGGTATTATCTACCCCATCTTGGATAGCCAATGGGTGAGTCTTACCCAAGTTGTCCCTAAGAAGTCCGGTATCACCATGTAGAAAACGCCAAAAATAAGTTTATACCGACTAAAGTGACCACCGGTTGGCGTATGTGCATTGATTATCGGAAGCTAAACATGGTCACTAGGAATGACCACTTCCCTCTCCCATTAATGGATCAAATTTTGGAAAGGTTATCGGGGCATTCCTATTATTGCTTCCGAGATGGCTATTCCGGTTACAATTAAATTGAGATAGCACCAGAAGACCAAGAGAAGACTACTTTTACATGCTCGTTTGGCACCGTCGTATACCGAAGAATGCCATTCAACTATGTAATGCACTCGCCACATTCCAGCGATGCATGTTGAGTATTTTCTCAGACATGGTGGATAAGTTTCTTGAGGTATTCATGGACGATTTCTCCATTTTCAATTTTACTTTCGAGGAGTGCCTAAATCACTTGAAGTTGGTCTAGACAAGGTGTGAGGAGAAGAACCTTGTCTTAAACTAGGATAAGTGTTATTTTATGATATAAAAAGGAATAGTCCTTGGACATATCATCTCGTCCAATGGAATAAAGGTAGACCAGGCTAAAATTGATATTATTTCCAACCTACCACCACCTAAGAGCATACGCGATGTGTGGTCCTTCATTGGAAACGCCGATTTTTATAGAATGTTTATAAAGAATTTCAGTCATATCTCAAGGCCCTTATGTAACCTTCTCCAAAAGGAGAAACAATTTGAGTGGAGTGCCGAATGTCAATTAGCTTTTTCAAAGCTGAAAGACATGTTGACAACCGCTCCTATCATGCAACTACCGGATTGGTCCATACCTTTTGAGTTGATGTGCGATGCAAGCGATTATACTATTGAGGCGATGCTAAGCCAAAAGAAGGATAAAAAGCCCCACGTTATCTACTATACGAGTATGACCTTGAATCCTTCCCAAGTCAATTACTCGACTACGGAGAAGGAGCTCTTAGCCGACATTTTTGCCTTGGACAAATTCTAGCCTTACTTAATATGATCCAAGGTTATTGTTTACACGGATCATGCGGCGCTAAAGCACCTTATTTCTAAGAAGGATGCCAAGCCTCGTTAGTTAAATTGTGGACACAATTATTGAAATGGAACCATTTGATCATTTCATTTTAATCGTCCAATAAATTCCTATCAACAATCAAATAAGTATAACTATTAAGATAATTTTATTAATTTATTTTATAAACCATTAGCTACCATTTAAGTTCTCCAATAAATGAGCACTAGAAATTAATATATATATACATATATATATATATATATATATATATATATATATATATATATATATATATATCATGATATTTTAGTTCTACATGTCATAAAATGTGATCATTGGTGTGCACGACATGTTCATTAAATTGACGGACTTGTAGACCGTTCCTAGCAGGGTGTGAGATAAAAAAAACTATGTATTATTTAACTAATAAGAAAATCAATATATAATAGTCTACCTAACCTCTATATGATTCGGGTCGGGTCACCCTTAACCCTAACCTGATCCATAAAAATCCGCATCAGGTCTGGTCAACTCAAAAATTAAATTCTGGTCAAATTTTCCAACCCTAAACTGGAAAAAAAAATGGGTCAAGTTGGGTCAATCGGGTCAAGTTAGCGGGTCGGGTTGAATTTTACCAGGTCTACGTTGCCCTGAGGATCACCTCATAATACCATTTCCTATATATATATATATATATATATATATATATATATATATATATATATATGGGAAATGGTACTATGAGGTCGAGCTGTGTGGGCCCCACTATGATGTGGATCGGAAATCATCACCATGCATTTGATAGGTCCTCTTTAGAATATGGGATATCCCAAAAACCAGCCGTATATGGAACTCTGGTGGGCCTTACCATAAAAAACCATGCGAAGGCATGCCTAAATTATCTAAAATCACTTGGTGGGTCCCACCTGAGTTTTGGATGTGGCTGAAACTTGGTCCAACCCCTCATCCAAGTGACACACACACAATGGATGGGCTGAATTTGTGAACCACATCTCAGTGGGCCCAACAAGCAATCATGAAGGTTTTAATGGGCGGGTAACCCCTCTCAAGTGTTGCCTATGGCGTGGCCCACCTAAGTCATCAATTAACTTGGCATTCAAGCTCGTGTCCCATCATGGAATGGTGTATCTAACTGATGGGGTAGATGTTCGACACACATCACGGTGGGGCCCACACAGCTCGACCTCATGGGAACTTCCCATGAGGTCGACCTCATAGTACAATTTCCCTATATATATATATATATATATATATATTTCAATTGAGAAAAAAACGTTGATACTCCTGCATAGCGTGATGGATGATACACAGGCACTTATAAATTACTAAGAAATTGCATGTCCCATGCAAGTAATTGAAATTACATAATTCAGATTGTTGGTTCAGTTTAGAAAGAGCATGAAGCAAAAACTGCGCTTCTTTGGTGAGCAGACCAACCGATTGGTGGACATAGACGGTTAAAAACGAAAATATCCAACGGTTCTGTTTCAATGAACAATTGTCCACGAATCATACGTTAGGATTGTTCGACCAATCTCGTTTTGGGGCGGTGACATAGGTAAGAGTCGGTAAAACGATGCGGCAGTTTGTGAGTACCTGCGTATCGAGTGTCGGACGAGGCCAGAGTATCAAACAACTCGCCATTGCAAGTGGTCCTTAAAAAGGCATTGAATCATGCATGTACTCGTCTATCCAGTCTCAACAGCTACGAAGCAACCGTACGACTGGCTGCATTGAGCATGTGCACCCCTTGGTTACCAAAAGCTTGGATGCAGCTTCGGTGGATCCGGTACTGTGGGGCCCACCGTGATGTATGTGTTTTATATTTACGCCGTCCATCCGTTTTTCCAGCTTATTTTAGGGCATGAACAGAAAAACGAAATAGACCCGTATCTCAGGTGGACCACACTGCAGGAAACAGGAATGATTGAACACCCACCATTAAAAACTTCTTAAGGGCTACGAAAGTTTAGGATCAAGCTTATATTTGCGTTTTCCCTTCATCCATCCATGTATTTGTGACCTTATTAACAGGTTGGATGGAAAATAGATGTCATGGTGGGCCCTAGGGAGTTTTTAATGGTGGGCATTCAATCATCACTGTTTCCTGTGGTGTGGTCCACCCGAGATATGGATCTGCTTCAATTTTGGGCTCATGTCCTAAAATGAGCTGGCAAAATGGACGGAGGGCGTGGATATAAAACACATACATTATCGTGAGCCCACAGTCTCCCCAGATCCACAGAAGCCCGGTCCCAGAAGCATGTACAACTCCAACGTGGGTGGACCCCACCCCATGTCTAAATCTCAGCCGTACCCTCCCCTGCGGTGATGATTTCGAGTGGCAATTCATTCATGGCGCACCTGCCAACGTGTTGGATGTTTCGTACTCAGGATACTCATTAGGTGGGGCCCACCTGATCAAGAAACCAAGACGTGCACTCATCAAGTGAGCCACATGAGATATTGATTGTCTGTCACCTGTCCGTTTCTCCTATCACATACGTGTGGCCCACCTGATTAGCTGACTGTCCTGATTTTTGGGATTGGGCAAATCTTCATTGTCCCACACGGAACCGTCGGCGCGTGTTATTTATTTAAATCACCGCTCCCAACTATCCAACTTGTACTTTTGGTTAAATCAACGGCTCACATTATTTGCACCATGAATTATAGGGTGACCCACTTGAAAGAATGATCATGGAAAGGAATTGGCCAATCTTTCATGCATGCTTTAGATCTCATTTAGATGTTATTGATTTTTACGGTCATTAAGTGACCGACATATTGAAAGGACAAGGCAATTCCAGGAGGTCACTTCAAGGTCTCAGTCAATCTTGGCTTTGACACAGTTTAAAAGAATTGCAAACCATTAAAGAACATTGTAGAAACATGTACAGTCACATAGAGATCTATCCAAGTTACTAGATTTCTCATAGAATATTTTTTAGAAGGTTTTCCAGAGAATTTCTAAACCGTTGGATGAATACCATCTTATTTTATCCTGGCCATTGATGTAGGTTGGCTAGAATATACCCAACTTCCTTGCCCACACAAGATGGCCCACACTTTTTTTTTTTTTTTTTTTTACACACACCGAATCATGGCTCCGCTTTCAAACACCCTTGGGATTCTATTTCAGTTTGTCAAACACCCTCCACTGTGGCATATATAAAAAGCTTGCTATGGTTAGTAGGCATATATAGTGGTATAGTGCTTGTGCACATGTGAACATGTGAAAATACTTGATCTATCGCTCATGTAGCACATTTGATACATATGATGCATTTCCACAAAATGTTGTGATCCTTACATGTATTACCGTGGAATGAGCTATACTAATTGTTGTTTTGTCTTCCTCTAATAACATATAGAGGTGCACACGAAACCGGTAAATCAGACCAGAACCGGTTTGTTCAGTTCAGTTTGGTCAGGTTCTAAAGCGCACCATTTTCGGCTTTGGTTATGAAAATCTAAGAATCGGTTAGTTCAGTTCGGCTATCGATTTAAAGTTCTATAGAATCCAATTGGAACGTAGAACCAAACTGTTGAACTGGACCACATAAACAAACCATGGAATCGAATCCTGAGTGTTCAACCCTCACTGTTTCATGTCGAGTAGTCCACGTATCTGATTGTTTTTTTAATGTGGCCTACCTAAACATTGCATGACAATAAGGATAGACGGTGTAGATCTAGCTAACACATCAAGGTATGCCTATGGTGGTATCTGGGTAAACAATTTGCCCAAACCCAGACCAAAGGAAATATAATCCGGGCTGGGCTGGGCTGGGTTTGGGGAAATCATTCACCCGCCCAAACCAGATACAATGTTCCCTGGGCAGGTCGGGTCTGGGCAGGTCTGGGCCAAAATTCGGAACATTTTACGAACGTATGAACTAGGTCTGGGCCTGGGTAATCTGTACCGGGTAAATATTTACCCAGACCCACCTAGAGAGAGATGGACTGGGCCTGGGTAAAGATTTACCCAGACTACCCGACTGAACCTGGGCTGGGCTTGGGTGGGTAAATCATTTACCCAGACCCAGATTTTAAACCTGGGTCTGGGCAAATCATTTACCCGTCCAGACCAAAACCGATTTGGGCGGGGCTTGAGCTGGTAAATGTCGGGATATACCACCCGGAACTCCATACCTACCCAACCTAATATTTTTTTAGTACGTTAACCCCAATCTAATATTTTTGTTTGGTACGTTAACCCGTGCGACCATTATAAAAACAAACCATAGAATCGAACCAGAATCGAACCAATTTTTTACAGTGCGGTTCAATTATAGAGTGCAAACGGTCGGATTTCGGTTCTGATTTTTCTAGAGCCGTTAGGAATTATTCAATTCTGACTTTACCCCTAAACCAAACCGAACTGAATTGAACTGTGTGCACCCCTAATAACATATGGCTCCTAGCTAATTATCATATTTTGAGGACTGATGGTCGTTATTTTCCCACGTTATCATGTATAAATGAATTTGACAAGTCATAAGCAAGATGCTTGTGCTAACACAGCTTGTGACTAAGGGTGGTTAACGAACCGAACTATTCATGAATGGTTCGAGTTCGGCTCGATTAAAGCTCCTTTGAGCTTGTTTGATTAGGAAACAAACCAAACTCAAACCCTATTTTTGGGTTCGATTAGTAATCAAACTGAACTCAAATAGGCTTGAGTTCGATTCGATTAAGCTCAATAGGGTTCGTTTATAGTTATAAAACCATTGTTTCCTACGGATATGGTCCACATGAGATTTGGATCTGTTTCATTTTTTAGCTCCTGTCATGAAATGATTTGGTGAAATGTACGAAAGGAGTGGATATGGAATACATACATCAAGGTGGATATAGAATACATAATCAAACTCATAATCAAATCCGAATTGGAGTTTGAGTTTGGTTTATATACCTAATTAAACCTACATAAACCAAACTCAAACTCACCAAACTTTAAACAAATCAAACTCAAACACTAAGGGTTAGGTCCGAAATTATTAAACTCAAATCGAACATTGTGGTATTCGGCTCGATTTGGTTCGTTTACACCCCTACTTATGACTACTCAGCTTTACTTAAACCAAATAGCCTCAGCATTACTCATTTAGGTGGCAATTTATCATCCCATGAGCAAAGGTATTGTTTGGATGCAAATAAAGCTAGGTCGGGACAAGCTGCATAGGGCAGCATAGGTAATCGAGGCTAGTTATTTTATTCCTTGTTTGTTAAAATACCCTAGAGTAAAGAGAAAAAATAAATTGTGACACATCTGTAGAGCTTAATTTAAATCTACAGTGCATGGTGGACATTGACACATATAACACATATTAGACACTTAAAGATTATTGATGGCACAGTGTGTGAAGATCAGAGTACGTAGATGTTGATACATGGAGTATAATGCTTGCATATGTTGCATGCAGGATAAGTGTACATTTATCACCCACGTGGTACATTTGGCATATGCACATGAAACATTGTCCCTCTTGCCTGCATTTGACTAGGAGAATATCTTGTCATTATTCCAATTTTTTACAAAAACATGTAATTCTTATTCTTCATGTTGTGACTGTGGATCGTCCACTGATTCCAACGGGGTGGCCCACACGAGTGAATTGCAACCTGATTTTATCTTAAGGTGATCTTAGATGGCGGGAATTACTGTTTTTGTAGGTGTTAATGACTTACTCCACTAGCATGTTGGCAGGAAGATCAAGATGGCACACTACTGCAAGTTGCAGTAGCATACAAGTATGTGATTGGGTATAGTAGGATTAGAGATAATGGAGAATTGCTCGCCCATCCATCAAATGCCTCACCCCATGTCAGACCATTGTGCTAAAAAAAAAAAAAAAAAAAAAAAAAAAAAAACATAATCCATGATTCAAGTGGGCCACAATGAGAGGGGAACACCGACCACTGATTTTTTTTTAGGGGCCATTGTTCTATGTATGTTACATCTACCCCTATCATTAGATGCGTCATACCATTTTAACCCTTGGGCCCAAAAATCAGGTCAATCCATGTTTCATGTGGGCCACCGCAAGGAAACCAGTTGGAAAGGTAGTGTCCTGTTTATTATTTCCATATCTAGTAGCCGTCCTGAGTACCGATAGACCTGATTTTTGGCCCTTTTTGTAAGTTTCTGATGAGATGCATCTGATGATTCGCTTGGATGTGAGAAACGCATCACAGTGACGCCCATCATAATCAGATCGTCTGCATGCTGGCAGGTGAGTAATTCCCTTGATAAGCCTGTAAGTCTATAGATAGAATATATGATAATGGAACAATAATAATACTGAATCCTAGGTAAGGTTTTTATCCCATGTTTTTTTAGTACTCATTTTCTTTATTACTAAAATTACGGGCTGCGGAGTATTAGAATAATGAATACATGGCAGACGAAGACCCTGCTACCGTTGTTATTATATCAATATCTTAGATGGGCCACATGCTAGGGTAAAAAAAAAAACATGCATATACGGCTTTATTTTAGGGAAATGAGTTTTGAACCCCGTGTTTTTGCATCAAGCACTATATATATATATATATATATATATATATATATATATATATATATATATATATATATATATATATCCACAAACTATAGTTCCAAAACTCAATGATTAACTTGAAACTCGTCTTGACCAGAAATTGAGTTGAGTCATTGTGAAACTCGGCTCAGACTTGGCTTGACACGTCAAGTCAGCTCGAGTAAGTTCACATGATTCGAATCCACAACCTCAACTAAGCCTAATGACAGCATTTACCAACGGATCACCCACTGGTTGCAGGTTTTAAATTGCATGTTTCCATATTCTTATTGTTTTAAGCATCTCTTACTAGAGTAATTAAATTCCTAGTTTAATTATTAAATAATGATTTGAGTTGAGTCCAGTTTTTGAGTCAACTTGGCCTGTTGGGGTATTGAGTTGAGTTGATTTTTTGAGTTTTTAAACTTTACCAGACATATGACATCTCAAGATCAGATTGCAAACATCATTACAAAAACTTTGAATATTAACTATATTTTTAACTCATTGGCAAACTATAGGTGGTTGATCACTTACATTAGTTTAAGGGTGACAAACATTTCATAATTGATTTCCCTTCTCTACATATCCATTGATTTTCATTAATATATTTCTATTTTCTTATGTTTATCATATCATCTTCCACAAACTACTCATTTAAACAAATATAGAAAAATGGATTTTTTTTTTTCTTTTTTCTTTTTGCTTTTCCGTGTAAGTTGGTTATAGCAGCATTATTGAAATCATGGTTTATTACTAATTAAATGAATTCAATAACCAGGTTTCATTAGCGTGCAAGTTTAAAATTAATGTCTGTCCATAAACAATATGACTGTATGAGCCCGAATAGACAAGAAAGGGTCCACCGAAGAGCCGTGGCCCCGGTTTCAATTGTGACCAATGCAATGAAACCGATTTTCAACCAATCCTTGTTACAAGTGTGAATCATACTGGAAGGTTTTCTGACTATAAAAATATGGGTCGATACAATTGGATTCCAACATGACCTAATGACTCATTGACGGTGGGTGATAGGTAATAATCAGCATGGCCCACCCAAATGAAAACAAAACAGGTGGCGTCACAGCCTGTGAGCCCCACAATCTATCGGTACCAACCGGGACCATTTCAGCCTGTGGGCCCAGTGGCTATGTGCATGGTTACTGTTACATATTCTTAGAGTAAGCTAGCGTAGCGCCCTATACTCTATATTTAATTCAAGATAATTTAGTTCCAAGACCTATATACAATCAATTACATCACCCTTTTACCTTTCTTTCCAAAATTCAAACCTTTTCAAATGCTTTAGTGACACGGCATTGTATTGATATACATGGAAATATTCTCTTTCTAAGCATTTGACTTTAAAGAAAGTAGCTAGGCATGAAAGCCAAACAGGACCCATGAACTGCAGACCGTGGGATCCCTTCTAAAGTGCACTTGGATATCGCCTTGTGGGTGCAAAGGTGGGCCTACCTATGGTCACGTTTGGATCGTTGGATAGGAGTGGCTTAGATCTGATCATCACAAAGGTTTTTGTCCATGTTGCTTACCCTGATGGATGATGTGATTATCTGATCAGGGTCGTTGGTGATCATAGGTAGGCCCACCTGGGCCCCACAGAAATTTGCATCATAGCTTTGTAAGAAGAGTTCTTGGTGGATCGGTGGTCGACGTCAGTGTCACGCGTTTAAGAATTTGCTTGTAGTAAACGGCCATAAAACCATGGTCACACATGTGAAGAAAAGGAAAGGTAAAATTAGTCAAGTTGCATTTGATTTTGTAGATGTGGCATGCATGCATGCGAATCTAAACCGTCCAAATCGTTTGCCTCAATGTGGATGGAACATTACCTAAATGCCGTACAGATTATTTGATCCTAAGCGTCCAAATGTAAATGTGAAATAGACAGTTATTATGAACTGGTCAGCGGTCCAAATTTACCTGGTGAAATCAGACGTTGAGATCATCTAAATCAGTTCGATTTTCTGGCTACGGTCAATTCACAATAGACCCACAATTTAGAGGGTCCATGATCACCATTGTGCCACGTGTATGGTGGATGGGATATTGGGATGCAAATTGCAATTGACCTGAGCTTGCATGATAGAACCCGAACCTAACGAAAATGCCCGTGTAGGCTTTTACGAGAAACACGACTTCGTGTTGCTTATGCCGCGCGGAAGCGGATTGCGTACTGAGTAACTCCGCACGCTAAACTCTGTGGGGCCCACAGTGATTTACGTATTTTATCTACTCCGTCCATCCATCTTAACAGAGAATTTTAGCTATGGTGTCAAAAAATGAAGCATATCAAAATCTAAAGTGGTCCACACTACAAGAAATGTGTGAACTGAATTTCTACCATTGAAAAATTCTTAGATAAGACAGAAGTTTTGGATCAAGCTGATATTTGTATTTTCCCTTCATCCATATCCATGTGATCTTATGAATAGGTTGGATGACAAATAAACATCAATGTAGGGCCTGGGAAGGTTTTAACGGTGGAAATCATTATTCCCACTGTTTCCCGTGGCATGGTCCACTTGAGATTTGGATATTCTTAAATTTTGGGCTCAACCACTAAAATGAGCTGGAAAAACATATGGACGGAATAGATAAAGTACATACAGTTTAGGTGGGCCCAACTGAGTTTAATTTGTACGATAAGAGCGCGGAGTTACTCCGCACACAATCCGATTCCATGCCGTGCATCAGGCTCCGGGGTGAGTCGCAACCAACTGGAATACATGCTTTCCGGGGCAGCGCATGATTTTGACCGTCAGTATCTCCAGATTAATTTATAACATTAACAGAGATTTTCATTTTCTGGCATTTAACTTGAAAAGTCAAAAGCCACGGAGACTACTGTTGCCTTTCCGTTTAAAATTCAGCCACGTGTACTGAAGGTGTGTTAGAACTATCTTTCAACCCAACAATTTTGACCCCAAGTACTAAGATACAAGCAGATGGATTGAAGTCTTTCATATATGATCAAGATTGATAAGATATTCAGTAACTCACAAGATGTTTAAGATAATCATGCATTTATCAAAAGGTAGGGTTAGTCCTCTATAAATGGGTCGGACCTTACCTTTTAAATGAAAGGACTTTTAAAAATACAATAGTAGACCAAAAGCAAATATTTACAGTTGACCGTAGAGAACAATTGGAAAACACCTTTTCAAATGGACAATTTGCTTTTATTGAAATGATAACTTGTTCAGTGTATGAGCACACACTTGGATTACAACTAAGGATTGTTAAATTACTGCTACTCTTAAAATAGGACTAGACTACTGATTACACTAAGGAACATAAAGAACTGGTTATGCTAAGAAACATAAAAGATTGATTACCAACATCCATTCATGGCTCTGTGGTAGACTCAGAGGAGTTTTAACACCGAGACTAGGGATCTAGTGCCCATGTAGTGTGAGTGTGTGGGATGTGGCTGTGTGTGTAAAAATAATAATAATAATAAATGATTGATTTTGCTAAGGAACGTAAAGGATAATTAATATTGATAATTGGTTTGTTTGATTTAGTTAGTGTGAGATAGACCTTTTTTGCTCCGTTGAATTCTCCCATGTATATGGAAAAACTAGCCAGTAATGAAAGAAGCAAGAAATCAAACAAGATAATCACATAATGGCAATGATCAAGCAAATCAACACACATAAGAAGGCAATCCGATTTTAACGTGGAAAAAACGGTCACGGGTTAAAAACACGGCACAAAGCGAATAATCCACTATGAAATCGAAGTTACAAGAGAATGAAGAAACAAAATCCGGATCAAAGCCCCACAAGAGAAACCCAAGCTCTCCAAGATCTTTTTCTCACCCTAAAGCTCTCTCAATCCCTCTTCACCTATCTAGAATACTCTAATTCCCGTTTACACCCACTTATATAGCAATAAAACCGAAATTAGAATCATCTTATGCAGAACTATGCAAGATCACGCACAGCCGACTTATGGTCGGTCAATCGAGCGCCCGAACCAACCTTCGGTCGCTTGACGCCATAGGTTCAGTTGCTCCAAACCATGCGAAAACATCAAAAGAGTTCACTGTGCAAAATTCGTCGTGATTGATCGCTCGACAAACTGCTCAATCGTCTGATGGCCTTGTCTAGCATAGATTCAAGTCACCCGATTCCAACAATCTCCACCGTGACGATAATCTTTATGCCGCACCACACCATACTCGACCATCCCCATCCTTCATCTTTACTTCATCTCCATCATTGCTCCATCACTTCTCGCGCATCCACCGACTTATTCCATCACGTTAACATCCCATGCTCTTCTCATGTGGCCCTTGTGCACTTGCCACATACAAGCAACTGTGGATTCCGCTGCTGATCCCACAGCTTCACCGTGAGAAGTACTCCCAATCAACTTATAAAGATTGTCGTACCTTCGTGCCTTCATCATCTCGAGCGCCCCATTTGTCACTTTACAGACCCGATCGTAACCAATGAACCTGCACCCTGTCGCCTTAAGTGCACTAAGAGATATCAGATTTTTCTTTAACCTAAGGACGTGTCTAATTTCCATTAAGGCCCGTTCGATCCTATAAAATATCTTGATGCACACCGATCTGATCCCCACAACTTTTTAAGGGTAACCATTGCCCACAAACACTGATTCCACAATCATACTTGTTTTATGTCATGAATGAACTCCGGTCAGGACATTCGTAACATGATGCACTTGAATTTAAGAGTCACTCTCCATCGAGAGACCCCTTACTGAATATAGTCAATATATCGCAAACATCACACTCATCCTCCGTGGATTTCGTGATAGCCTCCTTAAAAGAATCTTCAGACTTCTTTTGCCTTGTCTTGGAATTCTGACAATCCCTTTTTATGAGCACTTCTTCCCCACAATTCTAGCACCTCACCTTACTCTTTCTCTTTACCCTTAGATTTAGATCTCGATGACAAAGATCCTCCACCCAGCTCAGAATTTCTTCTCATCATAATCAGTGCTTCATTAGAGGACAATCCATGTTACCGCTCTTCCTTTTCATCGCTTTTACTTAGAGGGCTGAGATAACATCCTGAACATTAATGGTCTCTTTGCTCGCACACGACGAGTTATTAAACAACTCATATGAATCCGAAAGTGAATTCAACAAGATGCATGTTTGATATTCGTCTTTCATCGTTCATCTAGATCCAACAACTTACAAATGAGTCTATTAAATGTGCTAATGTGATTCTTAACATCAGTCTCCTCCGTCATCTTTAAATTGAACAACTGAAGCATTAGATACATGCGGTTTTTCAGATATTTCCTTGCATAGACACTCTCCAACTTCGCTTACGTATCAATCGTAGTCTTCTCCCTCATGACGTTATACATGATTTCATCCGTTAAGCACAATTGGATTGAGACCTTAGCCTTTTGATCCACCTTCTTCCACTTTTCTTCTTTCATTGTCATTGGTCGCTTCCCAATGAGCGCTTCTTCGACCCCTTGTTGAACTAGAAGGCCTTCCATCTCCACTTTCCATTGTTCGAAGTTATTTTCCCGGAATACTTCTCCATGTTAAATATTATGCTTGACGCTATTGAAACCTCGTCTCAGATTCCAATTTACCTCCTAACATTAGCTCTGATACCACTTGTTGAGAAAATTGGCCTGCAACGAAAGAAGCAAGAAATCAAACGAGATAATTACACAATGGTAATGATCAAGCAAATCAACACACATAAGAAGAAAATCTAATTTTAATGTAGAAAAACTCCTCATGAGTAAAAATCCATGGCACAAAGCAAATAATCCACTATGAAATCGAAGTTACAAAAGAATGAAGAAACAAAACCCAGATTAAAGCCCCACAAGAAAAACCAAAGCTCTCCAAGCTCTTTCTCTCACCCTAGAGCTCTCTCAAACCCTTTTCATGCATCTAGGATACCATAATTCCCGTTTATACCCACATATATATATATATATATATATATATATATATATATATATATATATATATATATATATATATATATAGAACCAGAATTAGAAACATCTAATTACGCAAAATTATGTAAGATCACACACAACCGATTTACAATTGATCGCCCAGTCGAGCACTTGAACCAACCTTCGGTCGCTCAACACCACGAGTTGGATAGTTCAAAATAATGCGAAAACATCTAGAGAGTTCACTTTGCAAAATCCGCCACGATCGGTCACTAGACAAATTGCTCGATCACCCAATGGCCCCGTCCAACATAGATTTAAGTCCCTCGATTCCAACGAGAATCACCTAGATGCTCCATGTTCAGCCATTATAGCAACTTTTTTGGCATCACTCCTCTTGACACCTGTCATGATAACTGCTCTGGGATCTGTTGACACCTGTCATAATCACTCCTCTCATAAAACGCTACTTGTACTCTTATTAGTTATCCAGGAACGGTAAAAAAAAAAAAAAAAAAGTACAACCATTACTAAAGTTTGATTACGGTAAAATAATGATTTGTCATAGTAAAGAGAATATGAACGGTTTAGATTATCTGAACATATCAGCAAATGTGCCCCAGTGGGTGGCGACACACGTTGGTTACCGAGTGGTGACAGATGCAAAACGAAGTTGCTTCATACATGAGGGAGGGATTATGAATCTGCGATACAATACAACGGTTGTATGTTTTATGAAAACATACTGCATACAAGAGGAGAAGGTGGATCTATCCTGTACACCTAGTGGCCTCTACTACAGTTGTATCAAATTTCAAAACTCATGCCGATCAGGCAATCCACCGCCTAATATTAACGGTTAAAGATTTTTTATTTGCACCGTCCATTTTAAGTCCCCCAATCGGATATCTAGGATTTGATCATCAGTGTGATTTTTGAAAAGTTGTCCATCCATGTTAGGTCCCACAGGATGGTCGGTCCTAATCTACCTTCCCCAGCTGCCATGTGTGTGGGTAGGTTGTAGCGAAGTTCCCACACATCTAGAGCATGGTATCATTTACCCTTCAAGTTGGTGAGATCTCACCCGTCAATTATCTTTTTTAAACGATGGATAGATAGGTTTGGTGCTTTTCTAAAAAGAAATTGAAGCATGCTTTTCTAAAAAGAAATTGAAGCAAAATTGGTGGGCACTACAAGTTTTCAGCCTACGACGACGACAAACTTGCATCGTGACGTATGGTCTTGGTTTCGAGTCACTCAAAACCTATACTTTCCACACATAGGCTAGTGGCCATAGCTATTTTAGTCGACCCATGGTTGCTTGCTCATTACCTCCCAAGGGGCCCACATATCCCATCTCATCCACTCATGCCATAGTGGTTGGGAATTGACAACCGCTAAGAATCTATTCCACATAAATACATGGCTGAGATTCAAATCTTCTTAGATCTCGCCATATTCCCAAAATCAGGAATTATATGATCCGCTACCATTGCGATATGGTCCGTCTGTTAGGTTTTACCAGTGGGGCCCATGAACGGGAGATGATACTAACCTTCCAATTTCTGCCTGCAAATATACGGTCAAAAAGAGACACATCAACGGTCCACATTCAACTGAAGAAAGTCCAACTATTGACGGTCAGGATTGCAAGGGGCATAATCCATCGTGTTGGGCCCAATACACTAACGGTCGATCACTGGACCATGGCCCCCCCAACGTGTGAATAACGAAGGCCTGAGTATAGTGTGGATATCCTCCGGCTGAGATCTATACGGTTCCTGGGTCGATATTTTATCATATAGTTTGGAAACAAACGGACAAGTGTACAACACCTGCATCACACCACGGAGTGTAGGCCAACGGTCACCATCGGATCTCAATCTGAAAGCGATCATACATATGGGCTCACCACTGTACAGAAATACTGACGTTGGTGGACCCCACACATCATGGTAGGTTATCACTGTTACACCAAGATTCGACGGTCCATCATGATCCTCTCGTAACCTTCTTCCCTTTGGCAGTTACTGTGTTCGACTCAGGTCCCTATTACGCAGCCCACATCACACGACACGTGGCAAGCAATTGGTATTGTTGATCTGGTAACCACGTGGCCCTGTTCTAAATGCAAGGAGATCTTGTTGTGGTAGCAACCTGATTGGTGTCCTGTTAAAAGCAGCAGTTTAGATGCAACGGTCCACGTTCAACCAGCAAAACGCACAATAAATGAAGGTCGTCTCATCTCTGCAATTGCTAGCCATGCGTGGTTTTGTGAGGTTCTAATCTGCCAGTGATTCTTTGGATATGTTGTGAGGGACTCTTTTCAGAGTCCATATCAAACCATC
Source organism: Liriodendron chinense (assembly GCA_003013855.2). Classification (NCBI taxonomy): domain Eukaryota; kingdom Viridiplantae; phylum Streptophyta; class Magnoliopsida; order Magnoliales; family Magnoliaceae; genus Liriodendron; species Liriodendron chinense. The sequence continues at coordinate 6,249,139 of ML058440.1, forward strand.
AATTGAAGTCACTCTCAAACGTGTAGAAGATCCACGAAGCGTTTGTGATCAGTCCACCACACATGATCACCACGTACACTTAGAACAAGACAGGCTACATAACAAACATGTCTATTTCTCATTGCAAGTGTCTTCTGTCCCATGAACGAAAGGTGCGACATTTGCCACGTACGTGTAGTGTTGTGGCCTCGACCTGTTACTACCGGGAGGAAGTGACTCAGGTCGCTTGGGATTCTTTAGGAAATGCCGAAATGGTGAGCCGGACAACCGAAGATTGCGCATGGGCATGGCTATCTCAATGCCACGATTTGGTTGTGGCTTCCCACTATAGATGTTTACGTGAATTTGGTTGGACAATATTGAGTCTACTAATAAATATCTATCAATGTCGCTATGCTTCTTAATTTAATAACCAGTCCAATAGATGAATTCTTCTGTGATTTTTTTTTTTTTTTGCATTAATGTTGACGTTATATCTGTCTCATGATGTAGCAATATGGTACTCTTTTCTAATTATTGAAATTGTCGTAATCTTCCCTCTTGCAGTGGTCACAACCTTGGACGATTTCATAGACGGATGGACGGATGGGCGGATGGACCGATGGATGGAAAAGTATATGTATAAACTCCCCACCAAATATCAGGCAATTTCAGCCTTTTATGGATTCAAACAGCCATGGCAATTAGTTGCAGTGCAGGCTTTGGCATGATCTGATCTGGCCCACCTATATCAATCTACGCTCATCACTACAATCTGGCTATGGCTTTAAGAAGTCTGTTAGCTTTACAAGAAAGAATTGGACCTACTAGCTTGGCCCATTGGCTGGGCTGGGCCTGGGGCATACATTGTAGGGCTCTCATTGGGTCGGATCGAATTGGATTCGGCTCCAATTCCGAATATCCATAGACGGATTTCGATCCAACTCGGATCCAAAAGATGATATTCATATCTGATCCATCTATAAATAGTTAGATCCATTTCCGATCCAAAATCCATTTAACCATCCGATTTGGGTCTAATCTAGGTTCGAATCCACCCCATATATATATATATATATATATATATATATATATATATATATATATATATATATATATATATATGATGCAAATCCCACTGTTTACTGTGATATGGTCGGCCTGAGAGTGGCATGTCTCAATTTGAGACATGACCTAAGATAATCAGGAAAATGGATGGCCAGTATGAATATAACGTATACATATACAATAAGGTGACAATGAGTTGGATTTGGATCGGATTCAGATCGAACTCGGATATGTTTCTGTGAATCCAAATTTGGTCCATTTAAATAATCGGACCTATTTTAAGATCCAAATCCGATCCATTTAAATAATTGGACCTATTTTAAGATCTAAATCTACATTATACGGATTCAAATCCAAATCCGATCCATTTAAATAATTGGACCTATTTTAAGATCTAAATCTACATTATACGGATTCAGAGTGAATCAAATCTATTTCTTGATGAGGCGACAAACGCATTTTGAAGGAAGACCATTGGTTTCCTTCCTCTAATTGCCTATTTCTTTTTGCATGTGTGCCCACTGGATCAACAGATGGATTTAGAACATTCAAGGGGAAAGTAATTTTATCAACTTCCTGGCCGGCCCCAATTAATTTTCTCAGGCTTGGACCTTCTACATTAGTCCCATGACAGACTAGCCAAGCTTAACCTTGGGGCTTAAGTATCGGGCCAGGGCTAGCCAGGCCCAACCCGCCCATTGCCAACTCTAATTCAAGACCAACCTGAAAGTATTGCAATCGCAATTTGGAGCTTGTACACTGACCATGAGCTAAGAAAGGAAATCACAATTTGTTATTTCCTTTTTATTTACACTAATAATTGCAGTTCAACTTGGTAGCGCATCCAGGTCAGTAGGTCAAACACACCTCTCATGGGCTACCATACAATCATTAACAGATCAGATAAATATCAACCATTTGATCAATGCCCTTAATGGGCGGTCAAGATTGTTTACACAAAATAGATTCAATCAACAATTTGATTCATCTATTTGTTAGGGCCCATCATGGGTGGCATATGATTCTAAAGATTCACTTTTGTTAGACAACCATAGCCATCACATCTATGGCTTGGATCATCCAATCAATGTGATTTTTGCAAGGTAGCCCATGAAATGTGTTCTTGGCTTAATAGACGGCTCAGATCAATCTAGTAGGGTGTCAAAATGAACCAATACAACTAGAGACAGCGCCCTGGAGCATCTCTCTTATATATAATATTTATATTAGATTATCAATATTTAAATTGATTTATAATCAGTTACTAATAATAATTGGTATTTTTTTAATTCACATAATTATAAAACAAAAGGAGGTGGGATCCATTGCTAGGTTGGAGAATCACCTTATTCTACAACACTTTCCATGTGGGGCCTACTATAGTGGGTACAGTATTTATTCCATCCAAATTGTCTAAAAGGGTGGTTAATCCCTATTCAACCATCATAAGGACCACCAATTGAATTACTATATCTTTAGGTGGTTGTCCATTATTTTATATGGTGTGGCCCACCTGACAAGAAGGATCAGTGATGGGAGCCATTGAAAATTTTTTTTTTGTTGTTCCTAATTCATCCATGGATAGTGATGATGCTCTTATTCTGTAATTACCCTTTAATGATGATCCTCACCTTGAATTTTTAGAGATGAAGGCAAGGAATTGAAAATTTTATTTTCGTTGCTCTTAATTCATCCGCGGATGGTAATGAAGCTATTACCCCTGTAATTACTCTTTGATGATGATCCTCACTTTGGATTTTTAGAGTTGAATACAAGCCATTGGTAATTTTCTTTACGTTGCATGTTAATTCATCTCAGGATAGTGATGAAGCTATTAATAGTTGAATGCCAGCAATTGAGAACTTTCTTTTCTTTGCTCTTAATTCATCCACGGATAGTTATGGCAACAACCATCTTCTCTTTTGTTGTTGTTGTTGTTGTTGTTAATTCATTTACAAATAATGACGACCACCTAACAATCTGGATTAACCTCTACTTATTTTTATAGGTAATCTGGGCTTGAACTCAAGACCTCAATGTTGAGATGCACCGTGACCAGCCGTTTATTTACATTATGGTTGGTGGAGCATGGTTCAAAATAGGCATAGAACATATGATTGAAAATTGGATAGGATTGTCTAATGGGTGAGATTTTTCTACACACAAACCATCTATGATAGAAAAAATAGATGGACGGTCCAGATTGATATGAAAACCTGCTGGCTTACTGTAGGGAGAACACTATAGCTGACTGATCCTTGGGCTGGTCTTCATTTATGTTAGGACGGAGGGTGGGAGAAGGCCCAGCCCAGGACCCAAATGATCATGGAAACTAACCATCCATAGACCAAAAAGGATGGGCCATGTTAAAAATTGTGCCAGCGGATGGGATGATCCTAGCGATCTAATTATTGATTGCAGATAGACGGTTTAAAGGGGAGAAAATCAAATGGTCTCCTACTTTGATACCACTTGATATTGAGAGTAGTACTGGCCATCAAGTCAAAAGCTCCAAAACTGTTGGAGAAGCACTGGAATTCCCTTTATCCAGGGCCTCCCAAGGCAAACTGAGCAAGAACTTTTGGTGGACTGCTCCGCATCTCACGGGTCCCAGGACCCACCTGTGGCCATTCCACATCTCACAGACCCCACCTCGTGGGCCACCCCACCCTAATAAGAATGCCCAGCCTGACACTATATGGCCCTTTCCCCTAGACCGGCATGACCCTAGCATGGAAGGCCCAAGACTGTGCTTGGGCCTGACCTGGTCCAGCCTGAAAAGTTGATTGCATCCCTATTTCCCACTGAATTTTCCTAAACCATCCCTTGATCAGGTGGACCACGCATGCGGAAGAAATTTAAAAGAAAGAAAACCTAAGGTCTTACATTCATGCATGTATTGCCTAACTGATGGGTGAACGGCATGTAAGCAGAGAATAGAACACATCTATAGATGATGTTGGGCCACTGGTTAGGCTCAAATGACTCAAGCCCAAGCCCAACTTGAAAATTGATAGGGCCATACATGTCAGGTCCAAGCCTGCCCCACATCACGCATAGACGATAAGGCCAATCATACAGTGAACTCACTACAGATGGGCCATAGATCAAATGACATCCATCAGAAGATCTTAACCATCTGATCAACTAGACTTATTCTGTTGAAGGAAAACTTGTCACAAATCGCTATTTTTAATCTCTTTTATTAGAATATCTATGCAACTTATATAATCACTCATTTATCTCTCCATTTTTTTTCGTTTTTAGAAGATCCTAACCATCTGATCAACTAGACTTGTCCATCAGCTGACCCTTGTTGTGTGTTTACTGTACATACTAAAAAAAAAAACTCAGGTGGACCGTAGCGAAAATGTAAAATAATGCCTTCTCCATATTCAGGCGTATGGAGAAGTTCCCTGCTGGCTGCTGAGGTGCATTTGATGAACGGATTAGATGAAATATACGCCCCATGGTGAACCCCACACAAACCTATGGTTGGTGTCACCTCCCCATATTACTCCCTGTGTGGTCCATCGGAGCTGTCAATTGGGAAGAATTTATGGCCCACGGTCTGTTGTCGAGGGGCACGCTGATGGACAGAGTGGATTTCACACGAACAACACAGTGGGCCCACAAAGCTCATGTGTTATACGCCCTATGTACAACATGTGCTCTAGGGGAGCCAGGTCTTCTTTTCTCCCTGGCTTGACCACATTCGGTGCGCGGATCAGTTGAGTTAATAGCTTAGTGGGTGAGTCCCTGACAGTGGGGCTGACGTTTAATGTATGTGTTGTATGTCCACTTTATCTTTCAGTTTTTTTCCAGCTCATTTTAGATATGGTGCCAAAAAATAAAGCAGGTCCAATTGTCAAGTGGACCACAGCATGGGAAAACTGGGGTGATTGAAGGAAGCGGATTGTGTCCGACCACATCTGTGTGGGGTCCTGCCGTGATGTATTTATTTATCCATACTGTTCATCCCTTTTCTAAGATCACATGAGCCAAAAAATGAGCCAGATCCAATGTTCTAATGGACCACACCAAATAGTAAGAATGGGTTGCATTAAATTCACAGAGCATTATTGCAAGAGTCATCTCTGGTGTGGTCCACTAGAATATTAGATCTGGCTCATTTTTAGGCCTATACATTAATGTGTTCTTGGAAAAGGGATAGACGGTGTGGATAAATAGATACATTATGGTGGGACCCTACATAATCCAGGTCGGATGCTTAAAGGTTCAACCAGGGGTTGGACCCTGGTCGGTGATTGAACGCCCGCCATTAAGAACTTCTTATGACCCATTATAATGTTTATTTTCTATCAAACCTGCACAGACCTAGATGAAAAGAAAACACAAATATCAACTTGATTCAAAACTTTTATGGCCCATCAGAAGTTTTTAATTTTGAATGACCATTGTTTCCTGTGGTGTGGTCCACTTGATATTTGGATGTGCTTTATTTTTTGGACCATGGTCTAAAATGAGTCGGAAAAAGTGATGGATAGAGTGGATATCACTCACTACGCTGTTGCCCTGGACTCACATGATCCGCGCCCCTGTATTGGTGGGCCTGACATTTGTTTTAATGAAAATGCTAAATGGATAACTAACCCGTCTTCCCTCCCATTATCCTCACGGAGCCATCCAACATCCCTTCAATCCCTTCTTCCCGCCATCTCCACCATCAAAGCCATGAAAGTCCAAATCAGGCTCACTTCCGTCCTTCCATCAAATCCTCCAAATCTCCTCTCTCCCAACCCCATCAGACTCTTTTCCAGATATCCTTCCATTCCAAGGCGACTGCTTTTGAAATGCAGTTCAAAAGAGGAAGGAAGCGATAGCGTAAGAGATCTTCTGTCGGGCATGGTCGACGAGAGAGTAGAAGAGCTGCTGAGCAGAGAGGAGAACAAGGTTCTGTTAGATGGATTGGAGAAAGCCTCTCAGAGAGTGGAGACTGCAAGGAGCGAGCTGGAATCCATCAAAAGACAGGAAATCGAAGCTGCCAAGATGAAGGATTACGTCCGCAAGCTTGAAAGCAGGACGTCTGAGGTTGGTCAATCCCTTCCCCCCACTTTTGAATTCGGATCCTGTTCTTGCAATTACCATTTTTTAAAAAAATTTATAGAATAGGGATTGATCTTCATGTGAACTTCTGGTTTTGCAATTGAATTGAACTCATGTCTCAGATGGTCCATCATCTGGACCGTGCATCATGTGGGTCCCACCATGGATGGACCACTGTCCCGATATCAAATTGGTTGGACAATCCTACCTATTAAATGCTGGCTGTTGCCAGCATTCTTTTCTAACATCCATTTTTATATTGCCAATCGGATGGTTAAGATGTCTGACCGTTGAGGTTCTTCTACCGTGGTTGATCTCAGCTGGACCCACTTGATGAACAGTCCGAAATCGGATCATGGACCTTTGTGCTGTGTGCCCGATTTGAGTGTGATGCATCAGACATACGAACAGCATGTGCTATACTACTATAGCAAGTTACATGTTCCCAAAATCATGACGTTTCGTTACTCGGAAGAAGGAAAGCCCATGCAATGTAGCTCAAGGCATGGAGAAGAGTAACTGCCAGGATGATGGAAACTGAAGAGCCACAACTTATTGCATGTGGGTTGTTCTTTCTGGAAGAAATCCGGGAACATGAGGCACGTAAGATAGAAATTTACTATTCAAGCGACACTGCTCTTAGCTCATTTACTTCGAATTGCAACTGCCTTACTCTTCAGACACAATTAAAACTCTGGAACCAACCCAGCGGTTTCAATTGAGTGTGTTCATCTCATTCTAGGCCTCGAAAGTTTTTGTAACAGAGGAATTACATGGTCCATAACCTGACGACATGCATAGCATACTTGGGTTTTATTCAAATGGAGAGCCCTTGTACAGTGATCCAAACCATTGGTTTGATGTGGCCCACCATGGATGGATCATGCCTGAATATGTCCTACATTGGAAGATTCTTTCTAGTAACCACCAATGTTGAGTCCTTTGAGAGAACGCGTTTTCATATTTATTTTTCTCAATGGTCTATTTGCAGGCCAACGATTGAAAGGTTGGGATTGTCCTACTGGGATAAAATTGGGCACACTCCATCCACAGTGGGGCCCAACAACCAAGCTGTTTGGATCAGACATGAATTTCCTGTAACCCAGGCATGCCCTATAACCCTGACATGGCTCTACGAAAGAGCACTATGTACGCGTGCCAGAGGTGGGCTCCATAGTGAAAAGCAAAGTTTCCTCTCGGTGAAATGATATCTTTTCCCTTTTCACTATCTGTCCCATCTCTGACATGCCAACAAGGTGCCTTTTCATTGGGCCATGTCAGGGATTACAGGGGATTCCTCTAACCCCCAATTACAGGCAATTCGCATCTCTTTGGATCACTAAACCGCTGGGCACACTTGTACAAACTGAAAATCTGAGCTGCAGATAATGTAAAATAATTCCTTCTTTCAACATTAAACATCATTTCATTGTGAATACAAAATTCAACATTTTCCCCATGTTTTGTGTCAGGCTGTCAGCTATTGTCATCTCAAGGTACTGTAAGTTTAATCCACTCATTGGTTATTTAGTGAATGAGACCTACCGTTCTTATCGTTATAAAGGGTCCTCTAGCTTGCATATGTTTTGGATATTCCTGATTCCTGAAGGTTGAGCTACCACACTTCACATTTCAATTAGGACGGGACCTTCCCAGTTCCCTCACTAATGATTTGGATGGAAAGAATGGGAAAATGCTAGCCAATTTAGTCTGGGTTCCATATTCATCTTCATTCCAAACACCTGGCGTGTTAAGCTTGTGGAGCCTTACCAACCGTGTTTTGATAATAACCAAACAACCACCTTAAACGTAATGTCTCGAGTCAATCAAGATCTCGCTTCTTCTGCAACTGGGAGCTCAAACCTGTTAGAGACCTGCAAGCCTCCCAATTCTTTTAATATTCAATATGCATTCTTTTTCATGTCTCTGATTTCTTAGTGTCCTTAACACCAATGAGACGGCTGCATGCATGGGCATGATAGCTGTGCCTTTGTTGGAGTATATTATATAGACTCCTCAAATCTCTACCCTCACACTATGAGGAAATTCAGGACTACATGTGCCAGCAGATGTACAAAAACTGACAATAATGCCATTGTACTTATTATGATTATGTAAAAAGGGTGAACTGTTTACTAATTTACCTACTTAAGGTAGATGTACAATGAGAGCTGATCATCATTCTCTCTTCTTTTTAGCTACCTCATATGTGAAGATTCATGATTCATCGATGCCATGATTGTCATTTGGCGGGCTTATTTATGATATCTGTTTTGTTATTCCTTCAAGATTGCAGAATGCCAAAGGGAATTATTAGAAGCAAGAGCGATGGTTGAAGAAGCTGAACTCTCTCTCTCAGGCAGCTCTGGAGATGCTTTGAAGGAGAATGAAACTGACATAGACAGGGACGTAGAGAGGTTGGAGTCTGTAAAAGCAGCATCAGTTTCTGCCCTAGTAGGAACACTTGCAGGGCTCCCCATTTCCTTCTCTCAAGCAACCAGTAGCACCCAGCTAATACTCCACTTAGCAGTCATCTTCATTAGTTGTGCTCTGTTTGGAGTTACTTTCCGTTATACCATAAGAAGAGACTTGGATAATATTCAGCTTAAAACTGGGACATCTGCAGCTTTTGCTTTCACTAAAGGTATTGCTTTTTTTCTTCCTAATTCTCATAAGTCATAACCATAGTTTGAAAGCTAGTTGAGTTGACCCAACTTACAAATATTAAGTCAAGACACCTTTCTGACTCCAATGACCATGCAGGTGATTTAACCAATTTAAATGGACAAAAATGTTTATTTTGGATCTTTTTCTTTAATATATAGTATAGGCTATTTTTCTGCTTAGTTTTGATATTTAGTATCATGCATAAACATTCCATTCTGTTTTCACTCCATTTATATTTTAAATTATAATCTTTAAAATATTATTTAAGTACCAACTCGTGTTTTTGAGTAAACCCAACAGGTTGGACATCAAGCTAAGTTGGGTTCTGATCTATGGTCATAGTAAGATAATAGATTTTCAACCATTTTAATCAGTCAAGAGAGCTTCTTTTTTTTTTTTTTAACCTTCACAAATAATGCTGGTGAGTTGAGTTGAAAAAGAAATGCATTGCTTGAAAATGCAGGCCTTGCTGAATTGGAGGCAGGACAGCCTTTAGAATTCACTGGCAGGAGCATCCTATCACATGCTGTTGATGGAGCAGTGTATGTATCCGAGAATCTTTTTATCTTTATTTTTGCTGCTATTAGCCTTGACTATTGCTTTAAGATGAGGCTGTTGAGTCCTTTTCCTATCAGAAAATTGGTTTCACAGTCCAATTTGAGGTAAGGAATTGTTATTCTGGAGGCAGCGTATACCTTTTAAGTTATATATACAATTCAGTCCCAATTCAAGATCACCATTTGTATTAAACATTTGGTAACAGATGTTCTTGGAAACTGTAGAACTTCCATTTTACATTGTAGTTATAGCCAAAATTTCCTCTTTGTCCCCCAATGTGGCAACCGTTATTTCCACATTTTAGGACCGAATAATATTCACATACATTGAAAGTTTTAGGTAGTCTTTTGGCTTCTAATTGTCCGGGTATTTTACGAGTTGTTGCTTTTTCTTTACGAATTTTTTAAGTTGACATTTAAGTCAGTTTCAGGAGGCAGGAGCAGAAATCTTCTAGATTAGAATTTCTGAAAATATGGAGGCAATCATGAAAATCTAACCCTACTTTTAGCATTCCCAAAATTGCTTTTGTCCAAAAATGCCGTTAGATTTTTTTCCCCCTTCCCTCATTTGAATACTGCACCATTAGATTCTGACTAGAGGATCAAAGGTAGTTCTATCTTTACAAAGTCGAGGATGGCATCTTCGGTCAAGAAAGTTTTTACTTGAGGCCAGCATGGTCAGCTCATGTTTTTCATGGTATGGGGATATGTTGTGTACAGAACTAAGTTAGTGAGACCAAACTAGTGATAATGCCACCTAATTTGGTCTTGCTAGCCTCCCCACTGTATCTTTCCTTTCTTCTTCTTCTTCTTCTTCTTCTTCTTTTGTGTGTGTGCGCGCGCGCATGCGCGCGTGCGTTTTCCCTTTTCTTTTTGGATGCATAGAATTCAGCAATGCGTTTGTCTAGTCTTTAATGTATCATGAACTCAAGGTATAAAGTTTATCTTTAATGCATGCTTTAGTGCACTTGTACCTTAGGTATCACATTTTATTGAATGTGCTTTAGTATGATTACATCATGCCGTTGAGTAAAATTGTTTGTAGATCATTAATTCCAGCACGTTATTTTCTTCTCATTATCTATCATTTCTAATAACGAACATTATTTTCTTCTCACTATCTATCATTTCTAATAATAATATGTATGTTGGGCTTTGTTACTCTTACCGAATGTAAAGTGGAGACATTTCGGAAGACCAGATTTGTTTGTAGAAATCTAATTTTTGGATTTGTGCATATCCGTGCATGCGTAACTGTACTGTCCGCTCAGTTGGGGAACATACAAAATTTATAGAGTTTCCACACCATAGTCATCGCTATCCCTGGTGTTTGCAAATGGTGATTTGTCCATTATCTTCTTCTTCTTCTTCTTCTTCTTCTTTTTTGATATAGCTTTTCTTTTGACGGTGCAGATTGGCACTTCAAATTGTGGTACAATTTTAAGTAGATGCACTGGCCCTATATCTGAAACATTTCTTGGGCCATGGCAGCTTTGTTTGGTTATTGTCTTCACGCAGATAAATTATATAGTGGGATTCAAGTCCATGTCATCTTTCCCAAATCGGTATTTCCAGTGATTACACTACACCCGTGATCAATGTTGTCAAATCGTAAATCGTAAGATTTTTTCAGATTTTTATAAAAATATCATAAAAAATACGAAACAATTATACATAGATAAGAAAAATTAAAAAACATATCAATCATCCATTTTCTCATGAATATGCTAAAAACACAATTTAACCATGACATTAATGTAGTATCAATATGATATCTATAATGTATTATTGTGTTGTAATCATTTAAAAAGTAACCCTAAAAAAGATTTGCAAAGAGTCCTAAAAAAATTTCTTTTGTACCTTTCTTGAGTGTAGAATCATGTTAGAAAAAATGACATTCGATTCCATTGTGAATCAAAAGATATCTTGATTTCTTTATTTTAGGCTTTTGAATATCAAAATCCCCAAAAGAAAAAATAAGATATTTTTAATGGTAGAGAGCTGTCAAATCATAGACCTATTTGCATGAATACGCATTAAAAAGATGATATGATCAGATCGCTATGTCTGTAGAGTCTAAGTAAAACCCTGAATTATCAATCCACTCATAAATTGACATAATTATTATAAATATTTTACCGGTTTTTGGTGTTTTAGCCTAATTTTGATATATTAAAATTTATGAACGGTTTAGATTTAAAGAAAGCTCAACCGTTCAAAAGACGAACTTTTCATGGAATGTAAAAAATTCACAATTTGTACTTGCAATGGAAAATTGAAATATTTATTATTGAGAATTTGATTTTTTAATATTTTTTATTGAATTCAAATGGGAGTTACTTCTTTATTTCCATAAATAACTTAAAGTAATACTTAAATGTTTTTATGTAAATAAGGTATACGGTGCAAATGTGCAATGCAGGCAGGAATACTGGTGAGGAAAAATTGAATACAAAATTTTTTAAAGTGTTTTTTGGGCCCATTTACGAATTCCAAAATTGTCTTACGATTATCGTACGATTCATAATGGGTGTACGATATGAATCGCACACCCAAATCACAAATCTTAAATAATCGTACGATTATTGTATGAATCGTAAATCGTACGATTTTGATAACACTGCCCGTGATCGGTATTATTTTTTGCTGCTACGAGTTTGTCAATCTGGAAGCTATTCATGCACTCAAAGACATTAACTGGTGACTGACAAAGCTATCCATGCACTCAAAAGCATTAATTGGTGGATCACATAGCAAGGTTGTGTGTCAAATATGACATATTCTAAAATTTTGGAAGGATTGCCCTTTAGCAAATTGCTTATTTCTTCTCCTTGGAGAAATCCATCTTGGCAACCAATAGCCAAAAAGAACAAGTCAATTTTGAACTCAATGTCAATTTGTTGTGTGCTTCCTGGGGCCCTGTTGTAGTTTTAGCCTTCTTTTGCTAACAAACATTAGCCATTCCCAGAAAGGAAGAAAGAGGGGACAGTTGTCGAAGTTGCTGGATCGTTGAGGTGAATGGGGCACGAATTAGGCATTTAGGAGCAAAGGAAAATGTATAGAAAGCAGGTCCCGCACCAGCAGCAGGATACCCAATATAGCTTTTCACCATTCTTCCCTTAGAACCAGTGGTTTGATCTATCATCAAAATAGCATCAACTTATCCATTTAATGGGGCAATTGCTAACCAATTGAATATGGCCCAAAAATGAAAATGAGTGCTCTATTAATTGGCACTTGGCCATATGGATTTTTTTCTCCACATTTATGGCCTTCTGGTGCCATGTCAATTGCACCTGTCTTGAAACAAAACAGGCCAAATAATTGTTTTTATACTAATTAACAATAATGTCTTATTAGGGCTGTAAATTATTGTCTAAAAGATGAAATCTACACCTGTTAAACCACTTACACATAAAACGAGCTACTTGTACAGCTTTTAAACCAGCAAGCAACAAATCAATAGCTGCCTCTCGATCTTGAGCAGCAGCCTGACCAGCTAAATTTCACTTGACATCACATCATCCTCACAATCAAACAACTCTGAGTCCTCATCATCCATAAACTCTCTCCTCTCCAATCTCCCAAAGGAAGACACGAACATCAGCTTCTGAGCCCTGTCGATGTTGTTCTTCAATCGACCATTTGAGCAAATCGAGCTAAATAATGACCGGTTCAACCCCAATCCACTTGTTGTAGCTTGAAGAAAAATCAACCTTGCTGCCAACTTTCTCAGCACCTTGAACTCGCTTAGATAAGTTTCCCAGACCAATCTACTCCCACGTGGGTTCACTACTCTCATCTTTCCTGTAATTGGGTCTCTTTCTTTTGCCTGAACTGCTTGTGCATAGATGGGTTCCAGACCATCTGTCCTCCATTTCATCAACTCCATTAAAGCAATGGGAGCTTCCTCTTTCTGGGCCAACCTCGTTATTATTTTAACCACATCTTTTTCTTGCTCAGAGGTAAGGCATTTGAAAGGTGGGAGATATTTCCCGCTGCTATCTTCAACCAGATAAAGAGGATCCAGAACGAAACTTGCTGACCATGCTTGGTGATAGTTCTTCATGAATCTCCGGTTCACCAACTCCATCACTGGTTCTTCTTCAATGGAGAAACCGTTGCACCACCTCCTGATTCTGCTCCTCACTTCTTCCCATAAGGGGAGGCACTGGCCTAAACATGGCCTCTCTTCATCAATCTCCTGGACCATAGCTTTCAATAGCTTCGTTAGAGAAATAACAGACTCTAAGTCCTCCCAGAATTTCAAATCTTGAATCGCAGTCAGAGATTTCTGGGCTAGGGTGGGTTTCCTGATAGGGTGTCACCAGTGATAGTCTGCCGCAATGTATTTGACAATCGGGCAATGTTTTCAACAGCAGGGATGGCAGCAGCAGGGTGGGGAATTAAATGATCTGAGTGGAGGTTGATGTAGATGTTTGTGGCACAAAACTTGCGAGAATTGAGAAATTGGGTGATTTTGTAACAGATGGAGGCAATGGAGTTGAACAAAGGGAGCTTTTTGAAGAAGTCTTTGAGAAGCTTGCGGAGCGCATTTGATTGACATGTGAGGTTCACCATCCAATGGTGATGGAGCTCCAATTCACGTAGTGCTACAGAGTTAGTGCTGTCAGTATCAGCGATGATTCCAGCACACCGGAAAACGTCACCACCAGAAATTTCTTCTATTGTCGACCACAACACTTCCTTGATATAATCTGCAGGAGCGTTGCTGGCTCCGAGGATTAGTACCTTGTGGAAGAGACTGCTTCTGTTGGGAAGGTTCAACATAACATTGACGAAAGTGTCAACTCCCAACGAGTTCAGACTCTCCTTTCTCTTCTTCCACCCATCGGTGGACAGCTGAAAAAACATGGTATCTCTGAGTTTATTTTCTGTTTCAAACTTTGCCTCCGCATATTTGGACTCGAGTCTTTTGCCGGAGATGTATGCTTTATTCACAGACGGAAGACCGAGGTGGTGAAGGAAAGCTTTGAATTTTGGGTGATCAAGGCAGGAGAAAGAAACGGATCCACATGACTCATAGAACCAATCTGCGAGCAGATCAAATGCCGTTTTTATTTGAGCTTCAGTCAGATGGGATCCAGTTGGGCTTGGCAGCATCGGCACGCTGGAGCAAGGTGGGGCGATCATTGCAAGTGGTGGAAGCAGGGCTGGCAAGGCGAAGTGGCTGTACTTTCTGAATTTGGGCATGGCACCATTGGAGTTGGTATCAGTGCTCTGGACTCCATTGTTGAAGTTGGGGCAGGTGCCGCGTTTGAGATGCTCTGTAGCAGTTCTAGAAGGATTGGAAGCAGAAAATAGAGCGCTGCAAAGGCCACACCGGAGCTTGATTGCTTTAGCCGTGCCTGTGTCTTGGTTTTGGAAGAGGATGGGCTCAAGGTGGGACCAGTACCAAGCCCCTTTGCCTTTGATTGCCCTCGTCCGAACTGTCACTAGCCCGTCATACCTTTTCTGTAAATTCTTCGAGAACATTTCATCTTCTTGAGCATAGCATGTTCGCTGCCATGTCGCCTGGTTCACTTTATCTTCTCTTGCTGCTAATTCTATTGCTTCTAAGGCTGAAACTCCAGTCATTTAATCATCTTTGCAAGAAAGGAATTTGGCACTTCTTGGCTCGCTTGAGGAGAAAGGTATCGACTTTCACCTGCTTTTGGGAGCAAGTGCTGCATTTTCTAACATGATTTTGATCAGAACGTGGAAATCAATTGAATCAACAAACAATTATTAGAACTGAATCATTAAAAACCTTCAAAATGAAGCAATGATTTGGTTGAACACTTGTGCTGATAAAAACTAAAAGTGACAGAGGAGGAAAGAAATGAGCCTTCTCTATGTGTGCATTTGGATACATAAATTTAATTTCAGTAGCTAGTCTAGTAAAAATTGGAAATTGCCAAATTGCATACCTTCCCTAGCGTACATATTAAGGGACTCTGCTCAATACAGCGTCTGCGTCACTTTCAAGCAGAACTTGAAAGGATCATTACTGCAATCTGAGGGTTACTTCCTCATTGTGAATACTCCACAACAACATTGATTTTTCCCATTTTTTCACTTGACTGAATTGAATATTCGCAATTCAATTCGCTTAGGCATCCAAATGCAGCCTAAAGAAGTGACGGTTTTCGAACACTAATGAGAGGAATAATTAGAAAACATCACAACAAATATCATATGCAATTCTAGTAAAACACCCTGAATCAGTAAAAATAAAACAGTCATCAGATAATATATAATGTATTTTTTAGCTATGAATGGATACAAGAAGAAAACACTTACTACAACAGGAAACCCACCATTGGAACTATTCTAATTATCAGTAAAAGCACAACTCGCAGCGGCGGCAACATCTAAGACCATCGACGAAACCCATTGGAAGATGGTGATGAAATTTAGAAGAGTTGTAAACCAAAAGAAGGAAGTTACTTACCCTTTTGACCCGGAAAGGTATTAATAGAGAAGATGGGGAGGAGGGTTATGATGATTTGGGTGTGTGGATTTACAGCATGTGAGGCAGTGAAAAGGAAGTGGTTAGCAGCTTTTGATTAGAGAGGGGTAAAAAAAAAAAGGTTCAAGGGGTGATTGTGGCGGTGGGGCTGCTATGTGGTGGGAGTGGGTGGGGTGACAAAAAGAGTTGAAATGGACAAACAACAGTATCATTGCATCATTGGGTGTGATTGGGTGTTGGTTGATTTCTAGTAAATTAGTCGGTATGTGTGGATTTATTGTGGCTCTCTCTCTCTCTCTCTCATCCATTGTGGATGCTTGCACCATGCACCATGCACCATGCCTGAGTTTATACCTTTCTAGTGCATGCATGTGTAATATCATGTGGATATGTTCGTATACCGAAGTTTAAAGTATTATTCGGAACAGGTACAGGTCTTTATTGTCTGATATGCACCGGTTTTGTCCACAAAAGACATGGCTGTGTATCAGCCCGACATAGGGCGATATGACCTGGTTACGGTGGTGGGCGAACCGAAACCATTTTTTCAATCCCTTTGTCCTATGCACACATTCATTTTTTTTCATGCATTCGGACACCGTGCACGTGATAACTGGAAGCGGATTGCGTACGAGTAAACTCTGTGAGGGTCCACCGAGATGTATGTGTCTTATCCACGCTGTCCATCTGCTTTTCCAGATCATTTTAGTGCATGAGCTCAAAATTGAAGCATATCTAAAGCTCAAGTGGACCACTTGACCACACCACTGGAAACAGTGGGGATAATGATGTCCACCGTTGAAACCTTCCTAGGGCCTACAATGATGTTTATTTGTCTTCCAACTTGTTCATAAGGTCACATTGAAATGGAGCACAAATATCAGCTTGATCCAAAACTTGTGGCCCCAAAGAAGTTTTCAACTATAGGCGTTCAATTCACACTTTTTTCCCTACGGTGTGGTCCAATTGAGCTTTGGATATGCTTCAATTTTGTTCTATGGCTAAAATGAGCTGGTAAAACGGATGGATGGCGTGGATAAGATACATACATCTTGTGGGCCCCTGCAGAGTTTACTCAATACGCTGTAGGGTACCGGGTTAGTACGCAATCCACTTCCGTGATAACTCCGGTTACTCTTTCATGGTGCATGCATTTGTATTGTTGGATGTGCTTTCTCACGCGCATGCATGAGGCCGAAATCATTTATTCTGCCAGCGATTAGAAGTTGGGGCTCTTAGGGTGGTAAATGGTCGGGTTTGGCCAACATCAGACCTGCCCATTTATGAAATGGGTCTTGGTACAAATTGTAGAGCCAGGCCCTTTTACTAAATGGGTGGGTCTAGGTCGGATCCGAGTCAACCCATCAGACCCATTTATAAGTGGGTTCAGGTCGGGTAGGGGGAGATCCACCCAGACTCATTTATAAATGGGTTGGGTCTAATGGGTTTGGGTTTGGGTCTAATGGCTCTGGATCTAGTATGCAAGCATTTTTACAAGTCTAAAAATTAAGTTTGGACGGTCTGGGCTAGATGGGTCCCTTGAAACATAGACTAAACCTACCCACTTACTAAATAGGTTCGGATCGGGTCAGATCGAGCCTAATATAAAGAAAACTAGACCTAGACCCGTTTAGCAACTGGGTCTGTTCTTGGACCCAGACCCGTGCCATTTGTTAAATGAGTTAGGTTTGGGTCGGGTCTAAATGGGTTGGGTCTGGGTACCCCATCGGGTCCGCTGACCTATTTACAGCCCTAGGGGCTCTTCCTCTAGTAATTCTTTTCTGCCTTTAGTGTAGCAAGTGTTTTGTCGAATGCAAGCAATATTCTAAGAATAAAATTTAGCACTAACAATGATCACCGTCCTATCTAAGAGCAGCGGGGTGCTTAGTTGAGCAACACGACGATGAGTAAGGAATAGGTAATACCGAGATTTACAAGCTAATGTTGATCCAATGTATGAGTGTAAGTGGACTATTATTAAGACTACGATCTTCCTTCAGATTTGGCACATGGGCACAGATGGAAAGGAATTATAGCTACTAACTACAATTGGATTGGTCCTGCGCAGAGTGGGAACAGACTAAACTACTCTTAAAAGCTAAGGGTTCTATGTTATTGACCAGTGGAGAGGATAAGTGTCTCAGATGACTGGATAAACAACGTTGCGCCAGAGTTGATTTGTTTTGATTTGGTTTGTTGATGATTTTATTGATTTTTTTATACCTTATCTTATGCAACGCACCCACATTGTTAGTTGAGCAACACACCCACACGGTTAGTCACATGATGCACGCACCCACTAGTGAGGTTAGTGTGTCTCCTTAGCATTCGAACCTAAGACATGTTGTTGAAATGCCTAGGCATACATTTTCTGGTTTGACATGTATCTTTTGCTGCCTTATCTTGCATTCTTTTTTGCTATTTATAGACTTTCTAATGGCGTCATGAGAATAACCACGGCTTACATGGTGGCATGGTATAATGTCAACAACTATAAAATAGCAGTTACTTTTAGTCATTCGTGCTTTCCCTTTATCGAACGTGCCTTTATTAAAATAGTCGGTCACCTATCATGCGTTAATATTAACATAGCCTTAACGGTTCCTTGTTCTTATCTTCGAGATACCCAAGTTGCATGACTCTTTGAAGATCTAGTCGTTAATGAGTTGCCCTTCATATATTTAGCACACGTTGCAAAGATTTTGTGACTGCCACATGGCTGCACCTGCAATATGATGGATGAGGGTATTTTGTGAATGAATGGCTCAGATGCTTAGTTAGGGTAGATTTTTGGGCGAGGGCATTTTAGGGTTTAAATACTTACATGGGGTTGCAATCCAGGTTCGAAGACTCGGACAAGTCTGATGTGACTCATCTGAGTCGGTTGCAAATGGCTAATTTTTGGACAGAGACCGCAAACGTCCGAGATCAGTGTCATTAATCTGGTACATTCACTGTGTAATGCAGGACCAGAAAAAGGGCGGTTAGTAAAAAGGTGCAACGGTCTAAATTCAATATACATGTGTGGCTCACAAAATGACCGTACCACCCTGATATTTAGCATACGGCATGCCCACAGTGCACACTACCTGATGAATGGCCTGGATCTTTGACACCATCACCAGTCTCTGCCATGCGTCCCACCTCCTCACATGAGGGGCCGTAGTTGGATCTCAGACCCTAAAATTCACACCGTTAAGTAGGGCTGTGAATAGGCCAGGCCGGGCCTGGGCAGAGCAAATTCGAAGATTTTGATTAAGGCCAGCCCGTGTAGTTCAAAATCCAGCCCGAACACAACCGGGGCCCACCATCGACAGTCCCATCATTATGTGACATGGACCGCAAATCTACCATCTAATGATGCAGGCCTAAAATAAACGGTTCAAATTGCTAAATAAAGTAGCAAATTTGCAATGTAGTATGTCATGGCAAGAAAGGCAGAACAATCTATAAATAAGGGGCATTTCGGGAATAAAGGTTGGTTGTGAATTGAATTCCTAGCTTAATATGGAAAATATCTTAAATTAATGGGAGATGATGTAATGCTCTCAGAGCATTATTTGTTAGTACTCCAAGTTGCATTGGACACTTGGACAGTCCAACCAACCGATCAGTGTTGTCCATCAGGCCCAGAAGATATTTAGCGGGTTGCCTTTTTAATATCACACCAATTGGACAATCCCAACCATCAGATCAATAGCCTATAATATGGAAGGTCCAGATCATTTGTGAAAAATAGGTCTTCTTAAAATAATCATTGGCTATTTATGGTTTTAAATAATCACTTTAGTCAGAAAATCAGAACCTTCCAGTCATTGGCTATGTAAACAGATGGCTATAAAAAGCAGACCAATATATGAAATGCCTGCTGAACGGGGTAGATGGTCTGGATTGATCAAATGGAATTTCCAAATCTAATTTTTAGAATGTTATTTAGCTCCATTGGATTCCACAATTTAGTGCCTGTGCATCAAGCGTCTCACGACAGCCGGAGTATCAAATGACTCTCTACTTTAAAACATACATACATCCATGCATGCCATGCATGGTGGAGAACGACAAGCGCGTTGGAAGAGTCTCTGTCTGCAACCAAAATAAAGAGACTACCGACTACCGAGTTTGGTCAGTACCCGCGGAGAGTTCGTGGCCCTTCTTTGGGTTAATCACCTGTGGGATCTGAACCGTACATGGACCCCACCCTTATTGATAAGGACTGTTGATTGGCTGGATCACACTATGGATGGGCAAGGTCGTATCAACGGGACGACCTTAATTCAATTAATGGACTTCCCTTAGCGAGAAATGTGGCACTTTTTTCTAATTTTAACCATCCAATGATGGTTACTCTGGGACCCACCTCTCCAATCGATGGAATTTTCACTGTACCGTATCCCCACCAACTGACCGAATCCTATCACGAAGATTGTCCCCGAGAGAGTACTTTTAAAGATTATTTCTTTTCTTAACCGTCCATTTGATGATCACCATTCCGACAGTCAGGATTGCCTGATCAGCATGATTTTGTAGAATTTACTCAATCCATTATCAGTCCTGCAGTTTTGATGGTCTGGATTGCAGCTCATATATGCCGTATCATACGGTGGATGAGTTGCTGTTATTTAGTACTTTGCGGCAAACGCACACTGTTCTGACAATCTTTTTCCCTTCCACCATCCGGATTCCTAAATAATCTGCATGCATGACACCAGCTGATGTCAGGGTCTCTCAAGCATCTTCCCACATTGAGTAAAGGACAAAAATGCCCTTGGGATTTTAATTGTGGTAAAGGAGATGATGAGATTATTAGGGTTAGGTCAGTTTTCCTGGATGAATGTATCTGTGGCCATCATATGAACACATGGATGCATGATGTTGCACGTGAAATATAGGAGAGTGGAGTGCACTACATTCGTGAGAGTGATGATTAAAGAGATGGTGCTGATTATTTTACTTTAAGAGGAATGATCCAATCCGAGGCTTTTGGTACAATTAATATACGTTAGGCCCGTCCATTTCAACGAGGATGATCTGTTATCAATTGGGCATTTCCACCTGGTGGGCCCCCCATGTGGGTTGTAAGTAATTGCATGGTGGGCCCCCACGTCGATCATGATTGAGTGGTGGGCCCCCACATCAATCATGAGTAATTCCTATGATTGTACAATCTTTGGTCCTATTATCAATCGGCCTTGTCCGCCTGGTTGGCGCCCATGTCGATCGTAAGTAATTGCTTTGATTGGATGATCTTGACCACTTGATTTAAAGAAATTGACGATGGATAGGAGGCTTAATGCCTCGATTTTTCAGTCCATTTTAAGAATCATGATCGGAGGATATGATGGTCCGATCAGGTGGGGTTGGGTTGAGCCCCACCACCTGTTTATTAAATGGGCCAAAATTTGTAGTTGAGGCTCAATGCCCTCTTGCCTGACCCAACCGAATTAAAATTTATCATACCTGAGCCAAACCCTCCCTGACCCTACCATTCATTTGTATGTCAGTTGAGAACTCAACTCAGGTTTAAGAATGAAATACGGGGCTGAGTACAATGTACACCCTGACTGATCAACCAATACCTTCCTACATAAATAAATCTTCTATGCTTTCTTCTTTATTTTGGATTTTGGGTTGTGTCATCTAGCCCAATTTATGAATTACTTGTATGGGCAGATCCAGAAAGATAGGGTTCAACCCAAGCCTGACCGCAACACATTGATTCAAACCCATCTCAAAATCAGGTCGGGCCACTTTAAAATCAAAGTTGGTTAAGCTCAAAGACAGAGGATCTATCAGGTCGGGCCACTTTAAAATCAAAGTTGGTTAAGCTCAAAGACAGAAGATCTAGCCACCAGCAACATCTCCAATTCCTTTGTGAAAGAGATCTTCTCTACCTTTTCTAGTGAGTTTGTCTCCCTATAATTGAGCTTAAATGCCCCTCTTCACGGGTAACTAAAATCTATATACCTTTAAGAAAAAAAAAGTCTGGTCACTTCGTCAGGCCAACCCAAGTCTTCGTCGCACTTACAATCAATGCAACTTTTTGGGCCAGGGTCAATTGAAAGGTGCACCCACTGGGTGAATTAAATTACACATGCAACACATGTAGAGAGAGAGAGAGAGAGAGAGAGAGAGAGAGAGAGCAAAGAGAAGAAGGGTTTTGAAAGTTTGCAAGCCTTGTACATTTTTGCAAGTGTTGTGGCTCACTTGATCTTTTTAGGCCGACATCCTAAGCATGCTGTTGCAATAGATATATGGTTTGAATGCCACAGTAAGCCTGATAAAGCCTTCATTACACGGTTCTCTCGTACCATGCTTGGATGCAAATTACGGGCGGAAGAGAAATGGAAGCGGGCTACTCTCTCCAACCAAAAAGCTACTTGTTATCACTCCACAGCTATTGCAGGGGGTAGTTGGTCTATTTCTACTCGCTTTATACGTAGTACAGTTGGATGATCTGGCCGTCCAGATGTCCCATCCATGGCTGGTGCATCGTATTATGATGCATGTCAATTGTCTTACTTTAATCATTTAGAGCCGTGTTAGCTGTGATAATCACATATAATAATTCAACAAAAAAAAAGAGTAACTCGTGGTAATTGCAAGGGACGCCTGATTGTCTTTTCACAGCAGCGATGGATGGTGGAAAGTTATAAAGGAGATAGGTACTGTCTTTTCATGAAGGAGGGGACCTTAATAATCAGGTCGCTGAAAAAAAAAAAAAAGTTCTATGCACTCTCCTTGTCATCTTATACGTTGCAAAAATGTATGGAGATCAGGATTGTTGATCTAGATCTAGTAGGCCACCACATGGATAAACGATACCCCAAAAAATCAAGGTCATTGGAGTGGTAGCCATTCTAGCAGTGACATGCAAAACGAACGGTTGAAAAGGTCTACATACAGGTAGGAAACCCACAAAAATTAGATGGTCAGAGTTGCCGGTAACTTCAATATTCTGACCATGGCCAGTCCAGATGGTGACCCACCTTTTCAACGGTCCTGATCATAAGAAATTTCTTCCGGTAGGATCATGTGATGTGGGAACTGCATGAATCAGACATGCATTGTAGCATTCTTCTTCATGGGTCTGCTTTTTTTTTTCTTTTTAAGGGGCTTTATGAAACATCAATCGTTTCTTGGCTAATTACTAATTAGAAAGAACTGCTTCAAAAATTTCTATTGACATCTCCATCAAATGTTTTTAGGGGCTATTTATTTTTCCACTTTCCATCTGATCTAAGTAACACCTGAGAGTTTCAACACTGGGATGATAGCTTCAAGTAGCCGTGTGGTGTGTGCTGCGAACAAAAAAATTATAGACTACTCTAGGCCACATAAATGTAGGTAGACAACAATCTAGACCATTACAACACCAATTTGCTGGTGATTTGGATTGTTCAAAAGTAGATGTACAGCTGCCCAAACAGCTCAAATTAAAGCACTTGGACAAATACCTAGTCTATTCCAAGATGATGGACAGTAATCCAAACCGTTCAACAGTAGGTGAATGAGAATCTGGACCATTCCAAGATGATGGACAGCGACATGAACCAATTCTTCCATCAATATATGCAAAGATATGACAACACCTTAGCGGTATTTACGTCATTTTCATAAATAAGCCAACTGCATTATTTGAATTTGATGAAAAGTGGTAAATTCCCCAGAGTGTCGGTGGTAAGCGGTGACATCTAAAGAGAACTTTTTGGTTTAGTTCTGTCTAATTAAGCTAAAAAACAGGCTGCTTTTGATGAGAATACCTTTCATTTTATTTCCTCCTCCTTTTTTTTTTTTTTTTTTTTTCTTTCAGCCAAATGAGGAAGTGGACGGATAGAGACAGAGTGCACAAGTGCCTGCCACATCCATTGGAAAGGTGATTTGCTTAGGCACATGATTGTGTACATGTGTGGCCCATGGTTCTCCGGTTCAAACCATTCATTTTATGGGCGTCGTTTTCGATAGGTAATGACCTTTAACATCACTTAGATTGGAAGATCCAAACTCTTGAACTGTTCATTATTATGTACTAGCCTACTGTGGTTTTTTTTCCAGCTTTCGTCATTCCCAGCCTTGCTTTCTAACCCTCTCCGTGGTTTTTTTTCCAGCTTTCGTCATTCCCAGCCTTGCTTTCTAACCCTCTCCACGGTTTAAAATTGGTATCTTGGGTGACATGTCATCCGTAACCCATGTGGGCTCATATCATCTCACGTAGCTCTACATTAGTTGTTTAGTTATATAGTGGTATCAGTTATGAGTTGGGGAAGGTTGGACCAACCTTAGGATCTCGCAATCCCCAACCAACTGTATTATGGAATATAGATTCAAAACAATGAATACGTAATTAATCACCACACACTACACAAAAGTACTTTTTATATAGAAAACTCTCTAACAGAGGTAAAATCTACGGGACTTTGTCCAGCCAAACAAATACACTATGTAAAGAAGATTATACAGCGATCACGAGTTTCACACACTTGAATCCAATAAACTTCACCCCCAATGGCGAATTACAATCAAAAGGAATATATAATTGAGGAATCTCACCAACTTGAAGAGGCTTTGTATAAGAACCAATGTACTGGATGAACGTCACGAACACAGCTTTCCTCTCTCTCTCCTCTCTCTCTCTCTCTCTCTCTCTCTCTCTCTCTCTTCTTCTTCTTCTTCTTCTTCTTCTTCTTCTTCCTCCTCCTCTCTCTATTCTCTGAACGTGTAGGATCTTTGTTCTTACCCTAATTTGCATCATCATGTGCTTATATAGCACTTACACCCGAATTTAGAAACAAAAATAGGAAACTGTGTAAAGCAGTTGTGCGGTCGTCGGTTGCCTGACAATGGGCAAAAGTGTCCAAAGAGCTTAGAAGAAAAACACCAGAGTTTCGGTCGCCCAAACTCCAAATGTTAATCACCCGACATTGCCTGTAACAGTCCAGTGAGCAACCGGCCAATCTTCCAAAGTTTCGGTCGCCTAACAGTCCCCGAACTGCACTTCTCTCTTCACTCTTGAGGAATACCCCATCAAATCTCCCCTTCCGACTCAGGAGGAAGGCTTCACCGTCTTTGAGCCCGTCAGCCTTCTACTAGCCTCAAATATGTCATTGGCTAATACATTGGTCATCATGTTTGACCCATTATCATCTATATGAATCTTCTTAAGCTGTAACACCCTGTTCTCCAACATATTTCTGATATAGTAATACTGAACTTTTATGTGCTTCGACTTGCTAATGGTGGATTAAAATAAAAGAGAATAGACGATAGAAAGATCTCACCAACTTAAAGAGGCTTTGTATAAAAACCATTGTCCTGCATGAACGTCACAAACACAATCTTCTTCTCTCTCTCTCTCTCTCTCTCTCTCTCTCTCTCTTCTTCTTCTTCTTCTTCTTCTTCTTCTTCTTTCTCTCTCTATTGCTCTAAATGTGTAGGATATCTGTTCTTACCCTAATTCGCACCATCATGTGCTTATATAGCACTTACACCTGAAATTAAAAAAAATAGGAAACTGTGCAAAGCAGTCGCGCAGCTGTCAGTTGCCTGATAATGGGCAAAAGTGTCTAAAGAGCTCAGAAGAAAAACACCTGGAGTTTCGGTCACCTGAACTCCAAACGTCGATCGCCCAACATTGTCTGAAACAATCCAATGAGCAATTGACCAAGCTTCGAGAGTTTCGATCACCCGACAGTCCCCGAACTTCACTTCTCGCTTCACTCCTAAGGAGGAACACCTCATCAAATCTTCCCCTTCCAACTTAGGAGGAGGGCTTCACCGTCTTCAAGCCTGCAAGACTTCTACAAGCCTCGAATCTTCCCTTAGCTAATTTCTTGGTCATCATATTTGACCCATTATCATCTATATGGATCTTCTCAAGCTGTAACACCTTATTCTCCCGCGTATCTCTAATCTAGTGATATCAAACTTTTATGCGCTTCGAGTTGGAATGTTGGCTTGGATTTTTGCTCTTAAGTGTATTACTCTCTGGCGATCACAATATACCATGTGCTTATCCTGCTTCAGGCTAAGTTCTTGTAGGAACTTCTTCATCCAAAGTATCTTATTGCATGCCTCTGTGACATGCAATGTACTCGACCTCTGTCGTAGACAACGCTACACACTTCTGTAGCTTGGTCTGTCATGAGACCGCTCCCCCTGCAAACATAAATATGTACCTCGATGTAGATTTCTTAGAGTCTATATCGCTTGCTATGTCTGCATCTGTGTAGCCCTCTAACATAGGTTTTCCTTCACCAAAGCATATGCTCAGCTTTGAAGAGCCCCTTAGATACCATAGTATCCACTTCACTGTTGCCCTGTAAGGATTGGCAAAATATCGGCTCACCACGACAACCGCATATGCTATGTTTAAGTGCGTACACACCATAACATATATCAAATTTCCTACCATTGAAGTGTAGAGTATCTTCTACATATCTTCTAACTCTTCATTGGTCTTGGGACACAATCTGTTGCTCAATTTAAAGTGACCATCGAGTGAAGAACTAATCAGCTTCGTTGTCTTCATGTTGACCTTTCCAGGACCTTTTCAACATACCGCTCTTATGACAATCATAGTTTTTGATACTTCTATCACGAGTGATTTCCATTCCTAGAATCTGTCTAGCAGAGGCCTAAGTTTTTTATCGCAAAAGACTTACCCAACTCCTATTTTAGCCTGTCAATCTTCTTGATGTCATTTCCCATAATGAGCATGTCATCAACATATAATAAAAGGATGAGAAAGTCATCATCTGAGAACCTTCGTGTGACCACACAGTTATCTGACTGCATTCTGCCGTACCCATGTTTTAAGCATGAACAAGTCTAACTTCTTATATCATTGCCTCGAAGCTTGCTTCAGCCTATACAAACTCTTCTTCAACTTATACATCATGTGCTCATTACCTTTGATTTTAAATCACTCTAACTGCTTCATGTATATATCTCTTCTTCTAAATTCCCATAGAGAAACGTTGTTTTAATATTCAGTTGTTCCATCTCCAGGTCCATGCTTGTAACCAAACCAAACAACACTCATATGATTGTCATCTTTACCACTGGTGAGAATATCTCATCGAAATCAACCCCCTTTTTTTTCAAAGCCTTTCACCACTAGTTTGGCCTTGAACCTTGGATGTGAACTATTTTTCTCTACCTTCTTTCTGGGCACCCACTTGTTGCTCAGAGCTTTCTTGCCCTTAGGTAGTTTTACTAACTAATACATATGGTTCTTATGTAAGGTTCCCATCTTCTCTTGCATAGCTTTCAACCACTCAGTCTTATGCATGTCGGATATGGCCTCAGTATACTCCTCTGACTCGCCCCCATCAGTAAGCATAATGTACTCATGGGCTGAGTACCTCTTAAATGATTGTCTCTCTCTAGATGACCTCCTCACATGTGGCTCAACAAGTGGATTAAGTATGGGTTGCTTCCCCAATTCTCTGCTATAGGGATGCCATCGTCCCCTGCATCATGCTACACTCCCTCGTCATCAGTTACTATGGGAGGAGTGATCAGATCCGTGTTGACCAATTCACTTGAACTAGGTTAGGTCTTTTCTGACTTTTTAATATCTTCAACATACTAATTTTCAAAGAAAATCACATCTCTACTTTTGATAAGCTTCGTCTCTACTGTATCCCACAACCTATAGTCGAACTTCTCGTCTGTGTATCCCAGAAACACATAATGTCTGATCTCATATCTTGCTTGGACCTCTCGTCTGCAGGAACATGAATGGATGCTAGGTATCCAAACACCCTAAGATGACTATACGATACATCCTGTCCAATCTAAACCCTCTCAAGAACATCTTCATTCAA
The DNA here is from genome assembly GCA_003013855.2 of Liriodendron chinense. NCBI lineage: Eukaryota > Viridiplantae > Streptophyta > Magnoliopsida > Magnoliales > Magnoliaceae > Liriodendron > Liriodendron chinense. The sequence goes on from ML058440.1 coordinate 6,276,774, forward strand.
TGGAGTTGAAGGAGACTTGTTTATCAAATATACAATTGTACGCATTGCTTCTTCCCAAAACATCTTGGGCAACTTGTCATGGGAAAGCATGTACGGATTAGAATCTCTCTATAATGGTGTGATTCATTCGCTAAGTTATACTATTGTGTTGGGGAGTCTTAGGTACCATCTGTTTATGCTGTATACCCAGGGTTTGATAGTATTCATCAAAGGCCCAATGTATTCACCTCTACTATTAGTGTGGATGCACTTTAATAATTTACCCGTCTTACGCTCAATCATGGCATGAAATTTTTTAAAAACCTCAAAGACTTGGTCTTTGGTTTTTAATGCATATGCCCAAACTCACCTAGATGTATCATCTATGAATGTAACAAAATATAAAGCATCACCTAAAGGTTCTTATCCTCATCGTACTACATACATCAGAATAAACTAAATCTAATGTATGTATTCACTTTATTAACATGAGAAACAATTTTAACAAATGATATTCTATGTTGTTTTCTAGATAAACAATTTATATGCATTTTCAAAGGTATACTTATCATGTATGGGAGGAGTTGCTTCTTCGCCATAGCATGAAGCCCTTTCTCGCTCATGTGGCCTAGCTGCCTTAGCCATACGTCCATAACTGATGAGTCTTTTGTTACGTTCAGCTCACCATTACATATAGTAACGCTTATCTTGTACAAGGTGCAATACTTATTTCCTCTCGCCACAACCAACGAACACTTGATGAGCTTCCAACGCCCATCAACAAAGTGGCTCCCATAGCCATCATCATCTAACTTTCCTGCCGACATTACCTTGAGGCTAAGGTCGAAAATATGCCTCACATCTTTTAGAACCAACGTGTAGTCCACATCGGTCTTACATGTATATCGACAATCCTCATTATCTTGGGTGTACCAGAATTCCCTATCTTTACTATACCATAGTCTCTTGACTTGTAGCTTGTGAAGAATTGCCTGCGTGGAGTAGCATGATATGACACTCTTGAGTTAACCACCTAATCTGAGTCCTGACACGTAGTAGTGAGATAGTCGTCATGTTCAGTCGAAAGAATAACAACCATGTCTCCATCTGAGGCGACCATAGTAGATCTTGACTTATCTTTCTCAATTCTTTTACGTTTCTTTTTCTCCTTCTTTTTTTTGCAGCACTCGTTCTAGTAGTGGCCCATCTAATCACAACCCTAGCACTCTACTTCTTTCATGGACTTTGACTTGCTTTTGGATTTATCACGATTATCACTGTTATTCCTCTATTTTTCTCTCCCCGTTCTTCTGACACCATGGCCTCTTGCTGAGATGACTCCTGGAATTTTCTTCTTGTCTCCTCATTGAAAAGAGAACTCGTAACTTGGTCTATGGAGGCCTTTCCTTCATATACAGAGTTACTTAGAGACACACCAATGTCTCAGCAAGCTAAGCAATAATAAGGCCTGTAGCTCATCATCCAGGACTGTCTTCATAGTAAAGAGTTGGTTCATAATGCTTCTCACCTCATTCATGTGCTTAGCAATGAAATCGTTTTCTTTGTAATTCAGGTTTACAAGTCTTCTAATCAGGAAGATTTTATTCCCGATGATCTTCTTCTCGTATAGTCCTTCCAATTTCTACCATAGGATAGCGGCAAAGGTTTCCGTAGACACGTGGTGGAACACGATGTCATCCAACCACTGTCTAATAAACCCCACCGCCTTGAGATCCATCTTTTTTCAATCCACAGCGGATATATCTATCGGTTTAACAATTTCACCTATGATCAACACATACAGGTCTTTGCAATATAGTAGATCTTCCATCTTAGCTTTCCAAATGGGTCAGTTAGACCCATTCAGGCTGATCATCCTCAACGAGCCACCCTCCATAATTCAAATAATTCCACTATCCGTTCCACACAACCTGGATGCTTTGATACTACTTTTATTAGGGAATGTTACACAAACCTTAGGATCTCGCAATCCTCAACCAACTGAATTATGAAATATGAATGTAGAACAATGAACAAGAAATCACCACATACAACGCAAAAGCACTTTTACATGGAAAACCCTCTAACAAAGATAAAAACCACGGGACCTCATCCCGCTAAACAAATTCATTATGTAAAGAAGATTACATAGCGATCATGAGTTTCACATACTCGGATCCAATAAACTTTACTTCCAAGGATGGATTACAATAAAAGAGAATAGATAATAGAGGGATCTCACTAACTTGAAGAGGGTTTGTATGAGAACCAATGTCATGGATGAATGTCACAAACATGACCTTCTTCTCTCTCTCTCTCTCTCTCTCTCTCTCTCTCTCTCTTCTTCTTTTTCTTTCTCTCTCTATTGCTCTGAACGTGTAGGATTTATGTTCTTACCCTAATTTGCATCATCATGTGCTTATATAGCACTTACACCTGGAATTAAAAACAAAATAGAAAACTGCGCAAAGCAGTCGCGGCCGTCAGTTGCCGAACAATGACCAAAAGTGTCTAGAGAGCTCAGAAGAAGACAACCGGAGTTTCAGTCGCCCGAACTCCAAATGCCGGTGGCGTCACATTGTTCGAAACAATCCAGTGAGCAACTGATCACCAATCTTGGGGAGTTTCAATCACCCGACCTAACCTGGTTGATCGCCTGACAATCCCCGAACTGCACTTCTCTCGTCACTCCTAAGGAGGAACACCCCATCATTATGGACAATACTGGTGCATGTCAGACCAATTTCCAATGATACTTCAAACTTAGTCCTCCAATCTATTATTGGGACTATCAATGGGTTGGGTGCACTTCAGGCTAGGTTGGGCTTGAGTAGTGGTGAAAATGGGTGGGGTTGAATTGGATCAAGGGAGGCTTAGGCTCAACCAGATTGAGAACCAAGGTAGAATTTTGGACTAATAACTAACATATTAAAATTTGTGTTAGATCCAAGTGAAAAACAGAGTACCCACCAATTTTGATTATGATACAGGAGGACCTAAAGCTTACCCATTTATTTCATGGGTCAGGTTTAGGTTGGGTTTTCGTTTAGTTTAGAAATTATAATTGCGCTCTCACAAATAATGAGCTTTTACACATAATGTTGGCCATCAATTTTGGAAGCAAAGAATAAAATAGTCAGCAGTTCAAATTCAATTAGGTAAAAGAAGACTAGTGAGATTTTTTTTTAGTCCCTTATAAAATGGCCCACAATTTTCTCACTACATTTTCTTAGGTCTAGGTGGTGTGTGGATTTAAGTCTGGGCTATTTTAGTATGATCTAAATTAGACCCATTTAAAAATTGAGTCAGGTCCAGTTGAGTGGATTTTGAGATGACTTAGACCCGACGCATTTAATAACTCAGATTAACTTATGGACACAAACCTGCCTCATGGCTCTAAATTTTGAAACCCAACACAATTGGTTGTTGGGTTGGGCCCAATAACCATCAAATCAAATCAACTCATTTGTGCCCTTTGGCTGACATACTACGTTGGAGGGCCGCACCCAGACCTAAAATTTAAGCTTGTTTATTAATCAGGGTAGACCCAGATTATGTTCCGGAGAAGGCAAGAGGACATTAACCTTGGCCTTAATTTTAACATTTTACATGGGCCTGTAGAAAAGTGTGGTGCAAACATGGTTTGAAGACTGCAACTATCGGCTGGTAGAAATAGAATTCTGACAGTAGACTATCTCAACAAGCGAGGGATGCAACTTCCTAATGTTTACCTCCTCTGTATGAAAGCTGAAGAGACAGTGAATCACCTCCACATCCATTGCCCCTTCTCGTCAGATAATTGGTGGAGCATGCTCAGATTAGTGGCGGTTTCTTGGGTTATGCTTTCTTTTATTGAATCCCTTTTCAGCATGTGGCATGCTGATCCTGGTGGTGCTTTGGGTAAGAAGAAGTGGCACATTCTTCTTTTGGCAGTCATGTGGGCTGTTTGGACCGAGCGCAACAACTGCTGTTTCAGAGGCTCGGCTGCATCTGCTGTAGGGGTTTTCTCTAGAGTATTGGTGTTATTTAGAGATTGGGCTACTTAGCGTCTTAGTAGCTGTTTTGAAGTGAGTCTTGTATTTTCTTTTCTTTTCCTTTTTTTCTGGCTTCTCTGTTTCTTTTTTCTTTTCTGTTTTTTATAATTTGTTTGTGGTTTCTCTTTTTGCTATAAAAAGTATCTATCTTGAAAATAAAAATTAAAAAATAAAAATTAAAAAAGGTCGGAAGACTCATGACCGGGACTGACTTGTTCAAGTCAGGTCTCTCCTGAGCTGCCCAACTCACAGGGATTTAATTGCATCGAATCAGATCAGGTGCAACCGAGTTCAAGTTGACTCAGACGAGTCACATCTGACTTGTCTGCATCTTAAAACAAAGAAGACGAAACAAACCACAGAGATTTGGTTTGACATCTTTCGATCTAGAAGATTTCTAGGGAGTCAAGCATCCATGATGGGTCCCATCATCCCATTAGATGTACGGTTTGGATCGTTCAAGCATGACCAACATAGTTGGACATCACCAAGCTTTGGATTTGTGGATGAGGGTGAGGAGGAACCTATAATTCCGCCATAAGAAAAAGGTTCCTCTCCGGTGACCGTTGGCAATTTATTTTGACCGTTGACCATTTTCATTTTAACCATCAGCATAATGGCCATGAATCAGATGGTTAGGATGGTCTCATTAGTGGGATCTCTGGGGCTATGCTCCATCCAATGTGGGGCCCGTGATTTGGAATGAAATTGGCGTGCATGTATGCCACGTGTAGTACTGTAAATGAGTTACAAGAAAATTATGAATTTTGTCAACACGCTAAAATCTTCCAAGCAAGCAACTTCACCTTCAGTTTGCTCCACCTGCAGATAACCAGGTCTTCCATTCCCGAGTTTGACTCGGTCATGTTAATGAGAAGAGAGTTGAAAAGAAAAATCATTATTTTCTCACCAGATGACTCTATTATTGGCGGGAGATTCAGTGCCTCTAGAGGATGGGAGATAATTTGCATCCATGTCATGGCTGCAGTCCCGGGTGAATGGACTGTATCAAAACCATTCATTTGATAGGTCCAATAGCGAATGGTCTACAGTCTAAAATAACACTATCCGGACAATCCTAGCCCTTTAATCAGTAGCATGGACGCTAAACGAAAAAAAAATCAATAGTGGTTCATGCGCACTGAGTAAGTAAGGTTGGCTACGATGGTCGGATAAAACTAGGGCTGGTCATGAGCCAAGTCAGCTCGAGAAACTCGATCGACTCAATGGGAAAAAGCTCGCCTCGGCTCGACTCGACTCTATAGAACAAGCCAAGCCAAGCTTCATTTAGGAGCTCAAGTCAAAAATCAAGTCAAGTTCAACCATTGGGTCACTCGACTCGAAACTCAACTCGATTCAAGCTCAACTCGGCTCGAGCTCGAGCTCGACTCGTTTCATATAGATATTTGTTAAAAAAAAAAAAAAATCCTAATCTTCTTGTTTCTTGGTTGTCTCTCCTCCCTCCCACACATACACATTGGGGTCCAAGCTTAAGACATATAAAACCCTCACATGTTGGGGGGTTTCTTAATCCTACTATTTTGTTTAGGTAACAACATTTCTTGTTGAGCATATCTATGGATTGAGTAATTTCAAGTACAAAACATGATGAGCACAAAGTGGTTGTGTGTTTTACACGTTACACAAACACAGTGCTATGGTGAGACCACACACCATACATATCTACAAAACAGGGGCTATGGTTAGACCAAACACCATATGCAACTATTGATTGGAATTTTACGAAGGAGGTGGTGCATCTGATCCATGGTCCACACAATAATCAAGGCAGTCCATTCACATGGTTAGCTATGCATCTACTGTATTAATTATGGTTCATAAAATATTACTAGTGGTCTGCATTCAATGCATGTGTGACTTGGCCAAAGAAAAAACCGATCAAAGCGAAGTCATTTTAATGGTGGGGTCCCACCTGTAGAAATACTATTCTCCCCTAATATATGTGTGACTTCTCAAACTGAATGTTGTTGACTTTTAATTTGTATTTTGTAGTAAAAAATATAATAAATTGAGGTGGGAGCAAGCTCGACTCGACTCAACTCAAGGTAAGCTCGCCTCGACTCAATCCACTAGCTCACCTTGAAAGTTTTAGCAAACAAGGCAAGCTCCAATGGTAGACTCGAGGGTGAGCTCGAGCTCGAGCTCGAACTCGAACTCGAGGAGAGCACAGACGAGTCAAGCCAAGCTTGGCCCACCTCGACTCTACTCGGCTCGATGTATAGCCCTAGACAAAACCATTCATTTGATAGGTATAATAGTGGATTTCCTGCAAATAAGTTCCTTCGCTGGGAACCTAGGTGGGGCCACCTTGACGTTTGTGAGATATTGACCCTGTCCATCCGTTTTTTTTACCTTACTTTATGATGTGCCACCAAAAATGAGGCGGATCCAAGACTCAAGAGGGCCTAAAACGTGAAGATTGAAGGTCCACAGTTGAAATATTCAAGGAGCAACAGAAGTTTTGAATCAGGCTAATATTTGTTTTTTCAGTTCATCCGAGTAGGAACGACAACATGAACGGTATGGATGGCATATAAACATCACTGTGGACCCCAGGGAGGTTTCAACAGTAGAAATTTCCCTACCCACCTTTTCCTTTAGTGCAGTCCACTTGAATCTTGGACACAGCTCATTTTTTTTTGTCGCACGTCCTAAAATGAGCTCAAAAAATGGATAGACGGATGGATTTCTCACAAACATCACTCCTGGAATTCTAGCGCTGGAACTTCCTTTCGCAGGAAATCCGCGCCCCCTGGAGGCCTCAGTCCTAAGCCTATAGGTTGGAACTTGATTCGGAGCTCGAAGAATAAACGCGTAGGGCTTTGGACCAGGTTTAGCAACTTCAAGGACTCCTTCAAGCCTCGGAAAGTGGGTCTATGGTTGTCGCTGTCAGTGCTCGACCTGATTTTCAGGTCTATGGGCTAGGCTGCTGAAGTTTAAACCAAACAAGGGTACAAGTAGGGCAGGTTGGGTTAGGTTAAAGGTATACCCAAGCCCAAACTAACCTTAGGAGAAGTCAGCCCACGGCCCAACACAACCCTAAGCTCAACTCGAGCCATCCACCCTTAACCCCAGCTAAGCAATTGAATACTCAATCCTATTGAAATTCGGGTCATGTAGGGTTAGATTGGATAAACACCTACGGCTGATTTATTTTTATTTTTTATTTTATAACTGAGGTATCCAGCCTCTTAGAGTACCTGACTAGGTCTTCAGCTAGGTCTTCAAGCGGAGCACCCTTCAAGGTCCATAGGGCACATGCAAACCAAACACTCCAACGCACACGCGACGGGTAAGTTCCGGGGGAGGTGACCACCGAGGGACTTCGAGCTCAAGACCTCTCGCTTCCTGAGGCGAGGTGTCCTGGCCAGTCGAGCTAACGCTTGGTGGTTACACCTGCAACTGGTAAACAACACATAAAATAATCTTCAAATAACGCTATTAAAATAACACATTTAACAATCAAAATAGTTGTTACTAGTAAGGACCGAACAAAGCTTAATTTCCTGAAGTAAAAAATGAAGGGGGTTGAGCGTAAGATGGAGTGAGGGAGCTACCTAATGTAAGGAATGAGTGCAAAAGCTTCCCAGTGAGGCAAAGTGAAGTTCCTTCAGTTGAAGAAGGTGACTTAGGGATTTAAAATAGGCAGGATCTAAAGAATTGAACTCCTCAAATAAAATCTACATAAACAAATCAAACTAAAGAAATGGCGGAAGTTAATGTCACATATATGGCATTGCATGCCCCATAGAATTTGGATATTGTGTGGATGTCACATATATGACATTACAGCCCGTTTGGATTGCATGCCCCATAGAATTTGGATATTGTGTGGATGTCACATATATGACATTAGGGCCCGTTTGGATACCACCAAATAAGTTGCTTTTGTTGCTGATGGCAGCAGTTAACTTATTTGAGATAAGTTAGTTTGGTTAATGAATAATGATCATTACTTATTTGCTGAAAATCAGTTTAGTATTTCAGCATTTTTATTTTGCTTTTTAACTTTTTCGCCACTGACTAAAACAACCATAGCTATTGCTGATTTTCATGGCAACCGCCCAGCCCATGATGACCATCAATCTTGCTGGGGCCCACTGTGATATATTTGATCTACGACGTACATCTGGTTAGAATGTGAGTGGGGCTAACATGTGAGGCAGATCTAAACCTCAAGTGGACCCCACATTAGGAAGCAACAGTGATAATGATGACACCGTTGAAACTTCCCTGTGCCCAGCGTGATGTGTTTTACTTATGCCATTCATCTGTTTTTCCAACTAGTTTTGAGTCGCCCACTGGGAAGTGGGGCCACATGCTGTACACATGAAATCCACACCGTCCACCGTTGTTGGTCCATCCCAAAAATGAAACAAAATCCAATCTCAATTAGACCGCGCCGCAGGAAACAATGGTCATTGATGCTCACCATTGGTTGGCCCTGAGTGATCCATATCCAAGGCGGGCCCTGCATGATGGACTGCCCACATTAGAGGTGGGCCCCGCATTTGGGATGATCCACATTAAAGGTAGCTCCACATGATGGGCAGTGGATCTTGATGGTGGGCCCACTTGATGGATGACCAACATCAAAGGTGGTCCCTACATAAAGAACAGTGCAAATGGCCCACATCCAAGGTGGGCCCCACATGATGTACTGCCCACATCAAAGGCAAGGCCCACACAATGAACAATCCACACCAAAGGTTGGCCCCAAATCATGGATGGTGGATGTGCAGGGACCAAACAGCCTTGAGTAATGATATTGGAAACAAACATGCTTTTCTACTTTTTGGTTAATAAGCATGTTGTTTACCAAACATACTTATTTACTAATTAAATAAAAACCAAGATAAGTTACTTATCTGGTAAGTAGCTTAAATAACTTACAATCCAAACGGGCCCTACATGCCACATAGAATCTAGGGTATTGTGTGGACATAAAATTTGTAGACGATCCTTATATAGTGAGTTGTGACTCATGAATATTCAACAAAAAGCCCTTAATATAAAAGGGTGGAACTCGTCTAAGACATCCTAACAGATGGCAAACATTTCAGAGATCAATGTGAACACATTGGACCATGCAAGTCAAACTTACATGCACTCTGTTTTCTATTTAGGCTATGATTTGATGTGTTTATATCATGCATATGAGCCATAACACACATGTATCTGTCGTACATATATAGATTCATATACGACATATCCATTCAGGTTGGATCAGGTTGCCTAACCCACATGTATGTCTCACATATATAGGTTCACATACAGCATATATAGGTCGGATTGGATCGAGTTGTGTAAGTCCTCGCCCCAAACCCAACCCAACCTCAACCCTACACAACCCAAAGTTCGAGTTAGGCCAATTGGATCAACCAGAATCCAACCCAAGTTCCACCCATGCTAGGAAATAAAGAGGTTGGGTTGAAGGCTGATCATAACCCAGCCGGCCCATTGGCCCAAATTTCTTCTTACTAGCCATACAGTAGCTTGCTTGAGACTACATTTGCTAATTCCACAGGCCTGTGGAAGACATGCCGCATTGAGCTTCCTATTTTGTTGAAATTAATGCTTCGCCCTTACTGCCTAAAAAATCAAGCAGTTTTACTCCTCAAGCATGCCATAATGCACAAACTAAGCCGAGGGTTAAAACAACTTTTCCTGTGTACCATTTGTTTTGTATAGTTTGTCCAAGTTGAAGTGTGAAATTGCCTATCCATAGGCCCAGAGATGTTGAAGCAGCCCACCTGATCATGTAACGCTTAGATCTCACACCCATGTTCCCTATTGTCTCGTGTGCCTGCTGTGAAATGGGCAGGGCTTCCACAGGCATGTGGAATTAGGAAACCTCACTTTAGCCCTTAGTAATGCCATGTGTAGGAAGTAGGGAGCATAGATGGATAGTCTCAGCCTGCTACAAGAGAGATGAATAACATTGGTGGAGTGTTCTGGACCACTAACCATCTCATGGATTATAAGCTACCAAAATCTACAGTGATGGCGATCACGCAACTTAACCATCTACTCAATGGATGCTGGTTTAGATTATTCTCCATTTTAGTTTGGTTTAGTAATCAGTCTTGCACCAAGTAATATTTAATGATCAGTAGAATCAGCCCTACTAATTGTGCACTTGGCAATGGATCTATACCACTCAATTGGTAGACCATCTCTTCCAAATGACCCATCAGCTACAAAATGCAAAGCTCATAACAACAATCATTTTGGGGGAAAATCATAATTTTTTTTGTCAGCCACTAAACTCAAGAGTAATAGTAGGGGAAGATGTTTATACATTGGATGCTTATAAACTACAAATTGCTACAACTTTACCGTCGGTTCGCATTGGTTGCCTCGATTGAGTGTTTCATGTTATCATATATTGTATTTTTGCACTTATCTTCAGTTTAATTTAAATCAAATTAGTGGTTATGGCATGTGCAACTAATGTGCAAGGGGAGAGATGAGAAAGAGAGAGGTGCGAGCTTCATTAAAAATTAGTTGGGTCCCGGCCACCCATAAAAAGAGTGAATATAAATAGATTAAATTTACTATTAAATCTAAAAGTATCACCTTATGTATTAAGTTTGGAACCAAAATTAAGTTGTCCGATATAGACAGAACATAAAATATATTAAATATAATTGATATCTTGCACTTAAAGACTATACGTTCCTACTGCTTTTACTCTATTAACTTTAATTTCATTCCTGATCAAGAATGTTAATTTGCTTAGATTTTTTCAGACTTTGAGAGTTGAAAGACATATCTTTCTTTTCAAACCATTGCCTTTGTTTTTGGAAGTCTTTATGTCTCCCTCTTTCTAAACACTTCGGACTTCCATTGTCTTTTGTCTTTGCTTGTAGGTCATTTGTAGAGGGAAACTCATTATTTGTTTGGTTGTCTCTTTAATCTTTTCATGCCTTTTCTTTCTATTTCTTGACTCCCGATATACCATGTGAATAGCTAGCTCCCCTTCCTATGTCGGCCAACCCTTCTCTTGAATATAGTTGACCTGTTAATGAATTTCGAATGGACTAAATTTTCAAGCAGAGATATTGAAATAAACTGGGCAAGAAAATAATCATTGACTTCTATGACTGGTGATTTTAGTTTAGCATCTGTCTATTATTCCAGTATGTTTTCGTCAATATCATGGATCACTCACTATTTTTCTTTAAGCCGTTCATTTAAGAAGCATTAATTTGATGGTTATGACTATTTAACCAATGTGATTTTAGAGATGCTTCATCCACGATGGGACTCACAATTTAAATGGTCAGAGTTGCCGTACATCTATGCCACAAGTTCGGAGGATAAGGTACTGGCCTTTTCTTATATTGGGCAAAATTGACGCATTTGGTCTACAACAGGGGAGAGCCTGCTAGCTGAATTCATAAAGTGGGGTTGGGCCAAGTTAAACTGAGTCATGCATTAATAGTTAAATACTACCCCCACGGGAACAAAAGCTTGTATTACACACGTGGGGAAAATTAGGGATGCCAATCAATGGGCTGGGCGAGTGACCTAGCCCTGAAGGGCCAAAGCTTGGGCTAATAAACTAGGCCTGATGGTTGAGCTTAGGCATGAAATCTACGCCTGATGTTTAGGCCGAGTTGACTTAGGCCAGTCATGATTAGCTCTACCTGGGCTATTGCCATAGTGTATACTGTTGATCGAGTGCCTTTAATCATAGTACAAAGAAGGCATTTTTCGGGATTCGATTAGAGCCTTTATGGGATCAACAAATAAATGGGTGCATTTTTAGAATTAGACCCTATTTTACGCTGTGGTATTTTGCATGTTTTTTGTTTGACTTTCGATTCGACTAGTGGATGTCAGATCCAGTCGATCCGATTGAAGGTCCAATTGGTTCGCCCGACATAAACATGTAAGTTGAGTAAGTGCGTGTTTTGTTTCCTAATCTTGTATGGTAGTGTATAAATACTCTCCTAATTACAATTAGGGTTAGATGGAAAATAGAGCCTAGCACAAAAATTTTAGGGTTTGAAGAGAAAGTTAGGGTTTCTCCTATAAGTTGTTCCATCTCTTGTATCCTTCTTTCAATTATAGTGTTGCTTTGTGCCTTTGATTTTTCCTCATAGGAGTTTTCCATGTAAAATCTCGATTCAAGGTGGTTTCTGTTCCCAACATATACTTTACAGTATATAAATATCCACACTAATTCACTATTTTGCGGCTCATTTTAAGGCACAATTAAAAAAATGAGGGATGACCAAAGCTCAAGTGAGCCACACACAAATAGGTGGGGAATTGAAAACTTACCATTGAAAAATTGGAGCCCATTGGAATATTTATTTGCCATCCAACCTGTTCATGAAGTCAAGAACCTTAGAACGAAGGGAAAACACAATTATCTGCTTGATCCAAAACTTATGCGCCCCGAAGAAGTTTTCAACGGTAGGCTGGTGTTCAACCACCCTTGATTCCTGTGGTGCGATCGACTTGAGCTTGGATCTGCCTCATTTTTGGGCTCCGGCCTTAAAATTAGCCTTCAAAATGGACGGACGGCGTGGATAAAACACATACATCATGGTGAGCCCCACGGAGCTTTTCCACCACCTGGCGGGAGGGGCCAAGTCCGGGCCAGTTCTTCCACGAGTGCCCCAAGTCCCAACGTGTGGAAACCCCACGTCTCGGGCGAGCAGCTACCGCTCCCATCACTCAACCGGAGGGCGGCAGCTATCCGCCAAAACCGACCCGTTTCTCCTCTCTCCCTCTCTCTCTCCGGCTGCTGCTGCTGCTGCAGCATATGGTTGATAGAAATCCAGCGATAGAAAAGAAGAAATGGAAGAAGAAGAGGGAAACGCAGGAGGAGAGCAGCGGCAGAAAAAGGGGTATATAAAGATCCCTTCATACGAAGAAGTTACGGAGAGCTACCAAAAGAAAGACACTCCTCCCTCTCTGTTCACTCCCTCTCCTTCTTTCTCCCAAGCCTTCTCCTTCATTAAAAACACTGAATTCTACAACCCTCCCTCTGTCTCCCTCCCTAGGTTTCTCTCTCTCTCTCTCTCTCTCTCTCTCTCTCTCTCTCTCTCTCTCTCTCTCTCTCTCTCTCTCTCTCTCTCTCTCTCTCCAAGGCATACGTTTTCTTTCTATCTGAAAAATGATTGCTGACTTCTCTTTTCAGGCAGGTTGCACAATCCGAGCCTTCTTCTTCTGCAGCTGCTTCTTCTCCTGCAACTGCTTCTGCTGCCGCTTCTTCTTCGACTCCGTATCCTTCTGCTCAGAGTCGCAATTCGATCCTTGTCAGTCATCGCCAGGTGCGTCCAGTTTCGAGCATTTTCTTGATATTCTCTTCTCATATGCATTGTGATTTGTGGTGACTTTGTGTTTAAATTTTGACCTAGAATATGTTTAGCTGGGACCTACCTTTTTGTAACCCTACGATCGGATGGGTCCCATCATGGGATGGCAAGGTTTGCAAATCGTTTTCAGTATACCATTCTGGCTCATATTGCACCCTGTATCTGACTGTTTTGGACTGTATTGATGCAGCCATATTGTTCGTGGGTGATGCGTCCCGGTTTTCAGACTTAGGTCGAACCATGGATGGGACATGCTAATAGTATCTCCTCTTTCTGATGTGCTAGCCATCTGATGGAAATAGGCAGTTTTAACTGTAACTGATGGCCCACATCTAATGGGGGTCCCACATGGGCAGTTTTGATCATCTGATGCGGAAGGTTTGTGGGTGTATTCCATCCCCAGACCATCGCTATAATGATTGATTTGATTTCAATCACCATAAGGTTGGCCCTACATGTGGACCTCATGACAGTGTTTGCTGAGGTTTTTTTTTAACCCCCCTCTTAACATCTTCTGTGCAGAAAGGAAATCCATTGCTTAAACATATTCGGAATGTGAGGTGGATGTTTGCAGATATCGTTTGTGACTACCTGCTGGGGCAAAGCTCTTGCGCTTTATATTTAAGGTCGGGTAGACTCTGCTTCTGGACCTCTTATACTTTCTCCTTGCATGATACCGAGAAAATGGAATTGTATAAGATAATTCATTTTATTTATCCATTTCTTTGTAAGAAACTTCCTCATTTCCTCATGTCTACTTCATTGGGTGCTTAAAATGTCAAATCAGAATGCTGAGCAGTATTTGGAGGATGTTTTTGGATGCTTAATTAAAGTGGAGTTGGAAATTACTAAAGTGGGACTAGTCTCCACTCCAAATCAAAATTATGGTCACTTCAGCTCCAGCTCAAAATGCGTGAAAGTACCGTTAGTGGTTTGGTCTTCATTAATTACAATTTGTGCCACCTAAGCATTTGCTATGAATTGGATTTATTACAATTCTACTTGGTTGAGCATTTGAACTAAGCCAAACAATTCCCTAAGACTGCAAATTGGTCAGACAGTTTGAATCATCGAAACCTATTCTTGTATGGAAGAGCATCTTTCCTGGTTAAGTTTGTGTTATAATCATAAGAAAGGACATTTTGTTCGGCAATGTAAAGATGGTTGTCTAATTACATTCGTGCCCATTTAGATAATTCATCGAGTTGTAAATTTGTTGTTCCAGCATGTAGTTTGCTTGAAATATCTCATTTACTTTAGTAGTATGCAAACACTTTTTGCTATTTATTTAAATATGTTGTGTACCACTGGACGCAGTCTTCGGTATCATCTTCTTCATCCCGATTACTTATATTTCCGGATAAGGGAATTGCAAAAGAACTTTAAGCTCCGTGTTGTTCTGTGTCATGTCGATGTGGTAAGTTCAGTTCCTGATAGTATCTATATTTCCTAGTTGATGCTTGTATTACTTTCTGAGCAGATTCCAAGCCCTAGATGGGTGGAGAATTTATAAATCATTGTTGCAATTCGTGTATTCCTTTTTTAGTATACTATGGTTTAGTCATAGATATTTTATTGACCTCAATTTCAGGAAGATGTCATCAAGCCGTTACTTGAAGTTACCAGGACAGCATTGCTTCATGATTGCACCCTCCTTTGTGGCTGGAGGTACCTCCCAATTTCCTCTTCATTTTTCTGTGAATAATTCATTTTGTCAAATTGACTTGGTATTGCAATCCCAACCCCCACCCTCTTTGGTGGTGTGGTGCACCAAACAACCCTTTCCATTGTTAATTAGCATGAACCATTTCTATTATGCTAGAGTATGGTTACAGGTATCGAGTACCACAAGGATCAGGTATGGTGGATCGTCTAAATCCAAATTCTTAGCATACACTTTAAAGATTGTTTACTGCTCAGAAGCATAATCATGTTAAGATACCTCCCTAACACTACTGCAAGTTGAATTTCTAGGCTGTAGATCAATTCGTACAATTCCCAATAAGTTCTAAGTAACTAATGCCTCAAGAATTCAAAATCATTCTAGATTTCAATTTTAATTCTCAAGAAAAGCAGATCCCTTATCTGTTCCGGTTCCAAGAATTTGAGTGTCTGACTCAGGTATCTTAAATTATACTTGCACGAAGTGTAAAGTGAATTGGCAGCAGATTCAGGTGCGGGTTCAGGGTTTTTTTTGTTTCAAAATGTTAGCAAGTATAAACAACTAGGAAGCAGGAACAGGAGCATGAGTTCGGAGGAATATTCGAAGTGAGAGCGGCAACTAGTTAGAAGCATTTTTTTGTTTCAAAATGTTAGCAAGTATAAACAACTAGGAAGCAGGAACAGGAGCATGAGTTCGGAGGGATATTCGAAGTGAGAGCGGCAACTAGTTAGGAGGATCATGTAACTAAGCTTCAGATTTTTAAGTATCCAAGTATCATAGAATTACTATGTTGAAAAATGGGGATTTAGGCATAACATCCCTTTCAAATAACAAATGAAACTATTCTGATTAAAAAAAAAAATGAACTGGCGGAAGCAAATAACAAACAAACGGAATACATTCATTTAAAGAACTGAATGACCTACAAGAAATTGGGGAATTCGGGATCATTTGGATGAATACTGAATCCTATGCTCCAGTCCTATGTATGGAGGAGATGGGTAGAACATTTTTCTCTAAATAACGTGGGCAAAGAATAAAAATGAGAAAATAAGTATTTGGAGATTTATATTTAAACCCAATTAATCTACCAAAATTATCAACAGCTGAGCAGAGGCCACCCCCAATCTAGAATCACCCAATCTAGAATTGAGAGTCTAGAGCATATTCTTCTCAAATGTTGACTGCAGACAAGATCATTGTGCTCAAAGATAAAGTTGTTTTCTAATTGACGAGTTGTCCATGTTGAAACACGCTCCCAGGGATGTCATTTGCTTACACATTGAGTGATACTGTTCAGTTCTCGAACATTTATGTTATGGATGTGAACACAAGGGCAAGGCATATTACTGAGCCAGCCTCCAAAGCAACTAGTCCTGGAACATATAATTATCAAACCAACGGATGCAATGCAAATGCACTTTTTTCATTGGCAGTATCTGAAAGATTTAATTCCATCTTTTGGCGAACGATAAGGTGATGTCTGGCACAGACGTGCCTAGTAGACTCTATTTTCTTGCACTTAAGGCAGGCGTCACGACTTTAAAATAGCAACATGTACAATAGAAAATAATAATTTACTGGTTCTTGAAGACTATTAATTGACCCTTATAAGGCTTTCTTCCATGATTATCTTGTTTCTGCAATGCCTTCCCTAAGAAACAACACACCATGCACACGCACACGCACGCACCCACATTTTCTGTACATTTTCTGGGATCACTTTTGGTCAACTGTTATTTTGTAATGCGAATGGTTGGTAAAGACTATAGATGATTTCACTGCAATCTGTTTCTTGATATCATATGTCTACATTTCTCCATGGGTTTCAAGATACCATTTGAAACTACTCTCATTGTGCTTCCCTTGACAATCGGTCTGGTCTTTTCCAGTTTGGAGGAATGTGGTCGATACCTGGAGACAATAAAGGTTTATGAAAACAAACCTGCGGACAGTATTCAGGAACGAATGGATACCGACTATATGTCACGGGTACCCATCTTTTACAGAGATTATTGGAATGATAGCTAGGCATGGATTATTAGAATTCTTGAAATGAGATATTTTGGGACTTAAAAAACTCATAATTTGCTGCACAATATCAGTTTGTAGCTGTGGATATCTTTCTCCTACTCGAGATTATTTTGCTTTGTTAGACTGAAACTCTTCTTTTTGTAGCTTAATCATGCACTTACAGCTGTTCGGCACGTTAACAAGAATGATGTTGTCACTCTTGGTTCTGCTTTTGGGGTAAGCTTAGCAATCCGCATTGAGTCATTGAGATAATTTTTGTTTTAGCATTTTATTCATGTGTGGATGTAATTCTGTGGCCTCAAATTATGTGCGCACGCACTTTGTGGTTGGATCCATTGATTTTCCTTCTCTATTACAATGGTATCTGCTTCTCATCACTGTGCTCTTTCACTTTTCATCCCTGCTGTTCTAGTTCTCAGAATATTCACTAAACGGTAGTACAGGCCGCAATTTAATATTCATTGGAGAAACAAAAGAATCATGCTGTAGCACCTTAAATTTTTCCTGTCTTTAGCTTTTTGGAGATGGGTATTTGACCACATCACAACATGCCAATGCAGTCACTTTCTCGTATCATGGATGCGTCTATGGAAGACCTAGCTCGCTGCCCTGGCATAGGTGAGAAAAAGGTATTAATCTGATGCATTTTCCTTCCTGGCATTCCAAGAGTTGAATGTAGATGCATTTCTGTTGCAGTTTTGTTGTACTTTTGCAGTTTCATTTTGTAGCAAAGATGGTGAAATTAGAAGTTTCTGCAATGTGAGGAAGATTCTAGCATATGCCACATTTTGTCTTTTTACTGATATAAATACAGACACGTGCACGCCCACTCAATGATAGTCACCAATTATTGTATAAGACAACAAATCAACCATATATGCTATATGGAGCAAAGTGTTAGGCACAACTAGAAAGCAGCATGAGTAGAGATTGTGTTGCAGAAATGAGAATATTCCGATGGATGTGTAGGAAGACTAGAAAGGATAGAAATATGAATGAGGTCATGCAAAGTAGCTTAGGAGTAGTTGAATAATTGAAAAGTGATGGAGCAGATTAAGATGGTTCATTCAACTGCAACAATGCCAGGATACAGCTCAAGTAAGGAGGGGGACATTGGTTTGAGTTCAAGGACCTAACAAGTGGATGAGAGGAACACTTGAAAGGACTTCAATTGAGGTGATGAGAAGGAATGTTGCACTATAGGCTTCATGCAGGATGGATTCTTTGCATGAAAAATTTCACCAACATTGCAACCTTTGCGGCTTTCTTCTCATCATATGTAGTGGTAGCTTTTGTTCTTATACTTCAATTCTTAAATTTTTGCAACAAACATACAATATTTCCATATGCTTCTTTCAAAATCTGTTGTCATTTCTCACATGCTGCGAAGGTTTAAATCCCAATTTGCATCCACAGATCTCTCACCTAAGGTTGCATTGGAATGGCTGGTTTGCACTATGGGAGGGGAAAAAAAATCTTCAAAAATATATCCATAAAAAAGAAAAACTCAAAAATGTTGGCAGTGATTTTATCCTCTGCAATTTAGTTGCATTGATGGTAGTATATGGTTGACAACCAAGGGTTACAAAACATTATAATAACACCAATGCCGTGAAATTACAAATCCACTTTTGTGATAGAAATATTATTTATGATTGGGTGATAAACAATTTTAGTCTGATTTGCATATTAATAGTTAACATGAATATTATATTAAATCAATATACTATCCATTTCTCCTACATTCTATTTTCTAATAGGTTCTGTTATCTGAAAAGCTTGACTTGTTAATTTGTCTCAGCTCTAGCACAAGTCTGTTGGCTCAGTTCCCAATGTAGACCTTTGTTTTGGAGTGATATTACTCCATGTCAAACCTAATGCACATTCATAGAATAATGTTCTTTTATTTCAATACTACTAAAAGAGAGCCAAAAGTTCAACAGATCCAAACAAAAAGTCGGATGATGAGAGATCATCCTGCAAATAAAGCAGTATGAGACCCCCATGGGGCAACAAATTCACAATGTCTCCTGGTATAATCTTCTCACAGGCCTGTAAATTTAACACTTCTCTAAGACTTATCATGAGTTGTGCATTACAATCCACGTATGCCTGCTGAGACAGCTTGATCAGCTCAATGGTTCTCAAACGGGTCAAACCATAGTTTATCTAAACACTTCGGAAGTCCTGAATTCTGATGGTTCGAGACTGAACAGGTGCACATTCTGATTCAGTCTAATTTCTAACATACAATGAACTCACCAAACAACCACAGTTGAGGACTTACAACGTCAGCATTGTAATTGTAGGAAATGACGACCATGGCACTTTTCAAAAATCGAGAAGGAAAGAGAATGCCACTCATTTTTATGTGAATTATGAAAGCCTATCCTTTCATATTTGGACCTTAAAACTAACACCAAATCTTCCATCTGATTTCAAGGGGCTAATGCTTGCCCAAGAATCTAACATTAATCGAGCTAATAAATAGAAACCATCCAAATTAACGAATTATCAAGCCTATCCCTCACAAACTAGGTTTTGGGAATAACAAACCACAAGCCAAAACTCGGAGTAAACGAAGGCCTTCTGGTTGGGTATGCATTGCTCATCTTTATGAACACAGCTGCAATTAATGTTGTGGAAATGTTGTAATTTTTTGCTGCTAAGATTCATATGCCAACTTAGATTTGAGGTTCCCAATTTATGGCAGGTAAAACGTTTGTATGACACATTTCACGAACCATTCAGGCGGGTTGTTTCAAGACCTGCTATCATTCCAGAAGCTTCCGTCCAGGAGAAAGGCAGACCAGTTTCAGAGGATGACAATGGCGTGGAAACTGGGAATGAAAAGGGGGACACAAGTGAGCTTAGGAAAGAACCCATTGTAACTGTGAGGTCAGCCCTCACTGCTGCCTTCGCCAAATACTCGGAAAAAGTTCGTAAACAGGATGTGAAGAACTCTCCAATCGAGAAAGGTGAGGAAACAAGCACAGGCATGTCAGAGATGAAGACAGAGATGGGCAGACCAGATGAAGAGGGAGCTAGCTAGCTGACATGCAATGATGATGATGAAGCTGCAAACTGATATGCAGGTGTGCCACTGGTGAAGAGGTTGATATGGAGAGAACATGTTGAGATTCTAAAAACTCAAAACTGGTGGACCAGCAACTTTTTTATGGGGCAGGCACTGAAAATCTGGAAAGCTCCCTCTGTAAGTGTTGTTACAAACTCTACTGTCTGTGCACCTGTAAACTTTCTCAAAGGAACCAACCATTCATTTGTATAAATGCATTTGCGCACAAGATACCATAGGACATTTTTCAAATTGCCAGGGTCATGCGAGGGAAGTTATTGCTCCCTGAAGTTAGCGTTTGCTTTCTCCTGTGCCATCCCTGCCACATGCGGTGTATGTCTAGCTTGAATGGGATTGTAGGTCTGATGAGCCGCTTGTCAACGGCATTGTTGATCTATTGGGCCACCCTGTTGATTGACAAAACCATGAAAATCATAGCTGGGATTGCTTCCTCTCCATTTGCAGACAAGTCTTCATAATTCCCGGATGTGGTACTTGGATGAAGCATGATCCAATGCAATGGAGGGAGAGCAAAATGCTAGGTTGCCTCGTTTGCATATTTCTTCACAATGGCAACTGATGCATTGTATCAAATTTAGCTACCCATGTAGCGGCTCCATTCCCTTGTTTTGCGTATGACCAAGTCCAGAAAATTCAGGGAAAGAACGTGGAACATTCACCCTTCTCTCTGTTTTTTTTTCTTTTTCTTTTTTTTTTACTTTTTTTTCCTTTTTTGATTTCCTTAAACAGTCAACACTGCACTGTGAATCTTCAATATCCCAATAGCTCAACCTTGTACGGGGATGCTCCTATATGGAATGTGTGTGAGATCTGAGTTTTCCATCTGGTTGGAAATAATGCTTAGATCTTTTGCCTCAAAAATCAGGCAGCTTCACTGAGGTGGGCCACAAGGTATAAGAGTGAAATGACAGTTAAAACAAATTTGTTCTAGCTATCCATTTGTTCTCTACAAATACCATGCGCTGGCATAACTGATGGAGAGTTTACATGAGCATTCACATGCCTGTTTATGGATGGGCAGCGCGAGGCTCCCCATGCATGTGGATTTAGAAAACCGGGATGTCATTGGCATGATTGAGGCTTATTTTGATTTACTTGGCAGGTACATCAGTATACCTCTTCGTTCATGTACTTCATGTTAACCTACCTTTTATAGTTCCTGGAGGCATTCTCTGCCAATCACAAGAGTCTGTGTACCTTCAAATGCGGCTTTATACAAGCTGGGCAGAAACCTTGATAGATAACCATTTGGGTTTTCAGTTTGTAGAAGCAGGCCTATGGTTAAATGATCCAAACCCATTGATGTGATGGCCTATACACCAAAATCCCCTAAACTGAAAGATTTATATGTACATATTATTTTGCCCTTACATTGAAGGTATTGTTGCTGCATTATCTTAAACATCTATTTCTTGAACGTCTATCGAAGGTTTAGGATCCTCTTAAATCTGTGGGATTCTGGTGCATAAGCCAGCCCATGGTAGGGACCATAATTTCACCTTTCAACTGATTCTTACATCAAACCCGTCAACACTCAGCAAACCGTAAAGCTAAGGCATTCACTAGGAGAATGACAAAAAACAAAACCAACGAGCTAGAGTCATTCAATGAACTAGTAGATGATTGGGGACACATAGCTCCTGTCAGCCACGTTATGCATGTGGCTTGGACTCGGTGGTGACCCCTCCTGTACTGACATCAGTGCTAGAAAAGCTGTAGGCCCCACCAGAATGAGTTTTATCCATGCCATCCATCCATTTTGCCAGCTCATTTAGGGTGGGAGCCCAAAAATGAGGCAGATCCAAATCTCTAAAGGACCACACTACAGGAAAGTGGTGATTGAAATAAATCAGATTGATTCAAAGTACCATGTGAAATCTTCGGTTTTTATTCTTCCTCTTCATCTATTCCTATCACATTGCGTTTGATTTTCTTCCTCTTCCTCCATTCCTATCACATTGCGTTCGGGTTAATAGAGCATCTTTTCTTCTGTATGAGAAGGCCTCATGTTGTCCAAGAGGATGATCAACCACATTGGGTATGAGACAGCCCATACTCTCACAAGAGGCAGGAGTGGAAAAGTGGAGTGGGGACTTTTCTGCAAACTTCCTAGGGTCCACTGTAATGTTTATTTTCCATACACACAACAGGTGTACCAATGATATTCTCAGACAGATTAGTTTACTCTTTACTTGAGTTAATAGCTGGGATGGAAAAGAAAAACAACCATTTAGAGAATATCATGTTATAAATGATAAACTTATAATCAGAAGTAGCCACTGACTTTAAACAATCTGGACAGAAATGATTATAACATGTTGGAAAAGACTGAACAAGTCCGATTTATGGTGGGAACCCACCAAAAGAGCAAAGGGCTAAAAATTGCATCAGGGTATCATTTGAGAGCAGTACTTCAAAATGCGAAATTCCTATTCCGGAGGATGCCAAATGCCTGCAAGGGGGGTCGATGGTGTAAGCAATCAGCTGCTTCAAAACCAACACTACAAGTCCTGACAGTACAATATATGCACATGTTAAGTTCTCGAAAAGATGAGGCATCACTAGACATACTACCTTCAAAAAAACAGATTCTAGGGATCTTGGGCTTCTGATTGAATGTTGACAATACGGGACATAAGCTTAGAGAGCTCCGAGATAGCAATCTGGACCTGATCATCATCTTGCTCTCTGTGCCTTGACCATGCAGCTGAGTGTGGGCCTAATCTATATTCGCTGGTCGCAGCTCTCGCCATTCTTGATGTCGATAGAGCTTTCTCCAGGTCTGACTGTGTCAGCGCCCTTTGCCCCTGCAACAGAAGCAATAAAGTTTTATAGCTAACCTGATGAGGAGGGGAACAATGCATGAATTCACACGCATGTACACACGCACTTCTCTTGATGGGCATGAATGAATATATCACTCGTGGGTGTATGGACACAGGCAAATTGAACTGTGAAGAAATAGTTCAATCAACAGAAAAAAAAAAAACTGGTGAAGCTCCTAGTATATCATTTTTCTCAATAGCCCTCAAGTTTCAGTTACATTCCTTCCAAATCCAACCCAAAGCTAGTGTAATTGCAATTTGGGGCCTAGAGCTCCAATACAAATGCTAATAAGGAAATCACAAATTATGGGGGTGACATACCCTGATGAAAGCGCCACACGTGCCACAGATGTCGGGCCCACAGTGAAAAGCAAGGATTGCCCTGCGTGAAATGACAATGCTGCCCTTTTCACTGCAGGGTCCACATCTGGAGCATGAATGTGGCCCATTTTCATGGGGCCAGGTCAGGGGTGTGGAGGGAGAGGGGGAGAGAGGGGGAGGATCCGAGACCCAAAGTCGAGAGGAGAATTTCCATCCCAAGTCCAACCCAGCCCCAGCACGACCCAAAGTCAGGAGGAGAATTTCCATCCCAAGTCCAACCCAACATGACCCAAAGTTCGAGTTAAGACCAATTGGATCAACCAGAATCCAACCCAAGTTGCACCCATGCTGAGAAATATATAGGCTGGGTTGAGGGCTGATCATAGCCCAGTCTAACTAGGCCCATTGAACCAAAGTTCTTACTACTAACCTTGCACTAGCTTGCTTAAGATGATAATTGCTAATTCCACAAGCATGTGGAAGGCATGCCAGATTGAGCTGTCCATTTTGTTGATAATAATGCTTAGACCTTCTGCCTCAAAAATCAAGCAGTTTTACTCCTCTAGTAGGCCACAATGCAGAGAGTTAACTGAGGGTTAAAACAAATTTTCCTCTGTACCATTTGTTTTGTATAGTTTGTCCAACTTTGTGAAATTGCCTGATCTTTAGGCCCAAAGATATTAAAGCAGCCCACCTGATGTAAAGCTTAGATCTCACACCCATGTTCCCTATTGTCTCGTGTGCCTGCTGTGAATTGGCAAGGCTCCCACACGCAGATGGAATTAGGAAACCTTGCTTTATCCATCCTATTAGTAACGCCATGTTTCTAGATTGAGCAAAACTATTATCCCACAGAAAATAGCAGTAAACAGAGTTCTAGATGAAATGGTACTCAAGGAACTACATTGCATTAGCTGCAGCTGACCTTTTCCTCTTCAATAGCCAAAACCTTGATTTTAGATATAGCCTGAACAATGCAATTTATGAAAAAAAAAAAAAAAAAGGATCCAAGAGGACTTTAATCCCACTTCACATGGGTCAAAAATAAAGGATCCCAGGACACCGCCAAACAGCAGAAGTTAAGTGAGCATACAAGGAAAGATGCACCAACTGTAGATGATGGCGAAGAAAATGAAGTGAACGAGAAAGCCACTTGCACAAATAAGCAAGATTAATGAGATATTACTCAAAAATCATTAAAAAAAACCTTGGCTGAGTACATGAAAATGCACGACCAACCTGTTTAAAGGAACATCTAAAAGAAGAGGTCATTCACAATGAGCCCACACAGCTGCATGATCAGATGATGTGGACCACTCTGGTGACCATTCCAAGGAAAAGGTCCCTGACCAAAATCATGATGACCTTCCAATCATCGTATCATCATCATGGGTCATTCCCAAATTGAGGTCATCCACTAACTCCTTATGGCTGCATGATCAGATGATACAGACCATTCCTTTGATGACCATACCAAGGAAGGAGTCCCTGTCCAAAAATCAGGCTGGCCTTCATATTATCATATCATCATCATGCCCTTTGTCACACCAACCTTCAAATGGTAAGTTAAAACTGGTCCACTGTCCAAGTTCGACAAGCAGAATGCCCACCGAGCAGTTAACCAATTGGTGTGATTTTTGGATATTGCAGCACTCCATGTCACCCAACAATGGAGAGAATAATGGATGCTTGACAGCTCATTCAGCCGAGTAGTTTTTCAACTGACAGTGGCGATTGACGCCTGACAATCAGGTGTGCTTGAATGAAAGCGACCTCATGAAAGATAGGCTTGTTATCAACCATTTTCACCAAAGCCAACATCAATTAAGCATCGTATAAGAGAAGTCACCCCCCTACCTACCTACCATCGTGTCTCCATTCTCTTTTTTGTGATTCCTCTCCCAAATATGCTAGCCTAATTTGTTAAAGTTTATCAATTATAAAAAAATAAAGGCACTCCCAAAGAATCTTACGTTTTGAGAAAATTAACAAGGACAAGATAGTAAAAATAAAGATGAGATGTATACTGACATGAGATGCTTGACCGTTCCTTTCATCACGCAGCAGGTCTCTGAGAGGGAAGTAGGCTGCTTGCTTGCAGAGTTCGAGCAGATCTGAACCAGTATAACCCTCACATAGGCTAACAATGCGATCATAGTCAATGTTCTCTTCTACTTTCTCACCCTTCAATATCACTTTCAGTATCTTTGCTCTCTCGCTGCAGTCAGGTACCCCAATTTCAAAGGCCTGGGGAAGACGCCGGAGTATTGCTTCATCAAGTTCTTGTGGACGATTGGTTGCTGCCAGAACCATCACCCGAGCGTTCTCTATATAAACAGTGGAAAGAAAGTTCAGTTTACAGTAAAAGTATGGAATTGGGCTCTCACCCTCCACTCCCAAATGAATTCTTTATTGTGGATTCTTTATCCTTAAAACAAAACAAGCTCCCAAGTTCACTAAAGAAGAAAGGAGCTTATATCCACGCCCTTTTTTTGTGCAAACACCCTGTTTCCTACTTTCGGCAATAACTAGTACCGAAGCATACTATTCTAATACTTAATAAGAAAAAAAAGAAGAGTGCCTGCAAAAAAACACGGTATATGCATCGTTTAAAATGAAATGCATGCTCTAAATAGACAGATTTTCTGAAACAAGAGTATTAAGTTACATTGGCTTCTTTTTCTTTTTCTTTTTTTCTTTTTTTTTGAAAAGCAATTATTTTATTAAAAGGCAGACTGCACAACAGAAGCCAAGAAACTGAAGAGGCTAAAGCACATTTGGCAAGGGCCTTTATAAAAGAGGCCCAAGCCATTCCATCCAGCAGAATAGCATATAAGCCTTCCTATCAGGTATACTGACAGAAAGACGGTAGGGATGGCAATGTGCTCGGTTTGAGGTAACTTAAGACCCAATGCCCGAGCCTGGCATGGGCCTAGCACATCAGACCTGAGCCCAAGCCCAAACCTGAGCATGGAGAAAATTGGTTGGACCCACCCGGCTCAGCCTGGCCCAAAAATTGATAAAATCCCTATTTCCCTCCGGAATGCTCTTAACCTATCCACTGAAGTGGGCCACACATGCAGAGAAATGGACATTTTTAGAGGAATGAAACCAACGGTCTACATTCAAGAGGGATGGATTGTCTTACCAGATGATTGGAATGGCATGTTTGTAGGATATAACACGTGCATATAAATTTGGGTCAAGCCTTGCTGGGCTGGACTAAAAATGATTTGAGCCTGAGCCCGAGCCCAACCCAAAAATTGATCGGGTCATGCATGCAAGGTCCAACCCAGCGCAAAGCCGGTTCATGCAGGCTACCTGGCCTATTACCGCCCTTAGCCAACAGAACATATAAACCTCTCTTTGCCATTTCTTTTGCTTCACAAGATCTGAACCCCCAATTTAGAACTTGGTTTGGAAGTTGTACCCAGATTCATAAGCTATAGACAAAGGTTGCATGACAGTAAATGCCATGATATTTTCATTGGAATGTTTCAAAATGGTCAGGGACTAAACACCGCACAATGCTAGTGCTAGGCAATTTTTTAGAATGCAGACCAGACCCCAGTTTGGTCCAACTGCTGATCAAACCAGTCCTACCCAAGACATTCACTTAAGTATTACTGAACAAAAAGACCAAAGTAAAATTCCAAAATCACCCTCCCAAGAACTGCTATGAAAACTTTTTCAGATGTCCCTCGATTTAGAAAGCCAGGAAATATACAAACATCAAATGAGATGATAAGAGATCTTGTTACAAAGAAATTGAGAATTTCTCAAAGATTGCAACCCTTAAAAGGCTGAAGTGACACAAGCCCGCAGTATGACTTTCTCTTGCACTGCAATTTGCACTTCCTCCCTTTTAGATTCTTAATTGCTGAACACTATTATTTCACTCTTTCCAAAGCAATCATAATACCCCCCAACCCAAAAAAAAGCAAAGCGAGATGCCACAAAGCTTGTTTCTTTCTTCCCAAGTGGACACCATCCCAAGCTTGGAGAAGGAAATAGATGGACCGACCTCAGCACAACCCATGCACCTCAAATACGCTCAACAACTAGCTCCACATAAATGAAGCATACTCACAAAAAATGAAGAGGTGGTTCTCTGATTCAGCCTCCTTATGCCACAGGTGTAGCCACTGGTTATCACTATCCCTCTCTTCCTCAATTGATCTATGGTTAAGACATTATCCTTCCCAACTAGCCATGCGAGTGCCATCAACCTTTGATGTCCCTAAAAAGACCACAATTGAGTAGCGTGAACCTTCCTCTGACAGGATCCTTCCCCAACTCTGATGGTATAAAATGATCTCACTGAGAAATATCCATTGCTTTCCTTATTCCACTTCCATTTATCAATCACCTGGGTGAACCAACTAAAATCATTGAAAGCTATAATAATCTTAAAAGCTCCTCGAATTCATTGTCCAGAAGAACTCTTCTAAACTGTACTCCACAAAATCGAGTTGTGACTTATGCTATATCGCTCACACACTAGCATTAAGTGCTTGACAATATAGCAAGCACATGATTGTCGCACTAGATATTCTCTCAAAACTGGATTCTTGCACCATCCCCTACAACAATTTCAACATTTTGAGAGCAGAGCCCTTTGATTATGAAAATCACCCTCCATGCTAGCCGTCCCTGTACTGAGATCAAGGCTCAGCAAACCACCCTCTACTTCTGGGCCCATACTGGCACGATATGAAATGTCTCCATAGATTATTACTTTCCACCTATACCTCCAAAGCCACTTCCCAAAAGCATACTATTCATAGCCTTTAACGATTTAATGCATGTTCCCCTGACCTCAATCAATTTACTTCAACCCAACAAGGTGCAAGTAATGATGGCTTTCCACCCCTTTCCGGAGGAAGTCCCTCTGGGTTCTTTGATCTGAACTGATGCAGGACATTGGAAAAGAGATGCTATAAAGGGGCATATTCACATGAGAGTCACTTTTAAAAGGGTAATCTTACCCCAAAATGGTTGATACCTTTCTTTCCAACCTGAAAACTTATTTTCCATTCTTTCTACCACTCACCACTGGGTCCCAAACATGCTTAGCTGGCTTTCCGACATAAAGAATAAGGCCCATATGTGTGGAAGGCAACTTCCCGCCATACACCCAAATGTCTTTTCAAGCCGCTAGGATCTAACTCTTTTGAAAAGGCTCGACTTCTGACACGACACTGCTAAAACATCTATGGATCAGTCCCAAATTCCAAATTTGGTCTTTATTCTCATCACAAGAAAGGATCGTATCATCCGCAGATAGGAGATGAGAGATTTGAAATCAGTGTTCTTGATCGTAAAGCCCTCTATTACACCTACAACCTTTACCCTATCCATTATCCTACTTAACACTTCCACTATCGCTACAAAGAGAAAGTGAGAAAGCAGATCCCCCTGCCAAAGCCCCTAGAGCCCTTGAAGAAGCCCTTAGGAGACCATTGACCAAAATCGAATAGTTTGTAGATGCCACACATTCTAGCATCCATCTCCATCTATCCTTGAACCTCATTCCTTTTACCATGTAATCAAGCTTTCCAATTTGCATGATCTTAAATGTTTTTTTCCACGTCCAGCTTGCATATGATCCATGGCCACGAGAGCAGCTTAAAGGATTTGTCACCCATAGAAAAAAGCTGCTTGAGATTCCAAAATCATCCTCTCAAGAACTGCTGTGGGTTTGGTAGTCAGCACCTTAGCCAGCACCACAACAAGGATCTTACATTGACTCCCAAGCAAACTAATCAGCATGAAGTCTTTTAATTCTTCTGCCCCACCTTTTTAGGGATACAAGCTATGAAAGGCGCTCCCACCTAAGATATTCTTGCATAAATTCAGAAATGAAAGTGAGCACATCCAAAATGACTTCCACCCAGGAGATTTGGAAAAAGTAATGGGGTACCAATAAGGACCAGGCTTTGTCTACACCCAGATCATTAATAGCAACAAACATCTCATCCTCCCTGAATGGTCTTTCCAAAACCCATCCAATGTCCAAATCATCCAATTGTGGTCTCCTCCACCTGTCGCCTACGAGAAGATCAGAAAAAAATTCGAGAATTCAGAAATGAAAGCGAGCACATCCAAAATGACTTCCGCCCAGGAGATTTGTAAAAAATTACTAGGTACCAATAAGGACCGGGCTTTGTCTACACCCAGGTCATTGATAGCAACAAACATCTCATCCTCCCTGAATGGTCTTTCCAAAACCCATCCAAAGTCCAAATCATCCAATTGTTGTCTCCTCCACCTGTCGCCTAAGAGAAGATTAGAATAAAATTCAATGATTGCCTTGCATGTATTCACTGGTTTTGTCTAGCCTAGTTCCTACCACCACTAGACTATGGATCCTGTAACACATTCATGAGTGCTAGCTATGTCATGGAAGATCTCCCCAAAATGCTTTGTATTCCATTGCTTAATGCAACCCTTAAGCTTCTTGAGTTCGCCAACCCCCTCTCTCCATCCCTCCCTAGTCCCTCCCTCTGTGTGTGTGCGCGCCCGCAATTAATGTATTTTGAAGTTCGGAAGTTGGAAAAGAAACCACATCTCTATCTTTCAAAAAAAAAAAGTTACCACATCCCTCCTACCACCCAAGATGGGTCCTAGATCAAGAGCAAACATGAGAAAAAGAAAAATAGAAAGTGTTATACCATGTTGCTTTCTTTGCACTTACAAGAGTAATCGTCTACTACCAACCTCACTCGTAAATTCTAAAAGATAAATAGAAAGAAATCAAGATGGGGGCTAAAAGTTTCTGGTGTTGGTAATCAGCAGAAAAACAGCAAGAGCAACAATACCATATATCATCTAAGCCTATTGTACTCAGATACTAAAGGACAAGGGGTACTGAACTTAGATACTCAGATGAGGGATCACACTCGCTGACACTTGAAATCTAAATCTATCCTCATTGAGAACTTCATCGTCATCACCTAAGCAGCTGGTCCAAGTTTTAAAACATTGAAGTGCTCAGATACCTGAATCCAATGACTGAATGACCCAAGCAAGAATCATAAGGCTTAAATGTCTAGCTCGAGGCATATCTCTTATTCTCTAGGCCAGCTGATATTTCATTTTATTTTGTTAGTGCTGACACTTTGAAATATATAAGTATCGAATATAGTTTCTACACCAAAAAATGTGATGAAGAAAGCCCTGACCAATTCTCAGTTGGAATCCTGAAGTTCAAATGCCAAGATCATGGCAAAATCCTAGGTAAGCTAATTCTTCAAGTTAATCTACTTTTAAAGCTATATTGCAAGTTTGCAACTGCTGATTATATTTTATGCTTGACATATCTAAGGTTGTCTTTGCGATTTTTTTTTTTTTACCACATTATTCATAATCCATGTGCGGCAAGAGGACTCATGATGCAGGACGGATAACCTAACCTAGAATGATGCAATGAGATCATCAATGGATTAACTAGAACAATTCAAAGCACAAAGTAAAGCTAATCTATCAGAAGTTATTAAAAAAAAAAAAAAAACCATCAATGTAACATGTTCGAATTCGAGTCATACGACAGTCCCGCAATGTAGATCCAATAAAATACCAAATAATTAAGATCTATGGAAGGTAGAACTTCCATCTAAGCATAGGGGTTGTTCTCAATTCAAAGCGGTTCACTTGGTTTGTCAGGGTTTGGGTAGGTTTGGGTTAGGACTTCAGGGTTGGGAATCAGATTTTGGAAATTAGGGTTTTGAGGGTTAAGTTTTTGGAGAATTAGGTTCATGGGAGTTAGGATTTTGAGAATTAGGGTTTGAAACTTGGGGATTTCGGGTTAGGGTTTTAAGAAAACTAGGGTTGGAAATTGAGGTTTTAGGGATGGGTTAAGTTGTAAATGTAAGGATTGGAAGAGAGAGAGAGAGAGAGAGAGAGAGAGAGTAGGGATTGTTTGTAGATGGAAAAAGAAGGGGAAAAAAAACTAAAGAAAGAAAGAAAGAGAGAACCGAAGAAATACATTTTGATTGAAGAGAATGAGAGAGAATGATAACTTGGATTCATTCCTTGGCATCATACCAAATCACTCCAATCACGGGAGGTTTTACTTCATCACAAAGCAAAGTGAGAAATTTATTTCATATGTTCAATAATGGCTAGGGTGGAGAGGTCCAAGCCTTATATAGTTTCAGAAAAGACTTTACAAAAAGACGCTCTCAGATAAATAAAAAAAATCCACATAAAGGCGAATAAAATAAAATTTGTTCATAACCTTAATCTCAACAAAAATATAAATTAAACAAAAAAATAACAAAACATATGAACAACTAAATAAACTAAATTATTTTGTGGCCCACGATCGAGATGCCGAATGATGATGATTTAACGGTTGGAATGGTCCAACTACGATCAAGATGTCCAATGACAATGATCTAACAGTCGGAATGGTCCACCTAGGTAGCCCACATGCATCTTCCCAGTGTAGGGCCTTTAAAGATGCATAATCATGCCTGCAGGGTCTTCAACAGACTAGGCACTCAAATTGGGCCCCCTCCCTCACTCTCGTCTTTTATATACTTGGCGGGGGGAGGAATGGTAGCTTAATAGTGTTATGCTGAAATGGAATATGCACGAGGGACATGTTACAAAATAGAATAGCAATATGTTCCACTTTTTTCTAGAGCTATACATGTTCTCCAAAATTAATTACTAATAAATATTGTTTAAAATGTTACTCATGTTACAAGTTTGTCCCAACTAAAGGGATTCTTTTGGCCATAAATCTAGAGTCCTTTTTAATCAAGAAAGATATAAAAAAGAATTGATTGGAAGAATTCATTTTGTCCCAACTAATGGGATTCTTTTGGGCATAAATCTAGAGTCCTTTTTAATCAAGAAAGATATGAAAATGAATTGATTGGAAAAATTCATTTTGAGGAATAACCAGTAATACTTGGTTAATAGTAGCTCAGTAAATAAAGTAACTGGGGAAGGTTGTTTAAGGTAAGTCCACTATTACGGTAGATCTGTAAATTTCCCTGGATGATGCTTAAATAGAAAAATCAGGGATGTATAATGAAACCACTCTTCTTTTTTCTTTTTGTTTTTCTTTTGTTAATTGATACTGCTCAAGAAGAGACATTGATTAAGAAACAAACCTAGGTTCAGAATTTCTATATAGCTATTAAGGTTCCATACCCTCACCCTTACAAGTTGTTTGGATGGGTGGAAAGATCCATTGTCATTTGAATGTCTGGACAATCCTTTAAAACATGGTGTTGTCCAATGGAGCTTTCCGGCATATGGATGCAGCATTCACTTAAGATAGGTGTCGATTTGGACAGGGTCCTCTCCACAATTTAAAAAAAAAGTACTCTACTCCACATCCCTATTGCAAGTCTGTGACTGCACTCCAGCAGATGCAACCCAATGCTACATAGCCCAGATTCCAGGAGATAGGATGCGCCCTCTCTCTATCTATCTACATACATACAGACACATACTTATACGTACATATGTCTGTGTGCATGCACTCAGATACACATACGTGTGTGTATGTGTATTTTATTTTGGGTGGGTGGGTGGTGAGGGGGGCGCACAGGCAGCAGAGGGATATGACTCTCTCTCTCTCTCTCTCTCCTCTCTCTCTCTCTCTCTTCTCTCTCTTCTTCTCTCTCTCTTCTCTCTCTCCTCTACAGGGAATTCTGTGGATATGCTGTTGCCAAATAAACTACCTGTACAAGACATGGATCTGCAGGTGTCTTATAGAAAGTTGTTTTTCTTTCCCCCTTACAAGGACATGGAACATCATTTTTTTAAAGAGTAAATAATAGGAAAAGTAGATTCAGTTTAGAACAAAACATTGTATTTCAAACAATATGGAGTTCAAGTCCCAACATACTTGATTTCAGGACAACCTTCCTAGCTCAAGATTGGTTTCAGCAGAGTGGATGCCCACTTTAAAAAGCAAGCACGAAAGCAGCAAATCAACAAAAAAAAAAAAAAAAAGCAGGGTTAATATAACATTTTAATAGTTAAAATACTCACGGTCAGTGGTAAAACCATCCCACAAAGCCATGAACTCAGTTTTCATGTTAGTCAAGGCTTCATGGTCTGTAGTGCGGCGTTGCCCCAAAAAACTGTCAACCTCATCAATAAATATAATAGCAGGCTGGAGTTTATAAGCCAAACTGAATACAGCAGCCACTGCAAAAACCAAGGCAGATGTTAAGAACATAACAAAAATATTGATAGCTACAAGAATATTGATATTTAAGAAAAATATTACAACTTGTTGTCTTTGCATAATCTTTTTTCTTTTCTTTTCTTTTTTTCTTTTTTTTTTGAAAGGTATGTCCTTGCATGATCTTAAATCACATAGAAGTCAATTGACAAAATATGCTTGATAAACAAGCACACTGTTAAAGTTGCTTGATAATGAAAAAGGCTAAATGCACTGAAATGGCATTTTGTACTATCAAGTTCTAATGAATCATTAGAAGATTATAGGTTCTGAATGAAAACGGTCGATTTATATCAAATTTTAATCAAGGGACCATTAGAAGATTATATGTTCTGAAATAAATAAATAAAGATTGATCTCAATAAAGTACAAGGATGCAAGTCCAATGACCTTAACCAATCATGACAAAAACAGAAGCAGAATGTACTAAGTCAGTGAATCCATCACATCATATCCTTACGAAGAAAATGTTCCAAAAAAAAAAAAATCTTTATGAAGAAAGTATGAACACCAACAATTCCAACTCCAAGTAACAACTTTTAGAAAAGAGAGGACAAAGTAATAGGAGCCAACCATGAGTGGACAAGTGATGTTGTCCAGAGGAAAAGGATATGTTCTTTGGTCATCCTCCTGTTTTATTTGGAGATTAGTTTCGAAAAGGTGTTAGGTATAAAGTTGGTTGTAAGGGTGGCAATGGGCCGCAGCCCAAAATTTTCTAGGTCTAGACCTTCTCATTAGGACCATGGGTCTGGCCTGGGCCTACCTCAATAGGCCTGAATACTTATCAAACCAGGCTTGGGCTAGCACGCGCGCAAACACAGAATTACAGAGCCACCACAATCATTACATGAGGGCACAACTGCTTAAATCAGCAGATATTGAAGCCCATTCAATTACATTCATTTTGCCCTACAAAAGACACCCAAAAATATTTCTCAATTTCATTACGGAAACATATGTCATTAGTTTCCCCCAAGATTGCCCACAAACCGGCAAGCAGTCCCATCCTCCACACTCAACTCTGAAATATTCTTTGGCATCATCCAAGACACCCCAAAGATCCCAAAAAAACTTTCCAAAACCCCCTCATAAACAAACAATGAATGGAAATATGATCAATCGTCTCTTTGCTTTGCCAACGCAATGCACAAGCATTGATGATAAACAAGCCCCTTTTCCTTAGATTGTCAATCATGAGCACTATGTTCCACCCCCACTAGCCATGCAAACGCTGCCACCTTCAGAGGGACATTGTAGGACCAAAGGTGCCAAGTATGCACCCCGCTTGCTTCTTTCAGTATCTGCTAAGCATCCTATAAAGGACCTCATCGAGAATTGACCCGACTTGTCCTCCTGCCGCCACATCGCATTTGACTCCACCAAGAGAACAACACTCGATAGTTGCTTCAATAAACTTGTTGACATAATTGGGCCATAACCCTCTGGTCCATGGGCTATTCCCTTTACTTGGGCCTAACTTGGACTGTGGGCCTCTTAATTTTCCTTTTATCTTTTATTTTTGTTCCTTTTCCCCCTGTATAAAGAGATAGGGTTGGACATTCAAGACACTCCCTGAGTTTTTTTTTTTTTTTTTTTTTTTTTCTTCCGACATGGTATTAGAGCAAAAAGGTCCCTAGGGTTTCTTATCTCTTCATCTCTTCTCCTTCTCCTGTAATCTCCTCTTCTTCTTCTTTCTTTTTCTTTTCATATAATTTCTCTTGGTTTGAGAGTCTTAACCTTTTAATCACTGATTGTATGTGTTTTGTGAGGGGTGGTCCTGTGGCCATGGCGTCTTGGAGATCTTATTGAAGTTTTTGTTGGAAATTTTGGATAGATTTGTTTCCCTTGGTTGGATCAAAAACAGGTTTGACTGATTTTGATAAGCCGGACTTTCATATTTCTTCAAATTTTTGGATTGTTTTTCTTCCAGATTTACAGAAACTCGATTGCAACAATAAGGGTTCGTTGGTCATTATCATTTGGACAGTTTTTTTGTCATCTTTCTTCCAGATTTACAAGAATCTCCTCATGGTAACCATATATTTTCCCAGATTTGTTTTCTTTTAGTAATTCAGCTGTAAGATCACCCCTCCCTTTTTTTGGTTTCTTGGTGATTTCTTAATTTAAATATTCATTCTTTGAAATTTATTTCATTTTGAGTATTTCTTTTGGTTTGTAATCATTCTTTTTGGTTCGTGATCATTCCTTTTGAGAGTATTGCATGCTATATTTGCCTACAGTGTTTGTTAGATTCTAGTTAGTGAAATTTTGAGACATGTTGAGTTTTAATATAGCTTCTTGAATCTTTAAGAAAAAAATGACATCTTCATCTACATTTGAGATAGCAAATACAATCAACTCTAAGATGGAACAGTCGATTGTTCATTCTGAGAACCCTGGGTTGCAAATTACAACCCATAAGCTTAAGTTCAGCAATTATCTTCAGTATTATAATAATACTGATAGTGGAAGAGGTAGAGTTACCGGATGATAAGGTAGGGATGCTAACTGTGGCCATGGCGGCGGCATTGGTCATAGTCGTTGTGCAACCCATTTGTGTACTTATTGTGGTCAATTTGGTCATACAATTGATTATTGTTGGGTGCTTCATGGTAAATGACTTCAACGTTGCTCGGCTAATTTAGCCACTACAAAGTACTATGGCTGAGGTGGCTCCTCTAGCGACATCATCTGTTGTAGTTCAACCAGCTAGGGATGTAGTCCATCTATCAAAAAGTGAGTAGGATGCTTTATTGAGGGAAGCCACACAGAGTAAAGCCTCTATACCTATATCTTTGGCTCAAAAGGGCAATACCTTTTTTGCCCTTCACACTACCTCCGCATTCAGCCTTTGGATAATTAATTCAGGGGCTACGGATCATATGACAGGTACATCTTTTTCTTTTTCGTCTTTTACCTCAAATCCTTATTTGGTACCTTGACACGACTATTTCTGCTTCACCATCATTCTCTATCTTTTGCCTTATTGGTTCTTAATATTGTTTCTAATTTATTATTTGTGGGTTAGATTACGAAGGATCAAAATTGTAGCGTGACATTTTTCCTGATCATTATGTCTTTCAGGATTTGAAGACAAAGAAGCTACTTGGTGGTGGACATGAGAAAGATGGACTATACATTCTTCATTCGAATCCTTCAAATCAGTTTAGTGAATGTCTTAATGTAAATAAGGACCTTTATCTCTGGCATTATCGTTGTAATCATCCTTCTAATTCAGTTTTACAGCCTTTGTTGCATCAATCAATTGAGTATGAGGATATCAAGAATTTCAATGTAAGGCATGTATTTGATAGCGGACAACCGACCAACGCACTAAAAGCTCCAAAGCTGATGGCAAAGGACCAGTTTATCCCTATATGCAGGCCCTTCTAGGAAAACCCAGGCGAGACCTCCCCGTGGGCAACCCCCGCATCGTACGGATCCCCGAATCACACAGTCCCACAATGGGCCCCACCTCATGGTTATTCTGCATCTCACAGACCCCACCTCATGGGCCACCCCACCCCAGTGTGGAGACACTAAGATGCCCACGCATCAGTATTTTAGTTAAATATCATAAGTCAATTTATTCCCTTGTGAAAGAAAGATAAATGAAAAAAGATTGTTAATTCATTCTGATGTATGGGGGCTGATTCTAATTATTTCTCATGGACGTATTATTGTCTCCTTTATTAACGATGTTTCTCATATGACATGGATTTATTAAATAAAAAGTAAATATGAGGTTAGTTTAATTTTTAAAGTGTTTCATGCTTGAGGTCAAAAATCAATCTAATACAAATATAGGAACCATGCGTACTAGCAATCCAAAGGCATATCTTTCTCATTTTATGTTATCTTATCTTTAGGAGCATGGTATAAACTTCGAACGACTTGTATATGTACCCCACAACAAAATGACATTATTGAAAGAAAGAATAGACATCTCTTAGAATTTACTCGTGCTCTTCTCATTGGTATGTCTGTTCCAAAGTTTTTTTTTTATCGAATATTGTTTTTACTACTCTACTATTTGATAATCGTTTGCCTCCTACGGTTTTTAAGGAGTCAATCTCCTATTCAATATTTCTCAGCATTCTAATCTTTTTCTAAAATTCCATTACCAATCTTGAGGTGCATCTCCCATCCATTGCCATTGGATGGGAGATGCAACTGTTTATCCATTGTTTCTAACCCCCTATAGGCGGGGAGTCAATAGTTAATGTACCAGTTTATTCATTGTTTCTAAGCCCCTGTAGGGGGGGGGGGGGGGGGAGGGGAGGGGGGGAGTCAATGGTTCTTATAGACATGTCTGAGGATGCCTATATCCTCTGAAAGCAGCGTGGATGATAGAGTTTTACATTTGAGACCGCTCAGGTAGTTTCTTGCAACATACTCTAGAGCTCTTTTTTTTTCTTTTTTCTTTTTGTTTGGATGCTTTGTTTCATTGTGTATGGATATGGAGCACCTACTATCTTTTACAAGTTGAAGTGCGGCAATAATGGAGAAAATCTTGATTTGAATCATTAATTGGTAGTTAGTCTCACCTTGCTAATATGTTTCCTTGACATCGTTGGTATCTTTGGTATTTTAGAGACATTAAATGACTTATTTGACAAGTAGAGATGGTGACACTTTTGGGAAGCAGAGATCAAACCTTTGGAGAACTACTCCTCATGCAGTTATTTGGGATATTTTGAAATGATGGAACAAGTAAATGTTGGTGACATGGACATGCCTATTGATCAAGAATTTTTTATTTTTTATTTTTGTCATATTTTAGCCACGATTACAAGAGAAGTTTGGTAAGTTATAAGAATTAGAAGGAGATTGTTCGCAGTGGCAAATGGAAGTAGGAAAGAAAGGTGGTGAAGTGGAAAGAACCACAAGTTAGTGCCACCAAATCTTCAAATGCCCCACATGTGCCACACTTACCAATATTAATTTCTAGAAGATCTTGTGGGGAAACGATCAAGGGAAACATATTTTCCTTTCCCACAATTCCTAGAAATGTTGGTTCCTAGGAAATATCATTTCCTCCTTTTCTTTTTCATGAATTCAAACAGGCCCTAAAGAGAAACCGGGTCCTTGGTGATTTGCATGTTTTATCTATAAGATTTTAGACATGTCATATTCTTTAAATATGGTTATTATTCATGTTCCTTGTGAGGCTAACAATGTATGTATTTTGCATGTGTCTCTATCGGATTTTTTGATATTTCAAACTCTTTAGATGTGGTTAAATCTGACAGCCCTGTAACAGAAGGGGCAGCTAGATCTTCAGCATGCATCAGCATCCCTGGCATAGCCGCACTCTTCTCTTTAAGCATATTTGTTACTAATGAAATTTGAAAAATACCATGTAACATCCACCAAAACAAATCTCAAATTTTAAAAGGCAATGCTAAGACATCGAAATTTGGTCATAAACATAAACATTTATTGCAAAGAAGCTGAAACCATTACAGGACAAGATGAATTATAGAGAAAGAAGTGGACTGTGGAGCGAGAAAAAAAAAAGAAGAAGCTTGTGCCTGGAATCATATCTAGAGTACATCTGGCTACTTAAGAAAAGTTAAAATTTGGATCTCTAAGAAAAGGATCCAAAATTGAACAGTGTAGAAATAGAAGTAGGATACCAGATAATTAATGATGCAACAAGTAAAGCATAAATAGGACACTTATTGTGGGAACTGTTACACAAATATAACACTTACTAAAGTGAAAATTGCATATCAGTGACAGAATGAAGCGAGATCATAATGCAGTCTCAGTAAAACAGTACAAAGCCCTCTACCAAAAAGAATTGCCATTCTACGAGCAACAATGATGTCGAGATGTGATGAAACAAAATGGTTCTGTACATAAGCACTCACCCAAACTATTCCCACATTTTTTTACTAAAGTTACTATGAATAAAAATTCCCATTTAAAAAGTTGTACATAGTAACACTCATGTCTGCAAATGACTGACAAACATTCATGCAACAATTATTAAACAAAAGCACATTATGTAGTTTGCTTAAGAACACAAATACCGAAATGATTCCAGTCTAACACTCTGTGGATGATACTCACCAAGTTTTTGCGCATCACCAAACCATTTGCTCATCAGATTAGATATCCTGACATTGATAAAAACAGCGCCGGACTCTTTTGCTATGGCCTTGGCAAGCATGGTTTTTCCAGTTCCAGGTGGTCCATACAGCAGTACTCCTTTCTGTGGACTAAGAAGCTTCCCATGCGCAAATAATTCAGGTCTCCGCAATGGAAGGATCACAAGTTCGTATAATGCGTGCTTAACCTTTTCCAATCCTCCAATAGACTCGAACTCTACATCGATATGGTCAGGATTTATAACATCACACGCTATAACATCCTGTCAGATCATGAAAAGAGAAGGTCTAAACATGACAGTCAAGGAAACAAACAAAATCTTAAAATGCTTTGAGAAGAACCATCATTCAACAAAACCAAATCAAAAGTTCAAAAACTGGTTAGAAACTCCGCACAGATGGAACTCAATTAATCAAACCATTTTATGAAACCAATAGTATATTCCCCATAACCACCTACAAGCGAAGTATAAATTTGAAACTAAATGGCCGATTGAACCACTCATATTACCAGGATTCCAAAAGAATTACTAAATAAAATCCATTCAACATTAGAAAAAAATGCATTTAGAAAACAAAGAACTGAGTTAAATAATATGAGCTTGTAAGATTGAAATTGTGCTTCTTGAAACAGTCTGAGTGGCCAACTTCTTAGGCTTCACCAATTTTCAAAAGGCAATAGCACTGACGTGTTCAAATTCCCCAACATACCAAAAACCAGTAAAATTTCACTTTCCAACAATCAGCACTGTCTCTGTCTCCTTCTTACTCAAGTCCATTTCAATTTCAGGTTAGCAAGTGGTGGTCGTTTCATTATCTGGCATCTCAGAGAACACGCTTGGATATTTACTTCAAGATAATGTCTGATTTTTACAGGTTTCAGTTGGTCGTAGTATTGAATTGAATTGCAATAATTAGTTCAATGATGTGGAAGTCCAAATTGCATTTGCTGTCCCTCGTGTCATCTGTAATTTCACAGCTACTTCCTTATGAATAATGCGGAGAGTAATAACAACATGGTCATTTTCTCTCTTCTGGACTAATCATTGCAATTCAATTCAATTCAATTGTGCAGCCAAACACAACCTGAACTGACCATCTCAAACTGTCCTACAACATAATGAAAGTAACTATTTTGAACTTTTTCATCAACAGATTTTTCTAACCATCACACATACTGCTCCCAGAATCAAAACCCTAATCCGAATTTCATCCATAACAAGTTATATCTGCAAGAAACAAATGCACACCATTCCCCAAAAAAGATTCGATTCGACATTCCGAACCAAATGATTTTCCCCATTATCAAAAAAAAAAAAACACAAAAAATTCAATAATTCGTGCACCCTGTCCTCATCTTAAGTCCAGTCAAGAAACAAAAACACGCAACTAGGCAGAGACACGCCAGCAACAAAGGCAACCCCAGTTTACAATCCGGTACCACGAAATTACGAGGAACGGAGATAAACCCATTTCAGAAAATGAGAAGGGATACCTCGTAGGGATTGGTCTGGATCAAGGGCCGGCCCAAACGCCTGGCGATTTCCTTCTTCTGTTCTTGGGCTTTCTTGGAGGCGGCCCGGTTCGGGTCTAGATGACGGAGCCCAGCGAAAAGGACGAGACAGCTGAGAGCGGCGCTCGCCGCGTAGAGGACTAGCTCCTGGACGAAGCGGGTCTCAGACACCCCCATGACGGCCCACTGTTAAAGATAACGGAACGGAGCGATAATTTCTAATCCGGAGCAGCAGCAGCATCAGAGGCTGAGAGCGAAGAAGAGAGCGAAAATAGGGACGACTCTTCTTCTTACTACTTCGCTTGCAAGAAACCCCACGTACGGATATGCTCTCTCTGTGTATACGACCGACCGGATGAGAAAGGGATTCGTGCGAGTAGCCTGAGAGATCTAGAGTGGGCCCGCCGACTCCGAGCGCGACTCGCCTGCGACCCCGGAACCAGCGATGTGGGTGGGACCCTGACCGTAGGACCCACCTGTATATCCACGCCCTCCATCTGTTTTTCCAGCTTATTCTAGTGCATTATTCCAAAAGTGAAGCAGATACAGCTATCTGGTGTACCACACAACAGGAAAGAGTGGTTATTGAACACCACTATTAAAAACTTCCTA
Organism: Liriodendron chinense; assembly: GCA_003013855.2. Lineage (NCBI taxonomy): Eukaryota > Viridiplantae > Streptophyta > Magnoliopsida > Magnoliales > Magnoliaceae > Liriodendron > Liriodendron chinense. The sequence continues at coordinate 6,318,534 of ML058440.1, forward strand.
GGGTACACACTATAATGTTTATTGATCATCTAATCTGTTGATAACGTCGCAAAGACATGAAAATAAAAAAACAAATATAAAGATCCAAAACTTTTGTGGCTCGCAAAAGGTTTTAATAGTCCATAGTCACTGTTTCCTGTGGTGTGGTCCACCTGAAATTTTTATCTACTTTATTTTTGGGACCATGGCATAAAATAAGCTGGAAAAACATATAGACGGGGTGGATATTCAATGCATACTTCGAGGTGGTCCGTACGGTCAGGCTGATTCCGGGTCGCAGCCAAGTCGCGTTCGCTCGGCGACTACCATGGTCCGATGTCGCGTCGTTGGGGTTAACGATGAGGCTATACGTTTAGTTGAGCCACGTATCTTGGGAGCGGATTACGTGTTACTCTGGTAACACCATAGTGGGTGTTATCCTTACCGTGTGGGACCTAACTTGATGAATATTTTGCATATCCACGCCGTCCATCCATTGTTTTATCTCATTTTAATACGTTATCTCAAAAATTAAACAGATACAAATCTCTAATACACCACACCATTGGAAAAGATAGTGATTTACTATTAAAAACTTTTTGTAAGCCATAGAACTTTTCGATCAAACTTATCTTTCTTATTTTCCCTTCATCCAGTTATGGTTAAACTTATCAACAGGTTTGATGGCAAATAAACATCACTGTTCTTCTTACCGTGTCCTTGAGAAAATTTTTATGGTGATGTTTAACCTCCACTCTTTCCTCTGGTGTGATTTTTACGAGATTTGAATCTGCTTATTTATTTTTTTTTTCAACACTTCCTAAAATGTGCTAGAAAAATGGTAGACCTGGCAAAATTCGACCCGACCCGACCCGACCTACCAACCCGGCCCGACCTGACCCGGATTTTTCTAGTTTAGGGTTGGAAAATTTGACCCGAATTCAATTTTTGGGTTGACCCGACCCGACCCGACCTGACCTTAATCACATAGGGGTTAAGTAGACTATTATATATTGATTTTCTTATTAGTTAAATAATACATAGTTTTTTTTTTCACACATACCCAGCTAGAAATGGTCCACATGTCTGTCAATTTAATAAACATTACGGTGGACCCTAAGACTATTATATATTGATTTTCTTATTAGTTAAATAATACACAGCTTTTTTCTCTCACATACCTTGCTGAGAACAGTCCACGTCTATCAATTCAATAAACTTAATCGACATGTCTGAAGTATCATCCCATTACTCTAACTACCTTGATGCTTAAAGAAGTATGCTTTAAATATGCACTCCATTATATCCATTTATTTTTCTCTTTCAATATTTGCCTAATAGAAATACTCTATAAAAAAAAAAAGCCTTGATTTATATATACTGGGAAGTGGTACTATGAGGTCGACCTCATGGGAAGAGATGTGTGGGCCCCACATGTCAGACATCAACACCGTGCATTTGATGGGTCCCATTTAGGTCATGGGATATCCCAAAAATCAGCCGTATACAAAACTCAGGTGGGCCATACCATCTAAAATCATGTGAAGACATGCCTAAAACATCTAAAAGAACTTGGTGGGGCCCAACTGGGTTTTGGATGTGGCTGAAACTTGGTCTGACCCCTCATCCAAGTGGGACACATACAATGGATGGGCCTGGATTTGTGAACCACATCTCAATGGGCCAAATAAATGATCATGAAGGTTTTAATGGGCGGATTACCCCTCTCAACTTTTGTCTGTGGTGTGGCCCATCTAAGTCATGGATTGACGTGATTTTTAAGCCCGTGGCCCACCATGAAATGGTGCATCTGACTGATAGGGTAAATGTTTGACACACATCATGGTGGGGCCCACACAGCCCAACCTCATGGAAAGTTCTCATGAGGTCGACCTCATAGTACCATTTCCCATATGTGTGTGTGTAACTATTAAACATAGATGGTTTGGTTTTCAATTGAATGCTAGTGTCATATGCATTTAGTTTAATCTACAAATTAGTTAGTTTCATTAAAATGTGGGTCAACCCACCCAGACCCAGTTTAATTTCAGTTGGGTAAGGGTTAGGAAAATCAAACCCGAATTCAATTTGGGTCGGGTTAGGGTTGAGGTGGCAATGGGTCGGGTCGGGTCGTTTCAACCCGCACGTCCACGCAACTGGGGGTTGTCAATGGCTTCCTGGACCACTGGATTTTAACAGATCCCAGTCAAAAAAATTGGACCGTTGGCAAATAGGGTTACGTTCGAGTCTTACTTATTTACCTAGTTTAAAATTCGGGCCTAGCTGAAAGTTGTTTCGGGTCCTTTTACCTGTGCCGGTTGAAATTGGGTCAAATGGGGCCTTGACTAGTTTTAATATAAATATTACATTATATTAATTAATATATATCAAGTATTGTAACGATGTGTCTTTCCTGAGGACACACGCATGCAAGAGGGCCAATTTACACATTAATGCATGTGTTAAAGCTGCAACTGTGTGTTAAATAATCCCTTACTTTATGGGCCTATCACATAAATACTTCTTATTTGACTCAAGACCTAGATCCAAAGACCCAAAGTATAATTGAGCCCAGCCTAAAGTAATGAAACACGGAACTGAAGAATTGAGACCTAGTCTTGGAAAGGCCCGGATCCGGTTAGGGGTTCACTGTCTTAGGACAGGATCCGAACCCGGTCTGCTGAGAGCATGTAAGGCCCATGACTCAGACGTCACATTTCTCAAAGGTTCGCACTTGCGGAGATGGTACATAGATTTGGTGGTGTTGCCAATGTTCCCAATGGTGGTGGGGCCCAACGGTGACGTATGTGTTTTATATCAACACCATCCATGTGTTTTCCCAACTCATTTTAAGGCATGAACCTCAAAATGACGCAGATCCAAAGCTCAGGTGTATCACACCACAGTAAACAATGGGGATAATGACACCCACCAAGGAAACGTTTTTAGGGGTTGTTTGGGGCATAGTACTAGATGAGATTGGGTGGGATGGAATTGCATTTGGTTCCAGTGCAAATTCTATATTATGTTTGGGGAGGATGGGAGGCTTGGGATTAGGTGGGATGGAATTGCACTTGATCCCATGTGGGATTTCTCCGGGATTTCAAAATCCCACACACGTGGGCTCCACATTGATGCATGTGTTTTATTCATGACATCCATCAATATAAGTCCTTTATACATGACACTGTTTATATACATAGACAAGTGATGGACATCCATTGTGAATTTGGTCCGTTGATTGCAATTCCATGGTCCACCAAACGAGATTTTGCTTAATCCAATGGTTTTCCCATGGTAAGTATTTGATTCCAAACATGGGATTGGATATGAAAATATCATGGGATTACCAGACATGTAATCATTGTGCAATAAATGACGTTAATCCCACCTAATACAATTCCATCCCTTCTAATACCATGCGCCAAACATGCCCACCTACCATAATATTTATTTCTCATCCAACTTGTTGATAATGTCAATCAAACCTGGATGAAGGGACAATACAAATATTAGCCTCATCCAAATCTTTGTAGCCCTAAGAATTTTTTAATGGTGGGCGGTTCAATCACCATTATTTCTTGAGGTGTGATCCAAAGGAGCTACAGATATGCTTTAATTTTGAGTTCATACCTTAAAATGAGAGCACAAAACCGAGGGGATAGTGTAGATATGACAGATACATCATGCTAGCCCCACAGCGCCAAACATCGACACGCCACCCGATCCGATCCGCACCCTTCTTCATGACCCTCCCAGGCCTTCATGCCTCATGACCGCCGAGAGTAGTAACTTGTGCACAGTGAAGGGTAGGATTATGCTAGTGCCCTCTCGTACTGAGATATTTACCTTTTTATTAGGCTGTTTGGATGTGGGAGAATTGGAAGTAAATGGAGGTAAATGTCATTTGAGGTGTGTTTTAATGGGAGCAAATGCATGTAAATGAAATGAAACGACAATAAACGGGCTATAAATGAAATTCTCTCTTGAGGAGAGGATTTGGAAGTAAATGAGGTGAAATGCCTTTTTGAGCTCCTTTAAAGAGTTGCATGAGTAAACGGAGGTGTTGCTATGCACATGTTCGCCATATATGTGGCACATTAATAATACTTCAAAACAATTTAATTATCGACTATATCATTAAAATCACACCAATAAAAAAAAATGTTGACAAGTTGCTTGTTTATAATCCTTACATTTATAACCCACAGGCTCAAAATTTTCTCATTTCTTGTTAGAATATATATTTCAATGGGCTTACTGCAATCATTATGTTAAATATTATGTACACTAATTTAAGATATTAAAGCTAATTTGGGATATCACATATGTTTCCATGAATATATTGAAAATTTTCGATGCATTTCAATTCCTCTCACTTACTCTCATCCAAGCATAATATTTGGATTTCAAACGTATTTCATTTACTCACATCCAAACATAATTGAGTAAGCCATTTACTGTTCATTTACCTCCAATTCCATTTCCCACTTACCTTCGTTTACAAGTTCTTAAATGGATGGAGGGAAATGGTGGGTCAATCCTAGAAGCTCTCACATTTTAATCGTGGTTTCTGCACCACCTTGATAACATAGACCGTTCATTTATAACAGAACCTAGTAAATGGATCACATAAATATGACTCATCAACACGCTACAAGGATGCCAACTAATGACCATCTGATTGATGGACCTTTCAAATTGAATTCTAACCATCAAACAGTTTGAATGAAATCATCACCCTTTAATTGGTATGTCCAAATTGATCATTTTGTCCAAGTCGTTGATTGAGGTCACCAGATCAATTTATAATGGGCCCAACAAAATAGGCCCATATCAAATAGTTCAAACTAGGCAAGCTAGCTGAGGCATAGCTCAACGACAACCCTAAATGGAACTAGGTCACCATTGCTATGGTTAGTAAATCAATCGACACCTGTCCACTATACATGTAGTAAGGGGATAAATGAACTAGGGACATCCTTTAGACCAATCCACTGATTGAGTGGTTAGGGTGATAAACATGATTCAAATATATGATGTGTGATCAGGACCATTCATCAGGTGGGTCGCCCTATTATTGAACACTGAACTACTACTATTTCCCATTTCCCAGCCCACTATGTTCTTATTTGTGGAACAAGAACAAAAGAGAGAAAAGACAATTATAGTTCATTGTCTAGGCATACTTTTCCATGATACATGTAAATCCCTAGTAAATAACTAATTATTACTTTATCTCACTTAGTTTGAAAATACGTTGAGTAATTTCACCCAAAAAATCTGTCCAAAAGTGTTGACTTAAATCTATAGGCCCCACCATAATGTATATGATATATCTGTATTGTCCATCTGTTTTATCATAATATTTTGACGCACAAGCCAAAAAATGAGGTAGATCCAACACTCAGATGGCCCTAAAAGGAAATGGTGGCCTTAATTTGTCCACATTGAAAGTTATTTTCTTCACTGGGCACACATTGAGGTTTATTCGCCATCTAACCAGTTCATAGGGTCACATGGACATAGATAAGGGGAAAACACAAATATCAGCTTGATCCCTTAGGAGCCCAAAAAAAATTTAACGGTAGGCGTTCAATACCCATTGTTTCCTATGGTGTGGTCCACTTGAGCTTTGGATCTGCCTCAATTTTAGGCTCATGCCCTAAATTCATATAGCATAATGAATGGGCAATGTGGATAAGCCACATGCATCACGGTGGACCCCATATTTATTTCGTAGAATTTTTTATTTTAATTTTAAAAAAGTAAGCTATCATTATCTAAATTGGGAAAGATGTAAATAATTATTACCCATTTACAAGGTAATTACATAGGAGCAAAAAAATCAAACAGATCCTAAAGGAAGTGGATTGCATTCTGCCCTAACTTGGAGGACTCCATCCAAGCAGGACTCTATAGCACCCATTATGATGTATGAGTTTTATCCATAGACTTCATCCATTAACGTTTCTAATCATTTTAGGGTATGAGCTAAAAAAATGAGGTTGACCCAACAATCAAGTAGACCATACAGTGGGGATTGAACGACCACCATTAAAAATTTCTTAGTATTTGCAGAAGTTTTAATTGAGTTGACATTGTGTTTTCCCTTCATCCACATTTATGTGATTATGTGAATAAGTTGGATGACAAATAAACGTCATAGTGGGCACTAGGAGGGTTCCAATAATGACATCATTATCACCATTGCTTCCTGTAGTGTGGTCGCACTTGAGCCTTGGGTCTACCTCATTTTTTGGCTCATACCCTAAATTGATTTGGCAAAATGGATAGGACGGTGCAGTTAAAACCCATCTATCATGGTGGCCCCCAGAGACCCTGCCTGGGCTAAGTCCATCTAGGCGAGGGTAGGACACAATCTCCTTCCTATGTGATACATCACAGACCCATCATCTATAAGATAGCAAGGTTTGCTAATTCCACACGAATGTAGAGCTGGATACATACACAACCGTGGGCGAGTGTATCAAAGTGTGATGAGTCTCTATGAGATTTTAGCTTACGATGAAGTTGGGCATAATGTTTAATCTTTTGCCTAAAAATTCAGATAATTTCACTCTTCATGTTGTTAACGAAGTACAAAGCATATTGATAGTTAAATTCTTTTCTTGCCACCCTTCATTTGTTTTAATATGTTATTGTTAATTTAAGTGTGAAATGGCGTGATTTTACACTAGAGGATCTACCTAGTGTAGCTCACTTCATAGAAAAGCTCAAATCTTGCTCACATGTCACATTGTGACATCTGCATGTGCCGATGTACATAATAGAATGTTGGAAGCATACCAAAGGCTAGAATTGTAACGCCCCGATTTTCGCAACTCGAGTATTAGACTCATGTTCCAAAAACTAGAGCATTAACCTATGAAGATAGTCCTTTCTTTTTCAATTATTTTTTTTTCCTTCATTTTTTTTATATGAGTGCTCATAGCGAAGGTAAACCAAGTCGTTAAATAAAGAAATATCAAACTTATACAGATAAATTATCTAAGTGGTTCCCATGGGGCTTCTACAAACCAAATGTCTCAAAGGTACATAATATTTGTAGGAGCAACTAATTTAATTGAAAGGGAACTAGTGCAACTAGACTTGGACTACATAATCATCATGCTTTTTTACTTTACGGTTCGCACTAGCAAGAATGTGTCCTAGTATCGAATCACTTGCAATAGCTAAGCATAGTTTAACAGCATTAATCACTATCATAGTGAGGTAAAAACCCTCCAATATTTATCAACAAACATAACAGATAAGTATAGATCATCAAAGGCAGTTATAACGCAATATGTAAACTCATAGAGTTCAAAAAGGCACCATATTAAGTCCAAGCCTTACAATTACAATTCAAGTGTACACAAATAACTACCGTATTCAGTTTCTAGTTTAATCTTGGTTAATGCATGAATGCATGCTCATGTCCCTCAGCCTAGGGATGCACATCCAGATGGAATAGTAAAATCTCAAAGTGGCTATCACCAGTGAAAATACTAAAGGTATGTACTTACAGTGCTTAGCTCACACCAATAATCTCATCAGACCTAGGCAACACACAGTCAGCTAGAACAACAAAATATCACCAGACTTGAAAAATACATACCTAGCTAGAACAGTAGAATCTCAAAGTGGCTAGTCACCAGGTGAAAATATCAAAGGTACGTACTCACAATGACTAGCTCACATTAATAATCCATCAACAGTGGTCTGGGAGCCAGCGAAAATACCCTAAGGATACGTGCCACCACAATCAGATTAGCCACCAAAATGCTCATATGCCATGAATGCATGATTAGTTAACTTTTATTAGTCCAGTTTATAAATATTTAATTTAATATGCACAGTCACTATGGGCAGTTGCGCGTAACCCATCATAAGCCGACAACTCAAGTATAGTGTCCCACACCACCATCTCGGCTTATGAGGCATCGCTAAGAAAAACTATACAACACACTAATGGTTAAAGTCTAATCTATCATGAGATCATAAACATCTATACTAGTGGCCTATTAAAATTGAACACTAGGCCTTACCATCATCACTTTATCCAAATAATTTCATTAATTCCAAAAGCCATGTAGGTATAATCAATCCATAAAGATGGTGAGCCTACACTAGCATTTGATTCGACATATTTCCCAAAGTGGGCCACTTGTTAAAGGACAAATTCTATCATCCGCGTCGATCATAACCAACCATATATTTATATATAATCAACAATAAAACAGAAATTCACTTCAACCTCTAGTTGGCAATCTACCACACATCAAGTCCAACATCAATCATTTTAAAACCCAAATCTTCAAATTGCCTAAAGTATATGAGTTCACAACGCAAGATTTACTCATCGACATTCAAATATTCAACATATGTAAAGAATCAATCAATAAAGTAATTCATCTCATAATTAGCTACCACATGGGATTCATATTAAGCAATAGCCAGATTTAAACTTAAACCATTAAGTTGATGGAAAGCTTGAATGGAAAACCTCACCTTAAGAGTCGGATTGCTTCACAAATTAAAACGTGAACAAAACATAGATCACAAGTTGGTCCCACTTGCTGGATCTGCTCATTACATGGGCTGGTAAAAGGATGGACGATGAGGATTTCTCATCAGCACAAGATTGATCCCTAAAATGGTTTCAACGGTAGCTGTCCTGGGAGGTATTAACGGTGGCTTTCAATCTCTACAATTTATAGTGGTGGGGCTATAAAGGTCAAGCTGACAAGTGAGTGAGGCCCCTCTTCCAGGTCCACATGACCTGCTCAACAGGCTGAATAGCAAAAGACATATCACGATGGACCCCGCATGTTTTTAATGGTGAGCATTTAATCTTCATTGCATCCTACGGCGCAGCCCACTAATCACAGAGGTGGGGCCCTCGAATGGCCTGAATCAATATGATGGACAGAGCGAACGGGTTCCAAAAGAAGGTTTCAACTATGGGTTCGAATGGCCTGAATCAATATGATGGACAGAGCGAACGGGTTCCAAAAGAAGGTTTCAACTATGGGTCTTAAACCACCACCAAAGAAGGATTAAACGGTGGACATTTCTGTCCATCAGTTTTGGTGGTACGCCCACGAAGGTTGGATCTGCCCCATTCTTTGGCTCTGATCCTAGAAAAATCTGAAGAAATGGATAGGCGGCCTGGATATACAATACATCATCACGGTAGGGCCCTACGAAATTTTCATAATTTTGGGCTTAATCCCCACTGTCCAAATGGAATGGCCCACCTGACCTTCAAATCGCCTGATTTTGGGGGCCAAGCTGTAAAACAAGCCGTTAATATGAATGGACGGTGTGGATTTCGCACCTACATTATGGTGGGATCCACGATGGGCTCCGCCTATATATATATATATAGAGAGAGAGAGAGGAATGCTCACCGAGGCACTTCTCTCACGAGAAACTTGTGAGCACTTTTTCATGACTCATTTCACATGATGTGAGCTTAAAATCTAAGTCGTTCATGTGATGCAGCACCCCAAAACACCTTTAAGGCCTATCTTTCAACTTGATCCAGAACTTTGGGGGGCCACAACAGAAAGCAAGAGGCAAATCAAAGGAGAAAACTGTTTCCTTCTTTCATGGCCTACCAAGGTTCTGTAGCATGTTGAAGGATGGGAGGGTTTTTTGGAGTGCTACGTCACATGGATGACTCAGATTTTGGGCTCTTCTCGTGAGAGAACTCGTGAGCACATTTTCTTGGCTTATTACAAATGATGTGAGCTCAAAATCTAAGCCGTCCATGTGATGCAGCACTCTAAAAAACTCCTAAGGCTTATCTTTCAACTTGTTCCAGAACTTTGGTGGGCCATGAAAGGGTGTGTGTGTGTGGGAGGATGAGAGGCCAATCACCTCAAATGGGGCCACACGATGGACGGTTTGGATTGCATTTAAACATCACGGTGGACCCATGGCAGGGCCCACAGGTCTTTGTTCAAACTGATATTTGCTGGTCCCTCCATCCAGATCTTTGTGACTTTATGAACGGTTGGGTGGGTGTTAACAACATGGTGAGGCGCATGGTCAGTGGGTCCCACACAAGCTCCAGATACGGCTGAGTTTTATGTCATCCATCCTCCAACCCATTGGATGCCACAAATGGCCCGGATGGCATACGATCCTCGAAGTGGGGCCCACACCAATGGGTCCCATGTTACATCACCAATAAAGTAAGCACGGAAATCAAAGGCAAAGAAAGGTGGAGTGGTGTACAGTGTACTCAACTTGATTTCCTTGTTTCGATATTGATGGTTGAAGTGGATGGAAGGAGAGGTTAACGATGGCCCACCAAAAATCACCACCCACGCTCTACCGCTTGATGGTACGGGAAGAAAGAAGGGGAGGAAGAATGGGAGAGGTGTCGACACTCTCTCCCCCTCTCCTATTTATCTTTTGTTTATTTATTTATTTTTTATAAGTTGCGTTAACGGAGGAATGATAAAGAGTAAGGTGTTGCGGGAAGCAGATTGCGTGGTGTACTACGCACCAGCAACTGGGCTGGTGTATTGACGTCGGAGAGGATTGGGTGTCTTCCACCCGGGCGCGGATCAGCTAGTCCCACATAAGGGGTGGTTTCCAATCTCCTTGGGCCCCACCATGATGTATGTGTTTTATCCATGCCGTCCATCCATTTTTCTTATTATAAGGCACGAGTCCAAAAATGAGAAAGATCCAAATCTCAGGTGGACCACACCACAGGAAAATAGTGGGGATTGACGCTTAACATTGAAAGCTTTTTGGGAGCCATAGAAGTTTGGTATCAAGCTGGTATTTGTTTTTTCCCTTCATCTAGATCTATGTGGTCTTATCAAGAGGTTGGATGGAAAATAATCATTACAGTGGGCTCTAGGAAGATTTTAATGGTGGAAGTTCAATCCCCACTGTTTTCCTGTAGTGTGGTCCACCTGAGATTTAGATCTGTCTCATTTTTAGGCTCATGCCTTAAAATAATATGGAAAAATGGATGGACGGCATGGATAAAACACATATATCATGGTAGGACCCACAGAGATTTGAAACCACCCCTTGTGCTAGTCACAGTGGGACTAGCTGCTCCGCGCCCCTTGCACCCTCTCGTTTTTTTTTTTTTTCTTTTTTTTTCTTTTATATATATTTTATTTATTATCTTTCCTTTCATCATTAATATTTTGTTATTGTACTTTATTTTATTTTATTCTTTGATGCATTTAATAAGGATGTGAGGGTTGATAGATGCAATAATGGAGGTCGGATTAGGGGAGACCCCAGCCTCGTGGTAACCGCGTTAACAACACGCGTAGAGATACAAGCTTTCCTCCAACCACATCTGGCCACGTTGGGGTCGATGTTGGGTGAGTATGGGGTCGCACCTAATCCGCTCCCACCCAAGATGGGGCGGCCCTTACTGTGGGTTACCGTGCGGGCCCACCTTGATGTATGTATTATGGGAAGCGGATTGCGTACTGAGTAACTCCGCACGCGTGCAGAGTAAACTTTGTGGGGCCCACAGTGACTTACGTATTTTATCCACTCCATCCATCCATCTTAACAGAAAATTTTAGGTATGGTGCTAAAAAATGAAGCATATCAAAATCTAAAGTGGACCACACCACAAGAAATGCGTGAACTGAATGTCTACCATTGAAAAATTTTTGGAGGACACAGAAGTTTTGGATCAAGCTAATACTTGTGTTTTCCCTTCATCCATATCCATGTGATCTTATGAACAGGTTGGATGACAAATAAACATCACCATAGGGCCTGGGAAGGTTTCAACGGTGGAGATCATTATTCCCACTGTTTCCTGTGGCATGGTCCACTTGAGATTGGATATGCTTAAATTTTGGGTTCAACCACTAAAATGAGCTGGAAAAACATATGGACGGAATAGATAAAGCACATACATTCTAGGTGGGCCCAACTGAGTTTACTCCACATGATAAGAGCGTGCGGAGTTACTTCGCATGCAATCTGAATCCTGTATTATGTATACATGCTGTCCATCGATTTTTCTAGATCAGTTTAGGGGATTATATTATAAAGCAGATCCAATCATCAGGTGGACCATAACATAGGAAACAGTGGTTATTGACCATTAATGGGCCACAGAAGTTTTGTATGAAGCTGATATTTGTTTTTTTCCCTTCATTCAGGCTCATGTGACCTTATCAACAGATTGGATGGTAAATAAACACTACAGAAACATGCAGGTGCGTCCTAAGAAGTTTTTAATAGTAGGATGGTTAATCACCATTGTTTCTTATGGTATGGTCAACCTAATAATTGTCTCTTCTTTATTTTTTGGGATAATGACCTAGGATGATCGGGAAAAGAGGATGGACGTAGTGGATACATAATACATACATCAAAGTGGCCACAATAACCCCACGATAATGACCACACCGTCTTAGGTGAGTGAACTCGCTCTCATAATAATGAAGGGTAAATTACTGGGACGCGGATTGGCTAGTGACCCCAACACCAGCCCCGGGACTGGTGTCAAAGCTGTGTGGGCCTCACCATGATGTATGTGTTTTATCCACACTGCCCATCCATTTTTCCACCTCATTTTAGGGCACGGGCGTAAAAATGAGGCTAGATCCAAATCTCAGGTGGACCACACCACAGGAAAACAGTGTTGATTAAACGTCCACCCTTAAAAACTTCCTAGGGCCCACCGTGATGTTTATTTGCCATCCAACCTGTTGATAAGGTCACACAAACCTGGATGAAGTGAAAACACAAATATCAGCTTGATCCAAAACTTCTGTGGCCTCTAAGAAGTTTTCAACTGGTGAGAATTCAATTCCCACTATTTCCTGTGGTGTGGTCCACATGAGAATTGGATCTACCTCCTTTTTGGGCCCATGCCCTAAAATGAGGTGGAAAATGGATGGACAGCGTAGATAAAACACATACATCATGGTGGGGCCCACACAACTTTGACACTAGCCTCGCGACTGGTGTTGAGGTCACTAGCCAATCCACGTCCGAATCACTGAGGGATGAGATGTGCGGTGGGTCTACGTTAGGTGGCCCCAAGTAAGTGCCCTCATATTGCTTTTTTCGATGTTTCGATTAAATGCTCTTATCTTTGTGCTCGGGTATCAAATTAATGCGCAGGTTTTCGCCGTTGCGACTGCGACGACGACGCAATCAACATGACAGAAGTTTCGGAGTCTCAGGGCTTTGGTCATCTGGGTGCATATTATGTACGACTAGTCTGAGCCCTGTCAGGGGTGCTAGACATTACGCACATATTGACAAAAGAGGTACAGAATGGACAAGGCATTATAAGAATGAACTTAAGATTTATTCTATGGTTTGTGAGGCCCACTTGTCAGCAACTACTAATGAGTGAGTCCTGCACGATTTTTCCTCAAAGATGAATAATCCCAAGGATACCTTTTTAAAAAGGGAGCTATGAACATTTTCCTTAGTAAAGGCATGCATCCAAGTAACTTTTTAGAGAGAAAAATGATAGGAATAATGAAAGAAAGCAGATTGTCCATTGACTGCCTCTGAACAATTTATATGTTGATAATGTCTAGTAATCATTCTAACGGCAAGATCATAGTTGTAATTAGCTCTTTTCCACTCTTGTAGTAGTTAGGTGGATTGTTTAATGTGGGTTGTCTATCTTCAACTTTGTGTAAATGTCCCTAAGATCATGATATATTATCACATCTTGTGGCTTTACCCATCTAGGCCTTTCAAAGTATCATCAAAGTGGTTTTGGGGGATCTTCGATTTATGTATATTGACATTAAGATGAGTGTCATTTTTCTATTATGAAATTTTTATATATCGATCATTCATTATCTAGTTATTTCTACAACACAAACTTGCACCCTTTTAATCTCCTTAGTTTTCACAAAGATGGAGGCAGCCATGGCCATCATCACTGAGGAAGGTGTTGACAGACATGACTGTCAACTAAGGAAGAGTGGTAGCCATGACTGTCATTTATGCTGAGAAAGAAGGAACGCAAGTTTAGGTCACAGCAACAATATAAAAAAAACAGAAGGAAATTAAAAAGAAAAGAGAGGAAATCGATGGAAGTTGTAAAGGACTTTTGTCGTTTGACAAGAAATTCAAAAAATCAATAAAAACTAGAGGGTGGCCATCTCCTAGCCACTGCCCACTATTGCAGTAGCAGCAGTAGTCATTCGCTAGCCAATGAGGTATTGGGTGAAATGATGGATGGTCATGATGGTTAAATAATTTGATTAATTTAAGTATATGGTTTATAATAGGGATAAGACTTTCAATGTAGTTCTAGTTGAAAGAACGGTATCAACAAAATTAATTAGTCATTAACGAGATTAATTAGAAAAATCTTAGCCATAGGATTGAGTTTTTCTTTTTTAGAATTATGAGGATACATAAGATTATTAAAAAGTAAAATATTGTTATTGAAAAAATTTATTTTCAACTACAATTTGAAAACTCTACCGAAAATAGTATCACAGTGAATCCTATTTTCAGATATTCGTTGCCTTTTATGTTTATCGCATCAGTTTGTATATTCAATTTGCACTCTGACTGACTAGATGGTAGAAACCACTAGGAGAATTATTACTGTAAAATTTGAGCATAAATAGACATATAGATTGGGAGATCCAATCGATTCAAATTACCACGTCGCCAACGGTGAACATTGAATCATTAATAAAGGCGTGTAGTGACTGTTTTAAACGTTTTTCTGCTTATGGATGATAGGGAATATTGTGTGGTGATGATTCATGGGCTTGAATGTTTTTTATGGTGTGGATTTGATGTTTAATTGAAAACTTACATGTATGTACCATTGCAAGTAAATTAATATATATAATTGTCATCGATGGTCTATTAGTTATAATTTTTTGCATTCTTCTAGATCTCAGTATTTATAACACCTCAAATAACCTTAATAGTTGAAATTTCGATGTATATTGATAGATCTAGGGTAGATCAATCAGCGATATTGATGAAAATCCAAGAATGCATAATGAACTACTTCAGGAAAGGAGTATACAGGCCGACTACACTAGCAAAGAAAATGATGGACGGAGTGGACCTCTAAGGCAGAGCTCAGATAGTGGTCCATATAGGGTAACTGTACAGACACAAGCCCTTACGAGGGCGTGTCCGTACAATATGCTCTCTCTCTCTCTCTCTCTCTCGTCGTCTTAATTAGGATTCTATTAATTTGAAAACTTAGAAAGTCTATCTCATCGTTTCACATTTAACAAGTTTATTATAGAAAAGATTTGGAAATTTCTAAATTACTCACGACAATTGATTATCATGAAGAAGATGATGATAATGGTCATAATAAAAAGAGGGTGCTTCGCTACCGGAACAAAACAAGCTAAAAAAAAAGACAAAAAAGAAAAAGAAATGAATGAATACCATTCCTAACAAAAGATTCCCCCACTGTTTCCTCACGTGCCGCCCGTTTAAGTTTTGGATATGTTCTCCTCAGTTTTGGTCACATGTCCTACAATGAGCTTAAAAATCGGATGGACGGAGTGAATTTCTTACAAGCATCATAGTGGGCCCCACTTAACTTCCCAGCCAATGAAAGGAGGGCATGAATGAAGACCGTCCATTTGGTAGGCCTTATGGTGGATGATCTGATTAGCCTTATTGTCGACTACTCTTCTTTTTTTTTCTTTTTTTTTTCTTTAACCGTTGGTCTAAAGTAAGGCTGTGCATCGAGCCGAGTCAAGTCGAGGTGGGCCAAACTTGGCTTGACTTGTTTGTGCTCTACTCGAGCTCGCCCTCGAGCTTATCATTGGAGCTTGCTTTGTTTACGAAATACTTCGAGGCGAGCTAGTGGATTGAGTCGAGTCGAGCTTACCTCGAGCCGAGGCGAGCCTGCTCCCACCACAATTTATTATATTTTTTGCTACGAAATATAAATTAAAAGTCAACAACATTATGTATGTCCTAAGTACATGGTATGGTACCGAACTGTTCAAACATGAGACAATTTAGGAATCCATAAAGAATAAGCATTTCTAGTCGAATAACTGTACTTGTTCAATATGAATTCCTAAACGGGAGGATACATTGCTAAACCATTAGATGACCTAAATACAAATTAACAATGTCAGTTAATAAAGAATCTTAAACATAAATATTTAAATAACAAATATCGAAACATAAAGTGTGCCTAAACATTATTATTTAAAGAAAAAATGAAACATCTTATGGAACTTAAATATTAAAAATTTGAAATTTAGATTAACTTTCTATGGATTGAAGAATAGAATAGCCTACCTGATGATTTAGATCTGATCTTCAGGTTCCTGCATTGCTTTACATATGCCAGTTAAAAGTTTGAACCAGCGCTAGAAAGAAAAAATTGATCTAATTTGTGGCGAGAAAAAAAAATCAGCTAGAGAGAGAGAGGAATGTTGGAGCCATTTACATAGATTGTAAATTAATGCCTTTGTGAATGACTATTGTATGCCCTTTCTCAAATTCAGGATTAAATTGGATGTTAATATTATGGAGTCCACGCAGTGTCTGCATTGCATCCAATCCGTCCAACATGTGAGGCCCACCATGATGAGTGGGTGCCCCAAAATTTAGAATGATCCAATCATCAAGTGGAGCACACCATGATCAATGGACCTATATAAGTTTGGGTCTGGGTAGCCTGCTGGACCGGGCTTAGGTCTCACATGCATGGCCAATCAATGTTTGCTGGATCGAGCTTGGGTCTCACACGAATGACAACACTACGTTGATGCGCTAGCTTAAGAATCAGGTTGATCCACTGGTCAGAGGGGGGTCACAGTTTGCAGAACAAGCTGACCGTTCTAAAACAACCGTTCACCATTCACCATTTCCTAATATGGGGGTGCACATCACTGCACTACTGTTTTCTTTGGTGGGTCCACTTGAGCTTTGGATCTACCTCATTCTTCAGATAATGCCCTAAAATGATCTCTCCAAATGAATGGACAGTGTGGATCCAACACATACATTATGGTGGGGCCCACAAAAGTTGGACAGGTGTGGGTGAGAGGATTAGTTGAGACCCCGGCCTCACCCAGGACGGTGCGACCTTACCGTGAGTTACTATGAGGCCCACCTTTATGTATGTATCATGTATCCACACCATCCATCCATTTTTAAAGATCAGTTTAGAGGATTATACCAAAAAGAAATCAGATCCAATCATCAGGTGGACCATAACATAGGAAACAGTGGTGATTGCCGATTAATGGGCCACAAGAGTTTTGGATGAAGTTGATGTTTGTTTTTTCTCTTCATTCAGGCTCATGTGACCTTATCAACAAATTGGATGGTAAATGAACACTACAGAAACATGAAGGTGAGTCCTAAGAAGTTTTTAATGGTAGGATGGTCAATCACTACTGCTTCTTATGGTATGGTCCACATGATAATTTTTTCTGCTTCATTTTTGGGATAACGTCCTAATATGATCTGGAAAAACGGATGAACGGAGTGGATACGTAATACATACATCAAGGTGGGCCCCTCGGTAACCCCACAGTAACGGCCGCACCGTCTTAGGTGAGCCCGGGGTCTCACCTAATCTGCACTCTGGTCGATGTACAGCCCTAGGTGTGAGTGGACGAGTGCAGCCCTACTGCCTAGACAATGGACAGGTGTGGCTGAGTGGGTGGGACGCGGCTTGCGTAGTAACTCCGCACGTGTGGGACCCACCGTGATTTAAGTACTTTATTCACTCCGTCCATCCATCTTAACACATAATTTTAGATATGGTGCCACAAAAAGAAGCTTATCAAAATCTAAAGTAGACCACATCACAGGAAAAGTGTGAACTGAATGTCTACCATTGAAAAATTCTTGGGGGACACAGAAGTTTTGGATCTGTAGACACCCCACCTTCGGCTACACTGTTGGTAGAGATAGCTGGTTGAACGGAGGACCATACCCCCAAATCCCAAGTCCAAACTCAGCCAAACTCACCCTTGTAAGCCTCATTCCATAGCCCAGTTCAAGCCTGAACCCAGTCAACCCAGTCCTAAAAATCACCCTGAAAAACCCCCCATAAAAAAGGCCAGTCAAAAAATCCCAAAAAAAGTCAAACTCACTGAGTCAACTCGCTGAGTTAACCCGCTGAGTCAACCCGTCGAGTCAACCCGTCGAGTCAAAACACCGAGTCAACCCGTCGAGTCAACCCGTCGAGTCAAACCACCGAGTCGACCCGCTGAGTCAACTCACTGAGTCGACCAGCGAGTCCAACAGCAGCCCCGAGGGAACGGCCGTACTCGCTGGAAACCGAGGAGCGGCCGTACGGGCGGCCCATGGCAGGCCGCCCGGAAAAAATTACGAGGATGCCCCTCTCGCTGCTATAAATACCCCCCTCCCCTTCTCATTTCAACAGACCACTCAGCTAGTGAGAGCCCGTCCGTCTGAGTCACCCTCCTTCATCCTTTAGCCCATTCCTTCACCAAGGAGAGCCCGAGTGAGGAGAGTCTAACCCTGGTCCAGCCCAGCCTGACCACTGGTCCAAGCCTCTCAAGCCATCTAAGTCCTAATCCAGCCACTCGAAGCCAATCCTTGCGACACCTCCGTCCACCCAGCTACTCTTTTTCCAGCATCATCTCATTTGCATCTAGCATAAGTGCAACATTTACTTTTCTTCCAACCCCCCTGCTTCACTACAAGCACCTTAATTACTCAAACACACCTGCATATGTCTTTATATTAAACACCTGTCAGTTCGAGCGTATGCTCTGGGCTTGCCCGTTGTTGGAACCTGCCCATCAGAAACTCTTACTGTTCAGACCTGCATTCACGCTTCACCATAAAGCACTTTGATTACTCAATCACACATGCATATGTCTTTATATTAAGCACCTGTCAGTTCGAGCGTATGCTCTGGGCTTGCCCGTTGTTGGAACCTGCCCATCAGAAACTCTTACTGTTCAGACCCGCATTCATGCATCATGTCATTCATGAGAATATACGAGGATTAAATTAGACTTTCAAGTATTCGATCGATTCTGTGAAGTAGAGACCGTACTTCGGTACGGGCAGTGTGTGGGGTGCTTAACCTCTTCCCACCCTGTAACCGTGATCCCTTACCTTGAATCTCTGACCGCAGATCAACAGGAGTCATTTTAGAGGAAGGAATCTTCGGATTCCCTTCTCTAACGTTTCTACGGGGTCTAGCCGACTGTAGATTCGAAGTAACTGGCTAGTGGCGACTCTGGTCTTATATAAACTCATTTAAACATATCCAGCTTAACACGACAACCAAACAAAGCCCTCGAGAACGAGGCAAGCCAGTGGCACAAACGGCGATTTCGCACTCACGCACCTCTCCTTCTTCTTCTTCTTCTTCCGAAGGGAAAGGGAGGACGACGTCGTGTGGGAGCGCGGAGAAATCGGCGAGGGTCCACAGAATGACGACTCTGCTGGGGATGAGCTAGTCCCACTAGTTGTGATCCGACTTGAAAAACAGAATCCTTCCCGTACTTGAAAGTCACTAATCCTCATACAATCTCATCTGCATAGCATTCTACCCAAAACCCAAAACAAACAAAAAAATAGAAAAATTCCAAAAAAGAAAAAAAATTAGAAAATCCCAAAACCCAAAAAGAGTAGAGTACAGTCCTCACCATTGCGCCTCCTCGGGCTCAACGTACGCGGAGACAACTTCCCTTCCGCAGCATAATCCGCACTCGGGCTCAGCAAGCCATGTCCGACCACGAAGAAGAAACTCATCACTTCCCTGCTCTCGAAATGACCGAAGCGCAACCTCCAGCGCAACAGCCCGTTGACAATACGCCAATCATACAAGAATTGGCACAAGGAATGAGAGCAATGCAAGAAATGCTCTTGCAATTCATGCAAGCACAAACCACCGCAGCAGCCAACAATCAGGTTGGCCCAGTTCAGCAAGCTCAGCAGCCATGCCGGGTCCTCCCGGCCTCCAGTTCAAATCAAGCACAACCATCGGAGTCTGCCCAAGACTACCGACAGCAGCCATCTCAGCCCTTCGCTATGGGGCATCCTTCTCAATATCTTCCTGCGACGACAAGGCCATCTCAGAGCACTTCCGTTGCAGGAACATCTAGTCAGCTTCCAGTCAATCTTGCAAACAACAATCTCAGTAGATCTCAGCATGTCCCCGCCGATGGGACACCTTTTCAATTCCAGCACATCCCCGCCGATGGGATTTCAATTCAATTTCCAGCAACAGGGACAGCACTGGCGAATGCCCACAATGGGGGTCAGTGTCAAGCCCACATCAGTCAGCGGACAGTGGCGAATACCCAACAAGGGGGTCACTTCCCAGCATCTCAGCCTCCTGCAAACAGGAGCACTTTTCAATTCCAGCACATCCCCGCCGATGGGATCCCAGTTAATTTTCAGCAATCTTCAATTCAGCAAAATCCAGTTAATTTCCAGCAATCTTCAATTCAGCAAAATCCAGTTAATTTCCAGCAATCTTCAATTCAGCAAAATCCAGTTAATTTCCAGCAAGTTCCAGTTCAACCTTCAGTACAGTCTCCAGTTCAGTTACCATCATTTCAAGCACAAGTTCATCAGAATCTAGTTCAGTCATCAAATCAATTTCAGCAACCCGCGGTTGCTTTTCAGCAAGCCCATAGGGTCGAAGACATCGACCACTATGCCGAAGAAGAACGTGCCTTACTCCAGGAGGCACCAGTCGCCCGAACAGATCACTCAGGACTGGACGAGTTGCGGGAGCAGTTCCAGATCTTGCAAAATCAGCTTCAGCGACAGCAAGGAATCGACTTACCTTCGACCAAGTTCAGAGACTTGTGTCCTTTCCCAGATGCTCGGGTACCTCAAAACTTTGAGGTTCCAAAGTTCAAAAGATACGACGGTAGCGGTTGTCCCACAGCACATCTCAAGGCCTTCTGTGGAGAGCTGAGTGCAATCTCAGGAAACGAAGGGGCCCTCATTCGATTGTTCCAAAAATCTCTGAAGGGCGATGCCCTAGATTGGTACACTTCATTAGACTGCCACCGCATCAGAACATGGGAACAGCTCTCCCAGGCTTTCGTCGACAGATTCGCATATAATCTCAACATGGCACCCAGAAGAGCCGACCTCGCAGCACTCAGGCAAAGGAGTGATGAAACACTATCAGCTTATGTGGGACGTTGGCGAGCTATGGCAGCCAGAATGCGGACACCCATCGACGATGAAGAACAAATCTCCATGATTGTTCATTCAACATACCCAGGCATATCCGGGTATCTCATCTCGCATCCATATGCGAATTTCTCACAATTGATCCGTGCTGGAGAGCAAGTTGAAGCAGGAATCCGGGCCGGGACGATCTCCCCATGGCCTCATCAAGCCACTCCAGTCAAGAGGAACAGAGTGGAAGGAAGACCTATCGGGCACGGGAATGGAAACCGCAATGGTTCTCCTCCCCGCCCAACAGAGGTAAACAACATCAACACCGCTGCTCAAGGAAATCAACGTGCTCCCCCACAAGGACGTCAACAGTATCAGCAGAATCAAGTTCAGCATCAGCCTCAGCGATATCAGCCACAACCGAATCCTCAGCCACAGCCACCTCGACAACAGCAGCAGTTCAGGGGAAATGGCCAATACTCATACCAGAACAGGCAGAATTACAGGGAGTTCAGGAAGTTCACTCCACTCAGTCAACCACTTAGTCAAATCATGACTACGCTGGTACAAAAGCAGTTACTCACTCTGATGACACCTAGGCCTCCGCCTCATCCTCTGCCTCCAAATTACCGAGAAAATGAGTACTGTGCCTACCATCAAGGGCGTGGCCACGCCACTGATCGATGCTATACTTTGAAAAATGCCATACAAGACCTGATTGATGACCGCAAGATCGTCATCTCGGTCCCTGGAACTTCTCCAGCAGCTTCCACCAACATCCTTCAGAATCCTCTGCCTCAGCATCCAACGGACCCCAGTTCGTCTCGTGGCCCTGCAGTCAATAGTATAGAAGAAGGGGACCATATCGATTGCTTCTTCTCCCCTATTCAGTCCATTCATGCCTACACTTATGAGCCAACAAATCCTCCTCCAGTCTTGCAAGGGGCAAGTCCCTTTCTTCCTTCAATCTCCGAGCCAGTAGTGCTTGAAGGAGCACCTCCATATGATATACCAGTTGTTCAAGGGGCACCTTACAACCATTCAAGCTGGGAACCAGTCGTCCTGGAAGGAGCACCATCATACATTGAGCCCACATACGAACCTGTCATCTTGCAAGGGGCAACTCCAGAACAATCCAATCCGCAATGGAAGGATTATACTCATCAGCAGCAAGAGCCCGTTGTCTTGGAAGGATCTCTTCCAGTCAAGCCTGTCATATTGCAAGGGGCAAGTCCCGGAGGCATATCAATCACGCTACGGCAGCTCGGACGAATAGAGAAACCTCCTGCCATATCAAGAGGACCAGTATTCATTCCATGGGAGCCTCCTGCCCCAGGAACAGTCAAGCCAGGACCACGACCTTATGTGGTCTATGAAGACAAGCCTCGATACTACCCCTTCAGCACAGGCAACAATGTAGTTCTCAAGGCAAAAGCTCTATACGAGGAAGATCTGGTACCCACACCAGCACCGTTGCAAGAACCAGTGGTCCTAGAAGGCAAAAGGGAGGAAAACTACAAAGAGGTTCCATGGCACTATCCAGAATGTGCGGAAGTGGGAAACATGAATCCCAACGGGCGTTGCACCCGAAGAGATAATCAAAACAGAGGAGATCCCAAAGGCGTCCTCTCAGGCCTCGGCAGCAAAAATGAAGCCGCATACGACGTAGCAACTCAGCTCAAGTCAATCCCTGCACAAATCTCAGTATGGGAGCTACTCTGCACATCTCGCATACACCGAGAAATGTTTGCCAAGACCTTGAATGATGCTCATGTCTCCTCCGATACGGCACCAGAGATGATTGCATTGATGATTGGACAGCTACTGGCTCCGCGCGCCATCACCTTCACCGATAATGAGTTGCCACCAGAGGGACGAGATCATGGGCGATCCCTCAACATAGCCTTACGATACAAAGACCTCTGTGTTCCGCTGGTCCTTATCGATAATGGCTCAAGCTTAAATGTCTGCCCACTCAAGACCGCGGAACGCCTGGGAATCAGTCCTTCTTCATTCCGACCCAGCACCATATGCGTCAGAGCGTTTGACAACACCCGCCGATCAGTGGAAGGAGAGGTCGACATAGAGGTACAGATAGGTCCAGAAGTTTCTACCATCACATTCCAAATCCTGGATATATCAGCCTCTTTCAACATGCTGCTCGGACGACCGTGGCTGCACAAGGTTGGAGCTGTGCCATCAACCCTGCATCAACGAGTGAAGTATATCTGTGGAAATCAAGTGATCTCTATCCACGCAGAGAAGGAGCTCATCATTCCTTCTAATGCTGCTGCCACTGAACCAGACATCCCGGTCATCGATATCCAGCACTCGGAAGAAGACATCCCGTTTCACAGTTTCGAATTCGAGACTGTGAACTCTATCGCCAATCCAGAACCGATAAGGGTGGACCGTGTCTTTTCACCGGCAGAGCGTCTGAGCCTCAAATACCGAATGAAGAATCACTTCAAGTCCAGAAAGGTATCGCTAGTATATAACCAACGCAAGTGGGGACTCGGATACAGGGCAACCTTCATGGACAAGAGAAGGAAGAAATTTCGGTGCTCACCCATCCAATTCGTCAAGCCAGGAGAACCTTGCAAAGATCCAGGAGGGAATCAACCGACTGCACTACACAAAGGCCTCCCGATGAGCCTAGTTTGGGCCACGTGGCCCCCCATTCGATGGGATCAGATTCTCGAACCATCTAAGCCTCCAGAAGAAGAAGAAAATGATAAAGACGAAGAAGGAAGACAAATACAGCAGCTTCAGGACCAGGTTACTCTGACACCTGCTCCCAACCAAGGGCACAACTTGCCCACTTCAATCAACCAGGGGCACAACCTGCCCACTTCAATCAGCAAGGGGCACGACTCGCCCATCTCATCACCAATTAGCAAGGGGCACGACTTGCCCATCTCTGCAAAGTCAACATCATCAATCATCAGCCAGGGGCAGAAGCAGCCCATCCATTGGACTAAGAAAGGGAAGTGGCCAGCCCTAGATTGGTCTGATGTCCAGGTTCCAAACTTGTGTCTAGCTGTGGAACCAGACGAACTGCAATGCGAGGTAAGTGATCCGGGAGGGACTGAGTACGACTCAGATCCCGAACCCGACCAGCAAGAAATCATGGTCATTGGGCCAGACCATGATTCTTCGCCCAAATCATCAACCCCCACCTCTCCAGGGGAGGAAGTGTGGGGTCCTGAATGGTCATCCGTTCCCCTCACTTTTGAATCAGCCAAAGAGCTATCTGAGGGCTCTGGCTTCCAAAAAAAAATGCCTGTTTAAGCAGCGACCGGAACTTTGGAACAAGTTGGGCTCAATCATGGTCTGCAATGCCCGCTTGTTCAAAGTCCCGTGAATTTCAAAAAACCAAAAAAATCAAAAACTTTCAAAAACCAAAAACATCTATCATTTCAATTTCAGAAAAATCTCAAAAACCAAAAAATATTTCTTTTCCTGCATTCAATAGTGTGCCAAGTTCGTCTAAAGAGTCGCATGAGTTTGAAGTCGAATCATATGATTTCGACATCGAATTAGACTTCGAACTCATGGGTCTGGACGAAGCTCGGGACGAGGGAGATGATGATCCGGCTCCCGAACTTGAGGATCTTCTCAAAAAGTTCGAATCTAAAGCCAATGTTGTAGCCGATGATTTCGAGATAGTAAACTTGGGGACGCCTGAGATCCCTAGGGAAGTACGCATTGGAAAATCGTTGCCACCTGAGATGAAACAGAAAATGATAGAGTTCCTAGCTCCAAGATTGTCCAACTTCGCGTTCTCATATGAAGACATGCCGGGGCTCGATGAAGAGCTCGTTGTACACCATCTGCCAACCAAGGCAGATATGAAGCCCGTGAAGCAAAAACTCCGAAGAATGAAGCCAGAATGGGCTCTGAAAGTCCGAGATGAAGTCATCAAGCAGTACAACGCGGGATTCTTGGTAGTCTCCAACTACCCTGAATGGCTCGCCAACATCGTACCAGTACCGAAGAAGGACGGCAAGGTTCGAATGTGCATCGACTTCCGAGATCTCAACAAAGCCAGTCCAAAAGATGACTTTCCTTTGCCACATATCGACACTCTGGTCGACAACACTGCTGGATACAAGATCTTCTCATTCATGGACGGGTTCTCAGGTTACAATCAGATCAAGATGGCCGTCGAAGATCGTGAGAAGACATCGTTCATCACTCCCTGGGGAACCTTCTGTTACAGGGTAATGCCGTTCGGTCTGAAGAACGCAGGAGCAACATATCAGCGAGCAATGACAGCACTATTCCACGACATGATGAACAAAGAGCTCGAAGTATATGTGGACGACATGATCGTCAAATCTCGCACAATTGAAGGACACTTTGAAGATCTGAAGAAGTTATTCAACAGATTAGAAAAGTACAAGCTTCGCCTCAACCCTCAGAAATGTGTCTTCGGTGCAATGGGAGGTAAGCTCCTCGGCTTTATGGTGAGTGAGGATGGCATCAGGGTCGACGAGACCAAAACCAGAGCAATCATCGAGATGCCCCCTCCTAGAACAGAGAAAGAAATTCGTGGCTTCCTCGGCAGAATTCAATACATCAGTCGCTTCATCACACAGCTCACACCTATCTGTGAGCCCATATTCAAGCTCCTTCGGAAGAACGTCCCAAAAGAATGGAATGATGATTGCCAAGTCGCCTTCGACCGCATCAAGAAGTATCTCATGAATCCTCCAGTCCTAGTGCCGCCCACTCCTGGACGACCACTATTGTTATACATCTCGGTAGCAGCAGAAGCCATTGGCTGTGTCCTCGGCCAACACGACGAGACCGGGAAGAAGGAACAAGCAATATACTATTTGAGTCGAAAGTTCACCGACTACGAGACCAGGTATTCCCCGATCGAGAAGACTTGCCTCGCCCTAGTCTGGGCAACTCAGCGACTCCGTCAATACATGGTTGCATTCCCTATTCTCCTTCTCGCTCACATGGATCCGCTCAAGTACCTGTTCGAGAAACCGGCACTCACTGGAAGGATAGCTAAATGGCAGCTACTCTTGTCTGAGTTCGACATCACCTATGTCACTCAAAAGGCAATCAAGGGACAGGCCCTCGCCGATCATCTTGCGGCTCACTCTCTCCTGGACTATCAGCCGCTCAGGACATTCTTCCCTGATGAAGATCTCTTGCTCATTGAAGAGGAAGAAAAGAAGAAAAAAGATGAATGGACGTTATTCTTCGACGGCGCAGCAAATTCTAAAGGGAGTGGTATTGGAGCAATCCTCTACTCTCCAGATGATGTCCCTATTCCTATCTCGAGGCGCATCGCATTCGAGTGCACCAACAACATGGCAGAGTACGAAGCATGCATCGCTGGCTTAAGGGAAGCCATAATCTTGGGCGTCAAGAAGCTACGAGTATTTGGAGACTCACAGCTTATCATCAATCAGACCAATGGCGAATGGAAGACCAGAGACGAGAAGTTGATACCATATCATGTGTATCTTGACAATCTGATCGAAGAATTCAAAGAAATCACCTTCTCATACATGCCCAGAGCCAAGAACCAGTTTGCAGATGCTCTCGCCACCCTCGCATCAATGCTCGAGATCCCAAAAGGAGCTTCAGAATGGGAGCTCACAGTCGAAATTCAAGAAGAGCCTGCTTTTTGCCTGCAAATAGAAGAAGCCGAAGCTGTCCCTGACAAACCCTGGTATGCCGACATCAAGCAATATCTCGAAACCCAGGAGTATCCAGAATCAGCAACAGCAACAGATCGCCGAACCATTCAGCGTTTGGCCGGCCAATTCACCATCAGTGGCGAAGTTCTTTACAAGCGATCCTATAATCACATCCTCCTCCGATGCGTCGATGAAACAGAAGCTGCAAAGATCATGAAAGAAATACACGAAGGAATCTGTGGCCCACACATGAATGGGCACATGATGGCAAAGAAGATTCTACGACTCGGCTACTACTGGCTCACCATGGAGACGGACTGTTGCAAGCACGTCAGAAAATGCTTCAAGTGTCAGGAGCATGCGAATCAAATCCATGCCCCATCATCAGAGTTATACAACCTGACCACCCCCTGGCCCTTCTCCATGTGGGGACTCGACATCATAGGCAAAATCAGTCCCAAAGCATCAAATGGTCACGAATACATACTTGTGGCAGTCGACTACTTCACCAAGTGGGTAGAGGCAGCCTCCTACACCACGATTGCAGCATCTCAAGTGATCAAATTCATGAAGAATAACATCATATGCCGGTATGGAATCCCTAATGCCATCATCACAGATAATGGGACCCCGTTCGTCAACAAGAAGATGGATGACTTCCTCAGCAAGTTCAAGATCCAACGTCATCGATCAAGCCCCTACCGTCCCCAGATGAATGGTGGGGTAGAAGCCGCAAACAAGACAATCATCAGGATACTCGAGAAGATGGTCGTGACCTATCGAGATTGGTCAGATATGCTCCCATATGCACTTTGGGCCTATCGAACGTCTGTACGGTCTGCTACGGGCGTTACTCCTTTCGAGCTTACTTATGGAATGGAAGCAGTTCTACCAGTCGAAGTGGAAATACCATCACTTCGGGTGTTATTAGAAAGCGAAATTGAAGAAGGAGAATGGCAACGGGCCAGATTCGATCAGTTGCAGCTAGCAGATGAAAAACGCATGCGTGCACTAAGTCATTCACAGTGCTATCAGAAAAGGATCGCTCGGGCTTACAACAAGAGAGTCCGAAAAAGGAGCTTCAAGGTAGGCGACATGGTCATGAAGAAGATTCTACCGTCGCACCTTCCGGACCCCAGAGGAAAGTTCAAACCCTCGTGGGACGGGCCACTGATCATCAGAGAAGTACTTCCTGGAGGCGCCCTCAGACTCACCAGCATGAGAGGGGTGGATCTTCCTGAGCCAACCAACGCCGACAACGTGAAAATCTTTCACGGGTAAGTCATTCTGACCTTATCAAAGGTTACTTTAATAGAGCTGAAGTCAAGGGGTCAAAGCTAAGATCTCTGAGAAATCATTCCCGTCCACCAACAAGTGTTTCAAATAAGGGGACTCCAAAAGAGAAAAATACAAAAAAAAAGGGGGGGGATTCAAAAAGGGACAAAAAAAAAGGAGAGAGAAAAAGAATACAAAAGAAAAAGAAAAAGAAAAGAAAAGAAGAAAAGAGAAAGAAAAAGGGAAGCCAAAGCAAAGCACCCAAGAAAAAATCAACCCAAGAAGAAACACAGTCATCCATCCATCCATCTCAGAGGGGTCTTTAGCAAAGACCGACAGCTCTATTATCGTAACTCAGGATAAGGGCTGAAAGACTGCCATCGGCCGGCAACGACGGATTCCCGACCTCTAGCCGCCGCAGTTATCCAGAGATCCAGAAAGAAAAGAAAAAAAAAAAGAAAAAAGAAAATGTGTGCCTAAACAAAGAGGGCGGAGTGAAAACCCGAAAGGGCGCTCCGAGTAAAAACAGTGGGCATACAGCGGACTTGGTGAAAACCTGAAAGGGCGCCAAGGGTAAAAACAGCACAGCTGCCAAGGGGCAGGCAAGATCAAATACCCGGGACGTGGTGAAAACCCGAAAGGGCGCCACGGGCAAAAATGACGGGAAAAAGCCGGCTGTGGTGAAAACTCGAAAGAGCGCTGCAGGAAAAAATGGCTCAAATAAAAAAAAAAGAGAAGAAAAAAAAATAAAAGTGCAGGTACCAAGAAATCAGACAGTCCAGATCGGTTCAAGCAGTAAAAGTACAAGAACAAGAGGAAGTACAGTCAGGAGCAAAGAACTCTACAAACTCTGACAATCTCAGGAAGCAAGAGTTTCCATTGCCTACATCTCTAGGGAACCAAAGGATCAAGCAAGTCGAATCTCGAGACATCGGTCAAATCATTGACCGAGCCCCAGTTCTGATTCCTATATCCTGACACAAAATCCAGACACACTCACAAGACAACTCATGGCACAGTAGATTTTCAAACACTTCTCTCTTTTTTAATTAAATGTATCATATTTCTTTTACATATAACATATCACCTTTTTCAAAAAAAATACAAAAATGCATCATCATCAATCATATATGCAAAAAAAGAATGTGCAGGTGGCCAACACAATCAATCTCTACCCTCCTCCTCGGCCACATCAGGTGAGTCCTCTGACTCATAAAAAGATAGTCTCGCTCTCAACCTGCTCACCTCCATACGCAGGTAATGCACCTCATCGCGCTCAAGGGTACGGATCGCTGTCTCCTCATCAGACAACCTCCGATCGGCAGCCAATCTCCTCGACATCATCTCACAATGATACCGAAGTGCAGAGATCTCAGACAGCAGATGGCCATGAGTGGCCAAAAGGAAGCCAGGATCGATAAACGGGCGCTCCTCAAAAGGTTCATATGAACCAGATGAAGAGCCAGCATCTCCAAGAATATCCTGCTCATCCTCATCAGCAGTCTGGTGCCAACAAGGGATACGTCGATACAAAGACTGCTCAGCAACCCAGTACTGATATGGGGCGGTCGCCATCGGAAAAGTCCGCAGCTCAAATCCCAACAAATCAGCTGTCAAATAACTCGCCCAAGAACAATCAATCCGGGTCCTAAAGTCAGAGGATCTGGATGGAAGTGCTCGACGCCCGATACCCATGAAAGCGAAATGAGGAACATCCTGCTCATACCCAAACTGCCGCAGGAACCGGATGGGATGGTAAGAAAAGTAGGATCGAAAGCCTACCAACATCAGAGGATGGCGGTGTGCATCGCAAAGCACTGGAGGAAGTGAAAGCCAAGATGACTCCCAACGAACGTTCCAGTCACGAAGTTCAGCAAACATCCTGCGATACAAGGGCTCGCTCATCCTAGCCGTATGCGGAAGGAACTCGATGATATAACGCATAATGTCAGAGCTAGGGATGCCAGGAAGAGGTACAGGAACGGTCAGAGAAAGACGCTCCCATAGCCATACCTGGTCACAGAAAGTAAAAGAAGTTCAGCTAGAGCAAAATAATTCCTAGCAAAGCAAGAAGAAAAAAAGGTGCAGAAAAGATACCTGAAGGAAAGCACAACAGCCGCGAAGGACACGAGTGCGGCCTAGGGCACAGTCGGTCAGCCCATCAAATAGCTCGGCCAAGATGAGAGAAATGATCCCCTGCCGACGGACAGCTCGGCTCATCACCTCAAAAAGCAAAGGAGTCTGGGACCTGCGCCATCCCGAGAACAGCACCTCAGCAATCAAACAGAACATCAGTGCGTTCCGAGCAAAGGTGGAACCGGCCGTGCCCTGAGGACCCGAAAAAAGATCATACAGCAAGTCCAAAGAGAACACTACAGCATCCTGGCCACTAGCTGCAGGTCGAACAAGATAAGGGATCCCAAACCAGTTCTGCGGTGTAGCAGTCTTCGGCGATGTCTTCGGCGAAAAGTACTGAGTATAATCCAAGGGTAAGCCTGTCAAGCGTGCAAGCTCCTCCAAAGAAGGCCCCATCTCCATATCATTGAACGCAAACAAGTTCAACGAAGGGACCCAGTCAATCAAGGCAGCTCCGAGCATCCTCCAGTCAATGTCAACTCTAGCCATATGAATCAGACTGCCAAAGCCATAAAACTCCAAATCTCGAATCTCATAAGCTGACAAGCTATCAAGCCAAGCAAGCAGTCGTGGCGAGCAAGAAGAACGAGGAAGCAACTGACAAGTCCTCACCGGTATCCCCTCCAGCACAAAAGGCCCAGAAATCGAGGACAACTCATCAAGGATCGGAAGGTCAACGGGCGAAGGAGAAGGAAAAGCCGGAACCTCTACAGACTCGACAGCCCCTGACCTGCCCTCAGTAACGGCTATGTCTGATATAGCCGCATCACTATCTGAAACTGTCATAACCTCAGCCGCATGGGAAGACTCGCCCACCTCATGAACAGAGTGCGCAAAAGACCGACGATCAGGAGAAAGACGATACTCCCCATCAAAAGGGCTATCAGTGAAGATCACGCCGCACATCGAGGCACCCTGGCTAATCTGACCGTCAAAGAATACATCTGAACCATCCAAAAGGGTCCCGGCTACCCCGATCGAAGAATCAGCGGCCAGATCCGGACCTGCGGCCCTCTCCAGAGGGAAATCATGAATCCAATCATCATCCCGGCCGATCGAAGGGATCATCGAGGCATCCACACCGTCCATCATCAAGGGGACATCATCAATAATCACATCAAGTCCACCCAAAGAAGTATACCGCACATCCTGGCCCTCATCCAGAGCATCCAAACCGTCAAAGGTACCATCTGAGCCATCCATACCATCCAGACATGAGATCAGCCCATCTATGTCCATCATGGTCCCATCACCACCGTCCATCACATCATCCATGGGGCCCACACTCAAGGGATGCATAACCTCACCTATGTCCCATCCCATCATCCCATCTATACCATCCATTCCTCCCATGATGAAGGTCCCATTCAAATCTGAAAATCCAGCCATCCCACCATTAATGGGGCCATTCAAAGCTTCATCAACCACCATCCCTAACCCCTCATCAATGCCCCCATTTAATGCTCTATCTCCACCATCAATCAAAGATACCTCATCATCTTTAAAGCCCTCATCGATTGCTGAAATACGGGACCCACCAATCTCTCCCACAAGGGCCCCCAAGCCATCATCAATGGCTGCCCAACAAAAGATCAAGAAAGAAAAAGACAAAAAGAGAAGGAAAGAGGGGACAAAGTGTAGATTCATGGCTGGAATCGAACGGTCCAGTACAGGGAATGTGGGGACAGCAGCAACAGACAGCAGAAGATGTCCGAACCAGAGCCAGCCCAGGCCGCTCAAGAGGCGAGCCTTGGGCGGCCTGCCCTGGGCCGCCCGTACGGACGCGGTTCCCCTCTCTCCGCGGGATTGGCTCCAGGGCTTTTGGTAGGTGAGGCTGACAGTCCACGTCAGCAGATGGCGCTCCGTGGGCCGCCCAAGGCTCCGGTCCACTCCAAATTTCAACTGAAGATGATCAAGATCATACAAAAGGTGCCCCACTGGTCCAATCACGAAGCAATGTGACTGGAATAGGGCTGATCAAGCCAAAGAGAAGGAAAGGTGATCAAGTGGGGGCCACAAGCAATCCAAGCCATTCAAAAACTAGATCATCACGATCTAAACCATTGAAGAACCTACATGAGCCATGAAACAACAAGATCAAAGGTTGATCATCACAAGAAGGGCCAGAATCCAAGATCTAATCATCAAGTGGGCCCACAAAGCCAAATCAAGCGATCAGAGACGTTCAAGCCATCATCCACGCCATGAGAAGCATTCCTAACCTCACAAATCATCAAAAGAAGTGCCCCAAAGTAAAGCTAAGGTCTCAAGTGGGCCCATAGGGCCAAATCCATCAATCTGAACCATTCAAGGGCCAAATCATCAAGATCCAAACCATTGGGAAGCTTACACAAGTCATGGAGTGGCGAGATCAAAAGACCAATCATCAAAAGAAGGGCTAAAATCCAAGATCCAATCATCAAGTGGGCCCACAAGGCCTAATCAAGCAATCTGAACCATTCAAGTCATCACCCATGCAGCTAAGCAGTCTCAAATCATGAAGGAATGAGTCAAGAGTCAAAGCATCCAGACATCACCAAGGAATTTGAGAGAAATCAAAGCCTTATATTCATCCAAAAGAGCTTGATACAAAAGGGGACAAAAACAAAAGTACAAGGCCATATAAAGCAGAGCCAGCTACAAGTCACCAACATAATCATCATCGCCCCTCCTCGCGTCCCGCTCCCGACGATAAAGATCCATCAAAGGAGCAGTCACTGAACCTCCAGCATACCTGCGACGGCCCCCTGGAACGTAAAGCGAAGGAAGCAAAGGCCCCTGGCCAAATAGCAGATACCACTCGTCATAATCACGATCCGGGATCGTGAAACGGAAGCCAGGCTGGCCCACCAGAGCCTCAACTCTCTCATCAGCTGGCATCCGAGCAGCTGGAGGAGGTGCAGAACAGGGGACCCGAGCCACCCCAGTGACTTGCCGAAGCAATCTCTCTCCCAAGTACCATTGGAAGGACTCAGCGTCAGAAAGCATAATGCGGAGACATGAAGCATCGTATGCCTCCACGCGCTGGGGTGTGTAGTAGAGAGGGAAACTAGCGTACGGCATCCGGGCAAACTGCAGCAGAAGAGGTTACCACGGTCAGTTACAAGTACAGTACAAGGACAAAGACAAGCAAGATACTTACGTCCTCAACGGTCAGCCCGTCTATATCAGCACGCCAATTGTCCCCGGGAACTCGGGAGTTCCGCTGACGATTCTGCTGATGCCAGTACATGTGGCGATACTGAGCGGGTTCAATGTCATCTCGCATCCTCGGCGCAAGATGCGGAAAATGGTCATAAAAGCAAGTCTGGATGAAAGTACATTTAATGATCAGAGAGAGAAAGGAGGCAAATGGCTCCAAGGAGGATGAAAGAAGAGGTACCTCAACGACAGGCCAGAAGCCTGTGAAGGACCGGCTATGCCGACAGGTCTTGTCCAGACCTTGAAAGAGACGGGTCAGGATGGCCCCATTCCAGTTATAGGGGTGATGAAGATCCTCGACTAAACGAAGAAATTTAGGATCAACTCTCTCATTCGCATGGCAAAAAAGAAAGGATCCAAAAGCATAAGTGATCATGGCCCGCGCCTTGTGGCGGGCCTCTCGCTCAGTGGTAGGGACGACGGAAGCGAAATTGTTGTAAAACCATCGCATCTTCACTTGATGGCCTTGGAATTCACCCTCAGGAGGGACGTCACCGACAAGCCGTAGCCAATCAGTGGAAGAGAGGGGAGCTAGAGAGCTCACTTGAGGGACAATTGCCCCATGAAACGGGAAGCCTATCTGCATGTAAATATCCAAAGGGGTTATTCCCCATTCTCCACAAGGAAGCTGGAAGGTGTGGGTCTCATCCCGCCACCTCTCACAAAGGGCCGCAAGCATCATGCGGTTGGCGTCGTTGTTATGGAAGCGTAGGGTGAGGAGGCCAGCAAAAGGAGTACCATCTAGTACTCGCTCAAGCAAGGGCTGTGGCTCCTTCATCCAATTGTCCCAGCGATCCCTGGTACCTCGACCCTTGATAGCAGGAAGAGGTTGATGCTCCATAGCTAGGGAACACATGTGGTCCCCTCGGCGGACAATGAAAGCAGGATCATCCTCGTCAACCACTTGGTGGCCCCTAGTACCATCCGCCATGGAATCCTACAAGCTTGGCAAGGTAAGTCCCTATCCTTTACCCATTAAAATCCAAATTCTCATCCAAGAAACCCATGGGATTGGACTCACATTCAAATGCAAAATCTAAAGTCCAACTCCATGTGTCACTTAGGATATGTGTTGGGCCCATTGGAAAAAGTAAGGCCTGCCTTAAAGAAGGTGGCATGGCATGCCTCAGGTAAGAAAAGTCCATCATCCAAGGACACATTTTGGACAACAAATGCACTCAAGTGCCATGAAATCAACTAAGGATGAGAGTCCTACTGCACATAAGAAGTTCCTCTTCAAAGTCCACATGTGGCCAAGGATTGACTCACTTTTATGCCAAGGTCATGATTCTCACTTAGGATGTCTCCATCTTTTTACACATATGCATGGACAAGTGGGGAATAGAAAAGAAACGGGTCCCCAAGAGCAACCCAAATGCCTCATCTCAATGGATTGAAGAGAGCACATAGCCCACTTGAAGAACATGAGGACCCATTCATGGGTTAACCATGGGCAACCTTATGTGCCTCATCTTGATGAAAATTTTGACCACGAAAATGCAACAAGGAGGTCTACCCACAAACGTATGAATCAAAGAAGCCAAGGGTAGAAAGTCGATGCACATAGCCCACATGAAGAATCAAAGTTGAAAATGCCCATGAAAAGGCAAGTTTGGGCAACTTATGTGCACCAACTTTTTCACCAAAAGGGAGACCATTTGAGCACAAAAGAGCATGGCTTGATGAGTCACCCAACCATCATGAAAATGGATAAGAATGGTACACATAGCCCACTTGAATATCAAAATCCAAAATGTCCCAAGGCATGGGACAAAAATGGGCAACCTATGGGTATCATTCTTTCCCACAAATGGAAAGAAAAACCACTCATACTTGAGAATGATAGTGGATGACCCACCAAGTCCCCAAAGAAAACATCAAGGACCCATGGTTGTATGGGTAGCTCACTTGAGAATCATCCATTTGAGGTTGATAACATCTAAGGGAAACTCTTGAAAACCACAATCCTACCACAAAGAAAACCATTTGAACTTAGTAAGATTGTGGGAACAACTCACTCATGGGACTTGTAGATGGTCAAGTAGCTCAAGTCCTCCATCCATTAAAGAAAAGAGCATGAAAATAAAAAATCCACATGGACAAAGTGTAGTGGGGCACACATGGTTCGAAGAAGTGCCCAAGTTTCAATGAAGGCCCAAAAGCCCATCCACATGAAAAACTTCAAGGAACCCACCACACTTTGTACAAGGATGTACATCATAATCAAGAAATAGTGGAAGACTTGGGCTACTTGTCCATATAAGCCCACCTAGGAAAACTAGCCCACTTGAGATCCAAAATGAAGAATGGGCTAGCCACCTTGATCCATACACATGTAAGGAAAGATGGGGTCACCCAAAGTGAGCCCCAGGAGCCCAAAACTTGAGATGGGCCCTACCATGCCCATGGGTCCAAATCTTGAAAAGAAGAGGGAAAAGAAAGGATAATTCCAAAGGAAAAATGACAAAGGCAAGAAAGCATGAGGGAGCCCAAAATGAAGCATTGGGCCCATCAAATACACCAAGGACCATGACTTCACTTTGAGCCCATTTGATACACATGAGAAGAGGCCCAACTCCCATGAAAAAGATAGAGTATTTTGCCATGCACACTTGATGACATGGCAAAGTTACTCTTTACATGCACATGGAGGGAGTGTGAAAAAGAAAAAAAATGAGGAAGTGGAGAGCTTGCAATGTCCTTCTCCATGCACCACCTTTGAAAGACTTGAGATCTAAGAAAAGGTCAAGAATGCTTGGGCCCACCTTCACACCCCTTTGAATAGCTACATGAAAAAGGAAAAGGATCATGAGAAGAGACAATGAAGATGGAAAAGGACAAGAAAGAGAAAGGAAGTGGTCCATACCTTTACCACTCACCAAAGAAGGACCACCTTGCTGTCCCAAGATTTCTCTAAGGCCCACCACTTGAAAAGAGCAAAGGATCACCAAAGAAGAGAGAGGAAACTTGAAGAAAAAAAGAGTATGAGAGAGAGAAGAGAGAGATTGCACGTTTGAGGGGGGGAGGGTGCCCCATGTTATATAGAAAAGGGGAAGGCACCCTTTTACCCAGCCCCCTGAAGAGACCAGGAGGCAGAGACCGGGCGGGCGGCCCATGGGAGGCCGTCCTAGCCTCCACCTACTTGAAACGACCTCCCTCTCCCTCTCCTTGGGAAGAACTCCTCCTTGGGAAGGGTGGTTGCAAGTGAATCTTGTACCTCCATGTAAGAATGAAGTGATGGAAGAGAATGGTGAGAAAAAAGAGGAAATCTCACCAAAATCTCATCTCATGAGAAATGGGTGAGAAATTGGGTGGATGATGTGGAAAAGTTCCATGGAATTTCTAAGAAAAAGAAAGGAAAATTTGACTTGGTCAAACAATGATCTCAACCATCCAAAGGCATGACCAGATGATCCAAACCATTCCAAGAGGAATCCCAAGAATCTCCGCCCTTGATTACTGTTCACATGTACAAGTCGGGTCCGAAGACCTTAAACTACGTCGGGATCAACATCCCGAGAGATTTTCAATAAAAGCCGGCGTCGGTCTTGTTTGCTCACATCAAGATCAATGACTCCGGACATTTTCAAAAATCATAAAAATATATTACTAGCCCCGCTTTTAAAGTTTTGGTCCGAAGACCTTAAACTACGTCGGGATCAAGATCCCGAGGGATTGTCAATAAAACCGGCATCAGTCTTCTTCAAGATCTGGTGGCTCCGGACATTTTCAGAAAACCAAAAAAATATATACATCACTTGTACAGTTTCATGGTCCGAAGACCTTAAACTACGTCGGGATCAAGATCCCGAGGGATTTTTAATAAAAATGGGTATCGATCTCGACCATCAAAATCAGAATCGATGACCCAGAATTTTTTTCAAAAAAAAGAAAACAAGAAAATGTCTTTCCTCTTTTAAAGTTTTGGGTCCGAAGATCTTAAACTACGTCGGGATCAACGTCCCGAGAGATTTTTAATAAAAACCAACATCGATCCCAGCCTTTCAGGCCAAGATCTGATGATCTGGATCATTTCAACAAAAAAAAAAAAACATGTTTGCCCCTCTTTTGTACAGTTTCATGGTCCGAAGACCTTAAACTACACTGGGATTAATTGCTCGGGGGACCTTTCTCGCTTTCAACTAAAAACCGGCATCGGCCTCGACCGTTGGGATCATGGTTCGATAACCCGGATCATCTCAAAAATACCAAAAATATTTTAAAGCTTTCCATAAAAACCAGTGTCAATCTCGATTACTCGAGTTGAAGTCTGGAACTTTTTCAAAACAAAAAATATATACAATAAAAAACAAAAAAAGTTTTCATCACCAGTTTCGATCCACCAATTCATCCCCAGTGGTCCGAAGACCTAAAACTATACTGGGATTAACTTCTCGGGGGCTTTCTTTCCTAACCTGTTCCAGACATGGCTGACACTTGATCGTACGGGTGTCTGGAATCTTTTAAACAGGTAAAGGCTGTGGCGGGCAGAACTCCGCAATCCTGTTCGTGTTGAACGCACCGTGATAGACAACCTCGAGTTGGAAGTCGCTGTTGAAGCTGACGGATGTTCCCTGTTCCTAGAACTCATGAAGGGGATTAAGGCTGTTGGGAGGTGAAGCTCACCCTCACGGAATTGTGAGCAACGTAAGACCCCAAACTGGATTGACTAAGGGAAATGTGAGGATGTGGCTCATCTTGTGGCCGAAGGAGTCCGTCGGACGATACGTGGTCTATGTGCATTGCACACGAGGAACAGGCAACTTTGTGGGTGTGTTGACTGAAAACCCTCAAAATCCCCTCATCCGAAGATGTAAAACTACGGCACTTAACTGTGTGAGACTCGTCTTGCTCGCTGACGTAAAATGGATCGGGTGCCTTACCAGCAGTAGAAGCTGGAAGTGGATGGAAATTCCACATCTTTTCCCTGCATTTCAGAAAAATCACAAAATACAAAAAACATTGCAAAATCACCTCTTCAAAAATCACAAAAATATTTCCCTTGCTTTCAAAGAAAATATTGTCAAAAATCACAAAAATATTTCCATCGCTTTCAAATCAAATATCTGCAAAAATCACAAAAATATTTCCCTTGCTTTCAATCAAAATATTTCAAAAATCACAAAAATATTTCCTGTGTTTTCAATAACCAATCTCTATCCTGATCGCTCAGGTAAAGATTCGGACCACATATCTACAAAAAATCACAAAAATTAGCATCCCCAGCACTACAATTCAGGAGTCTTGAACTCCGCTCACTTCACAGTATGGGATGACGGATCCAATCGCCCACAAATTGGAATCTTGACCAAAACGGGCAACCAAACACCATCTCAATCACATGTATGCCCAGAAGAACATCTTGAAGTCGGATGATATCCTCGTACATTCTCATTAGCAAAGAAACAACATCTTGGGACGATGGACCTGATCAACCACGGGTCGGGATCTTGACCAATCCGCTGTCCAAATCTCCGTATCAAAAAGAAAAATCCCCAAGGGAAGCACAACCCTACAAGCAATAAGCTCAAAGTTCTCTACATCTCCAGCAAAAGCAAAATCATCAAACGAGAAGAGAATGAGCAAAGCCATGCATTCATCATGCATCTCCATGCATCAGCATCCATCGCATCAATCATCATGTTTACCTGCTTTCAAAATAAAAGTCGGTTAGCTAAAGACCCCACAGGCATCCCTAGTGGAGGCACATGCGAACCAGATTCTCATTTCAAAAAGACAAAAAATATTTCTATTTGCAAATAAAAAACCCACGGAGTATCACTCCCCAGAGTGGGTATCTTTTCAAAACCCAAAAATATTTCTTCAGTAGAGCGTTCTGCCTCCAACACACCAGGAGATCTTCCATATCTCTGGATAGGAGCCAACGCAAAAATCAAATAAGATCCAATGTCTCGCGGTTTCCCCGGAGATCATCGGATCCAATGCACTCAAAGTACGGTCGAACTGAACTCCAGTGTCAGTGCGGTCGTACCACATGCCAAGATACAAAAAGATGAAAGCCGAAAGGCTCGGTCACAGAAACCATTTGAACAGGTGGAAACGATGAATTGTAACCCAAGTATCCAAATCAGCAGATTGGGTGGAAAGAGTTCACCCGCACATACCTAGGCGTGGATGCCTGAAGTACCTTGACTGAGTCCAAGTCGGCGTAGTAGAATCCCGTAAGACTATCGGACGCAGGGCGTCTAACCACTTTGACAGTCAAGCGAAACAAGTACTCCTGGAGTGATCTGGGAAAACATCAAACATCACACAATCAGTCTCAGGGTCAGCATCCTCGTAAGACTAACGGACGCAGAGGCTCTGCTGTACCTTTCCGATGTTAGTACCGGTCGGGAATGGAAGGGTTGCGATTGGGTACCCAGGTTGCAGCAAACTGCAGGGACAATCGCAACGTTTTCTCCAAACTCTCGCGGTATGTGCGAGTTATCAATTTCCAGACAATCAACTGACTCAGATACAAAGGACAACAAAGATTCCAGACCACAATCAAGGAAAGAATGAATTGCAAACCAAGCATCAAAACCAGCAGATCGGGTGGAAAAGCCCACCCGCACATACCTAGGCGTGGATGCCTGAAGTACCTTGACTGAGTCCAAGTCGGCGTAGTAGAATCCCGTAAGACTATCGGACGCAGGGCGTCTAACCACTTTGACAGTCAAGCGAAACAAGTACTCCTGGAGTGATCTGGGAAAACATCAAACATACAATCGATCACAGGGTCAGTAACCTCGTAAGACTGTCGACGCAGAGGCTCTGCTGTACCTTTCCGATGTTAGTACCGATCGGGAATGGAAGGGTTGCGATTGGGTACCCAGGTTGCAGCAAACTGCAGGGACAATCGCAACGTTTTCTCCAAACTCTCGCGGTATGTGCAAGTGAGCGATCTCCAAACGATCAACTGGCACAGATGCAAAAGCAAGCAAAGATTTCTGAACGTGATCTATGAATGACCGGGTCAGAAGTGGGGTGTCCACTCGCTTTGGCATTCGGTTGCACGCAACCTCTGCCAAAGAGGGGCATCTGTAAACACCCCACCTTCGGCTACACTGTTGGTAGAGATAGCTGGTTGAACGGAGGACCATACCCCCAAATCCCAAGTCCAAACTCAGCCAAACTCACCCTTGTAAGCCTCATTCCATAGCCCAGTTCAAGCCTGAACCCAGTCAACCCAGTCCTAAAAATCACCCTGAAAAACCCCCCATAAAAAAGGCCAGTCAAAAAATCCCAAAAAAAGTCAAACTCACTGAGTCAACTCGCTGAGTTAACCCGCCGAGTCAACCCGTCGAGTCAACCCGTCGAGTCAAAACACCGAGTCAACCCGTCGAGTCAAACCACCGAGTCGACCCGCTGAGTCAACTCACTGAGTCGACCAGCGAGTCCAACAGCAGCCCCGAGGGAACGGCCGTACTCGCTGGAAACCGAGGAGCGGCCGTACGGGCGGCCCATGGCAGGCCGCTCGGAAAAAATTACGAGGATGCCCCTCTCGCTGCTATAAATACCCCCCTCCCCTTCTCATTTCAACAGACCACTCAGCTAGTGAGAGCCCGTCCGTCTGAGTCACCCTCCTTCATCCTTTAGCCCATTCCTTCACCAAGGAGAGCCCGAGTGAGGAGAGTCTAACCCTGGTCCAGCCCAGCCTGACCACTGGTCCAAGCCTCTCAAGCCATCTAAGTCCTAATCCAGCCACTCGAAGCCAATCCTTGCGACACCTCCGTCCACCCAGCTACTCTTTTTCCAGCATCATCTCATTTGCATCTAGCATAAGTGCAACATTTACTTTTCTTCCAACCCCCCTGCTTCACTACAAGCACCTTGATTACTCAAACACACCTGCATATGTCTTTATATTAAGCACCTGTCAGTTCGAGCGTATGCTCTGGGCTTGCCCGTTGTTGGAACCTGCCCATCAGAAACTCTTACTGTTCAGACCTGCATTCACGCTTCACCATAAAGCACTTTGATTACTCAAGCACACATGCATATGTCTTTATATTAAGCACCTGTCAGTTCGAGCGTATGCTCTGGGCTTGCCCGTTGTTGGAACCTGCCCATCAGAAACTCTTACTGTTCAGACCCGCATTCATGCATCATGTCATTCATGAGAATATACGAGGATTAAATTAGACTTTCAAGTATTCGATCGATTCTGTGAAGTAGAGACCGTACTTCGGTACGGGCAGTGTGTGGGGTGCTTAACCTCTTCCCACCCTGTAACCGTGATCCCTTACCTTGAATCTCTGACCGCAGATCAACAGGAGTCATTTTAGAGGAAGGAATCTTCGGATTCCCTTCTCTAACGTTTCTACGGGGTCTAGCCGACTGTAGATTCGAAGTAACTGGCTAGTGGCGACTCTGGTCTTATATAAACTCATTTAAACATATCCAGCTTAACACGACAACCAAACAAAGCCCTCGAGAACGAGGCAAGCCAGTGGCACAAACGGCGATTTCGCACTCACGCACCTCTCCTTCTTCTTCTTCTTCCGAAGGGAAAGGGAGGACGACGTCGTGTGGGAGCGCGGAGAAATCGGCGAGGGTCCACAGGATCAAAAGCTGATATTTATGTTTTCCCTTCATCCATGTCCATGTGATCTTATGAATAGGTTGGATGACAAACAAACATCACTATGGGGCCTGGGAGGATTTCAACGGTGTAAATCATTATTCCCACTGTTTCCTGTGGCATGGTCGACTTGACATTTGGATATGCTTAAATTTTGGGCTCAACCCCTAAAATGAGATGGAAAAACATATGGACGGAATAGAAAAATCACATACATTCTAGGTGGGCCCAACAGAGTTTACTCCGCACAATAAGAGCGTGCGGAGATTTCGAGTGGGTGACAGAGTGAGTGGACAGGTGCAGGAGCTAGGAAGTTTTTACGGGAAGCGGATGGGCTGGTGCACCCTCGGTGTATTGACGTCACCAAGTTCTGTGGGCCCACTGTGATGCGCGTGTTATATCCGAACCGTCCATCCATTTGGCGACATAGTGATAAGGCTTGATTCTAAAAATAAGACGGATCCAAAGATCAAGTGGACCACACTGCATAAAGCACTGGGAGATTGAACGTCTACCATTGAAATCTTCTCGAGGGCTATAGAAGTTTTGGATCGATTTGATATTTGTTTTTACCCTTCATCCAGGTCCGTGTGACCTTATGAACAGTTTGGATGGAAAAAGAACATCATGGTGGGACCTAGGATATTTTTAACAATGAGAATCATTTTTGTAGTGTGGTCCACTTGAGATCTGGATATGACTCATTTTTTGGGTCATGAGCTAAAATGATCCCTTCAAATGGATGGACGGTGTAGATATATGAAATACATCATTGTGGTGTGGTACACCGTTTGTACTTTGACCGTACTCGAGAACTGACATCCCTCATCTGAGCTCGACACGTATCCACTGTAACCCACACCAACAAGGTAGCTGGTGTAGGCAGTAGGGTGCACCAGGGAATCCGCTTCCGTTCCTGCGTTGGAATGCAAGGTGGGACCCATCGTGATGCTTCTGAGAAATCTACGCCGTTCATATGTTTTGTGAGATTATTTTAGGACGTGCGGCAAAACATCAAGCGCATCCAAGACTCAAGTGGGCCTCACGAGAGGAAACAGTGGGTATTCAGTGACCACCGTTTAAACATTCGTATGGCCACAAACTTTTCCAATCCAATTTTTTTTTTCTTTTCATTTTTTTCACTTCATCTCAGTGGTAATGACCTTGTAAACGGTTTGGATGGGGTACAAACATAAAGGTAGAGCCCAGTGAAGTTTCATCGGTAGGAAACTCCTCTTCCCATTTTTTCCTCTCATGCGGCCCACTTGAGTTTTGAATCCATCGTATTTTTTGTCGCACATCCTCAAATGATTTTGCAAAACGTATGGACGGGTTAGATTTCTAATAAATATCATGGTGGACCCCACCTAGCATCCCAGTGGTGTGGGGAAAAGAGGCATTGGGCGTTACCTTGTTCAGAAGAAAAAAAATAGGAGAAAGAGGAGGAGAGGTGCGGATGATTCGCTCCGCTGGCTAGCCGGACTAGCATGAGAGAGAGAAGATCTGGGAGAGGGAAAGAGAGGTGTGGGCCGTGTGACGGGTTAGGGTTTTGGGAAAGAGAGGAAAGGGGTTTTGGGAAAGAGAGGGAAGAGGGAAGGTAGGGTTTTGGAAAAGAGAGAGAAGACTAGAAGAGAGGTGTGGCTTGTGGGCTGCGGGTGTGATGTTAGGGTTTTTTTTTTTTATTTTTTTTCAAATTATATAGGCGGTAAATCGAGCGAGTCGAGTTACGAGTCGAGGCGAGCTTCGAGTCGAGGGACTGGGTGCTCGAGCTTGACTTGATTTTAACTCGAGCTTCTAATATTAAGATTGCCTTGACTCGCCCTACTGAGTCGAGGCGAGTTTTGTCGAGCCGAGTTGAGCGAGATTCCCGAGCTAACTGGGCTCATGACCAGCCCTAGTCTAAAGTAGTTTCATGGTTTGATCATTAAAAAAGGAGTTGTTTTCAACCGTTTTACGTCTACAGTAGAGCCACTCTCTGTAGGATCCTAATCCATTAGTTCCTTTGTCGCATGCACAGTGGAGGGAGGTATTGTTTTAATTTATTTTCCCTAAAGGTGGTTGAGG
The DNA here is from genome assembly GCA_003013855.2 of Liriodendron chinense. Lineage (NCBI taxonomy): Eukaryota > Viridiplantae > Streptophyta > Magnoliopsida > Magnoliales > Magnoliaceae > Liriodendron > Liriodendron chinense. Next base: position 6,362,559 of record ML058440.1, read on the forward strand.
GCTATTTTATTTTTTTTGAAAGAGGAGAACGTAATTGAAGGGTAGCGAAGCTACAGTAACAAGACAAGCTAAAAAAGAAAAAGAAAAAGAAAAAGAAAAAAGAAGAAGAAATGAATGAATACCATCCCTAACAAAAGAGATTGTAATCTGGGCACATGGGGCCATTGATAGCCCTCAACCACATTTAGGGAAAATAAATTAAAATAATACCTCCCTCCACCGTGCATGCGACAAGGAACTAATGGATTAGGATCCTACATAGAGTGGCTCTACTGTGGACGGAAAATGATTGAAAAACAACTCCATTTTTTATGATCAAACCATGAGAATACTTTAGACCAACGGTTAACAAAAATAAAAAAAAGAGTAGTCGACAATAAGGCTAATCGGATCATCCACCATAAGGCCTACCAGATGGACGGTCTTCATTCATGCCCTCCTTTCGTTGGCTGGGAAGTTAAGTGGGGCCCACTATGATGCTGGTAAGAAATTCACTCTGTCCATCCGATTTTTAAGCTCATTGTAGGACATGTGACCAAAATTGAGGAGGACATATCCAAAACTCAAACAGGCGACACGTGACGGAAACAGTGGGGGAAGGAAATGCACACCGTTTCGCTGGATTGGATGCTACCCCACCGGGATTAACTAGAGACGGTCTGTTCTCTCAAGATCTGTGGCCCCACCATGATATAAGTGTGTTATCCAATCTGTCCATCTATTTTAAAAAACTAATTTAGGATATGAGCGCAAGAGAGAGGTAGATCTAAGGTTCGAGTGGACCACAACATAAGAAGCAGTGGTGATAATGACCCACCATTGAAACCTTTCTAGGGCCCACTGTGATGTTTATTCACATCCAACCTGTTCATAAGGTCTCATCAACCCGCATCAAAGGAAATTATAAATATCAGCTTGATCCAAAACTTCTGTGGTCTCCAAGAGGTTTTTGGTGGTGGGCATTCAATCCCCACTGTTCTTGTGTTATGGTCCACTTGATCATTCAATTTACCTAATTTTTTTTTTATCTTATGCTGTAAATTATTTTTTCAAAATGAATGGATGGCGTGGATAAAACAAATACATCACAGTGGGTCCTATAGAACACCTAAAATGACGGCCTGTTTTAACCTAGGCCCCGGTTGGGGTAGTACCCATCTACTCGCACCACCACCTTCGGTGTCAACGTCAGGTTCTGAGGGCCCACATAAAGCAGGAAAATAATAATGACCACGGTTGAAACATTCCTAGGGCCCACCATGATGTTTATTGGCAATCCAATCTGATCAAAATGTCACACGTGACCTTGATTAAGGGAAAACCAAATATCAATTTAATCTAAAACTTCCATGGCCCAAAGAAGATTTCATTGGTAGGCATTCAATCCACAATGCCTAATATGGTGTGGTCCACTTGAGCTTTGGATTAACCTCATTTTTTGGATCAAGCCCTAAAATGCCCTCTCCAAATGGATGGATGGTTTTAATATAACACATGCATCAGTGGGTCCTAACTTGGTGATACCAACACACCATAGGCGTTATTATGCACGCATGTAGCTCCCCCTACGCTGCAGTGCACAGGGGATCAGTTCCTCTCTCTATATAAGCTCAGAGCCCAAATTGAGACTCATTGTGAGGGAGGAATCCCTAATGACCCGATAAGATTTGATTGGGCCACCTGCCACTATCAGAGATGGGCCTAAGTGGGCCAAGGATTACTTTCAAAATATACATTCTTTGGGCTGCATCCACATGTGGCCCAATCAAATCCCTCTACTTCATGTCACCGGGTATATCCTGCTGATCCTGTCACCAGGCAACTGGCATCCCTAGCGATGGTGCAACAATATAATAGAACAATATAATAGAAGAGATGCTCAAGCACTTATAAATGCAAATAAATGGGTAATAATTATCATTTACACATGTTTGGCTGAAATGAGTATTTCCTCTTTGAAAAGCAGTGGAAAAAGATGTACTTAAATTTGTGGGCCCCATAGTAATGTCTGTGACATATCCATAACGTCCATCCATTTTACTGGAACATTTTAGGGTATAAGCCAAAAAATAAGGTACATCTAAAGCTCAAGTGGCCCACCATAGGAAATCATGGTTGTAAAAGGTTTTTACTGTAAGCGTACAACCCACCTTTTTCGTGTGTGTGTGGTCCACTTGAGCTTTGGATTTGTCCTAATTTTAGGTTCATACCCCTAAAATCAGCCCAAAAATTAGATGAATAGTGTGAATAAGCCACATAGATCACAATGGAACCCACCTGAATATTTGCACAATCCTCAATTTCAGTGCTACAGCCCTCATTGTCAGCCTAGACAAAAAAAATATTGGAATTACATTGGTAATTAATCATTAGAAGGAATTGAAAAACAAACACAGTAGACAATCCAATACATTGATCCAGACTTTTTATTATATTCAACCTATATTTCACGGGCTACCAGGTAAACATCACACCATCGTGACAAAATAATAACAATTCGATCGCTTGATTTCAATATTGATGGCCAGGGTTCTTTTTTTATTATTATTATTCACACAAAAATAGGGCCCATTGTTGATTTCTAATGATTTTGAAGAATCACTTTTGCTTGGTAATCATAACCATCCCATCCACAGTTTTTGGAAAGGAGATGGCTGCAGAAAATAAGGCCAGATCAAGGATGGATTGGATCATCTGATCTCTGTGATTTTTGCGCAGTAGTCCATAAATATATTCTGGAGTGAATTGACGGTTCAAATGGATCAATTAAAATGTCCAAGAGAACTGATGCAAATGGGAGCACAATAACATATAGTGCTCTGAGAGCACTGGAGCATTTTTCATAATAGAAAACAACCTCTATTACAAAGGTTTTACATCCCTTAGTCTAATCTTAATTGAAGAGACATCACACTTACATCATCAGCACAACGTAGGATACAGATACTAATTGATGCTTAAGGGTGCGTTTGGATGCATGATAGGATTGGATTGGAATAAATTAGTTTAAGAAAGTGGAAATAACCATATTGTAATTCAATTGACTTGTGCATGTGTTTGGATGCACAAGGGAATTGAATTGTGAACATTCAGGACTAACGTAATTGCAAGTTAGAGCCTAGTGCCTGGATATGAATGTCAAAGGATGGATAGTGTTTCCACTTAATGAAGACTTATTATTGCAATTCGATTCGATAGTGCATCCAAACACACCCTTGCAATGCAATTACTAATGTCACATTTGGGCTCTAAGTAGTAGAACCAAATTTGCAGGGGATAGCAAGAAGAGGAGTAGCCTTTTGTAAGGTGATTCCAAACTTCTCTCGCATGTCCAAACGCTCTGGTGTCACTCCCTCCGGAAGCTTCCAATCGAAGGATTGGAGAAAGGAAGCTAGAATCAGGTGAACAACGCGAACCGCTAGAGGCAAGCCTGGACAGATCCGACGGCCCGCCCCAAACGGTATGAGCTGGAAGTCGTGTCCTCTGAAGTCTACAGGGGAATCCAAGAATCTCTCTGGGGAAAATGAATGTGGGTCCTCCCAAACATGACCATCTCTACCAATGGTCCACACGTTGATGAGCACTTGGGTGTACTTGGGCACTGTAAAGCCAGCCACTTCTACCGTGGCCTCGGCTCTATGAGGTATTAGAAGTGGAGCTGGTGGGTGCAACCGGAATGTTTCCTTGATTACTGCTTGCAAATAAGGGAGCCGAGCAATGTCGGACTCATCCACAGCCCGCTCTCCGCCTATGGTCTCAGCGATTTCTGACTGGGCCTTTGCCAATACATGCCTGTTGCGAAGGAGTTCAGCCATCGCCCATTCTACCAAGGTTGAGTTTGTTTCACTTCCTGCTATGAAAATGTCCTAATGAAATGTATTTAGTGAAAATCTTTCCTAATTTGAAGTCCAAACACCTACTCTTCAATGAAAGACGAACATAGAGAATTATCAAGTCGAGAATAAAAACCAGCCCATCAATCTTATTGCATACAAGATTGCATAGAAGGCCTGTTTGCACACCGCTCCTGTTCTTAACTACTCATCCAGACAGTTGATTTGATGTGCCTCTCCATTTTAGGAGATGGCCCAAAAATCACAAATCACCGGATTGGAAGATCCTATCCATCCCATCTTTAGCCTGACCCCTGTTGGTTTGGCTATATATATATATATATATATAGAGAGAGAGAGAGAGAGAGAGAGAGAGAGAGAGAGAGAGAGAGTACCAGAAGTAATGGCTTAATGTGCTCAAGCCTGAAATCAGAGCCATTGTCTTCAGAATGGTCTAGAAGAACGTCCAACAAATCATTGGGTCTTAGAGATTGTGAAGGTGACGATCTTGACCGTAGGCGTTGATTGATCTTTTCATCGAAAAGGGCATAGAACTTTGTGAAATACTTCACAGCGCGACGGCGTAATCCTTGAGGGTCAATAAGTTTGAGCAGTGGAAAATAGGTCGGCCAAATTCGGTGTCCCACCAACCTCCATCAACTCCCACATCAAATCCTTCAACTCTTCTGACGAACCCAACTTGTGGTCTACCAGATCGACCGAGAACATTGTGTTCCAAATCAAATTCAAAACTGTCGTGAAGGCACACTGGCCCAAATCAATGGCACGCGCTGCAGCACAGCTCTCGTGCAACTGCTCTATCATCTTTTCGATTTGCCTTTGTCGAAGGCCTTGAAGTGCATCCAGCTTTGCAACGTTGAACATTTGAGTGTTGCATATCCTACGAAGCATCCGCCAGTGCGGGCCGAGCTGGCCAAACACCATTGAACCCTTATGGTACGCCAAGGCAAAAGCCGTGTCGATGACGGTCCTGCCAGCGAAGGTTTGGTCATTCTTCTGAAGGACCTCCCTAGCCATCTCGGCCGATGAGACCACTACAGTGGTCAAGCAGCCAAGATGGAGGGTCATGAGGGGTCCATGGGTCTTGGCTAGATTAGCCAGTGACTCATGTGGCCTCTTACCTAGCATGAAGAGGTTTCCTACTAAAGGGAGGCCTTTGGGCCCTGGTGGGAGATTGTTCTTGGAAGAACACCACTTCCAAGCAAAATTAAACAAGACATGGATGAAAATACAAGAAGAAATGGCAAACAGAAGGAAATTGCAGAGATCCATTGAGAAAGATCACAGCCCAATCAGCATTGGAGTATCTTTTATAAGAGATGACATCACTCATCGGATAGGGAGGAGAAAAAATTTGCCATACCCGGGTGCAGCGATGATCCCACCACGATCTACGCTAGCTACACCCGGTGCAGCGATGACCCCACCATGATGTATTTGTTTCATCCACGCCGTCCATCCATTTGACGAGATCATTTTATGTTATAAAACAAAAAATGAGACAGATCTGAAGCTCAAGTGGCCCCAATAAGTTTTTAATGGTTGGCGTTCAATCTCCACTATTTTTATCTAGGTCCACTTGAGCTATGGATCTACCTCATTTTTTGTTTCATTCATTAAAATAATCTTAAAAAATGGATGGACGGCGTGGATATAACACATACATCATGGTGGGGTCATCGCTGCACCCGGTGTAGCTAACGCGTGGGTGTAGCAAAAATTTTCTCTCGAATAGGATTGATGGAACTAGACAACAAAGGCTGCCTAAGAGGTGTAGGTACGTGGACGCAGATCGAGTGCGCAGTCCTCGACGACAGTGATTGTACGAACGGTTCAAAGAAGATTAAGGCTATGTGAACCCACGATGATGTATTTATTACATCCAACCTATCCATCCATTTGGCGAGGTCATTTTAGTGTGAGATCATGTTTATTTGTTATCCAATTGTTCATAAGGTCATACGGACATGGATGAAAGGTAAATATAAATATCAGACTGATCCAAAACTTCTGAGACCTCCAAGAAGGTTTCAAGGGTATACGTTCAATCTCCCACTGCTTTCTGCAGTGTGGTCCACTGGATCCTTGGATCTGTCTTAGCTTTTGCGTTAAGTCTTAAAATGATCCCAAAACATGGACGGACAGTTTGGATATAATAAGTATCTTATGGTGGGACCTACAGAACTTGATGAAGTCCCTACACTAGCAACCTCGCTGGTATAGGGTGCACCAGCCAATCCGCTTCAGCATAGTAGAGTCAAAAATACATCAAAAGGAGGGACGCGGATTTCCTGCGGGGCCCATAGTGTTGCTTTTTTTTTTTTGACAAATACACCATGTCCATCCGTTTTGGGCGCTCATTTTACGACATGAGACAAAAAAATGAGCAGTACCAAAACTCAAAGGAAAAGGTGTAGAGAAATAACTGACGTTGAAACCCCCGTAGGTCCACAGTGATGTTTATATGACATCCATACCGTTCATAATGTCAGCACTACTGGGGATGAACTGGACACACAAATATTATCCTAATTTGAAACTCCTGTGGCTCCACAAATATTTCAATTGTGGACGTTCAATCTTCACATTTTGGCCCACTTGAGTCTTAGATCCAGCTCAGTTTTGGTCGAGCTCCTAAAATGGATGGACAGGGTGGATTTATTTAAGAACATCATTGTGGGCCCCACCTTGGTTCTTAGTGCAGGAACTTCCTTAGCAAGGCTTTATCAGAAAATCTGCATTCCTGCTTTTTACCACTATGATTGGGCCAGCTCAACCTGACAGCAGGCTGAATTGGCCCAATCAGAGAGGCAGCAGGTTCTCTGCTCGGTAATGATCTAGATTCCCCATAATGATAACTTCCGAAGGGGCTACAGTGATTTTTATTTGTCACCCAACCTGTTCATTAGTTGACGTAGATATGAATGAGGTGGGAAAACACAAATATCAGCTTGATCTAGAACATTTGTGCCCCATTAAGATTTCCAATGGTAGGTATTCAATACTGTCACCCGTGGTCTGGTCCAGTTGAGCTTTGGATGTGCTATGATGTAGGGTTCATATCGAAAAATAAGATGATAAAACAGATCGACGAACTGGATCACATAACTCATGGTGGTCCCCATGCTATAGCGTATTTAGTTACCCAATACGCAATCCGATTTGTTGATTTTGGTATTTTTAAATTTCCTGATTAACGACCTGTTTCACAACAGGTTAACCAGCGCCGAATGCATCTAAAACATTTATCCAGTGGGATATCATGAACAGAGCTTTCCTGAATCATGAACCTACAAACGTGAACGAGTCAGCAAATGCGCATGCCAACAAAAATGGCAGCATGGCAAACAAGTGTAATATGCAGGCCATCCATCAGCGGACCTCAGCTTGTAGATCTTGGGCAATGCGGGGCCCACTGTGATGTATTTTCCTTACATCCACACCGTTCATCTGTTTTGACCGCTTATTTTAGGAAATTCACCCAAAAATGAATCAAATCCAAATCTTAGGTGGACCACAGCACAGGAAAAAGTGGTGATTGAAAACCCACCATTAAAAACCTTCTGAGGGTCATGGGAATGTTTATTTGCCATCCAACCTGTTGATAAGGTCACAAAGACCTGGATGAAGGGACCAGACAAATATCTTAATACAAGACTTTTGTGATCCACCGGAGGTTTTTAATGGTAAGCGCCCTTGCTCATGCCGTGATTGTAGACTCACAAGATTTAGAACACGAGGTCATTGGCTCGAGTGCCTTTTCTGGTGAAATCCCACTATGGTGGTGTGGTCCACCTGAGATTTGGACATGCTTCATTTTCCGGAGCTGTCAAAAGGGACGGACGGCGTGGATGTAAGGAAAATATATCACAGTGGGCCCACAGTCAGGGATCCACTGAAGCTAAAAATGGTCCTTTCGTTAGGTGCATGAGAAATCAGGCATGTCTACTGGAATGATTGGGCACACGTGTATGAGAAATGAATTATTGGCGAAGTAGGTGACCTGACAACTTATATTTAGCAGACGTGTGGCTCACCTGATGAGTGGACCTACTTGATCCGTTGGCCAAGGCATTTTATAGTGCCCCATTTGATGAGTGGCCAAGTTTGCACACGTCCGGTTGGCAATTGGTTTGTTGCATATTGCTTTTAGATATTTTCATGGTTCATGGCTCACGACTGACGACTACCCTTGGCAACATGTCAGGGGCCGACTAAAATATCTCACTCGAATCTCCCCGAAAGAGATCGGTTCCTCCCACGTCCTCGCAGAGCAAGCTAAGTGCTGTTCAAGTGGCGCCCACCTAAGCTGGTATGGCATCTTACCTGTCCACCGGTCTTTGTTGGGAAAACTGGTAGCGGAAGCGAAAGCTAAAATGCGCGAAGCAATGTGAGATCAAACAAGTAAACAAGATGAAAGAAATCACACACAAGCATTCACCACAAAAGACTCCAAATTCTACGTGGAAAAACCTCTCAATGGGTAAAAAACCACGGCACAAAACAATTTACTATGAATAACAGAAGATTACAGAGATTGACAGCCCACAAGCAAGGAATAAACAGAGAAAATTCCAAGTTCTCTCTCACACACACCTCTCCCATCTTCCTAACACGATTAGGAAACCTTGGACACCTTAGGATACCATCTAAGTCTGGATACATCCCATATATATAATAGGAAATCCGAAAATAGAAGCCTCTTACGCACTACCGCGTAATGCACAAGAAACCACGTGAACAGTCGACCGGTTGCACATCGCACAGAAATAGTCCAGGGAAAAAACTCACACAGACCAGTCACTGCCTCACCACCGACCTGATCGCTCGATCGATCGGAGCCCCCTACAGGCCGGTCGACTGACTGGTCTGGGCACACAAAAACTGCAGCGTCCTTCCGTGCATCTGAGTTACAACTCGCAGACGGGTCGCCAGACCGGTCTGAGTACCCCATCCGTGCACAAGTTTGAAAGCTCTCCAACAATCTCTACTGAGGCTTCAAACAATAAATCAACACCATCCTCGCAACATCATCTCATCTTCAATCATAGCTCCACTGTTTCTCGTGTCACCATCAACCCTAACATTGCAAATTCACGCCCTTTACCGCTTTTCTCATGTAGCCATTGGGCACTTGCCACATACGAGCAACCGTGGATCTTGCTGCCGTTCCCGCAACTCCATCGTAAATTGTGCTCCCGATAAACATGTAAAGATGACCACACCTTTGTGCCTTCATACACATGAGTGGCCCATTCAACACTTCACAACAACGATCACGGCCGATAAACATGCACCCTTTCGCCTCGAGTGCTCCAAGAGAAATCACGTTCATCTTCATCTTAAGAACATGCTTTACATCTTCCAGGACTCGTTCGACCACATCGAATATCCTGACGCGCACAGTACCAATACCCACAACCTTCTGAGCGACTCCATCGTCCACAAATATCGATTCTCCACCATACTCCCTGTATGTCGTGAATGAACTCCGGTCAGGACAAACATGACATGAAGCCTCTGAATCAAGGATCCACTCATTACCGTGAGATCCCTTACCAGATACAGTCAGAACTTCACAAAAATCGCCACCAGTCCTCTGCGGTATTGGCTCCCTCTCCAGAAGAATTTTCATACCTCTCTTACTTCAACCTATGATTCTGACAATCCCCTCTCAGATGGCCCTCCTAGCCACAATTCCAGCACTTCACCTTAGTCTTCCCTTTGCCCTTGGCCCTAGATCCCGATTTCGAGTATCCTCCATGCTCAGAACTTCTTCCCCTCATAACCAATGCCTCTGAGGAATAACAGGAAGTCACGTTAACGATTTTCTTTCTCATCGCCTTCGACTGGAGGGTTGAGATAACGGTCTTGACGTTTATGGTTTCCCTCCTTGTGCACACAAAGTCCCTAAATGACTCATATAAATCTGGAAGAGAATTCAATAGGATGCATGCTTGATATTCATCATTCATCGGTTCATCGATCTCCTACCAACTTGCAAACCAGTCTATTGAACATGCTCAGGTGGTCCTACACCTCAGTTCCCTCAGTCATCCTCAAGGTGAACAACTGCATCAACACGTACATGCGATTCTCTAGAGATTTCTTGGCATAAACCTTCTCCAGCTTCGCCATCATTTCAGCTGCAATCTTCTCTTTCATGACATGATAGAGAACATCATCCGTAAGGTTTAACAGGATTGAGGTTTTAGCCTTCTTGTCGAGCCTCGTCCACTCATCATCTTTCATAGCTTTGGGTTGCTTTCCAAGAGCTTCATCAAGCCCTTGATGAACCAGGAAGGATTCAACATTCACCTTCCATAGCTCAAAATTATTTTTTCCAGAGAACTTCTCTAACTCGAACCTTGTGTTTGATCATATATTCTCGTTTCAGATCCGAATCCACTTCACCCCAACGATAGCTCTGATACTACTTGTTGGGAAAACCGGCAGCGAAAGCGGAAGCCGAAACGCACGAAGCAATACGAGATCAAACGAGTAAACAAGATGAAAGCAATCACACACAAGCATTCACCACAAGAGACTTCGAATTTTACGTGGAAAAATCCCTCAATGGGTAAAAAACCACGGCACAAAACGATCCACTATGAATAACAGAAGATTACAGAGATTGACAGCTCACAAGCAAGTAATAAATAAGAAAACCCCAAGTTCTCTCTCATACACACCTCTCCCCTCTTCCTAACATGATTAGGAAACCTTGGACCTTAGGATACCATCTAAGTCCCGATACATCCCATATATATAGTAGGAAACCTGAAAATAAAAGCCTCTTACGCACTACCGCGTAATGCGCAAGAAATCGCGTGCACAGTCGACCGGTCGCCCGACTGTCGCACATCGCACAGAAATAGTCCAGGGGAAAAACTCACACAGACACGACACTGCCTCACCACCGACTAGTCACTCGACTGGTCGGAGCCCCCTGCAAACCTATCGTCCGACCGGTCTGGGCACATAAAAACTGCCAGTGTCCTTCCGTGCATCTGGAATGCAACTCGCAGACCGATTGCCCGACCAATGTGAGTACCCAATCCGTGCACAAGTTTGAAGGCTCTCCAACAGTCTCAGCACTGAAAATATAGTCGAAAACATCCAGCATTCGACACATCTTCATTATTTCCTACACCAAATCGTTCAATTCATTATTTGCTAAGATAAGCTTGAGCGGCGAGCATGACAACCGAGCCGACCTCCGCACCCCTTGTCACCGCCAGCACCGAGACCACACTGCCAAAAGAGTTCCCCCCTCATGCTACAGACTCGACCCAATCTAACCTGATCTGGGTTGAGCACCGGATCCTGATCTGGGTTAAGCACCCAATCCGACCAGGTAAGTTTGAATGAACAATCACTCACTTTTGACAGTTATACGATTCCAGGAGATGATCCAGAATTGGGTCAATGCCATTTATTAGAAGTGGACAATAGAGTAGTTGTACCAGCCAAAAACCTTTTGGTTATTAGTTGAGTTCCACATATTATGTAAATAAAGAAAGTCTAACGGAATTTCTCCCATGAGTAAGTAAGCTCGCAGCATGCAGGTGAAGGGCGGATGCTGGCGGAAGAGTACAAGCCCCTCACCTACCCCCATAAATGCTGCGGGTAAGGCCGAGTGATGCTTGTACTAACCCCCATTAAATATGGTAGGCGTAGGCATGGGCCTAGCACTCGCTCGTCCTGTCCCCCACCCCCATCACCATGGAGACAACGACTGCAACAAGGGTTCATAGAAGAAGTCCACGACCTCAATTGGTTCACCAAGGTGGTACTAGTAAAAAAATTTAATGGGAATTGGAGGATGTGCGTAGACTATATCGACCTTAATAAGGCTTGTCTTAAGGACAATTTCCTGCTCCCGGGGATTAACTAGTTGGTGGGTGCAACGATCGAGCATGCGCTCCTTAGTTTCATGGACGCATACTCGGGGTACAACCAGATTGCAATGCACAAGCATGCCAAGCAGAAGACTGCCTTCATCACAGACAGGGGGCTATACTATTACAAGGTCATGTTGTTCGGCTTGAAGAGTGCCGGGGCGACCTATCAGCGACTGGTCAACAAGATGTTCGCCCAACAAATCAGGAAGACCATGGAGGTCTACGTGGACGACATGCTCGTCAAGAGCATCAAGAAATCCGGTCACATCACCAACCTGAGGATGATGTTCGAAGTCCTGAGGAGTTACAAAATGAAGCTTAACCCTCATAAGTGCGCATTCGGGGTCGGCTTCGAAATTTTTTTGGGGTTTATGTTCAACCAGCGTGAGATCGAGGCGAAGTCGAGCGACGACATCGAGCGCCTTGGCCGGATGTGAGCTCACCTTGTCACGACCTAGGGACGTCGAGCACCTTGGCCGGACGAGTCACTGTGTTAAACTGGTTCGTTTCTAGAGCGACGGAAAAATGCTTGCCTTTCTTCAAGCGGCTTAGGGGCGGGTGCAAAGTAGCTTGGAGCTATGAATGCGATGATGCCTTCCAGAAACTCAAGGCCTACCTCGGGTCGTCACCCCTCCTTTTAAAGCCCCTACGTGGCGAGGAGCTCTTGTTGTACCTAGTTGTCTCCCTCATGGCCGTCAGCTTGGCCTTGATTCGGTAAGAAGGGAGCATCCAGTGGTTGGTGTACTACATCAGTAAGACCATGATCGGCGTTGAGAAGTGCTACTTAGAGATGGAGAAGCTGGCCCTAGCATTGGTAACGTTGTTACAACGTCTTCGACCCTACTTCCAGGCCCACACCATCATCGTCCCCACTAATCAACCGTTGCGGCAGGTTCTCCAAAAGCCCAAGGCCTTTGGTCGATTGACTAAGTGGGCCATCGAGCTCTGAGAATTTGACATTCACTATCGATTGAGGACTGCCATCAAAGGGCAGGCCATGACTGATTTCATCGCCTGAGTTCACCTACCTCCTGAGTGACACCGAGAGTGAGGGGGGAGAGTCGACCTCGGATTCTCTCATCTAGGTCCTCCACATGGATTGGTTCTTTAGTGCGTATGACAGCAGGAGCGGGGCTAATCTTGACCTCCCCCCAATAGGACAAAATCTAATACACCCTTGCACTTCGGGTTTCGTGCCCTGAACAACGAAGCAAAGTACGACACCCTCCTCGCAGGCCTGCACCTGGCCAAAACAACAGGAGCCAGGAGGCTAAAATCCACAGGCGACTCCTAGTTGGTGGTCAGCAAGGTGACCACCAAGTATCAAGCAAAGGAAGAGAAGATGATCGCATATATGACCAAAGCTCGAGAGCTCCTCAGCCATTTCGAGAGCCATAGACAATTTTTACTGTGTTTAAACAAGTTTGAACAATTTCTCTTTTTTTTGCTTGAAAATATTTTTTCTATTACTGAATGGTGAACACCGATTTCTTTTACATATCACAAGGTTTAAAGTTTTTAACCAACTAAATAAAATATCACAACAAAGATAGTTAACATCCCCACTGTTTTCTATGGTGTGGTCCACTTAAGCCTTTGATCCACTTCATTTTTTTGATAATGCCATAAATGATCTTTAAAAATGGATGGACGCCTTGGATAAGCAAATATATCACTGTGGACCCCACAAAGCACTGACAGGACCGTCCACCTCTAGATAGGTCCTAGTGGGGGTAGACTGATAGTACCCAATCCGTGGGCGTGAGTTGGTTGGTGACACGAACACCAGCCAGCAAGCTGGCTGTCAAAGCTCTGTGGGTCCCACCATGATGTGTTTGTTTTATCCACTCTATCCATCCATTTGTACAACTCATTTTGAGGCATTAAACAAAAAATGAAGCAGATACAAAGCTCAAGTGGACCACACCACAAGAAACAATGAGGAGAATGATGTCCACCATTGAAACATTCCTAGGGCCCACAGTCATGTTTATTTGTCATCCAATATATATATATATAACCGAGTTGAACGAACAAGTCGAGTCGAGTTCAAGTTCGAGTTGAGTTGAATAGGGCTGTGATTGAAACTAACTCGAATTTTTTTTCGAACCAACCCTATGTGTTCCAACAAAGTTCAAACACGAAGACTATCTGTTAGAATAGAGTTTTACCGAGTCGATCCGAATGATCAAACTCAGTTCGTGTCCAGC